>CM026076.1:9321545-9927378 GCA_014839685.1 Anableps anableps | reverse complement strand
GGGAAATGATCCATAGTTTTATTTTTTGACAAATAAAAAGCTGAAATATTATTGTATTTTTATTCACCCCCATCTTTCTCAGCAATTTTACCTGCAGATCTTGAAGAAATTCCTGTTTCAAAGTAGCTCAAGCCCAGTCAGACTGGATGGAGAGCATCTGTGAACAGCAGTTTGTAAGCTTTTCCAAACATTTTCAATTGGCAAAATTTCCAGACTCTAACTGGGCCGTTCTAACACATAAATATGCTTTGATCTAAACCATTACATTGTAGCTTTTGTTTAGACTCATTGTCCTGCTGGAAGATGAACCTCCACTCCAGATTTAAACATCTAACAGGTTTTCTGAGGTCCCTGTGTTTAACTCCATCCATCTTCCTTTCAACTTTGATGAGCTTCCATGTCATTGCTAATTAAAAGCATCCCCTAGCATGATGCTACCATCACTATGTTTCTGTGTGGAGATCCTGTGTAAAGGGTGATGTGCAGTGTAAGCTCCTTTATCCAGAGCTCCCTCTTTCACATGTTATATTAAGATTAAACAGCACAGAGGTTGACAATATTTACAAAATTAGGGGACTTCTAAAAGCAGTTGCAAGCACTGTCACACTTTCAGATTTCTTTTTATTTAAAATCATGCCAGGTCTATCACATAAAATTCCAATAAAATACATTGGAGATTCTGATTTTGACAAAATGTGAAAAAGGTTCAGTAAAGGCTTTTCTAAGGCACTGTAAAGCTTCTGTAGGGACTGATCTTGGCTGTGTTATTCTGTGTAATAGATATTTATGGTCCCCTAAATGCTTGGTGATGGCACAGGTCTGGTTGAATGTTTCCTTTGGGTTGTGTGAAAGTGTCAAGAGAAATTTTATCCTCTTATTTATACAGGTCTCTGTGCATTGTTATTGGGTCTGTAAAACAGTTATGGGGATCTAGGACACATAAAACACTGCCTTTAGAAAATAAATCCGTCCTACAAGTTTAACTCCCTTTGGCTGCAGAGTATTTATTACAGTAACATTTTCTTTTATGAAGCATCATTCTGCATGGTCAGGTTTGTCATTATTATTAATTGTTAAAAATAACACCTGAATAGATTTAGAATTTCACAAAGCCTTCTTTCTTAGTCTGTGGTGGTTCAGGTGGGTCACAGGTGTGTGTCTGTGTGTGTGTGTGCTTAGTCGTGGCAGGAAACAGATGTGCAGTGATATCATCGACTGCACAGGTCTGGGAGTCTATCAGCACTGGCCAGCCTGCCGTCTCACTGCACTGCTCCACTTCCTGTGGGCTTAAATCATGCCCATCCATGATAAGGAGAGCAATGCACCAGTCCTGCTTATTGGCAATAATCTAGGCGTCCATGATTAAAGAAGTTCAGGATTAAACAACAGTATTAAGATAGCAGATGGGACACTGCTGGTAATTCTGTGTTTCGAGTCCCGTAAATGGCTTCATTAAATAGTTGGAGTGAAAAACATCCTGGAAAGTTGTTTGGATCATCCTCATGAGAGCAGGAAGTGTAAGGGCTTACTCTAACCCTACTCCAATTGTTTTTGCTCTCTTTGACAGCCCCTGCCCAGAGCAAGGAATGGGGGATGAATTTAACCTCATGGATCATTCAGACCTGTACATCTTAGACTTCAGTGAGTATCCTTGTTGTTGTTCTGCTTTTTCTCTTTTTTTTACCACCTTTATTCTGTTAAAAAAAATGTCTTTTCTATCCTTGAACTATCAACAGATTCAGGTAGCTGTTAACTTAATTATAGCAGTTATGCTGGAAATGAGGCCAAAAGGAGAGTGGATACAGATTGTTTTTGAACAAATTACAGCCACGGGTACTCAGGAAGTGTTGAATGCAGTCACCTTGAGAAGTTTAAATTCTGAAACACCACCTAATAAACAGTTCAAACTCACCAGGAACAGAAATGTCAAATCAGTTCTACACCTTTTAATTATTTATTTGAATCTTTTCATGGGTGAGTGACAAGTTTAAATTTACTCTGGATTTTTTTCTATTCCCCACAGGCTCAAAACTACACATAGAAGCTCAAAGAAATACATATAACCCCATTTTTATTTAGTTGGGTGTCCTGTATCAAACTGCACCTCCACCACACACTTTTCAAAGCCAGCAACACGTTTCAGGCATAATTCTGGCTGGAAGCTTAACCACTTTATTTGAACTGGCTGGTTTTTAAGTACAGTCCAAAACTTTTGATGAGGTTGAGGCTTTCAGAAGGTCGTTCCAGAAGCTTCATACTGGCCAGCTTTATCCATTCCAAAAAGAAAAAAAAAAACAGTTTTATTGTTTTTGTATCATCGTCCTTTTGGGACACCCGACTGTGTCCGTATTTCAACCATCTAGCTGTTGGTTTGAGATAAATGTAAGGAATTTGTGGATAGCCATCTACTTTATGCAGTGCAGTAGTAGCACTGGTAGTAGGATAGCCCACAGCAGATGCTGTTGCCATCACCATGCTTGACAGTGTTAGTTTTAAAAGTCTTACCTTGAAAGCTCCAACCTCAACACTGATGAGAAAGCTCTGTGTTCTGTTTAAAAACCAACCATTTTAAATTAATTCTACCAAGAAAAGTGATCAAAAATCCAACCAGAATCGTTCAAGAAGCTTGTAATGTCTACAAAACATGTGTCGTTTGGGTTCATCTTGATAGGTGAGCAAATTTTATTGAAGTTGTTTGATATATGATCATTCCACCAGGAAAGGGATCTTTAAGTACCCACATACCATCAATGCCTAAGAGAAGTGTATGTAAACTTCTAACCGTAGCTGTACAGCTCGCTGTAAGCAATTTTCAGCTAAGGAGTTGCAAAAGACCCAAAAACCTTGTGTTCCCAATTTTTGAACATGCCAAAAATATGACAAAATCCAAAAACTAACTATTGTACATTATAACAACTTGTCTTGTTTGTCCTCACTAGAGTTTTTTGTACCATTGCCTCTCCTACGGCACTGCTTCATTTCTCACCAGACCATCTCCTTGGCCTCGGCCGTGCTTTGTGCTTTCACAGTGGGCACATCCGTCTTACGGACAGCCAAATATAGTCATATATCCTGCCTGTTTGGGACTAGCCTGTAGTGCTTTCTGGTCACAGTTTGGCTTTGTGTAGGTGGGCTTGCACAGGGACCGGCTGTACCCGGTGGCATCCCCTGTGCCATACGCGTCCCAGTGCCAGTCACGTGTGTCCTCACACTGTTCATCAGTGAGCATATGGTGAAACAGCCATGACGGCGATACTAAGAGGAAGTTTGTAGGTAAATTTAGAACGCAGGTTTGTAACAAGATGAGTTGACACTTGCGTCACTTCCCTCATGTAAATCTTGTTGTTTGTTTGACTGTGTCCTGTTTTCTAACCACTTCAGGAAGATTTTACACCATAGAGAAGAAATCTATGGGTCTTAGTCGTTACAATGTCAGACTGAATTCCCACAGCTGAGATTTATATTTGTAGCATGAGTATAATTAGTAGCTCTGACTCACTTCATTTTCTCTTTTTTTTTACAGGCCCTAATTTGAAGACATTATGCAAAATAGCTGTTATTCAGTACAGTCTGGAGCAGTCAGGACTCCCACATGATATCAGGTCAGAGATGCATCCTCCTCTCATTAGTGCTGTTTTGTCACTGAACCGATACATTTTTGGTCCTGTTTGTATTATGCTTGTCACTCTCAGTAATGAGGTTATTTATCAAAAAAGCAAATTATAACTCATTATCCTTCATTCAGCTAGTGGTGTACTAATGTACTTTTTACACATAATTATACCTCAGCTAATAGCAAAAAAGTTTGTTTAAAAAAGAATCAAATAATCGTGAAGAAACATTAACGCATGCCGTGACGTATTTAGTGTAAGCCTTGTACCCATTTACATCATGCAGGCGATGCTTCATTGTATGGCAGAATAAAGATGAAAACTGGTAAACTTACTCAGATGTAAACTTATTAGACTACAACATGTTGGCAGTGAAATAAGTGATGGCTTGGAAGTCAAAGTCTGAGATGACTGTATGAGATTTTCACAATATGATAACCTTCAGTATAAATACCAGTTTCATCACATCACTTTATTTACAAAAAAATAAACAAGTACCGTTTAACAATTGATTTTAGTTAAGACAGAAAGCATTTATTCTTTTTTTATGCAATTCCCTTTTTTATTGATTTTTATGAACATTCACAAATTACATTTTGTCAAATGTCCTGGAGAAAAACACACAGTTTTGACTGTTCTTTTTGCTTTTCCAGTTCTCGTCATCATTTTGATCTCCTCTGACAGAATCCATTTAACAGATTAGAAGAAAAACTAAAAATACCATAAAAGTGCATGTTTGCAAACTATTTACAGTCTTTAGCACTAACCAAGGGGTTCATAGAACAAGATACTATTACTGAATAAAATCTGATCTCAGCGGTAAAACAAAGTCCACCCAGTTTGTCCAGAAATATCTTAAATTTGCCAGATTCTAATCTGACAGGAAAAAGTTGACCTATCATCATATAAATATTAGGCATCACTTCAACCCAACCTTCCCTCCTTGGAGCCTCCGTCTTCAGCCATTTTCTAGTAATTGCTTCTAACATCATCCTAAGCATATATTTGTCACCTGAACTTTTTAATCTTTCGTTCCCTCTACCCATGTATAGGAATTTAAAATGAAAATGGAGCTATCACCTTCAAAATCTTCTTCATGCAGTTCTTCAAATCCTGCCAATAGGGTACAGTATAGAGGCATTCCCAAAAGACATGGAAGTGATTGGCTTCATCTTCTCCACTTTGTCTCCAACATCTTTTGTCCTGATATTTCTTTTGTGCTGGTGTAATAAAATATATTTCAATATTCTTCCAGCCAAACTTTCTCCATGAAAAGGAACAAGGTGTTCTCTATTTCTGCCTGTAGATCTCCTCAAAAGTCTCTTCTGATAGCCTCCCCCTAGCCTCATTTCTCCATTTCCCTTTCATATATGCCATACTTCTCCCTTTCAAATTTTCCAATCTTGTATGCAATTTTGAAGTTAATTTACATAAAGAGTAGTAATAAGTAGCTTGCACTTTTTGAGGCAAATGTGTCTAAAACTGAGGCCTTCTGCTTAAGGATTTCTTTCTTTCTTTACATGTTTGTCTATTGGAACCTGATACTAATTACTCCTCTTAACCTCTCATTTCTCTTGCATCATCACTGCCACCTTGCATGCTCCCAGCTTTGGTGTTTGCATTTGTGTTTCTAACCCTTAGAGGGGTTTCCAGTTGGGGTCATAAGACTTTGGTAAACTCCCTTTTGCCTCTCGGTGGCATCCCCAGCTCCAGCGCCAATCTCCTCTCTTAAACACACGTGCTCACAACAAAAAAACGAACAAAGCAGTTGAGAGGGAGTGAGTGTGAAACCAGAGCCAGTGATAACAATCTGCAGCTCAACCTTTGACCTGTCATCAGGTCACCACTAGACCCTGTTTTCAGCTCCTGCTCCTGATGCTCACGTTACAGTCAGTCTTTTTCACAGCCTGCCTCTTTTATCAGAAAAATTAGAGGAGGTGATGGGGGCGGCACACAGTACTAGGTCTGCAACTTTTTCTGTATTTCAGAATATTTTTTTTTTTTGTTTTGTTAGTTAGTTCTTGTTCAGATGTGTTAAGAGACAAACAAACTGGGATCCTACACAATCTGGAAAAATCTGGGATTTGAAAGAAAAAATATGGAAAATATTTGTTTTTATACCTTTATTACATGTTTCTAGGTAAAAATCCACCCCTCTTTCTGTTCATCCATCCATCCTTTCAGCCACCTACTTATGACTCCATTAATTTGTCTCTCCATCTGTTCGTTCATCCGTTCATCATCTATCCACTGGTCTCTCTATGTTCCTTCGTCCATCCCTTCCATTATAGTAAATTGTCTAAATTTTGTAAATGGGAGCATTCTGGAACTTTAGTCTGGAATTTCAACATTTAAAAATGCATTTCATCTCAACTAAGGTAAATAAAATCAAAATTCTCAGGTAGAAAGGCAAGAAGATGCCATGAATCTTATACAGAATGTTATGATTACAGCAAATATAAGTAGCGTATTACAGTTATTCAGATTCATCAGAAATAAACTTTTCTAAAAACACTGACACGTTTTTTTGTTTTTTGTTTTTTTCTTTTGTTTACGTCAGATGGGAGCTGGCAGCCATGACGACCAACAGCAACATTAGCAGACCCATCTTCTCCTCGCATGGTTGATGCAGCTGCAGATGAAACAGAACCAGGACTCTGTTTCAGAAAAGCTGGACTTTTTTAATCATCCTGGTCGACTGAACTCTGAGGACTGCGTTGGATTTATCTTCCACATTCTTCAAATGAAAACTCATCACTGACCAAACTGTCCTGGCATAAGACTTCAGCAGACAGAAGGGCCTCGCCCTGCCTAAGGATGTATTTTAATCCTTGACACTCTGGTTGTGGGTGATTATGCTTGTTCAGATTTTCCTCTTCTTTCTAGCCTCTCTAGGAACCCAATCAGCCTATGATAATCATAGACATGCAACTTCTAATCTTAAGCACAGGAATTGAGAAGAATTTCAGCCAAAGGTCTTGAGCGCTCGCAACCGTTGAAGATGTCAACCTCCTTGAAGAAACAACCTTCAGCTGCAGATCTAAAGCGACTGGCTCAGTCTATGAACATCTCACATTCAGTAAAGGACAGAGAATATTCAGGACTACAATCCAGGAGTGTTTTGGTTGCAGAAAGTCTGCTTTGTGGTTTGCTTGTTTCACCACAACATGAAAGCCTCCCTGCTGCTCTAAAGTGGCACCTAAATGATTTACAAGACAGCTAGAGAAAGCTGTAAAATAATCAAGGGCATCTACCTCCCTCTAAAGTATTTCTCATTGAGTCTTTGACACCTCCTATACATTCGACACCTGCTTGTCCCCAGCAAAAAAAGAAAAAAAAAAACGTTGCAAAGAAGTGTGACCAACCTGCTGCATGACTCCTCTAACTTTAGAGTTCAGTATCAAATGCAGACAAGATCATTCAGATACACAGTGCACAGATGCACATTCTGTGTGTGGGTCAAAGAGATTATCACTTATGTACATGACTATGTTCTTTATTTGTAGACAATCCTTCAACTTTCAAACCGGCACTTTGGAATGGTTCATTTATCAAGCAGATCAAAATCAAAGGATGTTTTTGTGCGCAGCTTGAAGAAAACAGAGAAACTCAGACTAGGACAGTTTGTTCATTTAAAAAAAATAAGGCTGTGTTAAAAAATGTAATTTTTTTTTTTTTTTTTTAGTTTTTGTTGACACGTCCAAAAAAGAAGACCAAAACAAACTGTGTAACACCATCTCTCATCACTTACCTGTTGCTTATTGTTTCTCCAGCATAACGTTATTAACCCTCAGTAGGGAGTATGTGGAAGCAGGGCAGTGTACAGTTTGTATGTCATACTGATAAATTTCTTTTTGTTTTTGATCTTTGTGATCAGTAGATCCAGGAAGTCACATCTGTCCTATAAATCTGAATTGATGAGTCATTTTGATTTCTATGACTCAGTGAGGATGGACAGAATCTGGAAGAATTATTCCCTTTTTCTCATGTTTTCAAATCAGATTTCAATTTAACATGAAACCCTGAGTCATTTTGAGGCTCATCAGAACCGAGAACCTGTCTCAGCCCATACTTCAGAGCTGAATCCTCTGCCCTTTCTTAGGGACCAAGTGTGTCTTAGCTTTCAGTCTTGACATACATCAGTTTTGCTCCTACAGTGGCAGCTACATTTATCGGTGCCCTAAAAAACCCGAAAATAAATGTGTGTTTTGCTGCAGCAGCTTAATCTCACACTGAAAGTTTTGGATAGCTTCATTATTAAATTTGAGTGCGTTTAGTCAACAGGAATAAAAAAAATAATTAAAACAAAATCACATTTTAAGAAATAATTGTTTTTAACAAAATCACTCGTGGCACAATTATTGGTACCCAAACAACCCCTTTCAGAAAAACATTACTAACCTTATAGTTTTTAGGTTAATCGGGTTTCTTAAGACTTTCTAAGTGGTAAACCTTAACTTTTTGTTTCCCTTAACCGTAAATAGGATGAGACACACAGACCTGCTTCCTTTAGCCTCTGGTGTCTTGGCTGGACAAGGAACAATGTTATCTTGCCACCATGCACAGATATAAAAATCTTCAAAGCTCATTGTTAGAGATTCTTTGCAAGTGAAGCCAGAAAAGGAGCCTTTTTCATCCTACCATCACAAACATAAACATGGGCTTTGAAAATCAACCTTATCGGCAATGAAAGCGCCAATTTATGTTGAAAATCATCTTTTGTTAACTGTTAATTAGGGTGGTGGATGTGTTGTGCAGTGGGCCTGCTTCCAAATGTTCTATGAGTCTCATTAGTGCGCATGACATCATAGACACTTATATGTATCAGAAGATTTTATATAAAAATCTTCTAGACTCTATCAGAAAGTAAAATTAGATCATCATTGGCTCTTTCAGGTAAATAATGATTCAAAATAAGTGTGGAAATTGTCAATGAAATGGTTCACAAGACACAAAATCAACCTCTTTCAACAGCCATCCCAGGCTAGAAACCTAAATCCTGTAGAAAAGTTAAAAGTTCAAGATTTTTCCCTCTTTCTGATCCAACCGTATAAAAATGCTCTTAAAGAAGACGTCCTGTTGATAAAAAGTATTAATGCAGGGTTGCCAATATGTGTGCCATCAGTAATTGAGTTAAAAATCTAAATGTTCAGTATGAGATTAAGCTCCTGTGATCAAGGGTTTATTTATATTAAAGCTCACATGCAAAATTTAGCTCGCAGTATCTTTTGATGGATGCAGGGAGTGTGCAAGGCTCTGAATCCCAAACATCAGGATTTAACACCTCTGATCGCCGTTGTAAATGTTTACAAAACAGAAGCAGTGTAAAACAATCTGTAGCTGCAGCTTGGAGTCGCCCTATAACTGCACTATAACCACCTGTGGCACGTCTGGCCTTACAGAGATGAGACGTGTTGAAGCCGCTTTTTTGCCAAGATAGACTTGAAATTTCGAGATGTTAGCCAACACATAAACCAGTTCAGACTTTTAATTTACAGACCAGCAGTGCCAATGTGACCCAGCAAGTCCTACGCTTCTTGCACTACACACATGTACACTTAATAGATTTTCTTAGAGGATTATACGAAGGATAATGCAGTGAAATCATGTGTAAGCCTATTTGTTGTTCACATACTGAAAAATAACAAAATCTACTTGTATGACGCAAAACAGAGATTTCCTTTTTGTCTAAATATGCTATGAAAGTAATTTAAATTTGAACGTTTGTTGCCTTTGAGGATTCTGAATGATGATATTTGTCTTTATAAGAAGTAAATGCAAAATAATAACAGAGGCAAAAAAATAAAACTCCCAGGGGTTCGGGGGTCTCATATAATGCTCAGAAACATTCTGAGGTAACACTTGTAATGCAAGAAATTCAATTCTCCTCTTGTGGTTTTTGTTAAACCTGATGAGAAGCTGATTGGCTGGGTGGGGGTTGGGGGGTTGGGGGTTGGGGGTTGGGGGGGGGGGGCTAAATCTGACAGCCAGTATTCCCTTTATTCAAAGCTTAAACATGGGCTGGGAAAAAGAACAAAATATGGAGTGTGTTTCTGTTACTTTTACAACTACATAGGCTCTTTATTCTGTTTTTATTTTTCACAGTGTTTTAAAAGGGGATTCGTTGTGTGCTGAGGATCAGCAGGACCTCCTGTGCAATATGCTTTATAAGTGTATCAATAATAAATTGAAAACACTTTAAGTAGTTTTTTTTTTGTTTGTTTGTTGTTTTTTTTTTTTTTTTTGTATTAATGGCTGTTTGTCAAATGTTACGGTTTTTACTGTGACTAAGGTGAGAATGTAATGGTTCAGTATAGATGGACGGTCTATTACAGGAAGGGGCTTTTTGTTCTGCAGATCTTGAGGATTCCACTTAAAGAGTCACTGTAAGGAGTACTTGCAGAACTTTTCGTTTGTCACATTACAACAACAAAAAACCCCCATCTATCCATTGTCTATATCCGCTTATCCTTGCAGGGTTGCAGGGGGTTGGTGCCTATCTCCAGTGGTCACTGGGCGAGAGGCGGGCCACACCCTGGATAGGTCGCCAGTCCATCATAAGGCACCAGAGAGATACACAGAACCAACAACCACACGCGGACTCATACCTACAGGCAATTTAGAGAGACCAATTAACCTAACAGTCATGTTTTTGGACTGTGAGAGTAAGCTGGAGTACCCAGAGAGAACTCATGCATACACAGGGAGAACATCCAAACTCCATGCAGAAAGACCCCAGGCAGGAATTTGAACCCAGGATCTTCTTGCTGCAAGGCGGTATTGCTACCAACAAACCTCAGTTGTTTTATTAAGATTTTATGTTCAAGACCATCAGAAAGCAGTCCATACTTTTGAAGTGGAAGGAAAATGATGCTGGAGCTCTGTGATGTTCAAAGCTTGGTGTATTGTTGTATAACCGAATCCCCTTCTGCACCACCTGTCTGCTGTGTTTCTTCATCTTCTTGATGTTGAAACCGACAACCCCTTTGAGGCCTTCACAGAACAGCTGATTCTGCAAGATTTTTTCATTCCTTCAGGAAAGTATATTAATCGCAAAGGAAACCAGGAATATCTAAAAAAAAAAAAAAAAAAAAAAACAAAAACCTAAATGCTAACATGTCATTTGGCTGATGTTAATAAGTCCATCATTAAGGAAGTAGTAAAAGTGGGTATTATAATTTCTGGCTGAAAAAGAGGGCAACTGCAAAAACAGTTTTATGGCTCTAAATACATAAAGCCCTGTTAGGTAAATGAAACTCGGTAAATTTCCCCTCAAAAGACGATGAAAAGCAGTGCATCAAAGCGAGAAGAATCTCATCAGCTTAAACGAAAAAGGTCCTGGAAGATATAGCTTCAGCCTGTTTTGTTGCATATCTGGGTCAGGTTGAGAATCCTACTGAGATGCTGTAGGATGACTTCAAATTGGCTGTACATACAAGAAATCTCATAGACGGCTACAAGAAGTATGCAACTGACCTATTTCGGTCAAAGGTGTGATAACGTTAGCTAATAGGAGACACGGTGTCCTAACTTCTTCCTTAAAATACACATTTTTGTTTATTGTTTAGTGAGTAAAACAGTTAAATCACTTTCCTTTCCATAGGTTTCTAGAAAGTGGGATTAGATGGCAAATTTCTCCTCAAGCAAATATGGCTTTAGGGTGCAAAGCAGAGGACAAGTTATAAAAGAGAAGATAAGGAATAAATAAGTTACACTAACTGTTTCAGCATTGTTGAACACAACACAGTTAAGACCCATTATCTGCACCTTGCTCCATGTGTTTTCTCCAACGTCTTTTCATCGCAGAATTTCAGCTACTCGGTCCTTGGAGAAAATCAGATCACAAGCTAACTGCAGATGTAGATGTTGCTAAATTTTGCATGGAGTTGTCCTAAAATGACTAAATCTGCTGTTTCAGGACCACAGCAGCTGCATCAGGTCTCTTGGATCTGCTGCAAAGACTCTTGACAGTTACTCTAAACCTTTTCCTTGCATAGCTTCTGCTCCCTGCTGAGAAGCAGCAACATCCAGCCCAGCCAGCCTGTCTGATAGCCCTCACCGTCTACTTCTGTGGGTACTTGAGGTAGTCATGGTGTCACGCCCCCTACCCCCTAACTGGTCATTAATGATGTGCGAGTGGCTCCTTGGGTGGAGGCCTCATCATGCCTAACCCTGAACCCTCAGAATCCAGCGGTGGCCTGGCAGTTTGATCCTGTCTGTCACCAGCCGTGTGCTATAAAGCCAGCGTTATCTGCGGCGTTAAGTGCAAGCCACAGACGGAGGGTCAGCTTAAAGTGAGGCAGCCGAGACACCCTGTCCCGCCTGGTCCCACCGCGCACAGGAAGACGGCCTGCGCCGGGTCCCCCTCGTCTGGCCCTGGAGCCTGCTTCAGCCCAAAAACACAGGCGCTAATGTGGGGAGACACTCAGCCAAATTACTCTCTAATTTCCCCCCAGGACTCAAATGATCCCACTGGCACTTGAGAATCAGGCTGAGGATTTGTTTTTAGTGATTTGTTTTGTCTTGTCCACCCATATCGCTGTCCAGTTCCTTCACTCAAGTTCTAGTTCTCTGCTTTTAGCACTGGGGAGGTCACTAAAAGAAGGAGTTTTACAAAAAAAAAAAAAAGCACTGAAAAAGAAGACAGAAGTTTTAGCAATTTAGATTAAACCCAAGAAAGCAGAAGTTATTTTTATGAGTCAGAAAAGAAAATTTCCTTGCAGATGTCATGCTCACAAATATAACTCTTTGAGGATGAGCAACAGTTTATCTAAAACGCCAAATTTTTGCTATGCTTTTTGTCATGTTGTGCGATACCCATAATCTAATCATCTGCTAAGGGATCTAATTTAGAGCGAGCTGCTGGGTTGCTCAGCCTCAGTGCGTCATGATTACAGACCTGTAGCTTAATTCTCCTCCAGCAGGGGTTTAATTGGGTGACTAATATGAACACAACTGAAGTTTTTGGAAAACAAGCTCCCAAAGCTCACTGCCTCAAAAATCTCCTTGAAAAACTAAGCAGTGATGCAACAAACAGTTGTTTTGTGTAAGATTTGAATGATGATGACTCCAAAGTTTAAATGTAAAGCTTATTTCCTCTCATAATGCCTTTTTTTTAAATAAAAACATAACATTCAGTTTTTTCGCTGCATTTTACTGAAGCATGGATTTTTTATTTTGTCTCACTTAAATACCTGGAATCAAACACATTTTAATATAGAAAGAAAAACTGAATAAATAAAGGAGATTTCAAAAAAACTATGCAAAGCAATCTTTTCCTATGTAAAGGGGTTGTCTGACCCTTGGTGGCAACAACTGACATCAGGAACTGTGATAACTGGGAGATGTTTCTTCCTTACATCTCCACTGAAGAATTTTGTCCCTTTTATTGTTTGTTTTATGTTTTTTTTTTTTTTTTTTTTTTTTTTTTTGCAGATTAGGTAGTAATTCATGGACATTGAAGGGTCATTGTGCATGGACAACCAGTTTAAAGTCAACCCACAACATCTCAATCAGATTTAAATGTGAACTTTGATGAAGCCACTCCCAGACCTTTATTATTGTTTTTTGAGCCATTCAGAGATGGATTTTTCGGTGTGTTTCACAGCATTGTTCTGATCCATAACCCAAGTACTCCTGAGCTCAAGGTCACAAACTGATGGACAAACATTCCCCTGTAGGATTTTCTGTCAGAGAACTAAAGTCATGGTTCCTTAGTTCAGGCTCACCACTGTTCCATGTTTTCTCCTTTGTGGATAATAGCTCTCACTCCGGTTCACTGGAGCCTCAAAGCCGTAGGAGTGGCTTTGTAACCCTTTCCAGACTGATAGATGTCAGAGACTGTTCTTGAACTGATTTGGATCGGTACATGCTGTGCTGCTTTTTGAGATCTTAGCCTACTTCATGTCATCAGACAGGTTTGATTTAAGTGATTTATGTGATCAGATCAGGCAGTATTCAGGCCTTGAAAGGTTAGTGAAACTGAATTTAAAAATGTGGTATATCCAGTTGAGTCATGATTTAACAAGAGAGGCATTTACATTTTTCACATAGACCCTGGTTGATTTGGAGAGCTTTTTTTCCCTCAGGTGTTTTTTGAAGTGAAACTGGGGTGGAGGTTCATTCTCCAGCAGAACAATGACCCTAAACATAGAGTCAAAGCTAAGCTACAATGGAAGGGTTTAGATCAAAGTATATTCATGTGTTAGAGTGGCCTAGTCAAAGTCCAGACCAAAATCCAATTAAGGATGTGTGGTAAGACATGAACATTGATGTTAGCAGATACTGATACTGATACCCAGCCAGTCTGATGTAACAAGGGCTACTTTGCAAGGAAGAACTTTGGCTCTAGCCATTGTTAAATATTTTGGATGAGCTTTTTCAGTAAACATGTTAAATAGAAAACCAAAAAGAATAAAATCTTTAACAGTTTAAAAAAAAGCACAGGGCACTGCAGGGTGAAAAATATCAGTTATAGAGAAATTTATAACAGTGCTATACACAGGCTTACTTTTTGTTTTTAAATAAGTTTACACATTATCTTGTAATATAAACTAGTTTGTGCAAACCTAGGACTTTGACGCTTTCTCTTTCGAAACCTGTTTTCAAGAGTCCCAAACAATGTGACTTTAATTATACAACAAACTGGTTTTGCAACATTAACCAGTTTTAATTTGAGGTTACTGGAAACCAGTGTGTCACCCAGCATTATCAACCAGTGACAAGCATCATTCTCTTTCCCCACCGTATGATATGGCACTGACCATGATAATGGCACATACCAACTGGGAAGCAGGCTGATGAGTTGATAATGAAGACTTGACAATGCAATTATTTGTTAATGTGATCACAGCAGACACCAGTGTTTAGAATAATTAAAGTTAAGTGATGGCTGCTTTTAAAACAAGTGTTGACAGACAGAAAAATAATGGATGTGGCCAAAGAATCCCTAATTTAACAAGATCTGTGCAATAAAAACAATGCTTAGATTTACACACTGGGTGAGGAAGAAAAGACAAATTATGAAGCCGTTATCACAGTTGCACACGATTTGCACTTGCAAAGCAAATTGTTGTAGAAATAGAATAAATAAGGACAGGAGTTTGCATATTTATAGTTTTAGGTGCACTAACATACAATCCTGACAGTGGCTACTCATAGGACCAGTTATGCAAGCAGATGTTTTATTCAGTAAGTATGCCGCTATTGTGACAGCTATTCTTTGATTAACTGGAACAACAGGGAACTCCCTGGACCTTTAAAAGCAGCTGACTGATGTCTGCCTGAGCTTCCTTATCCCATTATTCCTGCTGGCACCCTGGTTTGTATGGTTGCATTCTGGTTTCTGCAGTGAACAACACTACTAACAGAATTTTGAGACCCATCCGTCTGCAGACACTCTGACGTTACTGATTCACACATCCCCATAATGCTTTGCATGCTTACAACTGATTAATTTGAGTTAAAAAACATGTGTCTGAAATTTTTGTTCTGACCCATGAGCCGGATTAAGGTACGGTGGACATTCATAAACTTGGTGCTTCAGTCATTGATGATTACAAGCCTACTCCGGAAATTGCTGTCTTAAAAAAAAAAAAAAAAAAAAAAACAATTCTCATCCTTTTTGTGTTTTTCTTCAGCCAAAAGAAGATCCCAGCAGCTTCCTGCAGGAAAAAAAATCTCTCTCCAGCCCAGTTTTGCTCTCAGATGAATGAAGCTGTTGTTTTTTAGCTACAAACAGGATGCTGTTGAACTGAGAAGCCTGACGATTTCTGTTGCACTGATGCTATATAGTGAGAAACATCAATAAATCATGTTGCTTGGAAAGAGTTGCAACAGTTTACATCACTGGTGATTCTTGCAAGAAATGAGGCCCTCAGCAAGCTCCTCCTCCTTCTACTCTACACACAACACACAATAACTTTTTTTGCAAGTAACCTTAATTACCTAAATTTCATAATTACATTAACTTAGAAAATGGCTAAATTATTAAATTTTTGACATAAAATGGTATTCAGTCCACACTGAATACCATAATCAGTTTACACTGTGCACAACATATTTATTTCCTCTTGAGCTGACATGCAAAATAAGCAGCAACTTTTTAAACTAATAACTTTATTTATTTATTTTTGTTTGATTGCTCCCATCACCCCTCATACCATCCCCCTCGACTGGTGAATGAGTCACTGCTTTGTGGCTTCTTAACGATATAGTTTAAAACAGAATTGGTTATCATCTACATTTGTTTTACTTATTCATTCTTGTCACATTTAATGCTAAGAATCTTCAAAATATTATAGTTCTTAAAAGTTTTAGATACGCTGCAAAATATTTTTTGTTGATTATTTTTGAGATTTCTCTTTGAAAGTCTGTACTGTTTTTTGTTTGTTTTTTTTGCTTATTTCAAGTAATCTTGTGAAATATCGATATCCTACTGCAGTAGCAGTGAATAAACTTGTATCTTGTTAATTTTCTCTTAAAACCAAGTAATTATTTCTCATATTTAGATTTTTTTTTTTACAGAGCGGTTGCTCTACAAACAAATTATCCTCCAAATTTCTTGAATAATTATTTCAATACTGATTGTATTCAATGTTTTCTGAAAAGAGTGACCAGTTTAAACAAAGTTGTGTGTAAGAACGTTTTATTCTACCATTAATCATGATGTGACCCTACTGGATCCTCTGATACTATTGTAAACCCCACATCTACCTGTTAAAACCACTAAATCCCTAAAATCACAATTGTACTTACATAAAGCCAATTTATTAGTCATTTAATGCAAATTGTTTTCAATACAAAGCCTTTGTCAACAAAACAGGAGTGCAGACACTTGCATGTCCTTCATCAAAAATGTGTAAAAATGTTGCATGAATCATTCATGCTGGTTCTGAGTGGGAAATCATTTCCAGCCCATATTACTCAGGGTCTGGATTAGTGTTTGGACTTAAATAAAGCTGCTTAGAGAACTTCTTCACATCCTTCTTAAGTGCTCAGGGGGTCTTCACAGAGTAATATTTAAAACTATCAGGAGCCACTGACAGTCTGCAGATCTTAAGCACTTCAAAAATTAAACGGTTTTTTTTCTTTCTTTCATAATGACGCTTCTCATTCCTGCAGAACCGACTCCCACATCCAGTCCGGCGGGTTATTATTAGGAGTCGCTCATCTAAATATAACTGGTTTCGGTCGGTTGTCATCGCGTCACAATAAGTGCGATTATTCCACGGAGTTTTCTCTGAGAGGTGTCGGGTTTGGTTTGAGGGGGCTATAAAAGGAGGGGCGAAAGCAAGTGGCTGGCACTCATCACCCAGAGACCGTGGAGGTATGAGATAAAGAGGCTGCGGGTTTGACCCTCAAACAACGGCTGCTCTCTGCTTTCATTCTCATAAAAAGTTAAGGTTTTTCTTTCAAAGGAAGAGGCAACAACTTGGATGCTCTGTCCACTCTCGGATCTTCGCCACAATGGCTCTTTGGTGCAACGCCTGCAAATGTCATGTCAGCGCTCTGTGCACATCTCACCATCTGCCCGGAGATCAACGCCGCTCAGCCTGCAGGAGGTTCAGGTCAGTTCTTCCTCGCTGATTTGCGTCCTCCAGCTGGCGCGCTTCTCAAACGGGGGTGCATGTGCCTCTGGTGGTACAAGGGCTCCCTTCAAGTTAAATTACAGGCTAATTGAATGTTCTGATTGTTTTTTAAAACTAACTGGAACTGAATCCTTCAACCAAACTTTTTTTTAATCATTATTATTTACCTTAGAAAGATTCAACTGTTTTAGAAGTTTGTGACTTTTATCATAAATTGTCATGTTACAACCACAAATATACATATATTTCAATGGCATCCCCATAGTATGATGCTGCTGCAACCACATTTAGTTAATGGTATGGTTTGTTCAGCTCAAATAGCATTTTCCATATAGGCCATTAGGAACTTTTTTGCTCTCATCTAACCTTCTTCTACCCGTTTGCTGTGTCCACCTACATGTTTTATGGCAATATAAGCTGGACTTCTTCTGGTTTTCTTTTAACAGAGGTTTTCTTCTCGCCACTCTTCCATAAAAATTTGCAGAACGTACAACTAATAGTTGTCAACAGATTCTCCCACCTGAGCTCAGCTCTTGGCTGCTTCTCTTTAATGCCCTCACCTGTCAGTTGGTGGATAACCAGGTCTTGGTAGGTTTGCAGTTTTTCAGTGTTGGACTGAGCAGTGCTCTATGAGATATCCAAAGCTTTGAACATTATTTTTTAACCTAAGTACATCATAACCCTATCTCTGAGGGTCAGATGTATTGAGTTGTATTTGATTCAGTGGTATCAAAGAAAAGAGGGCTGAATATATATATATATATATATATATATATATATATATATATATATATATATATATATATATATATATATATATATATATATATATATATGGAAAACTACATCAAGAATTATTTTTCTGCTAAACAATTAATAAATACATTTTGTTGATTGATCATACAAAATCTCAATAAAAAACATTAAAGTAGTCACTTAATCAAAACTGAGACTCTTTACAGCATGGTTTGCAAAACCCAGCTTCAGTCTGTTGAGTTCTTGTGTCTTTATAATTGGATGATGTCTTGTATGTGAGCCAGCTGCATTGATGTTTTTTTTTTTGTACTTATTTTTGTTTGAAGGACTTCTGTAAAGTCCAAAGCTGCTTTCTAGTAAAGTTCTCAAAGAAAAAAAATGAAAGGATGGCAAAAAAGGGAAAATTAGTTGGAGCAACTTACATTTCCATCTGCACATCTGACCAGTTTGCCTGTATGCTTGCTGGCTTGTACTAATGCATTTTATTGCCTGTCCTGTTGGTGAAGCTGGTATTTTCTGAGGTCATGCTTAGTAGGAAAAAGGTTGTGGAGACTCAAGGCAAGAAAAACGTGTTGTCAATTTGTTGCAGCCTCAGTGATGCTCTAAGTAGTTTACAAAACTAATTCAGTAATTTATTCTTGTTGTATTATTAAGGCCTATTTATAAATGTGTCTTGACTGAAATTGAATTTTACTGAGAGATTATATCTGATCAGTATTTTGACTGCAATCATGCTTGGATACAGAGTGATCTCACTGTCCTTTTGTGGCACTCTGTGTGGTGTGACGTGGGGTGCAACCGCTCCAAGGACGCCCACTTTATAAGGCAATGAAGGGAGCATGAGAAGCCCAGCTCCCCCTCCTTTTCTGTGTACGTAACGCCCACGCTCAGAGCCCTGGCAGCTATAAAAACCCAAGGCTCTCTGAGGATGGACCCAGACAGACACTGATCATGCAGACTAAGTGTATGGAGAGCCCTCATCGCTCTACTCAGCCTCTCCTGTCAGCTGTTTCCATAGGAACTCTTGATATTCAAAGTGGGCTTTAGCTCATAGGGAGAAGAAGGCAGGAGGCCAAATCTGTATTTTATTTTGAAATGAACAGAATGAGACCAGATCAACTTTTTGAAAATCTGTAGATTTTTAGGTCACACCTCTCACACCAGCAAACATGGTCTCTCACAGGTCCACCAAAGGAGCCTCCAAAGCCCGGAGAGACCACATCAACCACGAAATCAGGAATATGCGCTCTCTGCTTCCCATCACCAAAGAGGACCAGGAACGCCTTTCTTACCTTCACTCCATGGCCGCCATCTGCACCTTCATTCGGAAGTCTGTTCTCTTCCAGGGTAAGTTTTTCACACTTCTCGCATGTCTTTGAACACAGAATTTACATTCATACTGCATGGCATAGAGCATTATTAAGCTCCGTTTAAAAGTGCTATTGGAACAACATTAAAAAAGTAGCAGATGTGACAAGCTGCAGAGACCCAAGTGGTGAAACAAAGGCTGAACTCGTCCTTTCATCCTGAAGGGCTCCCGGCTGGGGAACGATCCCAGTGCTCTCTGCAGTATGAGGCCTTTCTGGAAGCCCTGCACGGCTTCATCCTCGTCACCACAGCTCAAGGCAGGCTGGTTTATGTGTCGGAAAATGTGGCTGAATATCTTGGTCTGTCCATGGTGAGTCTTCAAGCCTCACATTTAGCTGTTTTGAAACCTAATAGACTTTGATCTATTAATGTAACTGTTACATTTTCCAGGTAGATATTCTACAAGGAGACACAATCTATGACTTAGTGGAACGCTCTGATGTGGATATTATTCGCTCAAACCTCAACATGGAAAGCAACTTATTTTCAGGTAACAATAATACTGTTTATTTATAGTTTTATTTAAAGCTTACAAGTAAACCAATTTCTGCTGCCATCACACAGCACTGTCCACATTTATTGACAACCCTGATGAAGATCTGTAAAATGCCTTAAAATGAAAAAATCTTCTATTGCATCAATTCTAAAATAAAAATCATATCTTTATTTTGAGAAGATTTTGCTCAAATTAAATTTGCAGTCAAAAGAAAAAAAAATTAAAATAAACTTAAGTTGTAAAATTATAGGTATGCCTGCTGTCAATGCTATTTCCCTCATGCCACAGGTTTTCTGTAGGATTTAGTTCAGTGGACCAACAATGAAAGATGGTTGATTTTCTGTCTGATGAACCCTCTCTGTGTTGATATGGGTGTATGTTTTTCTACAGACTGGAAAAATATGAAATTAGCTTTACCAGGCATTTACCAGGTCCAGAATAGAACAGAAAATCAAAAATAGAGTGTGGAAAAATAAAAATAATTACATTTTTTTCACTAATTTCTATTTAGATTACTTTTTTTCATTCTTGGATTTCAATTTGCAACTTTATTTTCTGCAAACAAATTAAAGGTATCAAAGGTACAGTTGAAACTGGAAGTTTACATACACCGCATAAAAGGACACATGCACCTGTTATTCTTACTGTCTGAAGTTTAATCAGACCAAACTTCTCTTGTTTTAGGTCAGTTAGAATTACCAATAATAATAATAATAATAATTTTGGTAATTCTAACTGACCTAAAACAAGGGAAGTTGGGTCTGATTTCACTTTAGACTGTGAGAAAAAAAAAGTCTTTTTATTTAGTGTATGTAGAGTTTTAGTTTCAACTGTATTGAATAATCAGTAGCCAGTTTGAAATGTATGGGTTATAAATTTTTAAATAAAGCTGGTCTTAGTTACTCCAGATGCACTGCAAAAGAACACTAAAAAGAAAAGCCCTTTAGTACTTAGACACCAACTTCATAATTGTGTTGTTTCAGAGTCTGTTGAACATACAAATGATAAAATCCAGTGAGAAAAATGTTTTGTACTTAGAAATCCTCAATGTCCTAAAAATTGACAGAAAAAGTTTGTATCTGGAAAAATATTCCATTTAGAACTAAAAAATGCATAGGCCTGTAGTTTTAGAGCCAAAAGTACCAATGATGACAGATTTCAGTTTTCCAGCAGACCTCACCAGATTATTTTTATTGGTCTTCTTTGAAAAGATTTCATGACGCTACACACTCTAACAAGGTTTTGAGGTTTTTTGGAAGAGAAACAGACACACAGCATCCTACTTAGAACGTTTTTAGTTGAAACGCTCAATCTTAAGTCTTCTCTGACTAGAACAAAGTTCCAGATTAAGTCCCAGTACATCTTTTGTTGGGCAGAAAAGGCTTTTTTTCTGCCTGGCATGTAGATAGTGTCTAATGGTTGTTATGCAGACTTGTTGACCTCAAAATTGCACTCAATGCTGCAGTTCTCTAACAGTAAGCGTTGGTGATATTCTTTACCTTCCTTGCCACCCTGTGTGGAGTCAAGATGAATATAAGTTCTGGTTCTGCCTTGTGGCTAAAAGAAATGGGCCTTTGTTTAATATTTTATTTATAAGAAACAGAAATTCATGTATTATTAATTGAAAGTTCCTAGAAATTGGTCAACCTAAAAAAGCAAAGTGTGGGTGCCATTATTGTGGTTGGAACACATCATTTAAAATCTCACCATAGAATTTAAAGTCTTAAGTTGTTTGTAAAGTTTGCTTTTCAGCATATATGAAGACTAAATTTCCATTTTTTTTTTTTTTTTTTTTTTTTTTTTTTTTTTTTTTTTTTTTTTTTTTTTTTTTTTTTTTTTTGTTAGAGAGGATGTTCATATGTTGCATGCAGACCTCGAAGGCCTTTAAGCTCCAGCATGGAAGCTGCTGCTCCATCCTGGTCAGAGGAAGCTTCCAGTTCTTCTCTCAACCCTCCTCTGCAGTCTCCCCCAACACTGAGACTTTGTTTGTGGCGCTCTGCACCCCCACAGTGAATCGCCTGACCAGCGCCGACTCTCTCTTCTGTCACAGCTTCAGCAGCACGCACAAACTGGATATGAGTTTCACTCAGCTCTCAGACAGGTAAACTCGAACTCCACAACTAAGACCAGGCTTAAACAATCTCTCTCTGTGGTCTCTGATTTTTACTTATTTTTATTTTTTAGTGTTTTATACTATTTGGGGTATTCGATGGAAGAAATGATCAACCGATCATGGTATAGCCTCTTGCATCCTGAAGATCTGTCATTGGCTGCAACTTCTCATAAAAGTTTAAGTAAGTATTTTTTATATTTCTAAAGCTTGCTGCCAGGCTTTTAGTGGTGAATAACTGGTTTTATCCTTTATAATAAGCATAATTGCCTTTTCTCCAGTGCAAGCAGAAGAGGGCTTCCAGGTGGAGATGATCCTGAGGCTCCAGAGCACAGATCTGTCATGGATCTGGATTTATATTCGAGCTAACAAGGACCCCGAGTGCCAGAGCATCAGCTGCACTAACTACATCATCAGGTATGATGAGGCTCTCAGGCAACCCTGAACTGACAGTGTTTCAGTTTTAAAAGTCTCTTAACACATCTTTTTTAATCTCACAGCGAAACCGAGGCCAAATTTCTGCAGAAGAAAATCAGCAGCGCTGCCTTCAAGCCGTCTATGCCAAATTACTTCTACTTTGCTCCAGAGGTGCCTCAAAGTCAGAGCATCAGCACGAAATGTTTTAAAAGGCGGAGGAAGTATAGCAGCCAAAGTGAGGAGCTTGGAACCAGAACAAGAAGAGAGTCTGAGCAAGACATATACTGTGCGTTGTGTCCCTCCTCCCAAGGTGACAGCTCTCCTGTTCCCTTGGGTGAGAGCCTTGCACTGTTCACCCCTCCCTACAGCCCGTCTTCATCAGGCTCCCCTCTGCAGCAGGAGGAGCTCAACCCTGATCTCCTAATGGATGTACATGAATACGAAGATCAGCTGCCAACTTCTCCTGACTCCTCTCCCTCTTACTACTCCTACCAAGACACAGGGCTCACCTGTCACCAAACACCTGCTGACGCTTTGCTCACAACTGCTGACCAAGGCTTTGAACACAGAGACTTTGACCTGTTCTCTGGCAGCTCTCCACTCTCCTCCTCGTCCTCATCTTCATCTCCAAACTATGATTTCCAGGCTTGTTCAGCTGACGCTCGATTAGTTCCAGACTGTTTCTGTGTGTCTGAACTGTGCGAGAGCCAAGCGGAGAGTGCATCCCTGCATCCAGATGATTTCAACCTTCTTGACGATCCACAAGGGGGCAGTCTAGTTCAGCTTCATCAAGTGCCCCACCAAGAACTTCTCATGCATTCCAGCATTCTGACTCCCACCCAGTCTCCTGTAGCAACAGAGCCGAACCTTTATGATGAGATGGAGCAGGCGGAGATCAGCATTCTGGCCCAGCAGATCTCCTCTCTTGCCAGCAGCTTCAACATGCATCGCAGCCTGAATCCCCTCCAAAATGTGGCCCCAGCGGCGGCTGCCAACTGTAACTGGCTCCAAGGCTCTCCTCTTCCTTTATCCCTTCTCCCAAAGCAGGAACCAGTCTATGATGACTGCACTCTGGACAGCATCCTCAAAGACCTGAACATGGTCTCTAGGAAAAGTAGTCCACCCAGCCCTGAAGTTGTGTCCTTAAGCTACCAGCAGGGCCTCATTTCAGTGGACCCTTTGCCTGCAGAGCAGTTCAGCACAAGCAGCATCACCATATATCCCTTCAGTTTGCAGCTGGGAAACCATGGCCAAAACATTGGGTTGCATCAACTCAACCACAACATGCAGAGTAGCCTCCAGCAAGGTAAACTCTTCTAAAGCCCACCTGTTTTCATCCATATAATGTTTTTGCTGAGAAAAAATATTTACCCCCTTACAGATTTCTGTTTTGTGTGATCAAATAGATTTTTCAAATTACCTTTTTCAGATCAACATTCATTGAGAATTGTTGTAATTCAGCCACATTGAAGGTTTTCCAACCCTGCCACTGCCTCTCAGTTGTCCAAGCTGTGACAAAGCCACTCCAAAACCTTAAAGGGGTGGTGACATCACTGTATAAACTATTTCATGTAGTTGATATTGCTGCATATATAAATTCTCCAAAAATTTCATGAAAAAAAATACTGTCACCTTTTGTAGGGGGTTGTTTAGGCAGGCCAGATTTTGATACAAACTCTTGACATTCACATGGCCTCATAAGTGCACAACAGATCATATTATACCCCCAAAACCACAGAAAATGAAATTTGTCATCATGACCCCTTTAACTTTATTTTGTTTTATTAACAAATTATTTTGTTTTATTAACAGAGGTGGACTAGCTTGTTTTCTTTTGGTCACTGTCCGACACATGAACGGCTTCCTGCTTTAGGATTTTCTGTTTGGGAACAGAATTCATGGTTCTATCAATTAAAGGAAGTTGTCCAGGTTCTGAAGCAGCAATGCAGCTCCAGAGCATAACACTACCACCGTCTTTCATTGTCAGTATGATGTTATTATTTTTCTAATTTAAAAAAAAAAAAAAAAAAAAAAAAAAAAAAAGGTAGTTTTTTTTTTTTTTTTGAGGGAAACTTAACAGGTCACACACCTTGCAAAAATTTCCAGTGTTGTCTCATCATTCCACAGAATATTTTTTCAAAAATCTTAAGGATCGTTGCTTTTTCACATAAAGTCTGTTTGGTTCAGATAACTTTTTCTCTTTATGAATTGAAGTATCATATGAATATTATATTTATGTCTGATATTAAAATTCATTTGATATGAAACATCTAAGTGTGACAGAAAAGCAAAAAAGAGAGAGAAATCCAAAAGAGGATGAATATTTTCTCAACTCTGCATATTTACAACTAATTTTCAGTCACTGTACTGTTTGTCTCCCTGCAGATGGACTTGCTGAGGAGAACTTGTACTGAAATAAGTCTGTGACTTACTGTTCTACCACCCGTATGACATATTGTCAGGGGAACCCTCCTACGATCCATTCAAAGAGAGAGAGAAAACAGGACGTCTGCGGTTAGATGCTGTTTCCTTTTTCAAAATAAGCCAAGACAAATTGTTCTGTTCTGTCAGCTCTGTCGTAACTCCTCAAACCACTGCTGTCCAGGGTGTTTTATGTTTTCCTGATGTCTTTTATTCTGAGAGAAAATAAAGGTACTTTGTAATAATACCTCTGACAGGAGTTACACACAGAAATGGAGGTGTATTTTTCATTTAATACTAAGTGACCACAGTTTACTATAGAGCACTTTATCAAAGTCACCGACTGAAGAATTTCATAACGGAGGAGACAGAAACTGGTACCTTGATTAAACCAGGATAAGCTTTAATACATTAATCATTCCTTATAATAAAGAACCAACTATAGTTATTTTTCAGCTGCCTTAAAACTGGAAATAAAGATGTAGTTTGATAAATTGATGATTCTTGATTTGTTGCAAAAGTTGTACTTCTCTAAGTGACTTAATGCTTTCATGCTGTCAGGAGTGAAGGTAAAATAGCAGCAGGACAGAAATAATGATTGTAAATGCAGCTTCTACCTCAGTGGAAAAGCTCGACACATTCCAAGCTTGACTTTTGTTGGTTTATTGTATTTATTCTGTCTTGACCTCTGACTTTGTTTTATTTTCTTCTGTTGATATGTTTTATTTATCTACAGTTTTATGTTTATTCAGTGTATTATTGTTTTCTCCCATGGTACTGGATCCCTGTATGTTTCTATGTTCAGTGATGTAAATAAATCACATGGAAAACAGTTTTTTAAATCCATTTTTTCCTGAAATTCAATTAATAAACCCTTTAAAACATAATGAAATATAACATTTAACTTTAACACAACAGTGCCAAGCCAATGAGAATTTCAGCAAGAGTAAACCCACTGTTTTTTTCTCACTAAAAAACTTCAGTTGGTTGAGCTTTTGTGGCTAAGAAATCCCTACTTACACGCAATTAACAAGAAAACAACAAAAGTGTTCATTTTGAGTTATGTAAAAATATTCATTCTCCTTTAATCCCTCCTTTGGTCTTTGCTGATTCCTGTGGGAATCACAGCACATGTCTCTCCAGCTGCTAAAATCTGTAGTAGGTTCGTCTGCTAGTTTCTAAGTTTTTTATGTGCAGTTTTAAGCTGGTGGGTTTGTCAGAGATGAGAAATAAGAATGAAGCAAAACAATGAAGCTGCAAAGCAAAAGCTGAGGAGAAAGGATTCTCTATGGGTCCAAGATCTTTGGATTTACATGGATGGAGTTTTTTTTACACTCATCAGCATGAATGTTATATTACATTTGGCCTTTTAATAGGTTATTTAAGGAGGATTTTCAGAGTTAAATAATCACAACTTTAATAATTTTCAAAAACAAGTATTGGGTGCAAAAGCTTAAATTTATTGTGGATTTTTCACTACTTAATGTAGGCTTAAATATACACATACGCTTCTAATAATATTTGGATGAATTTCTCTTTAGCAAGTTGCATCTCTACCAAACAGTTTTTTTTTTAAAGTCAATAGCAAGCTTCTGGTATAATTCTGGATGGATATTTGACCACTCCTCTTCACAGATTTGGTAGCAACCAGTGTTCATTTAGATTGGCTAGGTAAGGCCCACGCAAAAGCTAAATGTTAGTCTGAGTTATTGATTCCGAAATTTGTTCTGATGTGGATCGTTGTCCTGCCTGTTGTAATCAAGTCTCAATCATATAGCAGCTGACATGAAGTTGAAGATTTAATCTTTATTATGCCCATTCACTTTGTATAATAATGAGACAATATTTAGACAATGGAATTCAAGTCTGAAAACACAACTGTTTTTCTTCACTCTTCTTCCATAAATATCTAGAACTGGAAAAGGCTGAAATCAAATTCTAGTCTTTTTTAGATTGTGAAGGAACCCTGAATCTTCTCTAGATAGTCAGTACAGGGTTGGTTGGCTCTTCCGTCTCCAATGGATTTTTACATTTTCTGGCTGGTCACATAAACTGTTCACAGAGAGATCAGTCCAAGGTTGACCAAATCTGGAAAAATCAATGCATGCATGAATGAATATTTAGATAAGTGACCCGACTGAACGCTGAAGCGAATGATAGATTGCTGGAAGCTGCAATGAGATGCAGCACCACAGGAACACTTGGTTCATATGCATGAATGCAGACAAAAAGCCTCACAGACGACACCTCAGACGTGCTGCTGGTCAATACAACCACCAGATGGAGCAATAGCTCCAACTGCTTCTCTGTCAGACACCACATGACAATAACATAATTCAAACAAGGCTGAAATAAAGCAGATTCTGTGTTTGTGTGTGTGCGTGTGTGTGTGTGTGTGTGTGTGTGTGTGTGTGTGTGTCCATTCATAGGAGGGAGTCCAGATGCCTATAGTTATCCATGGAGACCTAATTAGAAGTGATGTCTCTTGAAGGGTACAATGGCATATAAAGTTCCTAACAAGTCCCCACATCTGCTGTTCTACAGTCTTCTTGCTTCTCTCAGCATTACCTGTAACAATAATGATTTCCCACAGGCACAGTGGCACTGAGGTTGTCTCCACACCAAGTGAACAGGAAAAAAAAAAATCACCTTTGCATTTAAGTGACCCTCAATGAAAACCTTCAGACTTCTTCAACAGAGTTTGGCTTTCTTTACAAGACTATAATTACATCGCATATCAGAAGCTGCTAGCAGACATGGTTTAATGGATCACTCAGATACATTGGGGGCCTTCTTATCTTGCTTATATTAAAGTGGGATGATGTGAGATTGTGGTAACAACCCAATACTTCACAAGAGAGGAGACATACGAGAAAATGAAAAGCATTTGGGTGCTGCTGTGATTCATATCTGGGATCTGAAAGTGGTGTTTCGGTTGCACAGCTGACAAAAGAGTAACAGAGGAAAAACCGTCATCTGCCCTACTTCAAAAGCTCCTAAAATGCTTTCTGAGGTGGATGGCTGGAGGGCGGATGCTGAGGGAAAAGTGCATCAGTGAAGCTCAAACTGAGAAGCTCACAAGTCAAACTCTTTCTAGGGTTTCTGCAAGGTTAAGTTTATGACTTTCTAGGATCAATTTGGGAACATTATTACAGTAAATACAAAAACAAATAACTAAAGTATGCTTAATAACTTTAAACAGTATAATTTCAGTCAGTGATTCAATTCAACTCATGTTATACAGCTTCATTGCACATATAGTGACATGTTTCAAGTCTTTGTATCAGTAAAATTTGATTACTACGGCTTACAACTAGTGAAAGACCTTTATACTGAAAAGTATGCCCATGTACTGCGCAGTTTACATGCTCTTTACTTAGTTGGCACTCCTTTTGCATTAATAGTTGCAATAATAGATCAATGTGGCTGAAGTATGAAGGATGCTCAGGGTTTTTTTAATATCAACCTGGTGTCTTTCATCTTCCTCTTGACAACAATCCAGAGATTCTCTGTAGGGTTTAGGCCTAGTGGCCAATCAAGCACAGTGATACCACTGTGATAGAACAAGGTAATGGTAGTTTTGGCTGTGTGGGAAGGTGCCAAGTCTTGCAGGTAAATAAAATCAGCAACTCCAGTCCTTTTTTTTCCCTGATGCTTAGACATGTCAGATGTTGTTTCTAGTTCAGGAATGACTTAATACAACAAATGTGACCGTCCTGAATACTTCTATATGGAAGGTTCATGAAGCACAGACTGTAGCTGTAGTCCTGGTCTTGTTAATCACACCTAAGGTCTTGAATTGGTTTTGCTTTACAATGACCCCCAAGACTTCTAATATCCCTGCTGCTAGTTCACCTCTTTCTAAAATCACGTTTTTCATCCACTACACTATCCATGACATGCATGAATATAGCACTGAACAGCCGGTTTCTTTAGCAATGACATTTTGCAGCTTACTTTTCTTATGGAAAGTGTCACAGACACAGACTATCCACTAGACAACTGTCAAGTCACCAGTGTAATTATTCTCTATATAAAAAAAAAAAAAAATATATATATAGATATATATATATATATATATATATATATAGATATAGATATAGATGTATATATATATATATATATATATATATATATATATATATATATATATATACATATATATATATATATATATATATATATATATATATATATATATATATATATATATATATATATATGTGTGTATATATATATTTTTTTTTTATTTTTTTTTAATTCATCTTATGTAATATTCTAATTTTCTATGAACATTTGGGGTTTTCATTATATGTAAGCCATAAATCATCAAAATGACCAGAAATAAATGCTTGAAATATTTCACTCTGTTGACTAAATCAAGATTACACACTAGTTTCACCTTTTGATTTCACTTATTGAAAATAAATTTTCTAATTTATTGAGACGCAAATGTGGTTAAAAATGAGCAAAAAAAAGGGTTATTATCATGTTTGTTGTTGACATGGACCCAAATGCAGAACAAAACATTGGTTGAAATTAGAATTTTAATAAAATAAAGAGCTTATATGAATCATGTTATCATATGGACAGATAAACACAAGGATCCAGTGAAGAGCAATGAAAATCCAGGAGCTTCAACATTGCCTGGGGTGGAAAATGACAATGGAACTACACAAACTAATCAGAAGCAAATGGAGAACAGCTGAGGCAGAATGCAGGCAGAGGAAAATCAGCTGATAGGGAACAGCTGAGATAGGGAGCAAACAACAATAATAAACCCAGGGAACTGAACAGGATATGGCAAAGACTAAACAGATATAATTAAACAACAAGGAAATGATAAAATACTAAACATAACAAAACCAATCCTCAAACACCCCAGGATTGTGACAGTTAGAGTGCCAAATTTTTTGATTAAAGTAGCAACAAATGAACAAATGTACATATTTTTTACACAACTAAACATAGTTTAAAACTTGGTCCAAAAGATGTTGGTTTTTTAACCTCATTGTCATGAATGTGCCTCAAGTCATTACACAACCAAGATAGTACTTGTATACTATTAATGCCTAATGATGCATATTCCACACATACACCTGATCATCTTGGAAGCACTTTGGTGCCTTCCAGTGGTTGAAATTATGCCCAATTATGCCTAATTTTGCAAATTTACATACCGAATGCAGTCATATGTTATAAAATACATGTTTACCAATTCATATATTTTGAAAATAACAACGTTTAAGTAGGCAATAAACATACTTTGTATTAAGTCCACATTTCTGTATTATGTGTTTTTATTGGTCTAATATAATATTCCAAATTTCCAAAAAACTAAATGTCATGTTTTTATCAGCTGTAAAATCATCATAAGTACCAGAAATAAAGCCTTAAAAACATCAGTCTGTGTGTAATTAATCTATACACTGTGTTTTACTTAGTGCATTGAGTTACTGAAATAAATGTTACAATAATCAGTTTTGCTGAATATGATTGTATTGGATGTGCCATGTGTAGATTAACAGTGTCATTATAATATAGAATCAGCTTGGAAGCAGAAAGAAAGTTTTGTCATCTACTTGTAAATAAATCCAGACAGTAAGGGGCTAGGGCCTAAAACTGGGATGATTAAATTTAAGGTTGTTTAGGACCCTGCAGGAACCCTGTTTTCTTCTTTTCTGTCTTCCACAAGCTGCCCGTTTTTCATATCTCGCCCTCACCAGCGACCTCCTTACAAATGATTACCTCATTTACTCGCAAAGAAAAAAAAAGACTGAATTGAAACTGCTTGATTTCATACAACAGGGCCTCAGGTGGTGCTGCCGTGGCTTCGTTTATTTAGTGGCTTTATGCTTTCATTGTTGTCACAGCCAGACATGAGGCCTCCTCTGAAAGCTTATCTTAGGGTGTGCATTCATTTTCAGTTAGATGAATATGTGGATGAAACCCATCCAGCTAAGGATGTGATTTGTCTCTTGTGCTCAGGGATTGTTTGGCAGCTGGAAGCTGCGTCACAGTCTTATGGCAGTCAAGGTCACAGCAAGGGTGACCCGAGCAGTGTTTGCATGTAAACCCCAACCTTGCGTTTGATTCCTCATGGTTTATGAGAAATTCCTCCACAGTGTGTGAGCTGTTTTCTCCTGGTCTCTGCATGAACACAGCTCACTACTGCTCGGCTTTCGTCACATATCCATACGTATAGCATCGCTGTTGCTCCAGTTTTCAAGGGAGACACATCACCTTATTGGTGGTGGTTCAGTCAGCAGGCTCTGACACTGTAATTGGGTTAAACAAAAAGCCCCCAAAATAGACTGCAGCCTGCTCCTCCAGTTGCTCTGCCTGAAAGCACAGCTCTGATTCAGCACTGGATCCAAGGCACAAGCCTCAACACATCCAGATGATATTCACGAGAGAAAGGCCAGCCATCCAGGGAGGAGAATACAAATGGCAGCCTTACAGAGCAGCCTTCTTGCAAATGAATATTTGATTTATTTTGATGCCGTTCTCTCATCGGGAGTACTTACGGCAAAGCACCTGTTCTCCCAGGAGATGTGAGCATCCCCACTGTGGAAAGACTTCATAAACATGTTTTCCTTTGTTAGAAGAAATTATTGCGCACTGAGTCAAGAATGCATGCCAAGATGTTGTATTGTGTGTTACAACAATCCCAAGCAGGGTTTCATGGGTTTACGTTTAACTTCTTTGTTGTGCAGAACCAACAGTGCTGGGTTTAGTGAGAGAACATCTCTGAGTGTATTGTTTATTTATTTCCTCGCGCTCGCCCTCCAGCATTCAAAGAATTAGCTCAAGCTTGTGTGTTGTTCTCTGCAGGATCCAGTTAGATTTTACAGGCTCTCACTGATGTGGGTATTTAAAGGAAGTCCTGAAAATGGAAGCAGCTGCTGGTTGTTCTTCATGTATGCACCATGCATACATACCAAGCATGTATATAGGGCACGCATCATTAACATGTTTATTGCTCCTATTCTGCAAAACCCTGAGGGTCAACACAAGTAAACAAGAAGGAGTGTTTCTAATGCAGTGATCAGGGGATTGAAAATGTATTCAGAAAGTTGATTAATTATGTGAGATGTAATTAGGACTTTAAAATAGGTAAATTAATTCATCAATTATTGGATTAAAAGGAAAAATAGTTTTCAAAAGGAAAGCAAGCAAGGCATAAATTAAAATTTGCATCAGTACATACTGTTAATAAGTTTAGGAACAGTAAACATGTCCAAATACTTGAGGGGTACTGCATTTAAAGTGAAACAAGACACTGTAGACAGTCGAAGTAAGAAATACATGTACTCAGAGAAAGGGATACAAAGCAACTTAGATTTAAAAAAGCCTTCAATGAGCTCATCTAAACTTAGAGCTCCATAAGATTTTAAAAAATATGCACCCCCTAAACTTCATTTTCATTTTTTAAATACTATGTTTTGCAAAGAAAACACATATGTAACCTTAAAAAGTATTCACTGTATGATTATATAGCGAATGTAAAAAAAATTGACAGTTCTATGAAAAAATAACCTACTTGTTCGGATTAATTTAGTTAAAAATCTTAAAAATTCAACTGAATTATCTTTAAGTAATGTCGTAATATAACAGTAGCACATGTGTTTCTCATGAAAAAAAACTAATCTCATTTGAGAGTGACTGGTTATTTTATTATGTTTTTCTAAATCTGAAATTAAAAAATAAAATGCCTTTTTAATCATTTTTTAAAATTTCATGTTCATATCAAATAAACAGGTCACAGGACAGAATCTGACTTTATCATTTACGTACACCTCTGGTCTGTCTTCGTGAGGATGGAGCAAAGGTCTCGATTTACCGCTCCATCTACGTTCCAGCTTTCACCTGGCCAGGCTGATTGAGAAGCTTCACCATCTGGGAGGAGCTCAGAGTAGAGCTGCTACTCCTCTGCCTTGAAATGAGTCAGCTGAAGTAGTTCAGGAATCCAGTGTCTCTTGAGTGAGGCATTTAGAGATTTCTCAGGCATGTCCAACAGGGTGGAGACCCTGGCATAAACCCAGGATGTGCTTGAGGGACCATAAATCCCCTCTGGCCTTGGAATGTTTTGGGGTCCTCCAGAATGAGCTGGAGAAAGTTGCTGTAGAGAGAGATCTCTCAGTCTAAATGGAAGAAGGGATGGTAAGTTATTAACAACAAATACCCTTTAAACATAGCTTTACTTCAAAGATATTAACTGAACTCTCCTTTTAAGTAGTGTTGCTAAGCTGTTGATTAACAAAATACTCCTAAGGAATTACTAGTTTGTAGGCAAAAAGATATTTTCTTAACCCCTAAATTAATCTTCTTACTTTAACTTTAAAGTAGACTTTGCATGTCATTAGCTTTAACAGCATTCAATCTGACTGATTGGCAGGAGTACAAAATTATATTATTTCTGTGTGCACTGAAGGATTTCTTTTAAAAAAGGAACCGTTTAATACGCCTGGATTTAGCTCTCATGTCATTCATCTCATGCCAAAAGGCATTATTTATATGATGTTTACTTCCATATTTGGAAATTTGGATGAAATTTGAAATATATTCACCCCTTGTCTATTCTCTATTGTCTTGATTTCTCTTGTCAGACCTTTTGTACATTTTGGCTTCTCAAAGCTACAGTTTGGTAAAGAAAACATCTCTGGCAGGGTTCACAGATGTTCGCCTAATGACTGTACATGCTTCCCTGATATTAACATTTCTGAATAACATCAAACATAGCTGACAAAGTGTGGTGACAGTTAACCCAGCAGGAGATGAAATCTTTCTACTACAGAGACTTCTCCCTGTCTAAGACACTTCGGCTCAAACATGAGAGAAACCTCAGTTAACGTTGACGTCAAGACAAAGCTCTCGTGGCCTCACAGCTCTGCAAAATAAACTCGGCCCGGTGGGGGTCACTGTGTGGGTAAAGTGAGACGCTGAAAAGCAACAAAACAAAGACACAGCGCGTCCATGCTTTCCAGCTTTTTCACTCTCAACCTTTCAGGGAACATGAAAAACTTCTCTCAGCCACTGAGCTGATCTTTCTGCTTTTTTTGAGTGTTTTTGACAAGCTAAAGAATCATTTGTGAATATACAAAGCTTTCTGTTATACAGTAAGATTCATTGATGCAAGATGATTTCATTCTTTTACTGAAGCTATAAGTGTCCCTGCTTTCAACAACTTTTGAAGAACATTGCCATGGAAACAGTGCAGCACACAGGCTGTCAAAGGTAAAGGTAAAAAGACAGCACCTCCGAGAATAATATAATAGGTTACCCAGGGTGTTATGAGCAGGATATGATTTTATTAAACCAAATAATGTGGAACAGTGATCTGCTTCTGGATGTGTGAATTATATTCTGCTTCACATGATGTAGAGACTTGCATAAAAGCAGCAAAGAAATTAAAAGAAAATGTTTATTTGTTCCTCCTTCTGAGCAGCCAAGGTCATCTCCTGTTTTTCGTTAACACAGCATTGAATGGTCTCAATAACAATGTGTTGAGTCAAAAAAAATCCAGCCAGAACTATATCAACTGCTTGGTAAAAGCTACAAGTGTGCAACTTGGTAAGAAGATTAAATCAAACATTTGTTGAGGTCAATATATACATTTGAACATCTGAATATCACACTGTGTATTAGAGAAAATTCACAATAAATTCAAACTTGTGCACCTAATTCTTGTTTTTAAAATGATTTGTTTTATGATCTCCCCAGGCTGGAAACTGAACTGGTTAAATAAATCATTAAAAACCCAAGTTAAATAGACATTCATACCATGGTAACTCTGTGTAAAGTCCAGATAGGGACTGTATTTTTGTTTGTCCCTCACAACTGATGGTTTGAATGCAGCAGACTCTTTGGTGACAACTGCCCACTGATTTGATCGACTATGTCCACTCAGACTAATGTGCTGGCTTGGATCCTGATGACCTGTGGTCTTAGGGTAGTCCAGCCAACAGGCTCAGGTTATGTACACCCCTTACTATGGCCTGAACCTGCTGGAACAACTTAGCTTTGTGGGGAAAAAAAAAAATAATTCGATTGATAATGCCTGGGCTGGCAGCCAAATGGAAAATAAATGTCATAGAAAGTAAAAACAAACATAGATTTGCTACAGTGCTCATATTTTATTGTCCAAACCTGCTGCACACACATTCAAACGTACAGTACTCTCTGTCTCTCTAACCCACACACTCCAAATGGCTTTGTGTTCTCACAAATAAAAATCGATAATGATTTCCCACAGCTAATCAAACACGATCTCTTTGGGTTTTGGACACAAAAGCAGTTGATTCAAATTGAACAAACCATTTTCAGTGTTAAAGCAGTCGCTTTGCCTTCTCAGCAAGCTCAGTTTTGTTCAGCAGATGTGAGCTCCTAGAGGGAAACTTGAACTGCTCAAGAAGTCAGAAAATCAGAGCCTTAAAATGGTCCTCCTGCTCTACCCTCACTTTCTGACTCTGCTCCCTTTCTGATCACCACGATTTGGGATGCTCCTCTTGTGTCTAAGGGGAGTTTGCATGACAAGCGTTCAGGCACAAGTGTGATTTCCAGTACAGTCATCACTAGATGTGGGATCTGTGTGTGTTACCTGGGGAGATGCCTTCCATCACATTTAATTTGCATTCATTCGATTTTCACTCCAGCAGTGACTCACTAACGAGGCACTTGCAGAACAGGAGAGCGCTCCGAATACGGTTACACTATTGTTTGGTCCTTCATCGCAATCAAGTACACAGCTCCTCAACAGAATCTTAATTAAGAAGAAGGAGTTGTGATTGGTCAGTCGCTCAGCCTCCTCTGACTAATAATCCGGATGTGGCTACACCCCTGACCTCATATGTTTAAGTCTCAATCAAAGGTGCTATGATATTTTGTTACCTGCTTACAAAATAGAGGTATTAAATAGCAATCAGAGTGCAAAACACATAAATCCACTTCAACTGCGGTAAATGATTGTCTACCACCCAAAACTAATTTTTATTGTGTTGCACTGCTTCTACAATTATCATGCAGATTAGTATACTGACCCTGTCAAATGGTGTTATCGTTATTTATATGCAAATTTTTATGCTTATTTTTACACAATAACACATCCACTTGCAACTCTTGCCAGTCTCTTACACAAAGTAAAGCGCCATTCACACTACTGGCACCCCTGGAAAAGATGTGTAAAAAGCTTTAAAATAACTTCCTCTTTCATTGCAGTAGCACATCTGTCCGTGTGTCCGTCTGTCCATCCATCCATCCATCCATTTCAGGGGTAGCAGCCTAAACAGAGATGCCCAGACTTCCCTCTTCCCACTTTGGCCAGCCCCTCCCAAAACGTTCCAAGCCCAGCCGAGAAGCATAGTCCCTCCATAGTGTCCTGGTTCTTCCTCTGGGTCTCCTCCTGGTAACATCCCACCAGTGAGGCGTCCAGGAAGCATGATAATCAGATGCCTGAGCCACCTCACCTGGCTCCCCTGAGTGTGGGGGAACAGCTCTACTCCACTATGCTTTCAAGAGACCGCTGTCTGGAAATTGCTGGTATTTTCGGATGTTAGCTGGGGGAAAAGTTCCAGCTTTAGACCACCAAGACACCTTGAATCTACTGTAGTTGTCATACCAAAGCACTATATGGTGCTGTGATTTCACAGATTGTCTGGTAAATCGAGAGCTTCACCTTTTCGCTCAGCTCCTTCCCAATACAGACGGGTACAACGCTCACATCACTGCAGATTCCGTACCAATCTGCCTATTGATCTGCTGCTCCATGTTTCCCTAATTCATGAACAAAACCCTGAGATATTTGAACTCCTCCACTTGGAGCAGGACCTCTTCTCCTCCCTAGGACTTCATCTTCCTTCCCAAGTCCAAAAACATGACTGACAGGTTAACTGGTTACTCTGAATTGCCCATAGGACTGAATGTGTGCATGCAAGATTGTTTGTACTGTGTTGCCCTGTGTTGCACTTCTCTCTCACTGTCGAAGATATGTATCAGCGACCCTGCAAGGGTAAGAAGGTATAGACAATGGATGGATAAATAAAATGAATTTAACTGAACTTTAACAAACTCTTAAACATCAAACACATAAGAATAAATATGCCAAGTGTTAATGTCAGATGTACTTGGAAAAAATATTAATCTCAAATTCTAGTGTAACAGCCTGGATCCCAAATTTCCCTCCAGATCGCCTCCATCTGTTTAGGCCTTTCAGTCAGTGTTCTTATTCAGGAAAATTAGGAAATTTCTTGCTTTTTACCAAATAAAAACCATTTTTCCCTTAATCCTCCTATGTAAGAAAATGTAAATCTAAGTTGTTGGAGCTGCATACACAAAGTACATTACGACAGGAAATGATGCAAACACTGTGGAAGCATGCATGTTTGAAAAAAGCTCTTTAAAATTTGGTCAAAACAGCTTGCAGTCTCCCGACCTCCATGCTTTCCTTTCTATCTGTCAGATTTTGGCAGCAGTAAACCTTTTGACTGAGATCAAACAAAAACCTGTACAAAGACAAAATGACTGCAAATAAAAATTAATGTCTCCTGATTTTCCCCTTCAGCGTTGTTCCTCACAACATTGCTTCTCTTCAGAGGGGGGAAATAGCTCTTTAATTAGATTCACTTTGAACAACAACACACAAATAGATTTTAAAACCCCTCAGAGGACACAACATTGGCATCCATGATTATCAGGTGATTAAAACAAATGAAACTTAAGTTTTATTTAGTTATTATCAAATGTTTTTACAGAAGTTTACAGCACCACTTTAAAAGCTTTAAATAGGCTTTCTGTTGTTGATCAAATCTCTAGCATCATGTTCAATAAACACACACACTTCTTTCACCTGTACATGTAATTTAAATGGGCTGCAACCTTAATTTAGACTTCACATCATGAATCTAAACTGGCCCAGGCTCCCCTGTGGCGTGTGACCTTTCAGTCACAGCACCATTACTGGAAGACTGTTGATGTGACTGACAGGTTTAGTGGGTGGTAAATATGTGTGTGTGTTGCTCTGAGTGAACAGCGCAACAGCCGACAGCCCTCTGGGTTTTCTTCTCTCCTATCGATCAGAGGCAGTTAGACCATGTCTGTCCACGTGAAAGGTCACAGGCTCTTTCCACGTTCCCAGTGTCCCTGTGGACAGTGAGAGGTAGCAGGCTACATACACAAAAAACTTCGTCACAACAAGCTGGATGTTCAACTGCAGTACTTTATATGCCACTTTGGGGCCTAAGAGGAGGGACATTGAATCATCTCACACAATCTTGACAACTTTTAAAAGTAGTTCCTCTGAGGACCTACAGCATTGCCTTGCAAAAGTGTTCACACCGCTTTAACTTTTCCCTTTTTTGTTGCATTTCAACCACAAACACCAATGGATTTTTTTTAGGGTTTTTAAGTTACAGAACAACACAAATATTTTGTATTTGTCATGATTATCACTGTTTTGTCAAGTCTCATGTCACTGCCTATATCTACTCCTTTTCTGCATTCACTCAGTGCAAGATCATCTGTCGTTATCCTCACTCACAGCCTTTGAGCATTCATGTCTGATATTCTGATTGTACCTGACCTGTTTTTTCGGCATATAAGCCAGCCTCCCATCATAACTGAAGAAAAGCTTCCCCAACAAAACGATGATACCACGACCATGTTTCATGTTTGGGATAGTGTGCTCCGGGAGGGTGCAGTGGTAGTTTTCTGCTACATATAGTATTTTTTATGCTAGTCAAAAAATTAAGTTTCAGTTTTATGTGACACTTATTTTACCATGTTTGCTGTGTCCCCTACATGAATTTCTTTCAACAATGGCTTTCTTCTGACCAGTCTTTTTGTATAAAGGCCACATTTGTGGAATGCATGACAGATATTCTCCAATTTCTCTTACTTGAGCTCAGCCGTTGCTCTCTTCCACTCCTCCAGAGTTAGCATGGGCCTATTGGCTGCTTTTCTGCTCTTTTTGTCCAGCCCGTTAATTGAAATGGACAGCCATGTGTTGGTATGTTTGTAGTTGCATTACACGCTTTTCATTTTTAGATGATGGATTAAACAGAGCTCTGTGAGATGTTCAAACCTTTGGATATCGATTTATAATCTAACTCTGCTTTAAACTTCTCATCTTTATCCCTGATCTGTTTGCTCTGTTTCTTGGTCTCCATGATGCTGTGTGTTCATTATTGTTCTCTAACAAACTTCTGACTCACAAATGCACACAAACAGACTCTATTTGGCAGTTGTTTGCACTGGATTTTACTCTAAAGAGAACTAAATAGAAATGCAGAGCACAATTTTCAGATTTTTATTTGTAAAAAAAAAAATAAATAAATAAATAAAATGAAAACCATATATCCCTTTTATTCCACATAGAGCTCTTTTCGTCGACCTGTCCATAAAATCTAAATAGATTACATTGAAATTTGTGGTTATAACAGCACAAAATGTGGAAAAAGTTCAAGGGGTATAAAATTTTTTATGAAGGACTGTAGGTTTCATTTTTACCCATGCCCAAATCTAAAGGTGACTGTCTCCTTCACTTAGCTACAAGAATCAAGTATTAATTACAGTTAATCAAACTTTTCAGATTATAGAGAAATGTGGATGGGGTAAAAAATGGGTGAGTGCACACTGGGTGCATTTAAAGTGCTGAGCAGCCCCACATTTTGCTGAGGTTGAAATTTTGAAGTATTAGCAAGTTAATAACATTCCCTAATAGGAAAATCCTGCTCCTGAAATGCAAACGAGGTGAGAGGGGTGACAATGAGAGTTCTGCTCAGCTGCTCATGGGATAATAATCATGTGTTCAGTGATGTAATGGGTAGAACAGCCTTTGTGCCTTTAAAAATCAGTCTTACATGAAGTTGTAGAGAGTCTGCCTTGAGTTTATTTAAGTGTTGCACTGTGAAATCACACATCATGGTTCATAAACAGTTGAATTTTATTGGAAATCCACTAAGAGATATTCGTCTGTGGCTTGACCATCAGGGGTAGAGTCATCTTTATTTATGTTTTTATTGATTCTCACAAGGATGACTTTAAAATGGTGAAAGCATGCAGTGTCAGGTGGGTGAAGCCACTCTTTACCCTACCAATCATGAATTTAGTTTAGTTATTTAATCCTTTCTTGCAAAAAGATTGATACAAAGAGTAAAATTCTAATTACATTTTCCACAGTTAGTGAAAACGGGGGTCTGCAGGTCAAGACCACAATACAACCCCTCTCAGCTACAGCTCACTTTCATTCTTGCTTGATAAGATAAGAACTACATCCCCTGCTCTCTATTGTCAAACTACAACAAATTGCTGCTGGATAAGCTGATTGAAACAGCCAATAGCTGTGATTATGGATTGGCAGTTGTTGCTGCAATAATGGGAGTAATTTTAGCTGTGCAGTTGATAGAATTACTGCAATGACACAGCAGAGTGAGTGAACACCAACAACATAAAGGTAATGTATCTGTGCAGGTAATTGAAAAATGTTAAATGGAGCTGCTGAATGCACAATACATATAAAATATTAGTCCTATTCAAAGCTAAACTGGATTAAATCTCACATAATTTAATGATGCTTTATGTGTTAATTTTGTTAGAAGTAGTAAAGCTACATCTCACAGAATGTTGGATTCACAAACAAATGCAGCCATGGTGCATTAACAAGATGCACAGCCATAGCTTTAACAACGGCCAAGCAGATGCAGCTGTGCTGACAGCCAGCAGTCATACTCTGTATGAATATGGTGCTCATTTAATAAAGTCAACACAAACTTTTCCACTGTGGAAATGCAGTGGTACACTGTAGAATATGGCACCAAACAGATATGTGCCAATATCTTATGTGTGTTATTTCAACTTGGAGAGACTCACACAAAGACAGAGCAGCAATTAAAATGTTTTATTGACATGAATGAATAAAAGTTTTAGGCGCTCGGACCCCGGCAGAAGACATATATGCAGTGAATTGCTATAGACATGGCTGGGCAACTTAGAATGAGGATTAGGGATAGCTTCCCCCCGGAGCCCGAACACTGGTGGTGGAGTGGATGCCAAAGAAAGAAAGGAAGCCTGATGGAGCCCTGAGAGAATGAGGGTGGAGAAGCGGCGGAGGTGGGTTGTAGCTTAATTCAGGAACAGCACGAGCCATGGCTGGAGAGCCTTATTAGCGGAGACTTTCACAATAATTGGCTATGACGAGGCATGGTCCAAATGAGATGGGTTGCAGCTGAGGCGTGCCGCTCGGTGATTGGATGATGCAGGTGAGGCTCTGAAGACTCTTCCAGTTTGAATTTACACCAAGGCTTCATTTCCCATGTTGATGTTAGCATCAAAGTGCTTTCTCACTTTTAAAACAAAATATTGCATGTTAACACTGTAATAATTATCCATCTATCCATCCATTATCCATCACGCTTATCCTTGCAGGGTTGTGAGGGGGGCTGGTGCCTATCTCCAGCAGTCATCGGGCAAGTGGCGGGGTACACCCCGGACAGGTCACCAGTCCATCGCAGGGCAACACAGAGACAGACAGGACAAACAACCATGCATGCACACACTCATACCTCGGGAGTATTTAGAGAGACCAACCTAACAGTCATGTTTTTGGACTGTAGGACTAATTATGCATATATGTAAAATAATTAACCCCCCCTCTCTATATTTATCGGCACCCTCGTAAAAATGTGTAAAAACATTTTTTTTAAAAATGCATTACTGTTTTAAGTTCAGCAGTCCTGAGGAACTCTACATTGATAACGCACTACTTCCTAATTCCCTGGTCAATAAATATGACACAACACAGAAGACTGTTTCTAATAGACACTCTTTAAAAATGGGAAAAACAAGAGAACATGCCATACAAGTACGGCAGATTTGTGTTTATCTTCAGAAGCTGGAATATGGCTACAAGAAAATCTCTAACTCCCTAAACACTCTGCTAAATACAGGCATAGAGAAAGAAATAAAAAGTTTTAAATGAAAGCACTTGTGACCAACAAGGTTGGATAAGGGTCTACCTTGCTACCACCCACAATGAGGATGGTAAGAGAGGTAAATATCCTCAAAGGTTGCTCTTAGAGAAAAGGCTATAATTCAGGCCATGTGCTTTTATCAGATGAGACAAAAGTTTGCATTTTGGTGACAAACACTTCAGGTGGAGTTGTTTTGTGAGAAAGGAACATTATGTGGAAAGGTTTCCCATGGTCACTATCAGTGGTGGTTCTGGTTCTTGCATAAATGATTACCTGAGTTAGGGCCTCTTTCTGTCCACCCACTGCAAGAAGAACACTATCCACTAACAAAGCAAAGATGGCAGATTCTTGAGAGAAAAAATATGTGAAAAAGCCTTTAATTTTAGAACTGACTTGGAAGCTGCAGATAAGACACTAGCGTTTTTTAGCCAGCCATGGTGCACAGGCTGATTTTTACACTGCTCCCCATTGGCTGTCCATACAATTAAGCACATAAACCTGTTTTGCAAATAGCATCATTTTTTGAGTGACCCACCTTGCCAGGCCATGCCACCCTGGGGAGAGAGTCACATCACCTATATCAAAACTGCCACTTCCAACTGTTAAGAATGTTGTAGGACCTGTGGTTCTGTGAGCCTGTTGCTTTTCCAAACGCTCTGGAAATTGTGTTAGAACTGCACAAACTCTTTTAATTGTGTTAATTGTGTCTTTCAGTAGACCAGTGATCAAGAACATTCAGACAAATAATTATAGTATACATTATTTTTTTGTGTAAAAAAAATACAAATAAAAATAAAATAAAATAAAGATTTCTGGAAGCTGGATTTTCTTTCCAATGAATAAATGTTCTCAAATTAAAAGCTGGATTTTTCAAAACGTTCAAATTGAGATTATTCCCTTGTGGAGGAATATGAATTTACTTTAAGGCTTTTTACACATCTTCATCAGGGGTACCAAAAAAAGTGTAGTAAACATATGATTACACAAAATGCTGATAAATAATTGTAAGGAAAAAAAAGTACCAATTTCAGTCTCAGCACTTCTAAAGTCTCAAACTAGTGGTTGTTTCTTTTCCCTAAAGCATGTAATTTTCTTTGTGTGAATTGATCAGAATAAATTTGGTAATTTACTCTAATAGTAAAGACAAATATTTTACTGTGACTCATTTCATAAATACTACATACTTTCACTTATCACAAATGTGAAAAAAACTGGAGTTGCTTGAACCAAGTAACATATTATTTGAATAAAACATGACAAACACAAATGAGAGTCTCAGCTTTAGTGCACCAAACTGGTTGATCAATTTTCTTATTTTTGAGAAATAAATTGTATTACAAGAAATTAAAAAAAAAAAAATTATCCCAAAAACCTCATACAAACACAGAAATGCGATGGGACACAATATAAGTTTGGAGAGATGCGTGGTATCAATTAGCAGACATGTTCCACTCTGCATAGTGCTGTGTTTTAGCAGTGTATCATTGTGCTCGCAATGCATCAGCTGGTCACATTACAAAACCTCTTGGAAATGTCATTAGAATCAGTGACCTTTTAAACAGCAAGCAGCGCTCTCAAACATTATTTTAAAGGCCTGGGATCTCACTCCCAGAAGAGTCAATGTGGGCATTTGCTGCAGACAAATTTTACACACTTTTAATTTTCTTCTGTAGAATATACAGGATTTAGAAGATTATGAGCAACATTCATTAACATTCATATTCAGTCAGTACAACCACAGTAACCCACAATCATCATCTCTTTTCATGTTTTTTGTGAATAATTTAAACAATTAACTTCATGTTGTGAAAGCCAAAGGTTGCCATTTCATGTTTCCACGTGTATAATTTCTGCATTACTCATTTCAAAGAGATGTGAGTCACCTCTTTCTTATCCAATAGTTATGCTTTAAAGGGAATGGGCAGCTTGCAAAGCTGCAAATGAGACATCCTAGAAACTTTAACTGTGATGACTAAAGAAAAAGAAAAAAATAGAAAAGCCAAGCAGCCTTGCGCTAACCTCATATCTTGGTGCTTTGAGCGCCTCAGAATGATCAGAATGATCTTAATATACAGAAGGTTTTACAGCCCTTGATGTGTGTAAAATTTGTGTCTTTGGGAATGTTCTGGTTTACAAAACGGCTTAATTAATAAGATATGATATATAACTGTTATAATTGTAATGTCTTAAAAACAAAAGTGAAGATCAGGATGATTTTTACGTATCTAAAACTCTTTATTAAAAAAAAATAGACAACTATAACCTTTTTGAACTCAGCTCTGCAGGTTAATAAACAAGCAGGATTGGTCCTGGTCAAGGAGAGCATTATGGGTCCAGCTGGTACTCCTAACAGAGTCCTGTGAAAGACACTCCCGCAGAAGGAGGAAGATCTCTTGAGAAAATCAGAAAGTCAGTTATATATAATAATTTAGTCAGTAGAGGCTATTGAATGTTGCATGGAAAGAGGAATCTTAATATTTTTTCCTGTGTATTTCTCTTCCTCCCATCCTCTGGCAGAACAGACTAATATCATAAGCGAATCTGAAGTCAAGAGACTGTTAATGGTTCCAGTGGAGTAAGCTGAGCTCTGTGATTAATTTGCACCGGATAAGCCAACAGTGTCTGATTCCTCACCCTCAGAGAAACCTCAGCCAGAATGACATTGAACTGTCTGTTCACTTTCTGCCTCACCACTGCCGCTGGGAATATTTCTATTTCAAAACATGAGCAATAATAAGACGGACTGAAAAAAGAAAAAAAACCTAAAGAATGACACTAATTGGTAGCTAATCAGGTCACATCTATACTTATAAGATGTGCAGGAACAAAGGCTGTGAGAGGATGACAGATCTTCAGTCTTCATTTTGTACATATTAAAATGTGGAAATATATATATATATATATGTGGAAATATATATATATATATATATATATATATATATATATATATATATATATATATATATATATATATATATATATATATATATATATATATTTTTTTTTTTTTTTTTTGGCACATTTTGAGGTATCATATTAGAAAAGGCTGATGGAAAATTTGATGGAAATACATTTGCCGATTACTTTCTGACGTAGCAAACATTTATCTCATATATTTCCTGTTTATTACAGCCATGCGTAACATCAACATTTGACGAAATTATTCTTTGCGTAGCATAGCTGATTCCCTCCAAACCAGTAGATAGAAACACACCGAACTTCTTTTCTTTATTGCAACATTTTAAAATTTTGCTCAAAATTCACATGACAATTTGATGGAAACATACCAAAGGACTGCTCCAGATGCAAAAGGCCTGGAAAATGATACGGTTTCCAGATAATTTCGCTACTGAATTTAGCAACTTTTCAAAACATGTTGCCAATGTTCTACTCCTCAAAAAAGCTAAAGAGTTGTCACCCACTTTTGTTATAGTACTGTTATGGTCTGTTAAAGTTATTGTGAGTGGCTGACTAGAATGTTAAAATAGGCATGAAACATCATCCTCATGCTATCTATGTAATTAGTGCCTGTTTGGTTACTATACAACACTAGGACTTATGAGTTGGAAAATATTAGTTGTAGATATCTAAAATTTGATATTGGAATTGGACAGAAACTCATAAACATTAGACCAGAGCATCTGTGAAGTCATAATATAGGGTCAAATTAATTAAATATTTGTGGCAAAAGGAGTGGTATAGCTCACATATGTGTAATGTTATGATTGGTTTACTTGTGTACACAGTCTGTAGTTTGTACATTCAAACATGTTCTAGGACTTAATTTGGGATGATTTAGTCTCTCGGTGGCCTGAAGCACTTACTAAACATTTCCATTTAGTGAGGTTACCAAAACAGAATATCAATTAAAGGTGACTAAGCTTGACTGTTGTTTAATTTTTATAACAAGAAGAAATGAATTCAAAGCAAAAATATTAGGTTAATCTTCAAACCAACAGCACTCAGAACCTTGGGAATTTTTTAGTGAAGCCAGGAGCTTGTTTTGGCCTTGGGTCTGTCATATATCCGTTTAGATCTAAAGCAGTGATGCCTAACCATGGTCCTCAGAGCCAACTCTTGTGTGTTTTAAATGTGTCCCTGCTCCAGCTTATCTCGTAATTCAAATGAATGTATTACTTCATTGGCATGCCATCAAGTTCTGCAGAAGTCTGGACCTATTTATTTAAATCAGGTGTGCTGGGACAGGGAAACAACTAAACTATGCAGGAAAGTAGGCCCTGAGAACCAAGGTTGGGGACCACTGGCTATGATCAAGGCAGATTAGGCAAATTAAGTTTGTTCACATATGTTGCTCTATGTAGCCACAACAATTTGAAAGCATATTGGATGCTGCTTCAGTTTTTTCAAAAATGTGTGAAAACAAGTGGATTTCATTCATTTAAAATCAGTTAAGGTCAGGGTTGTAGATGCATTTATTTGTACCAGATAATGTAAGTGCTGTTTAACATTTTTTTATATTATTTTATTGCTAACTGTTAGAGCTTTGTTATGGGTTGTCTTACCTCTGTCCACTAGAGGAAAATTCTGTAAGATTCTGTTATGTAGTTCTGCAGGTTCTCTGTAGCTGTATTTGTGCCTCAGGATAAAACAGCTGTAAAGCAGCCACTGATGTATGAGTCATTAGTTTGATTTCACAGTTTTCTTGGATCTAAGGGAGCTCTTTCTGCAGTGTGCATTGTGTCTCCTCAGCAGATTGGAGCTGCATGGCTGACTGAGTTTGAATGTTGCATCTGAAAATAGTGACCATTCCTGTGACATAGCTTCAAGTTAAAAGTATCTGCAGTCGATGATAGAGTTAAAACCTGAAATGACTGAAACTCAAGAAAAATGCCAGAAAGTCTCGACCCAATGAAAGTACAAAAGGTTTAGGCTATCTCTGGGTCATCTCATGGAAGAAAACAACCACACAAAGTGAAACTGGTTCAGGTGTGTTTATGGTCTAAATGCTGTTGCAGAAAACAACTTTCTTCCAACTTCAGCTGCTAAACACAATCTTTGCTTTTTAATTTAGTTTAGTTTTGAAAGGTTATACTTCTGCAGAATATTTGGCTCCTGAGCACCATAAACATTTCAGTTAAATGCAGCCACACTTGAAATCTTTCATCTTTAACTTCATGCTTTTTGGGGATGCATTGATCTTTTACTGAGTAGAGCTGGGGTTTGTAGAGACTGAGACAGTAAGCCCTCCCTCAGGTAAAGTTGAGAAAAAAAGGACACTGCACTTACTTTATATCTTCACCTGGTTAAACTAAATGCTTAGTTTTGCTTACAAGTTCTCAATGTTTTTGTTTAATCCTCCAGACTCAGAGCAAGTTTAACAAAGATGTCAAAAAATGTTGAGACTATATTAAATCATGAATTATTTGTCCTGAGAGAGAAGAAGGTAGAGACTTCAGAAGAATGATTTCCTCTCGAGGTGTTGATCCATATTGCATTTTTTTAGTTTCTGTCTTATTTGATTTTTATATTTTAAATATGAGAATAAAAAGTTTTCAATCTTTTTTATTCTTTCTACAAATTAAAATCTCAGTCAATTGTTTTTCTTTATTTTCAGCTGGCTTTGCAATACTTTGTAGAACCAGCTTTCATTGTAATTCCAGCTGCAAATCTATTGGAGTATGTCTCTAAAACCTGAGCACAACTAATGACTGAAACGTTTTTGTAAAACAGCTGAAGCATGTATCCCCTCCAAAGTAACAATCCTTAAATCAAATGCTCTCCTTGCCCAGCCTTTCGGTTTAGGTGGACAGCCATCTGTTGGAAGGATTGCAGTTGTGCCATACTCCAAAGTATGGCACAACTTTACTGCTTCTCCATTTTAATAGATGATGAATTGTTACAGTCCTCCATGCGATGTTCAAAGCTTGTGATATGGTTTCATTACCAAACCCTACTTTAAACTTCTCCACAACCTTATTGATGACCTGTCAGTTGTGTACCATGGTCTTCTAAAAAACATTTATACTGAGCTCTAAACTTTAGCTAATGAAGTTACTTCTAAAGACAATTGGTTGCACTAGATTTGATATACAGGTTTCTGAGTAAAGCGGACTTAATACCAATGCACACCGCACTTTTCCAGTTTTTATTTGTAAACAATGTTGAAAACTTTGTGTTATTCATCTTCCACTTCCTAATGCTCTAATTTGTGCTGATTATGAAATCCCACTAAAATACATTGATGCATAATAAAAAGAATTTCATTTCTGGGTAGAAATTTGGTTAAGTAGATAGAACTGAGGAAGGATGACTGTCTATTTCTTGTTCATATAGAGCAAGATTTATGCTTAACAGGTAAATCATAAATAAATAAATAAATAAATTCACACTCCAGATAATCTGACTTCACTTTGATCCCAGTTTTAAGGCATGATGAATGAAAACTGCATGATTAGTAAAGCACAGCTGACTTCTTTTGTGTCCAAATCTTTTGTCTTCTTCCAAAATTTACTCATCTGGCACTAACCTCCTCAGGGGTTTCTCTCCACTGCAAACATGATTCCTAACTTAGCATCACTGGATGTCCAGAATTACTTTCACCTGGGCAGCTCTCAGCTGCACGATCTAAAAGGAAACCAGAACTTTTTAAGATCAGTCTGTGGCTTTCCACAGCATGGCACTTCTCCTTCACTAAACTTGGCAACAGTAGATAAAGACATAATGATGGTTCACCCTTGTGTTAACAGCTCTCTTCACCCATGGATCAATTGATGGATCGGCTTGTAATTTCTCTTCATAGCACGAGAAAGAGGGTGTGAAATAGAAAGGTGTGGATTCTAATTTGCTCCGAGCGGCTCCCTGCGGTGGCTCAGACAATGCTGAAGTGCCTTTAATTGATTTCTATGGGATCTTCCAGCAAGCTGCAAGAGTAGAAAAGGAAATGCATGCTGAGTGTTACAAATCTGTAGGTTTCCACCATTAAGGGGTATGATGATAAAGTATTATGTTTAATTTGTCCTCTGCTCTCCTTCACATCCAATCAAGCATACTAATAAAGTAAAAGTCTAAGAAAAATGTTAATAAATGATTGCATCCATTCACATTAGCTCAGAAAAATGGTGTGAAAATGGAGCTTTAGTGGATGTGGAAATGAGCACCAGATAACCTTAAAGTTCGCATCTCTTCTATTGTCAGGAAAGGCCAAGGTTGACTGATTGCACCATTAAACCATCAATTTATTTTGACCATAAAAAACTTCAAATCAAGTTTTGGATTGACTAGTAGAAGCTTGCTTCTTTGTTAAATTCCTTTATTTTGAGCCACTGTTGTAGCACTACTGCTTGCAGCAAGAAAATCCTGTGTTTAAATCCCAGCCTGGAGTCTTCCTGCATGGAGCGTGCATGTTCTCCCTGTGCATCCGTGGATTCTCTCAGGGTACTCTGGCTTCCTCCCACAGTCCAAAAACATGACTGTTAGGTTAATTGGTCTCCCTAAATTGCCCTTAGGTGTGAGTGTGTGTGCATGGTTGTTTGTCCTTTGTGTCTCTGTGTTGGAGTAGCGATCTGTCCAGGGTGTACCTAGCCTCTCAGCCAATAACTACTGGAGATAGGCATCAGGCTGTGAATGGATTATATATCAGACTATAATATTTTAGGTGCTTTCAGTAATTTCACATGGATGTGCATTCGGTGGCCATACTCAAGAAGCTTAGGGAGAATAGTGGAGACTTTCTAATGATGGGTGGGGAGTGAAAATGCAGAGTGAGGCAAAAGGTACTTTGCTGCACTGATAGGGGGCAGTGCTGAGTCCCATAGGCACAACATGGTGTACTGCGAATAAGTGCACGTTGCTGCATGCTCTTCTTCATGTTGAAAAGACTGAAAACATACAGTCAGAATAGAATCACTCCAGACAAGCATCTCCTGAAGCAGCCAGAGATATTTGTGAAGAAGGACAGGTGCAAAGACTTTACATACAAATAAAGGTAAGGTTATACATGATTTTAGGTTTTCATAAAAAAGGGATGTCAGCCAAAAATAAAAAAAAAAATGAATATAAATAAATAAATAAAAATTTGCATTTGTATGATTTTTTGTTGTTTGTCTTGCTATTGTATTATTGAACAGTATGGAATAGATTAAATCATAATTAAAAGTTTTTAAAACAACTAAATGTTTCAATCAAGGTAAAAATTGAACTATAATTTGTACATCCAGAAGAGTCTGGTTGTCACCAGTCATGAACCTCACCGCATGTCACTGCATAGGTGAACATATCCTAAAAGACTAGTGGCTGAATCTCAGCCTAAAAAGCACTAACTCAGGGGGGCTGAACACAAATGCACACAACACTTTTTAGATTTTTCTTTCTTATCATCTTTATCCTTCTACTTCAAAATTCTTCTCTACATTGTGTTGATCTATCACATAAATCCCCCAATATACATTAGAGTTAGTGTTTTATTAACTTCTGCTAATATCCTAAAAAGCATCAATTTTTACATTAGTCAGTTACTCCAAATCAATAAGCTTGAACTAACAAACCATTTGGCTGTGACAGTCACATTAACACAAACCAGGGGCAGTGCCAGTGTCCAGGGGAAAAATTAAACCTCTGAACTCTTCACCCCGTGTTCAACTCAGGGCTAACATTTATCAAACATTCATAGCTGCAAACCTATTTGCATAAGACCTACAATCAATTCCAAGCTTCAAGTGAGGTTTACCAACTGCAGGGTTGGGGGGGACATCAATAACTTTAAGATTCAGTCCAGATTTCTCATGCATGAGGCCACCTGCATCCTGCAGCAGATGGATATTCCAGGGATGATAGCTGATGATGTGTTCCCCAGGGCTGGCTCTTATTCAGGCATTTCCCACAACTCCATGTTCATGTACAGATGTACAGTCTCTATAAGGCATATACACAATGCATAGACTCAGCATGTAGATATGTGATGAGCCTCATGCCATATGGATCATTAATTGTAGCAAGTGATTGATTACTTAATATTTATGTGTTTAAAATTAGATCAGTCCAAATGAATAAAATGCAATAATTTAATCAATCTCAAACTCTTAAATATCCATGTCTGAAGTGTAAATTCACTTTGTCACAGAGCCTAAAGGCCATTACATACTCCATAAGAACAGAGAAATTTGTTCTCTCTCCCAGGTCTGCTAGGAAAAAATTCCATCAGTCTGTTCTCGCAGCTCTGGTTTGAGAGTTCTTGCAGCTGGTTCATGATGCATTGTCTGATCAGAACTTGAAGTGGGTGTTCACCAGTAGGAAATACTTCCTGGGAGTTCTGCACTTTAGTTCTTGTGAAGCATAAAACATCCATGTTAGCAAGAATTTTGTTCTTGCTTTTGCAGCCTCAAGTAAAATGACTAATTTCTCTGTTCTTGCAGAGTATGTATATGACTATTTATTGGATATAGAGACTAAAAGAAATCAATAAATAATATATCACACTTATTCCAGTTATTAATTTAGTAAAGACACACTTTCTTTTCACAACACTTTGTTTGCATTTCACAGAGAAGGACATCCAAACAAAAATCTTTTTAGTCAGATTTAAAGTCGTGATTAAGGCCATTTCAATAGTCTTAGGCAGAACAATGCAATGTGTGCATCAGTGTATTCCCAAGTATGTTCAAGGTCAGTTTCTGAAGTGTATGGCCATTTTCCCTCAAGTTCCATTATTTTTTTTCACATTTATAATGCAGCATTTCATGAATTAATCTTTTAATTAAGCATTATTATGGTGCCTCACAATTAACTGTCTGTAAAAAAAAACTATAGACTTATATGCTCATGGTGTTTTGAATATCCTACCATTTTCATTGTGATCAGCTATAAACCCTTCAACATGTCAGACCCATCTAATAAACAGCTTGACACAAAGAGAGCCTGATTGTTTATAGGGTCACTGCTTATGATATTTACACTTTACTGCAGCCTAAATCAAAACTACAACTGAGCTGAAGCTGCATTGCTGAAATAAGAGTTGCAAATCAAAAGAGATGCTTTGATAACACACATCACAGATATAAGTGGTAACAGAGAGAACATGAAGGGATGCTGCAGAGGTACCAGCAGGAAAATCCAGCAATCACAATAGTTGAATTTATTTAACATAAGTTACCAAGTTCCTGCCCTCTTCTAAATAGAAGTTACACAACACACACATTTACACACCATCATGTATAGTTAGGTGGGACCCGGAGCAAATCGCAGACAGGAATTTGGGCAACATGACAAATTTAATATAAACAAAGAACAAAGAAAAAAATAAACTCACAACAAGGCATGTTAAGAGCAGGACAAAGAACTGTACAAAAACCAGCAGTGAACAATGGAAACCAGAAAGTTTAAATGCAGAGTGTAACCATGATCAGTTACACATGAACCAGGTGAGTCTGATCAGTAGAATGTTGAACTGCTGAGGGAGAACACCGAGCAGGGGAACTGATGGAAGAAGACTAATTAACTAAGAGAGAACAAAGAAGGAGCTGAACTAGACACAAAAGGATGTACAGGTCAAATTTTAAAAAGCCTAACATTGATATGGGAGAATAAACCAAAATGCACAGAGGAAAGAACACAAGAATATACGTAACAAACTGAACACAAAGGAATGAATTGATATCAAAAGATCCCAATGATAATAATAAAGACCTGAATACAACAAGACCGTACTGACAGTAATAACACATAAATGGTCAGGAAATAAACACATACGAAAAACAGAAACTCAAACATCCATGGTTCATGGCAGACACAGGACACCAAACAACTTATAATGCATAAGAAAAACATTAAAGGCAAAACTTCTTCTGTTTTAGATCAGTTAGGATTATCAAGATGATTTCTGTTGGCTAGATTGAGGATAAGGAGATACATTTTGCCAATCTAGCTCTAGAAGAGGATTTATCATCTAGTCACGACAGCCACCTGTGCCAAATGTTAAAATTAACATTTAAAGTTGACAAGCTTTCATTTTATCTCTTCAATTACAATCTACGTGATATGTATTGGTAAGTTAGTTTTGCAAAACCTGTTAAAACTACAAGAGACTTCAGTGTCTCAAAACAATTACCATCATACCTACAGACACTAGGGTCAGGCAGGATATAAAACAAGTAAGGAAGCAGACAGATAATCCTATACCTAAATTGTTACTGTAATTTAACAGCTTGTTCCCTCAGCAGAGTGGAGAGTCGAAGTGAACACAATTATCAGTAAATTAGCATAACATTTCTCCTAATGAACTCTTGGAGCTTTTTTTTTTTTTTTTTTTTTTTTAGAGGAAGCACTACAAATGAAGAGGGGATCAGTTTTAAATTAGCAAATATCCCATGAAGCCTCTACATCTAAATGCTTAAATTAACTCAATTGTTTTTAAAACAAATGGACTAAAACTTTATCTTCAAATGACCAGTGTTTTAATTAAATATGTGCTGTTTTACATAAATCTTCAAAGACCAAATGAGTGGTAAAATTAAAACCCTAACATGTACAGACGTGGACAAAACTGTTGGCATCCCTCTGTTAATTAACAAAAAACCCACAGTGATCACTGAAATAACTTGAAACTTACAAAAGTAATAGAAAATAAAACTTACTGAAAATTAACCAGTGAAAATCAGTCATTGCTTTTAAATTGTTGTTCAACACAATATTTTTTAAAAAACAACAAACTAATGAAACAGGCCTGGACTAAAATCGTGTTCCCAGTAACTCTATATTTTGTTGTACAACATTTTGAGGCCATCACTGCAATCAAACAATTTCTGTAACTGTCAATGAGACTTCTGCGTCTGTATGCAGGTATTTAGGCTCAGTCTTCATGGGCATACTGCTGCAGTTGTCTCTGGTTTGAAGGGTGCCTTCTGCGGATGGCATTTTATTACCTCCTTTTACAGATGTTCTACAGGATTTGGATCAGGGCTCATAGAAGGTCAGTTCAGAATAGTCAATGTTTTCCTCTTAGCCATTCTTGGGTGTTTTTAGCTGTGTGCTTTGGTAATTTTCCTGTTGGAAGACCCATAACCTGCGACTGAGACCAAGCTTTCTGACACTAGGCAACATATTTCTCTCCAGAATGCCTTGATAGTCTTGAGATTTAATCGCACCCTTCACAGACTCAAGACACCCTGGGCCAGCTGAAGCAAAGCAGCGCCAAAACATAACCAAGCCTCCTCCATGTTTCCCAGTAGGGACAGTATTATTATCTTGGTGTGCTTCATTTTTGTGTCTGTGAACATAGAGTTGGTGTGCCTTGCCAAAAAGTTCTAGTTTTGTCTTATCTGTCCAAATTCTGCCAGAAGAATGGAGAATGAAGACTGAAAATAACTTAAATAAATTGTTGTAAGAGCTCACTGTGTGATCGTCCATAGAGGAAGCTGCCACAGACTTCAGACAGGATCAATGGTAGCCCCGCTCACTAACGCTGACTAATGCTCTCCTGTTATTAGGGATATTTCAGACCAAAACTTGGGATATAGGGACTGAAGTTGCTCACCAAAGGTTTGTGGTAAATAAATTGCAACAATTTAATTATGTTATTGATGTTATTCCTATAATTTCCAGGAAAGATGTTAACCTCAGGCCCATAGCAAACATGGAAGCGCTTGCCATTTGAAGCAGCCAATCAGACGTCACAGTCTCTATTGAAGCATCCCTAATCCCACCCATTGAGTTTGATGTGTGAAGTTGACAGTTTAAATTAATTCATGATGTGCTTCAGCGCAGGAACATGAAAGAATTTATTGACTCATGAAATATTTATATCTAATTTTTAAAATGAAGTCATTGCATTTGGATTGATGCCCAAAACGTTTGGTCCAAGTCATAAAGTTTAAAAAGGGAATTCTACTAAATACTAAGGAAATGTATGTAGCCTCTTTAAATAAGATAATTTAAAAAATTCTAAAAAGTGAATGCTTTCATAATTCAGGTATTTGACAAATAAAAGCTTTTGTCACCTTGACGTTTTGATAAAACTTTAAAAGACCCTGTCTTTCAAGTTCAGTTTTTAATTAGTACAGAGGGCTTAACTGGTTGTTCAGAGTAACTTCCCATGGTAAGCCCCAAACCTACACTGTGTCATCAACCCCTCTGAAGTTTTTATCTTCCCCAGCTAGAGTGTCACCACAAACAATAGAGTTCCTCAGTTTTTTTTTTTTTTCAATCTCTACGCCATTTATTTGTTCTATTTAAAACTAGTGTGAATCTCAGGAGTTGCACGGATTATGTGGATTTCATTTATAACGTTTTACAGGGTTTGTTTGTGTGCCTCTTTTAAAATGGACCAGCAGCATGTTTGTGTTTAAGAAAAGGTGGCTGAGACGGGGAAGCAGAGAGGGATTTAGATGAAAGAGACTGGGAGCAGTGTTCACCTTTGCAGCACGACACATATTTCCAGCTCATGTCATCTATTAATTTCATGCTCCCTGTGTTTGAGAAGCTCTATAAATATGCAGAACAGCAAGATGATAAATTTCTATCCAAGCAACTGCAAGTAAGAGGAACTATCGAGTCACCCTGGGATGAAGACAGATCCTGATGGCTTTTCTAATTGTGCACAGGAGAACAGCTGGGACTCACCGCTAGCATTTTAGGCCCCCGCCACAGGGAATGCGGCTTCTAGCTTAACAGCACTGGTGTGATTGCAGGTGACGTGGACTAACAGGAGAACAGCACGGGAGCACTCATCCATTTATATGTATGCAGTGTTTAAGGTGTTCAATCTCTTAACGCCCCTGCATAATGTGCCTCTAGTGTTTGAGAATATTGCAGGAAAGCACTCCAATAAACATGCAGCAATCAGTTTAAGAAGTTTCCCATTTCTTGAGGACCACACTGACCTTAATATGACATTTTTTCCTTCAGAAAGAGAGGGAATCTTACAGCGCTGCAGCTTTTTGAGGGGTTGAATGAATTTTCTTGACTTTGATTTAATTTTCTTTGACCCAGAACAGGCTGTTTTATTCATGAGCTTTGTTTCCCCCCAACAAACAAAGAAGTGCATTATCTTTCTTCCTGTGCATGTGAGAATTGTTCTTAAGGCAGTGTATTAGATTTCTTTGGTTGTTTATGCATGAATTAATTAATTAACACAGATGCAGCAATTCCTCCTCAGGCACCACCTTTTTGAATCTAGTCAGTTGAAAGCTCATCTGTGTAAGTTTTATATCGTAGAAGCCACAAATGAGAAACAAAAACATCAAGAATTAAAGTGAATGGAGCACCCAGCACATTTATTGTCACCTCCAGTAAAGGTGTGTCCAAAGCCTTTAACGTGAATTGTTGTGCAGAAGATTTTTGAACAGCAATGATGATTGAACAATAATGATTTTGTGTTTGATGAACCAGTTTTGTTTTAATTTTGCCATGCACTTTGAATCATTTCAGTTTATTGGTAAAGTCCAACAGGTTTTAATTTATAATGTCTTCATATTTAAATAAAAGTTCTATAACAAGGTTCTCAAGCCATTAGGAGAAAAACAGCCCCACGGTGTCACAAAACCGTGGGTTTTCATACACATCAGTGGGCATGAGGTAATTTACAACATATTCTTTTTTTTGACACCAAACCCACCTGGAATGTTTGTCTTGAAAAAAGGCAAACTTAGTCACACCTGACCCGATATGTTAACATTTGTTGGAAATCTATGTGTTTATCAGTCTGTTTGGACATCAATAACCACAAACCAACTGATCAGTTTTATTACTTATCAGTGAAATTAATTTTATCTGACTCATTAATTACACCTTCCCACTGAGTCTTAAACTGAACCCATAAAGACGACAAGATTTCTTTTTATCAGACAAATACAGTCTAACAGTTTACTAAAGATTTCAGACAGGCCCATCACATCTGACATTAATCAGTGTCTATTCATTGTTAATGTGCTAAACTAAGTACAGCAAATAAACAAGCAATCTTACTTATCTAAAAAGCAAGGTAGCTGCCATTATTTCTAAGCCAGTTATTAAAAAACACTGTTTGCTGATTGAACGTTCGCATGAAGAGGAGAGTTCCTTTCTCTATTAAAGAATGCAGCTCACTAAAACTTAAAAATTGATCAAATATGTTGATTTCACAGGTGTGACAGAGGTTGTGAGATAGAATTACACATGAATAAAAACCTCAGCAAAGATTACACATTTGTGAGACCTTTACTCTGTTTTTAGATAACAAAAGATAGGTTTTCAGTTTATCTAATAATATTGCGAAAATCTAACATCTTCGCATTTGTGTGAACCCAGTTTTGAGAGCAGTCTTTTCTCTTGAGAGCTGAATGTATTGTTACATTTGTATTGTACACTGATCTCCTGTAACACAGCATGGTTTCAAAAAGGCAGCAACCTCTGCTTTGATTCGACCTGTCTGACTCCTTACAGCACTTAAGAAGCTGCAGATTGCACAAGCATTACCATCATTGTGAAGAGTACATGAAAGCATACACTAATAAGTCAAAAGAATTACAACCCTTCTCCTAAAAGATAATTTATTTGCCTCTAAGATCAGCCCTGAACTTTCCTGAAGTCTCTGGGTTTTTACTGATAGAACTTCAGGGTCTTGTTGATTGTGAGGCAGACTATCAGTGGATTCGCTTTGCTTCCCACAGATGTCATCAGAGCCAATCAGGGTGATAGGATGAGAGAGTTTGGAGGTCAGGTGAAAACCTCAGAAAGTTTGGTTTGCACCCTATTGTTCTGCTGAGGGGGCGTGCTCTACAACATCTTTGCTATATGAAAATATGGTAGATTTGGATGTGCAATATATAATGATGCTCTGTACTAATACAGCTGTTTATTAAGATACTTTAAAAATGTTTAGTGCAAAAGGTAACATTAAAAGGACATTTAAGTTCTCATTGCAATGTATTTAATAGAACTCTTTGTAAGAATTAAATAATTTTTTAACTCAAGAAAGCACAAAAGAAGACTTGCAAGTATCAGCTTTTGCTTGCTGAAAAGACAAAGAACACAGACTAACCCAGAAAACTTTTCTGCCTATTAAGAATAAGCCGTCACACTTTTGTTTTCCACTTCCACCAGCTCTCATGCAAAACAAATGCATAACTGCAAGGCAACAATGAGATCAGCTATTAAAAATTGAAATCATGCACATTTAATATGAAAAAAAAGAATGCAAATCAAGTCTTTTTAAACACTGACATAAGAAGTGACACAATAAACAAAATAATATAAACTTTTGTAACAACTATGAACGAATTTATGTGAAGCTAGCACACTTTACAAGAACATACTGTGCTCTTGACATACTGAGAGAGTGGATATCGGAGCATGGAAATATGAGTATTTAGTTTAAAGAGCATAAATCATGTTGATGTAATGTGCAAATGAAGGTCTCTTGATTTTTCCCCATTTGGTTCCCCCATGTCTGGTTCTGCTCTAATTGCTCATCACTACATGCTCTGCTTAAAGTCCTCAGCTTAGAGAAGATGCAGGTCTGAATCCAGCAACAACCTCTCACTGTTAAAGAAAAAAAACTGTATGTTGCAAAGCAGAGTCTGTACTGACAGCTTTATGGATTTTAATAGTAATCGTAAACAAAGACAGCTCTGCATATTAAGCTGATGCAGACAACAGTAAGATTGCATCGCATGTGAATTACTGCTGGCACTTTTTTGTTGTCATTTTACATTCCCACTGTTTCAGCGCAGATGATAAAGGCTGCAGTGGAGACTGTGTGGGTAAATCACCATGTCAATGTATTGTCATTTCTTTTTTCACATTCGGTGCATTGGTTTGCTTTTATGACAGGATATTTATTACAATACAGGGTTCTATTGAGTCATAATTTTCTTTTCTTCTGGACCATGAAAAGCTGTTTATTTTGAAGCTAATTTTTGACCAAAAAGAATCCTGCTCAAAATTGTTTTAAACACATCACTTTGATCCTAGACTTACATCTTAAAGAAATTCTTACCCTGACACCAAATTTTTTTCATCCTTACAAAAGTGTTAATTTCCATTTTTTTTAAACAATATGTCTTGGTATATTTTATTGGTATTTTAGGTGTCCCTTCAGGGCAAAGTAAAACATAATTGTGAAGCCAAAGGAAAAGGATTAAAAGTGTTTACATTTTTTTCAGAATAAAAATCTGATGCATGGTGTGAATTTGTTTTCAGACCCTTTTACTCTGATAAATAATCCAAATAATCCAGTCCAAAAAATACAATACAGCCAAGAAGCAATGAAGACGCTCAATGTAACTTGAGGAGCTTAAGAGATATACAGCTTGGGTAGAGGAATCTGTTGACAGAACAACTATTAACTGTGCACGCCACAAATCTGGAGGAGTGACAAGAAGAAAGCTGTAATTAAAAGAAAACCGTAACAAATCCCATTTTCAGTTTGTCCCAAGCCATGTTAGGAGCACAGCAAACATGAGGAAGAAGGTGCTTTGGTCAGATGAGACCAAAACTGAACCTTTGAGTTTATGTGCGAACGTGTGGTGGAAAACTAAGCCTACACATCCCTCTCTACACTGTTGCCACTATTGGTGCTCAAAGCTGATGGAAAGAAGGACGGCACTAAATTAAGTGGAAGAAAAACTGTCAGAGTAGCCAAAAGCTTGACACGAGGATGGAGGTCCACCTTCCAGCAGGAGAACAACCCAAAACAAACAGTGAGAGCTACAATAGGTTGGTTTAGATCAAAGCATATACAGGAGTTAGAATAGCCCAGTCGAAGTTGGAACCTAAATCCTATGAGAATCTGTGGCAAGACTTGAAAATTGATGTTCACAGACACTTCACCTAATCTGAGCTTCACTCTTTACATTATTCAAGGGTAGAAGGGGACAAAATACAAATGCACACCACACTTTGTAGATTTTTAATAAAAAATTAAAAGACAATAAATAAACCTTGTTTAATTTTCTTCCACTTCAGAATTGTGCACTACCATGTGTTGGTCACAAAAAATTCCAATGAAATACCTGGGATTTTGTTGTTTTACAAAAAATGAAAACAGGTTAAAATATTTTCAAGACAGTGTACCTATATCATCATAAACTAACTACAATGCATTGGATTAAGCTATGAAGCCTGTTAACTTGGTGAATCTCTAACAATTGGTGTATATGGCAATTACTAAAACTGTTCTAAGGATAATGCATTGATTTCTGTCCACATACAAAAACCTCCGTCTGATCGGATCAAACCCTACCCCACATGCATAACAAGTCAGGTACCCATTTTCCAAAAATATGTTATCATTTTTACCTCCAATCAAATTGCTCTTCCCTATCTGCAATATATCCAAATGTGGTCTGTAACATCAAACTGAAACATAGTTAATTTCATGTTGGGTATCATCAAAAACTGCTGCTTGCATCTGGACAAATCTTTTTTTCCTCTCTCTTTTGCTGCCTGTTGCATCATTTTAACAATGAGAGGGGTATACTACATGCCTTCTTGCAGGAATATCAGTAGCAGATTGGTAAACAATCAAAATCTGAGCTGCTAGTTTGCAACAATCTTGGAAAATGTCAACAGTTTTAGTGCTACCATGACCACATGGTTCAATATTCTAAGAGTTAGATCTTTCATTTTCTGATTCAAAATAACCTGCAACACCAAACAAATCATATCTCTCTTGCTTCTGGTGCGCAAAGTCTTCCTACTCCTATAACAGCTTATCTTCAGTTAAAGAGACTCCTACAACGCAAGAGAATATGTCTCCATATAAATCAAGTTATTTTTAGACAGAACTAGCTCAAATTAAATTGTGCTGTCCAACACCCAGCAGATATCCAATTTTGCTCATTCACCTTTAAGAGTAAACGGTTTGCTCATTTTCTTTTCTTTTTTTAATATGATCAAAGCCCAAGTGATTTTTTTTTTTTTTTTTTTTTTTTTTTTTTTTTTTTTTTTTACATTTACTTGACCTGCATGTAAACCTACTGCAGAAAGAGCTGGATTAAGAGAAAAGCAGAAGAAAAGCACACTGAGATGTAAACTTTCTCATGTTCATTTCTGTAATGGAATAAACTGCAAAAGGAAGACTTTATTAACATGCAGTTAATGTTGCTTTTAATTATGTCATTTTCATGCAAACTTACTGTGGGAATTAATTCTGTGATTCAAATTTTAATTACACTTGTATAATTTAAGCAGCACAGATAAGGTCACAGAGAAGGTCAGGCTGTATGCAACTACAGAGGAAATAATTTTTAAAAATAAACCAATAATTTTCATAGGAAATAAAACTCCCATTTAGGTTATAAAATCAGATGCCACACTTCTAAATCATTATGTAACCATCTATGTTTTTATATTTGAAATGTTCCTGGGTTATTTGGAACCTAATAACATTTACTAATAAGTTGTCTGTAAGGACTCACTGGGAGGACCCGGAAATTCAACCACACACAGAAGTACGTAAAGGAAAAACAAGTTTATTTAGTATCAGGAACTGGTAGCAGCTCAGGAAGAATCAATGAAGGTCTCCACAAGGGAATCCAACGCAGCACCAGGGGCTAGACGATAATCAGGCAGAGGTTATACACGGAGAGGCAGAGAGAGCAAACTTAACTTGAGGGTCAGGCAATACTCGGTGGTCGTGAAGCGGAGCTTGAGTCAGGGTCCAGAAATCCAGAACCAAAGGAATCCATAACGGGCTTGGCAGGAGGGGAAGATCCGTGGACGGAAATGGGTCGAAGAAACACAAGAAGGCAAGGCATGAAACGCTGGATTTCTACTGGCTCGTGGCTGTCGATAATCTGGCAGGGAGGCAGGGGCTGAGAGGAGTTAAGTAGAGCCGGGCCCAGGTGGCACAGATCAGCAATCAAGTGACACAGGTGAGTAGAATGAAAACTAATTACAGCATGGGCAGGACCAAACATGAATCATAACAGTGTCAAATAAATAAGTAATTCAACAGTGATTGAAGTTGCCACAACAATGAAGTTACGTCTGTTTTCCATTCTGTTTTTTTCTTTTTCTGGCGTTATTCAAAGCTGAGGAATACAAAGAAACACTGCCACCACATGAATAGCTGTGATAGTTGCTTATTTGCTTCCAGATATACTCCATAACTGTGCTTCTTGTAGCAACAAAAAATCCTTTATATTATTGCAGCTCCAACAATCCACTAGTCAGGGTTGCTCTCAGAAGACGTCTGTGTTTAATGAGCTGAAGGAGCATATGTTTCATCAATACTCATGAGACATCAACTGAAATTAGTCTAAGAAGATGCAGAACTTGGCAACAGGTTGCTTCTAGGTGCTAATGAATCAATGTAATTAATTTTCCAGAGAAAAGGATTGATAAGTATTATCTGTGCCCTTCTTCCCGCTGATTGGTATTCTAGCACATGTCTGAATGAAGTCAAGATGAAACACATGATCTAGTTGGTGCTGAGCCAAAGGGTTTTAACATCACAGATGAAAAGGACTAGTAAGAAACAATGTGCAAATCCATTGTATGTTTTGCAGCACAGATTCAGTTGATTTATTTATGTACAGAAGAACTGGCTGAATTCTTCCCTTCAAATTGCATCTTAATAGATCAGAATATCATCAAAAAGTTCATTCATTTCAGTATTTCAATTCAGAAAGTGGAAATTGTGTCAATTATTTACATAGAGTAATATATTTAAAGCTTTTCTTTCATTTTATTATGATGATTATACCTAAAAGCTAAAGAAAACCTGAAATTCAGTTTCCAGAAAATGTGAATATTGCATAAGATGCAGAAACAACATCCTACTGAAATGTATCCCCAAGTGTCATACAGTATTTCCTATCACTATTTGGTTGGGCCTCTTGGCATGAACAACTACATCAATGCAGGCATCGAAGAGATCAGCCTGTGACTCTACTGAGGTGGTACAGAAACCCAGGTTGGTTTAATAGTGGCCTTCAGCGTGTCTGCATTGTTGGTTCCGGCGTCTCTCATCTTCTGCTTCACAATACTCCATAGATTCTCTACTGGGTTCAGATCAGGCAAGTTTGCTAGCCCACCAAGCATAGTGATACCAGGGTAGTTAAAGTTAAATAGGACTTGAGGCAGTTTCACCTGGTGCCCACTTTAAAACACCATAGACCAACAACAGCAGATGACATGGCTACCCAAATCTTCTCTGATGCTGGAAACTTCTCAGTGGATCTCAAGCAACTAAGCCATTGTCTATGACTACTTATTCAACTTGGATTCTGTGCCTATCCATTCTTCATCCAGACTCTGGGACATTGATTTCCAAATGCAAAACTTTCTTTCAACTGGTCAAAGCCCAGTGCGTTTTCTATTAGCCCAGTTAACATGCTTGTGGTTCAGCAGTGACTTAACATGTGGAATGCAACAGGTAGCCCATGCCTGGCCTACAACTTTCTTCAGAGAGACTTGAAGGTGTCTTGAGGCACTGAGTCCAGTTGTAGTCCACAACTTGTGAGTCTGCAGTAATCCTTTCTGCCTGTGCACCTTTCTTCTGCCATAATTTTTCTTACTATATATCTCTTCTTTAAGTCACTTTACTGATCTGCAAGTCCTGGAAGGGTAGTAACTTTGTGATTGTGCACCTCAGGAAGTTAAAGAGAATAGTAACCAACTGTGATTTTTGATCAAATATGAATAATGATTTTTCCAATTTTTCCACTTAGCCATAGGTTAATATCTAAATGAGCTGCAGAAGCATTGGCACTGTTCTCTGTCTTCAAAAGTGACTAATTATAATATATTCTAACACATTTTAATGGACCTAAGAATAAGGCAGTCAGTGCAGGTGTAGCTATGATTTGTGAATCCTCAGTAGTTTTTTAAGCCTCTGTCATTCAATGGCTTTTGCATAAAAAGTCATTCTCTTGTCCTGGCTGGAATCAGGTCTGCTATATCCAACCAGACAGAGGAGTAGTTTTATCTGCAGCCTGTTGTTGGGTTCACTAATTAACATAGAACACATGGTGCTTTTTTTTCCCCCCTCATTTTGTGTTGTCTCTGTAGAAACCCTTATCTTGGCACAGTTTGTTTATTTCCATTGATCTATTCCTGAGAGAAAGCAGAAAAGTGTCTGCTTTCAGGATTGAACACTCCAACATAATCATTTTTGCCATGCTGAGCTCTACAATGAAAAACCAAACACAAGCATGAGAATGAAAAACTCTTCAGTCTGATCAGATGAATGAATTTTAATCTTGTACATGCAGCTGTGTCTATTTAGGAAACTCACAACATTATTTTGTATTCCAGCTGGCTTGGTTAATAGCACCACCTGTTGTTAAATTGTTCTATCATTTTGGTATTATTTTTAAATGAGAAAAACATATTTTCTGCATACCTGCAGGTAAAATAATGTGATAAGATGCATGTCCCTCAAGACCCTAACTGTTCAGGTTTGTGGTTTGCGTTTGCTAAGAAGAGTAGTAAAACTCCCATGTCTTGCTACTAAATATTACATATTGCTTGTGCTATTCACTACACGTATTCGTATATGCCTTGTCTCTATAAAGAAAAGCTCAGGTGAAGCTAATTTTATTCCTGTTGGAACAGACAGATTAACATGAACATCTGAACCACAAAGCTCCATAAAAAGGGACACATGAAAGAGGGCCAGATCTGTCTCACCTAGAAGTCAGAGACTACTCTGACTCCTGTGGCCTTTTAGCAATGTTGTCTGCAAGGGAAGAGACCTTTTGTCTCTAATGTAATAAGCATGCATCTCCCTCCTAGAGATTAGACCTCTTTAATGTCATCTGGCCTAGATTGGCTGACTCTCCAGGAATCAGCCTGCAGTACAGCTGCACCATTTAGAAAGGACCTGTACAAACTTCAGCCCTATGGCTGAAACTGAACCCAGAGCTAACATTATCTTACTGTGACAAATCCACTATAGCCACCTAATCAAACTGTTCTCAGCTCTCACAGTGCCCTGTTCGTTTAGGGATGTTATATTAGGTTTTAGTTTTAATTTGTGTTTTGACCATTTCCTTATTATTTATTTTGTTCCCTTGGTATTGCCATATTCTGTTAATTTCTCTGTGCCCTATTTTTGCTAGGAAGACTATGCCTCACAAGTTGATCCCTTTGTATTTTATTTTTTAGTTTATTCTCATGTTCAGTTCTGTCTGCATTTGGTGTTGGATCAGTGTTGTTCCTTTCCCCTTGGTTTGTGCTTTCTGTGACTCTTAAGCTACGTTCATACTGCAGCCTGAAGTGACCAAAATCCGATTTTTATGCACTTAGGTGACCTGTATCTGATCTTTTTATGACAGTCTGAACAACACAGATCCGATTTTTACAAATGTGACCCAGGCCACTTCGATATGTGGTCCTACATCTGATACGAATCTGAGCTTTTCAAACGTGACCTGTGTCTGTACAGCCAGGTCGCATTCATCTGACCTGTACGTCACTGATAGTCAACAAGCGTCACTATTCTGCATCCTGATATGTGGAAACAGGAAGAAAAACAACAGCTATGGTGGACTATAATGAGCAGTCAATGGAGAGAGTTGTTAATGTGCTGGTTCCAGTTGGACAACAACTTTAAAATCGGAAAATACGCTCCACCATTACCATCCATGTTTACTTCCACGAACACTGAGCATGCTCGCTACGTATGACGTTGTTGCGTCCTCAACTGCACATGCAGGACACTTTTAGGTTGTTTTGCATATATTTGGAAATATGAACGACCACGCGAAAAAAATCGGATTTCACAAAAAATTGGAACTGAGCATTACGACCTACAGTGTGAACGTAGCCTTAGTTCATCTCCTCTGTGATTATTATTTACCATCCCTCAGCCTGCCAATTTGCTCCCTTCCACAGCTGTTCCCAATAACCTGATATCCTCACCTGTATGTTACATCATTCCCCACTTATCCTTATATTTATCATCCCTGTATTTAACCACACTGACCCTGATCATGTCATGTTCCACTTCGTGACATCCTTGGAAGTTTTTGTTCTCCCCATCACGGCTAGTGCCCATTTCCAGCAGTATTTTAGTGAGGGGCACACCCCAGACAGGTCACCAGTTCATTACAGGGCAACACTGAGACATGCAACCATGCACACACACACACACACACACACACACACACACACACACACACACACACACACACACACACACCTGAGGGAAATTTTGAGTATTCAATTAACCTCACAGGTCATGTTTTCTGACTGTGGGAGGAAGTCAGAGTACCCGGAGAGAACTGACACATGCACAAGGAGAATATGCAAACTCCATGCAGAAAGACCCCTGGCTGGGATTTGAACCCAGGACATTCTTGATACAAAGGCAACAGTGCTCCCAACTGCACCACCATGCAACCCACAAAATTATAATGTTTACCTAAAAAAATGCAATAATTTATTTTTTTTCACTGTCATAATTACAGTGAGTTAATTTTTTTCTGAAATTTTAATAGTCTTAAGTTTTGTAGCCAACCAAAAGGTGTCAGGTTAACCATATTAAGAATGAAAACTGGTTTTCCTCCATTGGATATTGGCGTCTATGAAATAATTTAAAAAAGGAACACATTTTTGTGTTTAAACATATTGCCTGTTGCTAACACATACAGAAAACACCACTTCTTGCTGTGTTGCACTTTTAGGCTTTTCTTTCACAATGAGTTTGTTGTTAAAAATGAGTGACTTCATCCATCATTTATATGCAGTCTGTGTGAGCCCTGCTGTGAGAGTGGAGTGAGTATGATATTCAAATAGACAGCTGAAGCTTCAGCATGATCTTTATTTTGGCATATTTTTGCTGGCTCCACTTGCCTTTAACTTCTTGGCAGTGAGAGCAAGTGTGGGTGTGTCTTTTAGGACTGCAGGAGCTCACATTACAGTTGGACAGCTAACATCGATTTAAGGGGGGGTGAAAAAAAAATTGCTAGCCAACAGATTTTGCAGTATTCCTGTTGGGCCAATGCTGACAAATCAACAAATACAAAAAATCTCCATCTATATTTTTAAATTCTGTAATATGTATTTAAGTTATAACAACTTTCAGGTATGAAAGAGTTTTGTGATCTCTAAAGTGTGAGTTTCAGAATTTTGTGGGTAATAGTTGTTTCGGGGTTCAGTCAGTTTTATATGCTATTTAAAAAGGTACCAGTTTAGTTTCTGCTTGTTTTTTTGCATTTACAATTGAAACCAGAAGTTTACACACACCACATAAAAACACACATGCACCTTTTTTTCTCACTGTCTGGGGTTAAATCAGACCACATTCTCTTCTTTTAGATCAGTTAGAATTAACAAAATCATTTCTATTTACTAAATGCCACAATAATGAGAGGAAGAATGTCAGAGATCTATTTATTAATGTCTTCAAAATCTAAAGTTTATGTGGAATGATTACTATCTCTTTAAACAGTGATGCTTGAAGGTGCCACATTCATCTGTTCTAACAATTACAGACATAATGGAAATGTCCGATCATCATATCACTCAAGAAGAAGACGAGTTCTGTGTCAACTCCAGAACAAAAGCCAAAGACCTAGTGAAGATGCTGCTGAAGCTGGTAAGACATTGTCATTATCCACAGTGAAATGTGTCCTGTACTAACATGAACTTAAACACCACTCGTTGAGGAGGAAGCCATTACTCCAAAAGAAACATAAAATAGCCAGACTGCAGTTTTCAAATGCACTCAGGGACATGTATGGAGACATCTTTGGTCTGATAAAACTAAAGTTGAACTGTTTGGCCATAATGACCATCATTTGGAGAAAAAAATGGAACACTATCCCAATTGTGGAAGATTGGGGTGGCGGCATCATGTTGTGGGGCTGTTTTGCTATAGGAGTAATTGGTGCACGTCACAAAATAGATGGCATAATGAGGAAAGAACATGATGTAGAAATGTTGAATCAGCATCTAAAGATATCAGTCAGGAAATTAACATTCAGGTGCAAATAGGTCTTCCAAATGGACAGTGACCCTAAGCATCCAGCCAAAGTGGTTATATAGTGGCTTATGGACCAAAAGGTTAACATTTTGGAGAGGCCATCACAAATCACTGATCTCAGTTCTATGGAGAAGTTGTGGGTAGATCTGAAAAGGCATGTGAGAGCAAGACGGCATACAAACCTGACTCAATTCCACCAATTCTGTCAGGAGGAATGGACCAGAACTCCAGCAAACTATTGTGAGAAGCTTGTGGAAGGAAACACAAAATATTTGACTGAAGTCATACAGTTTAAAGGTAATGCTATGAAATGCTAAGGAAATATATGTAAACTTCTGATTTTGAAAACATTAATAAATAGATGTCTGACATATTCTGTCTTTGATTATTGTGGAATTTAGCAAATAGAAATAATTTTGATAATTCCAGCTGACCTAAAACAAAAGGAGTTTGGTCTGATTTAATTTCAGACAGTGAAAAAAAAATGTTTCTTTTTATTTGGTGTATGTAAACTTCTGGTTTCAACTGTATGTTTGTTATTTCCTAAAGAAAAGCTTTAACTCTCTGTATTTGGTGATAAGATGCATTGTTTTCCCAAGAAATGACTTCATCGATATGGTTACTTTCCATTACTGGAACAAAAACAAGTGTCTAAAATTTAAATGTTCATCTGTGTATTTCATACAGGAGTAAAGAATGTCATTTATCCTGCTAACTTGCAGCCCCATGTCATCAGTGACTGTGAAAATGTGTGTATTTTCTTCAGGCTGTCATCTTTACACAGTCATCTGCTGCTTTATTAGGTAGCGCTGTTCAACTGCTTGTCAACATAAATGGCAAAGCAGCCAATACCAGAGCAGTAAATCAATGCATTTAGGGATCTGGATGTTATGAGGTAGATTTGTTGAGGTTCAAACTGAAGTCCTGTCTGCTGGGAGTTTTGCACATAACCCTCTAATTGGAATTACAGAGAATGATTCAGAAAAGAGAACTTATTCGGTGAGGCACAGTTGTGATGAAAATAATGCCAGAGGAGAATGGGCAGAGTGGTTTAAAATGATAGGAAGGCAAAAGTTGCTCAGATAACCATTCAGCAGCCAAAATTATATCTTTCATCACATAATATCATGCCAAACCTTAAAGAAGATGGGGGACAAAACTTCAAATTTAGATTCAGGATTCATCACTAAATACCATTTTCCTCCAATCATTAATAGTCCGTGTTGCTTCTCTTCAGCCCACTGTAACCTTGGTCTTCCTTTGTTTAGATCAGAAGTGCACAGCCTCTTTTTTTTTTAGGGTGTTGACTTATTCCACCTCACATGATATGGGATAAGTTTCCTCTTTGGTGTGACACATTAATTTAAATCAGGTGTGTTAAAGCAGAGAAAAATCTAAAACATGCAGGATAATAGCCCTGAGGACCAAAATTGGCAATCCTGCACATAAATTCAGTTTTCTTCAGCCACTTTCCAGACACAGCTGACTGGAAACAACTAACATCTTCAGACACAATGTGTTCAGTTTGATCCTTTCTATTGTTTTAACTGACAGCTCTCTTGCTCAGGCCACTTTTTCTCTAAATCAGCCATGTGTACCAGCTCATTAAGGTCTGCACTTTTACAGATTTTTGTTTTACATATGCAAACTGCAGCATGATTTTATGTTTTTCCACTCTTTTTAACATTTTAATTATTTCTTAAAAAGATAGACCGATTAAGCAGGTAAATAACTCTGTTTTATTTCATATCTGTGATCTGTTGCATTTGTTAAATAGTATAATAATTGACTCAGTGTCCTCCAAGAGCAGTGATTACATGATTTTTGCCCGTGGTTATAAACTGCAGTCACTGTAATGAATAAATAGGCAATGGTGAAGGACAAATCAATAAACACAAAACAATGGGAAAGAAAACATGAGGAACAAAAGTCCAAAGAAGAGAACATAATAGTTACACAACTGAAGGTGGCACAAAAATCTGAGAAGTTCAACAATGATGTGGTAGAAAACTCTCCACAATAGGGAAGTGACTGAAAAAAAATATAGATTTTAGTGTTTGTACACTCATTTGTCTGATCCTCTTCATTCATTTATTCACCTGCCAGAGTGCCATGTTTACCATGTTGATTCCAGTATTCAGTTTATTTTCAGAATGCAGATGATGCCGTTTATTAACTCTACATGTCTCTAAAACAATTGATGTAAAGTCTTGCAGATGTGGTGAATCTGACATGTTCATTAAAAATAAATACCATCCAAGCCTAACAGCCAGGAAGCTCCCTCACAGTTTCGAGGAATCTGAAGCGAGGCGGCTTGCAGTTACCCAATGACAACATGGAGAATTGACATGAGAAACAACAATAAATAAATGGGGAAATGTCAAGTTGGTAATTTTGGTTTCATTCTTTAATAGCATCCTCTGTCTTAGTACAAATTAGAAGTGACAGAGTGCCAAGATTTTATTGACCAGTTGACATTTAAGCCATTGGAGAATTCTCTGCCTTCTCCACTCATGCTGCTACAATTGCCCTGCAATCCTCAGATCAGGTGGCTCCCTCCTGCCTCCCATCTCTGTGCTGTCAGATTTACCAAATATGAATTGTTATTGCCAGTGAGATGTAAACACACTCTCTAGAGGGGAAGGACAAATATTTTAATAAGAACATGTCACCCTGATGCATCGTCATGCCACTATGGGACACAATGTTCCAGAAAACCATGGAATCTAAGAGAATAAAGATCATGAAGTGCAGAATTTGTCAGGGCTGAATTTGAACATTTTTCATTTACTGTAGTGACAGCATGGGTGTTGCAGGCCTTTTGGGTGCCATAAGCAAAAATGCCCCCTCCGCCTATTCAATCTCCAGAAATGAACAATTCCTCAGTATTTGTCAGTGTGTTTCTTTTAAATTTGTGGTGGTGAAAAATTAAGGCACACAAAGACAACAGATTTTAGATGGGATTATGAAAAAAGTACAATGCATAAAATGTAACAATGGGAAGTGCAATTCATCCTTTAAATCAGGGGTGTCCAAAGTACGGCCCGCGGGCCAACTGCGGCCCGTGGTCCATTTTTTATTGGCCCTCAAGAAATTTTATAAATAGAATAGAATATGGCCACACTTCAACTTTTGCTTGAGTGTATTGCACTTCTTAATTTTAACACCAGGGGGAGCTAATGTTGATCAAGGCAGTTGCTCCACCAAAAAGGACAATCACCGAAGAAATTTACCCCAAGTTACTAAACATGGCAGAACCAAAGAAGCCAAAGGTTGAAAGTGAGTACAGAAAATTTCAGAAACGGTCGGAGAGTGAATATTTCTTTAAGGAATTCAAGGGGAAGTGTGTCTGTTTGATCTGCACTGAAACTGTGGCAGTTATGAAAGAGTATAATGTACGACGTCATTATGAAACCAAACATCCGACTTATGCATCCTACACTGGTGCTGAGCGAGAGCAAAAAGTAAAGCAAATGGTAGCTAACCTGCAGGGTCAGCAACAGCATTTTTTTCGTGCTCAAAAAGTCCAGGAAAGGGCTACAATAGCCAGCTATGAGGTCGCCCAACTCCTCGCAAGACATGGCAAGCCTTTTTCAGATGGAGACCTCATAAAACAATGCCTCGTTAAAGTCGCCGAAACAATGTGCCCTGAAAAGGTGCAGGACTTCAACAACGTCAGCATGTCCAGAAATACAGTTGTGCGATGCACTGAAGACTTGTCAGCTAACGTTAAACTGCAACGCCACGCGAAAAAAATGATCAGTCTATTTGGCTCAACATACATTTGTGAGCAAACATTTTCGCTGTTGACACTGAACAAAAGCAGATTGAGAACCAAAATGACCGACTGCCATCTCCATAATGTCCTTCGCATCTCAACCACTAAGTTTACTCCAGACCTGCCAGCCATCCTTCGGTCCAAAGCGCAGCAGCAATGCTCCCACTGAATGCAACGTCGTTCCTACTTTAGGTGAGTAAAAAAATATATTCCACAGTACCCATGAGTTAATGCATGTGCAAGTACACATGCTTCAAATATCAATAATGCGCATCAATTCTGTCACTACCCTGCTTTTGCGCACCACTTTCTTATATGCGTTTTTCTTGTTAACACACAGAGTACAAAGTCAGCTGATCTCATCTGATGCAGATGTGCTACTTGATCAAGTGACATCTGTCCGGATTTTTGGCACAAGCTGAGTCGGATCAGCACCGCAGCTGGATGGCCCGATTTACATACCTAGCGGAGCCGATACTCACCAGAATAATTTAAAATTATATGCACTCCTGTTATTAAATCCAGTCAATCTGTTAATGTTCATAACTGTTTCAAACGAACGTTAATAACTTCAATAACAAGTTTAAAATTTACCGTCCCATTTTCCCCTTTGTTGTTTTTTCTCTGTACTGTAAATCTTCTATCTGAGGCTGCTGTTCCGAGAAATAGCTACCAAAGTTTTTTCTGAATAAATCAATAAAGATTCATTTATGGAAAGCTGTCTTTAATTATATTCAACAATATAAAATATTTGATCATTTTTAATTAGTTTTTCTAACTTTAATACACTGAAGTTAAGGCTATATATCTAATTTCTAGTAAGTGGCCCAACCCCTCCTATATTTTTATGTATGTGGCCCTCAGTGAAAAAAGTTTGGACACCCCTGCTTTAAATGGTGGTTAAAATAAGACTTGTGTTGTTTTCCCATGTATTTAGGAGGAGCTTGTTAAAACCAAAAATCCTCAAAGGCTGCAGAACATATTCACATTAAAATATATATTAATTAAGATTAACAGACTTTAACACTCAGTAAGTAAGTAAAGCCCCCAGAATTCTGTGTGGTTCTGTATCGGAGTTCAGTGAAATTATTGAATATTTTACCGGATGTATTTTCTATTGATATTGATCACATGTCTATTGCAATATATATCGTTATTGATTTATTGCCCTGCCCTAATTGTAACCACCCAGTCAACCAAAATGTCAGCGACCCCACATCTGAAAAGGAATGCAACCCACTCACAGAACACGCTACAACGGCCCCTTGGCATCTCTCAATCAGCAACCCCAACAAGGTGAACTCCACCGCCCCACCCACCCCGCTCTGGCTGTCTGCCTCAGACTGGCGGCCAAAGCAGCAGGGACAAGCAGCAGAGGAAGGCTGGTGCAGTGCACAAAAGACCGGGCACTCCACCAACCCCACACCACAAACCCTGAGGCATTCAAGCATGCCACAAGCGCACTCCCCGCACAGTACAGCCCCATCACGAACGCTGCACCAGGCCGACTGGCCAGCCCCTCTCCCAAAGTGAAGCCACACCCCGATCGCCACCAAACACTGCTGCCTGGCCAAGGGGCCAGCAACCAAAACCAGGAGCCAAAATCCAAAAATCTGAACCACTCTGGCACAACAGGAATGCTAGCCCCGCCCCAACCATTCCCCATGACCCAAAGCCTATCCCTAGCCCAGACCCCAACCACATGGTCTGCTCCACCTCCTGACCCCCAGCTCCGAATGGCAAACAACGGGGGTGCTGAAAGATCCCACACCTCCCTCCACCCACTCAAATGTGGTTTTGGTGTGTGTTGTTATATAGTGTATTTAAAATGGGGGAGATGGTGAGGGTGGGCAGCACAGACACCCTCCTACCAGTGAAGTGGTGGCACCAGTTCACCCCCACCCCCACCCCTCACCAAAGTCCTGAACATTTGGGAATGAGCCCAGGCAAAAAACAAAAAGGTTCTATTAATTTTCAGCATTCTTCTTGTGTATTATCTGCCAGTTATAAATGAGCCATAACCATTCTGAGAGTTGTACATTGAATATAGTTTTAACAACCTAAAGGCCATTATCTGCAAGATAAAAGATCACTTTAGCTCAGTCTAAAATCACAATAAAGGCCTTCTGCAAAGGTCATCGATAGACTGTGAAAAGTGTGCATATGTATGCAAAGTCAGATTTGAGAGTCCATATCACTACAATATTATAGTGTACTGTATAACGAAGCAGACCACAGCTGAATGTGACAAACTATATTTATTTGCATTTTATTTTGGTCAGAAAGTGTATCTATTTGCATTACCGGTGCTCTTTTAAATTTGGATGACAGGGGTATTCAATTTCTCTGGTTAAATCACAAACCACCTTTTGTTGTGTCTTGTACAGATCAAAAACAGAACTTGGATTAATGTTGAAGACATCTATTAAAATAGAGAACCGTGACATTTGGAATATTAGAAACCAGAAAAATAATAATTCACTTGTGTTTTTTGCACATTTCTATTAGCTTTTTTTCTGAAACCTGAAAACACAGCTCCTGCGTGCACAAAATCTGTTCTCTAAAGAGACAAATGATGCTAGAAATCATAGTCATGAATCAGAACATTGCAGCCTACAACATTTCACTTGTGCATGGTGCTACATAGATTTCTTTTCTTGTCTGTCTCAAATAACCTGTTAATCAATCCATCCATTATAGTCATATGTAAAACCTTCTATCTTTCTTACCATCTCCTGATGCAGTAAATACTTTTATAAGTGTTTTGCACTTACAAACAGCTCTGATGTGTATGAAAACAACTTTGTGTTAATATGAAAAACAGACAGTTTACTGTTTTCTGTTAAGATATGTTAGTTCAGTATTTTCTCTCCACCTGTAGGCCCTTGCCGCACGACATTTGCTGAGGCTCATAGCAGGACATCAGAAGAAATAAACTTGTAGTCTTAGTTCAGTAAGAGATGTAAAGTAATCAGTGTTTTTTTTTTTTTTTTTTTTTTTTTTTTTTTTTTTTTTTTTTTGTGCGGGGGGCATGAGCACAAACTAAACATCTGCTAGGTTTTTGTGCTTACACTGTATACAGCACGGTCAGAGTAAGCCTCCAAAAATAGCTGTCTAGTGATGTGGAACTTGCTAGAAGTTGGTTGTTCCTTCTGCTGTTGGCAGGTCCTTGCCCAGGAGGGATTGCTGGAAAGCTGACAACACGGTACAATTCGCCATGCTTTTTACTTACCATTCACTAACTGATAACTGATATTATGTTACTTACATCTGGCTTTGTGGTGGGATTTAAATATCACCATATGATTGGGCTGCTTTGGAATAAACTGTTTTGATTGGAATTTGAAGTAGACATAACAGGATTCTATCTAATTGGACTTAAATCGGACCTGTTTGTTTTATGAAGTAACATTTGTTAATTGGCTCTATATGAACAAAGTGATTTGAATGGAAAATTGAGAGGATTACTTGATTGAATACTACTTCAAAAAGGGGGATAAATAGAGATGTGTCTTAAACTTTGGGACTGGTCTTGTGTTTTGCTTTATTTTAGGATTTGTCAGTTTTTTTCATATTCAATCTGTTCCTTAGGTTTAAGACTCCTTCCAATTTATTCTAGTATTTGATATGTATTTTTATTCTGCTCTGAGTTGCAGTCATGAGTTATGTTTGCTTGATCTTAGTTCCTGATTGTTTTGGTGAGGTGGCTCTTATTTTTGTAAGTAAGCTGTTTATTTTCACCTGCCTGAATTCTGCTCTTCACTGTTTTATGGCAAGATGCAGATATTGCTCCCTTGAATCACTTTATGTGAGCAAGATGTCACAGATTTTTAGATCTTTGTGTTAAGGAGCATGTTTTTTTTTTTTTTTTTTAACATTATACCAGAGGGTAAAAAGCTTACGATGTGGCATCGAACTCTTATTGTATTATAAAATCCTAATTTTTCCAGGTGTCTGAGATGATATAAAATCAGTCAAACCTTTTTCTTCCTCCAGCTTGATCTGTAAAATCCTAAAAGGAAACTGAGTAATCTTCCATCAAAACCTAATATTCAGCGTCACAAAGGATGAAAGCAAAAATGTTTTTCACTGTCAAACTGAGCAACGGCTGTTTTAATACAACAGCTCAGTGTGACAGCTAATCATCTATTCTCAATCTATAGAAGAGCAGTAAAACCTTTCTGTCATCCTTGTTTGAAATTCTCCTTCTGGCTAAAACCATTTGGTTGCAATATATATGACTAAGATGCAAAAACCATTTGCCTCCTTCTAAACTCAAATTGCATTGAAGGGAGGAAAAAATTAGGACTTTTACGCTCATACAGATTGATTGATTTTGATGCTCCAACCACACCAAATTAGATCTGTTCTAGCAGAATATCTTTTTGGTAAAATAAAATCCAGAAAGTGCAAGTGCAGTCAAAACTTTGTAGTTTATTCTGCTATTTTAAGAAGAAGCCACTTGTAAAAGTAAAGGCACCATCTGTCATATGAAAACACAAGAAATATCACTGCATACAGTCAAATTTATGTGTTGCCATATAAATCCTGGCTGCAGCAAACAGTATTTACCATTATTTTTTATTTCCTGTCAACCTCCCTGACTTAAAATGTTTCCTCAGATAAAGCACTGAAGGATACACATCTAGCTGTGAAAAAAGCAGCACCAGGTTTATTTGTCATGTTGGCGTTCTTCTATAACAACAATAAATGTCACAGAGAAAGTCTCTTGGTAGTTTCTAAATCCTTTTTGTTACTGCCGTCGGCTTTTACACAGTGACAAATACCTTTAAGGTGAACACTGAACCATGTAATGGCTTTATGTACTGGATCATGGTAAAACAAAAATGTTGAAGGTTGGGAATATGATGCTTTAATCAGTTTCAGTCAACCAAATATCAATTTTCTGATACTGATGCTTTGCATTCTGTAAAAATCAAACATCTGGTCTATAAGTTTGCGCAGTACAGTAGTTAAAAATCCAGCAGCTTTGGTATATCTGCAATTGATCTTAATTTGTATCTGCAAGTTGCTTTTTGTCAAGATGAAAATGTTAATTTTGGAAGAATATACCAGCCAGCTGTGAAGCTGGAAGTTTCTTGATGTGGGTATTCACCATCACTGAATCCAGGATTCCACCATGTATCAGAGGGAAATTGTGAGACTATCTGTAGCAAATTAAAAGCTGAAGTGCAAATGGACACAGTAACATCATAATGATCCAACACATACCAGTAAATCCTCCATGGGCTGGCTGAGAATTCAAGAAATGGAAAGTCCTGGGCCCAGTCAAACCCCAGATATTGATCTCATTGAGATGCTGTGGGGTGCCATGAAATGGGCTGTACATGCAAGGAACCTCTCAAACATTTCACAGCTTAAAGTGAGGAGTGGGACAAGCTGTCTACTGATGTCAGAGACTGGAAGACTACAGGAAGCTATTTCTGCTAAAAGGGGGACAAAACTATTAGGGACTAGGGTCTCTGTAACACTTCATATTTTAATTTTTTTTTTTTTTTTTAACTTTAAATTAGGCCAAGCTAAGCTTTAGTGCTGGGATAGCACCAGTGCCAGAATATGTCCTTGCAGTGGATGAAAACAAAGTGATGCCAAGGAAGCAGTAGAAATGGCTGTTTTACCTGATTGCCTCACGCCTGATGACTGCTGGAGATGGGGGTAGTCTCCATCCCTCCCAAGATTAGTTGAACGAAATAGGTGTTGTCATCTCATATGATATTTCTAACATGACTGTTAAAGGAGTGCCAGCTACTTACTGAATTAGCTTAGGACAAATACACAAAACATAATCTGTGCCATAGTTTTTCAGTGGAAGGTTGATGCCCACAGTGGCATTAAGTTTATGTTCTCCTACTAACTGTAGGTTGTTAATTTGAGACCAAATGTCCTTTTCTATCTAATGCAACTGTGAAAGTACTGCAGTGCACTGCTAAAAATCAAGTTTTAGGCAATGTTTCTTTGTCCTGGTAGCATGTTGGTTCAAATCTCAGCTGGGTTGCATCTGTGTAGATGTGTGTTCTTTCCAGTACTCTTGCTATCTTTGAAACATACTGTACTGATTTTTGATGTTTTTACTCCTACAAATTAAGATGTTTTAATTTAAGATGTGTTCATGATGCTGGGCTGCATGTGCTTAGTGGCGTATTCCACTGTTTTTGCATTGCTTCGACAGCAGCTGTACTCTAAATTCAGGTAATGAGTTAAATGCTAATATGTACACAGCAAAATATTATGCATTGTGAGAAATGATTTACACACTGTGTGGGAGAGCTATAGATGTTTGGAGATTCTGAGCAATATCAGCTTTCAATGAATTATTCCTGTTGAGCCTGAATTAATGACTTGTTTCTGGCATAGATTATATTTGTAACAACAAAAACAAAGAGATGAACACTTAACATGTACAATCTTCGAGTATCATGATTGACTCAGTTGGTTTTTCAATCTGTTTGGCTATTTCATTATGATCATTATTTAACTAGATAAAATACACAATTACAACAAGCCAATCTTCCTTCATTCTGTTTACGTCACTCAGAGATGTCATAGAGGCCCTTATTATTCAGAATCGACTCATTTTTTCCATGTTTTCCTTTATAGCAGCTCTTCTGTGTTGTTTACCTGAGGTGTGAGTTGGGAATACTGTGTAGGTTCCCAGGTATTCTGGCCACAAAGAAAAAAACATGAGAAAAGAGTGAACTGGAAGATGGAAAATGGATGAATTGCTAACTATACTACATCTTACTGGGACATTTAAAACTACAGCAACATAAGCCACAGACCAAGAATGATGGCCAAGCAGACAGACTGATGGATCAAACAAGTTCTCTCTCCCATCCCTTCACCAGCAGTATGGTTATACCATCATCATTCCATTAAACATCAGCTGGAAGAAGTAGGGGGGAAAAGTACTCGCAACTCAGCAATATTACGTTTTTTAAACAAAATAATTTTTACTGTAAAATGCTTAGTTTAACTGCTCAACAATTTACTAAACACACAAAATTTTAATAAAGCTGTCAAAGTGGTCAGATTTTTGTAGAAATTAGATCTGTTAAGAAATGTAGATCTGAATTCCAGAAAGGGTCTGACATATTTGTTTTATTAAATCAAAGCCATGCTGTTTCATAATGTTTTGGGTTGCATTGTTTTTTAATTTGTTGGTCTTGAAAATATTTCTTGTCTATTCTCAGTAACAAGTTCATGTGGGTCTCTCTTGTTTTGAAAATGCTTGCTATATTTAGGGCAGTTTAATGAATGGGTGTGCTTCAGTCTGTTTTTGATCAACAGTCGCTGGAATTTTGTGATTCAATTTATTATTATATCAAAATGAAAGTAAAAAGCGTGGTTAATAACAGACTTTGTGTATTAGTAACTAACATTCTCTATTTTAAGATTTGAATTTGTAATTGACAGTCTTGCCTCAACTTCATGAACTGCCTGGGCCAATCTTGTACCATCCTTGAATTGCACAAACTCTTTCCAAGGCCTGCAAATGGCCCCCAGCCTGCACGTTGGACAAAAGTTATCTATTCCAAGGTCTGACCTTAAATCTTGAGATGATAGAGCCTTCTCTGTGACAGGTCCCAGATTCTGGAACTGTCTATTAGATCTTTGCAAACAGTGAAACATTTTAAACCTACTGGAGACACATTTGTAAGGACTGGATTTTAGCACGTGTTGACCAAACAGGTTTGTTTTAACAGCCTTATTTTTTACTGTTTTTATCATTTTTAGTTTCTGTTTTCTCTTTTAATTGCTTCATTGTTGTGCACTTTATTTGTTTTAGTTGCGTTTTAGTTTGTAAAGTACCTTGTGCAGCATGATTATGAAAATGTGCTGTGTTAAAGCTGCAGTATATAACAAAAATATGTTTTTTGCATATTTGTTAAAACTGTCACCATGTCGTGACAGTATGGTATGAGACAGATTATCTGTGAAAAGATCGCCTCCTCCACCTCCTCCCTGAAGTGCATCTAAACAAATGCACTGCTCCCAACCAAAAACAAACAATCAGAACCAAGAGGAAGGTCTTAGCGCTGTCAGTTACCCATTAAAAGTGCTAATGGCAGAGAAACAAATTAGCGTTTCAGGAAAACTGTTGATCATCTATCATCGGTGGCCATGCTAACTAGCCTTAGCATTCGTGGCAGGCTATGTTGTGGTGAATCAGCTGTAGTGTAGCAAAGAGCAAGAGGGAGTGTGTGAACAGCATGTACATGAGGGTGAATGACCACCTGCTTTCAATATTACTCCTCACTTCTCATTAGTATTTAAGCTCCTTTGTGTTCATTGGATTGGATTTCCTCATTGGGTCTCCTCATTAATAAAACAAGTTTTTATTTTACTATCATTAAACTGTGCCCATCTCCACTACTGTCTTGTCTGCATTTAAGTCCTCCAACAAACCACACACACATAACAAACCTGGTATGAGCATCTATGTGTTTCTTCTCCAGCTATTTTTTGGAAAAATACAGTAAAGTTTTCCCCTTTCTTTGCCTTCCTGAACAATAGTAAATTCCATTCAATGGAAAAGAAAACACCAAATCTGAACATTTTTCTCTCTATGACAAGCATCTCCAGTTGGATAGAGTTCCATTTAAAGATAAGAATGCAACAGTTTCTCTGCAGCCGATTAAACTGCACTCCAACTTTAGCAAAGCTTTTTTTTTTCCAAACTGACAGATGCTAATGATCCACTGGCAATGCACAGATAAAATTGGGCGACTGTGTGTCAACACGTTCTGGCAGCTCCATTATTGTGCCAATGAGTTGACTTTGTTGGCGGATTATTCTGCAGGGATCCTGCAGCACCAGACGCTGTGCGGTGAAGATATCAATAAGTTTCCATATTCTGAAAATCTGTTGAATATCATACACAAAAAATGTCTCTGTTATGCTGATTAAATTTTCACAAGTGTATATTACAAATCCGGCCACTGCAGAGTTATCGTCCCTTGCGCCTATGATAAAATCAGACACAGATAAGAAATGGGTGAATTTTATTTTATCAAACAATCATACTGAATGACAGCTGGACAATTTCTAACCCAGAACTGTGGCTGAGAAACAGCTAGTCAGCACGGCCCATCTGTCTCACACTGGACGCCTGATAGTTTCATTTGATGTCCTCAGATATTTATGATAATCCATCTCTGGTGTCGCTCCTCATCAATAACTCTAAAGGCCGACTCTGGCTTTGATGCTTCCTGTGGGACACCTGACAGCTTGTGTGAAATATCACATCAGAAGCCATATAAGACACAGTGCTCTGATGAAAAGTTGTCACCCTTTGAATCATTGTTTCTCCCTCTATTTGTGATGTGACCTCTTGTCACAGGTCACACTGTAATTCACAGACTGAGGACAGAGTCTGTAGCTTGGTCTCGGTCGCTCTCTGAACTGTATGAAGAATGCTATTAAATGTGTCATTTTCATCACTTTTTCCTGGTTCTGATCCAGTTTTTCTGGAATCTAAATTTATCCTGATATTTAAATTTAAATATTATCTAAAAACATAAATTTTCTCACCCAGAAAGCTTTTTGTTTACAAGATTGATATTTAAATAATAAGAATCATAATGATAACTGTATGCCTATATTCACATTCAGCTGCAGAGCTGCTAAATCTGAACTACTGACTGTGGAGAGGCCAGAGGTTAGGGGCATAGAGATCAGTATATAATCGTAATTTGAAACTAAGATGCTGCTTTTAACTCTGTGGCCTTTATGAAGAAAAATGTTAGTAAAATGGTTGCTACATTCAACAAAAAGAAAATACTTAGTAGAAGTTCAGTAGAATAAGATTTTTTGTAATGAAATTAAATCAATAATATATGATGAGGGACCCGTCAAAACAGTTTTGAAGCACTTCTTTTGCAATAAGCAGTTGGAATTGCCAGTGGTAACTGCACCCCCTCTGTGTATTTTCTACATTGTGAATACTCCTATCACATATCAAAATTTTTCAACAGCATGCTAAAATTTCCAAAACCTTTACACTATATGGTAAATAGAGGTTAAAAGCATGAAAGAATAAAATAAAGCAACTTTCCTAAACTCCAGTTAGCTGCCCTGTTGCTGCTATGCCTCCTTCTCTTCTGTAAAGCTTTAATTGTTGTTCACTTCACATTAATTAGACAAGTAGCAGCTAAACATAACTTTCAGTGTTTATTATTTTTTTTTTACAAAGCAGAGTACCTGTGGTAAACCTATGCATGCATAGGGAAAATAATGCAAACTTCATCCAGAAAGAACCGAGATTGGGAACCCAGGACCTTCTTGCTGCAAGGCAACAATGTTACTGACTGTGGCACTGTGTAGCCCTTATAGAAGTATGCAACAACATTTTGGCTGTAAGCTTAAACTTTGAGAACAAAATTAGCTAAAATAATGTGATAACCACAGCAACAAAGAACCATTTAGTCCAGACCAGTAGAGTTAGAGTTATATTTGAGCGTTCAGAATTGCCACTGTTCATTTCTTTGTTTTCATTATTGTCTAGAACAGTAGTCCCCAACCATGTTCCTCAGGGCCCACTGTCCTGCCTGTTTTAGATGTTTTCCACTCCAGAACAACTGATTCAAATGACTGCATTACCTCCTTGCATGCCACCAATTGCTACAGGAGCCTGTTAATCACCTATCCATTTAATCCAGGTGTGCAGCAGTAGGGAAGCACCTAAAACATCCAGGACAGTGGACAGTTGGGGACCGCTGCTCTAGAAGATGCTATAGTAAATTTCTTTGTGTTTGGTTTCTTAGTTTATTTTTGTCTTCTGTTCTTTGTGCATTTGAATTTAGTTTCCTCTGGTTAGTGTTGGCCTTGTCCCTTTAGTTTGTAGTTTATTTATGTCTGCTTCCACTTCCCTGGTGTTGATTAGTCTCCTTCCCTCAGTCTGCTTGTTTTTCTTTCACACACAGCTGCATCCTGTTACTAATCAACCACTTGTTTCTTGTTCAATAATCACACTCCCGAGTACTTAAGCCTCTCTGTTTGTCATTCCCTGCTGTTTCATTACTTTGCTGCAACTTTAACCTTAAAACTGCTCCTTTTAGTCAATTCAATTCAATCCAGTTCAATTCAGTTTATTTCTATAGCGCCAATTCACAACAAATGTTGTCTTGAGGCACTTTACAAGAGCGAAAAAAAATCAGTTCAGTTATACATAATTTCCAGTTGAGCCTAGTTATCAAACAGTACAGTAAGCTCAATTAATTATTCAAAACAGTTCAAAAAGTTTCTAAGGAAACCCAGATGATTGCATCAAGACATTGACTTGCAGCATTCGCTCCTCCTGGACGAGCATGTAGTGACCGCATGGCGTTGTGTCATTGACTTTACAGTAATCAATCATACATGTAGTGACAGTGGAGAGGGAGAACTCCCTGTTTACAGGAAGAAACCTCCAGCAGAAACCACTCTATGGAGAGAAAATAACTGAGAAAACAAAAAGTTAACAGTTGAAATAACAGCAAATAATGCAAATCGGAGAGTATTCGAAGAAGAAAGTGAGAAAAAGTGGTCAGTTTGTCCTCCAGCAGCCTAAGCCTATGGCAGCATAGCTCAGGATAACCTAAGCCAGTCTAACTATAAGCTTTATCAAACAGGAAAGTTTTAAACCTAGTCTTAAAAGTAGACAGGGTGTCTTCCTCACGGACTAAAACTGGGAGCTGGTTCCACAGGAGAGGAGCCTGATAACTATGGGATCTGCCTCCCATTCTACTTTTAGAACCTCTAGGAACCACCAGTAAACCTGCAGTCTGAGAGCAAAGTGCTCTATTAGGAACATATGGAACAATCAGATCTCTGATGTATGATGGAGACTGATTATTAAGGGCTTTATATGTGAGAAGGAGAATCTTAAATTCTATTCTGGATTTAACAGGGAGCCAATGAAGGGAAGCTAAAATAGGAGAGATATGATCTCTCTTTTTAATTTTCATCAGAACTGTTGCTGCAGCATTTTGGATCAGCTGAAGGCTTTTAACTACATTCTGTGGACTTCCTGATAGTAAACAATTACAGTAGTGCAGCCTTGAAGAAACAAATGCATGGACTAGTTTTTCAGTATCACTCCTGGAGAGAATATTTCTATTTTTAGTAATATTCCAGAGATAAAAGAAGGAAATTCTAGAAACATGTTTAATATGGGACTTAAATGATATATCCTGGTCAAAAATAACACCGAGGTTCTTTACTTTATTATTTGAGGCCAATTTAATACCATCCAGATCAAGTGATTGACTAAGCAGTGTCTCTTTCAGAGGTTTAGATCCAAAAACAACCACTTCTGTCTTGTCAGAATCTAAAAGAATAAAATTTAGTGTCATCCAACACTAAACACTTACAGGCTTGTCTTGAAGACAAGACAAGCCTGTAATCTACCTAATGGACCGGATTCATCAGGATTTATGGACAGATATAGCTGAGTATCATCAGCATAACAATGAAAATTTATCCCATACTGTCAGATGGTTTTTTTTGTTGTTGTTTTTTTTTTTCCCAGTTGGAAGCATATATATCGTAAAAAGAATTGGTCCAAGCACAGAGCCCTGTGGTACTCAACAAATAGCCCTAGAGTGAGAAAATGATCTGTCATTCACATCAACAAACTGGAATCTGTCTGACAGATAAGATATAAACCAGCCTAGTGCTGTTCCTTTGATACCCACATGTTCAACCCTTCCTGAGAGAATTTTGTGGTCCACTGTAACAAAAACAGCCCTGAGACCAAGTAAAACCAGAACAGACACAAGTTCATTATCTGAGGCCAAGAGAATATCATTTGTAACTTTCACAAGTGCTGTTTCAGTGCTATGATGAGCTCTGAAATCTGACTGAAACTCTTCAAATAGGTCATTACTTTACACATAACCATGAATCCTTTTCATTGCAGTTCACAACTAGACTCTACCTTGTTTTTGTCTATCACATAAAATCCAATGAAGTTTGCAGTGGATGTGAAAATGGTGAAGGACATTAACAGCACTGCACCGAGCCATCAAAGTACTAAATTACTGCAGTCAAGAAATGTGTTCAAATGTCTTTGCTGTAATTAATCACTTTTATGCAAACATTAAAGTAACAAGCTCAAATAAGGTTATACAGAAGGCAAAACTCAGTAATTAAAATCACATACCAGTACAGGAACTGACTGTAGTTCTTTTTATAAGGTTGTTTTTTGTTTTGTTTTTTTTGTTTTTTTGCTCCTAAAAGTATTTTCACAGCAGCTATAGGCATTCTTGTTAAACACATGTAGGTGGATGAGTGATGCTTTGGTCTTAGCGGCACTTAAATTCTGTCATTTAAGTAGGATCCATGTTGTGAGGCAATTATCTGAAGCCTATTTCAGGTGTTGACAGAAGCTTCACTGCATTCTCTGACATATTCTGTGCAGACCTCTAGGATAAATATAACAATTTGATCTTTGTGCTAAAGTAAGGCTTTCTGTCACAGCTGTTGTCTCCAAGACCCTCTTTAGACTAGCAACGCGAGGATTGAAAAGTCGTGATTTATGTCATGATTATTATTATTATTATTTTTTTTTTTTCTTACATGAACTGTAGTGATAAAGCTTTATTTTGGCAGTTTGTGAAATATACCCACACACTTTATTGCTGTGTGTTAGACAGGAAGATGAACACCTCTGTCTGTACTTTTAGTTTTTTAAGCTCAACACGCTACATCAATTATTTCTAAAGATGTTTCTTTCGTTCCTTTTGGCAAGCAATCATTAAGACTGCATCAAGTTGCAACATGACACTTTAAGATCAAAAGCTACATGCTGTGTTCCTCTGTAGTGTGGAAAGGTATGGAATTTGATTAAAATATATTCCAGGTCTGGATAACTGTAAAAAGAGAAGATAGCTTCTTGAAAACTATTTCAGTTTCCAGACTTTACTATCCACTCCATTGTCCAAAATGTCCATCCTAATCTTCAGCTTCAGGGACTGGACGACTTGTCACAACTGACAGAACCATGAATTTTGCTCTCTGTCTCAAAGTCCTGCAGCAGAATCTCTGACCATCAGTTTGAGTGTATTTTGGGGTTAAGTCGCAGGTAGGCATGGGCCGGTTCAAGGTATACCGCTGTATGAAAAAGTCAGTTTCAAAACCACTAAAATTTTCCGTCATATTGTTCCTGCGGTATCAGCATGTTTTATGTCTGGTTAGCCCTCCCTGCTCACACCTTACATAACAACCATGCAAGTCCCCTGAATGGCAAAATTTAAATAAAGGTTTTGAAGGGACCTAGTTAAAGTTTGGACTTAAATCTGACTGCAATACTGTAGCAGGACCTTAAACACACCGTTTATGCTCAAACCCTCTAAGTTGATGGACATCAAACAATTCTGTAAGGAAGAATGGCCCACAATTCCTCCACTATGATGTATAACTTGACCAAACATTGTTTGATAGAAGATGATGAACAAAGGGTGGCAATTCCTTTTTGACATAGGGATGTCCTTTTTTCTTACTAAATCAAATTATAATTTGAAAACTGTTTATTTGCATCCATTCAGCTTATCTTAAATATTAAAATGGATTTTCTTATCTAAATGTATGCGAGTGTGACAAATGCCAACAGGAGCTCTGTAAGGATAACACTTTTTTCACAACACTGTAGTTTGCGTTTACAAATAAAATACATGAAAGTAAACCTGAGAAGAAAATTAAGTTCAAGGGATCTTAATATATTGCAATATAAGGTATTTTCTTAAAATAACATAAGGTTACAGAAATATCGCTCTGGATTCTAGACACAGCAGCCAAAATATATCAGTGCTAATTGTTTTTCCAAACAAGTTTACTCCCTAAAAGCAAGCAGATAAAATACAGCCCTGTATCTCAAAAGCATGTTAGAGCATTGCTGTAAGCATGAACTACAGTAAAGTAATGGGAACAGGTTATGGTGCAGTGAATGTGTGGAGTGTATGTAGATCTAATGGGCTCTTACAGCATTACCCAAGGCACCTCTGGAGAGTTTGCTGCTGCTTTTTGCGATTCAGCACCACACTGCAAACCGGTGTCTCACTCCATTAGACAATAAGGTGAATAAATTTGTTAGGGTTTTGCAGTGGTTTCTACATGTGCTCGTTCAATGCGTTTTCTGCAATGCACTGATCAGTCTGACAAACAGCCACACTTTGATATAAAGAGAGGGTGGTTTCACCTTTGTTACCTCACGCAATGAGTTTCCTGGTTCCAGTAGCAGCGCTGACAGGTATGGCAATCTTACAACTAAACCGCTAAGACAGACTAAGAGCTAGGTTTCCCTCTTAAACACCCCAGGCCATTGCTGAATATCCATCCTCATCCTAATTCTCTTTGGTACTTTTGTTTGAACAAGGCTCCAAAGAGCCTAAACTGAGCATAGTGCTACTGTGTAACTTGGTCAGACAGTTTGAATCATAATGTATCACAGGCTGTGCTTTTGTGCTGCTGTTTTAGGTTCCCAGTGTCCCAAACAGAATCCCAAAGCTGGTGCAGAGAATAATAATTTAGGATCATTGTGGAACATTTAGACCTTCCTGCCTGCTGCAGTGTTGATTGAGGAGCAAAAGTTTTGCTATCATGGGATGAAGCTCGACAAATTCCAGGGGATATTTCTTGCAATATGCTGCATATTTGTCTGTTTCTTCATGAGAAAGATAAAATGTCGACCTCTGTTTGTCCTAAGGATAAAGTTTTTCCCATACTTAGTCCCAGCTCTCAACATGCTCACAGCCTGGTGCAACTTCATATCTTCAAAGCATAGACACTCTTATTTACATGTCATTAAAGACAGGCTCAGTGAGTGCTCTGGTCACTATTTGTCTGTGTATAGACTTGTCAGATCCATCTCTTACACAACACATCTGTCTCCAAATAACAAATGACACATTGTTCAGTCCAAAGTTTTCAAAAATGAGAGGTTCACTCATGAACAGATTCAGTTTGAATTGCATACAATATAGTTCAATCTAAATAATACAATGAAGTAAAATTTAGGTTATTATAAAATATCAATTTGTAGGTAATCTTTCTAAGGAGGCCAAGTCAATTGCACTGAATCACTGACTCTGTAGTAATTCCTCATTTTGTGCAAGCATGTGGTGATAATGAAGAGAAACAATTCCTTTTAACAAGAAGAAACATCCCACATAGCAATATTCACTTGAGTGAAAAACTACTTCGACCATCTGAGAGCACAGAAATACTGGTTCAAAAGAATTTTTAGTCAAAAGAAAATTAAAGAGTACACAAGTTAAAAGCAGCAATAACTATTAGAAAGAGAAACAATTCAACAAAGAGGCTCTGAGCCTCAAATGTTACATAGAAAATATATAAAGTTAGTCACAGCAATAGCTTTAATTACTGACTTTGTCCAGGAAAGAGACACAGCTAAACAGAGAAGCACTGAGTTAGGAGCACTTTCTATGCAAAAAGAGAGAAAACAGCCACTGAATGTGTAAACCAAATGGTTTCTATATAACCTTTGTAACTGCATGCAAATCTTTAAAATGTGGCCCGTTTCTGTAAGACATACTAAGGTATCTCGGTAGAGGTTCAAATCCATTCATCCATCCATCTATCTACTCTTATCCTTCACAGGTGTTATGTTAAATGCAGGTCCCTATCTCCAGGGTTATTGGGTAAGAGGTGGGGTACACCCTGGGCATGTCACCAGTCCATCACAGGGCAACACAGAGACACACAGGACATGTGAATCATGCATGCACACACCCACCAAAATACAATTTAGAAAGATGGAAAAACCGAGCCATAATGTTTTTCGACTATGGAAGGAACCCAGAGTACCTAGAGAGAACTGAGACATGCACAGAGAGAACATTTAAACTCAATACAGAAAGACCACAGGCCAGGATTCAAACCCATGACCCCATGACCTTCTTGTTTGGCAACAGTGCGACCAATTGTGCAACCATACACCCACAGGTTGAAATGAAAATTGTAAAAAGTGTTTTTATTCAAGTGCCTTTTAAGACAATTTTTTTTTCTTTTTTTTTTTTTTTTTCTCACATTTATGTGATTTTTGAAATTTTCATCTTTTTCTGTAGCTGTACTTGGATACCTATGTTGGAATAAAATGATCAAAAACAGCTTGAATTTAAGTTCCGTTTTAGGCTAGTTTTTGTTTTGTGTCAGTTTGAATCTAATGTTTGTGGAAATGTGTTTTTGTTTGTGTAGGATAAAAAGATGTCTGACCACATTCTGTGATATTTTATATGTACTGTATATTGCTGCTTATTATGGATTTTCTTTGTATGTTTACACAAAGGGGAAAATATAAACAGCCTCTTTCAAGAACAGGTTTGGTAATAACGTATTTTTGGACCATCTCTGGAAGATGTGGAACATCTCATTAAGCAAAGCAGCAGCCTGGGCAGAGATGTTACAGCAGGAGAAAGGATGTAGCAGCTGGACATTATGCTGATGGTCTCAAATACATGACTAATTTTATCACACACATCAGGGTATGTTATAGGTGAAAGGGTATACCTCCTAAGAATTGATCTCTCTTGCAGCAAGACTACCAGAAATTCCTGGTGCAGTTTAAATCAATACTTACTAAAACATATATAATGTAAAATATTTGAATGAAAATAATTATATAATAACAAGGATGTCTTCTTTCTTGGTGTCCTGATTCGTCTGTCACAGTAATCCAGCTTGCAGTCACCACAATGTGAAGCTGTAGATGTTAATTGGATTTAAGTCATTATTAATTTTTTATCACTTACATGTGAGCATGTGTTAAAAATATCAAAATGTCAATTAAGGTATGCATATGAGTCATGACAGCAGGAATGGACCGTACACATAATCAACCTCTGAAGAAAAATCATTTCCACTCAGATGTACAATCCAAGCATGACATAAAACAGGGCAGAAAAAATAACAAAGGGGGCAAACCCAAGCAAAATTAAAGAGACAGAAACAGACCTGAATCTAATGACGAACAAAGAAAACCTGCATCATACAGAGCAGGAGGTGAAAGGTAATTGGGGAACTAATTGTGGAGGAGTTCAGCAGCAAAAGTGAGTAAGTTCAGGCTCTGGGACACCAGATGCACATGAATGGTTTAGAACTGGCTCAAGGAGAACAAGAAAGGATGGATGACAGAAGGGAGAGTTAAAAAAACTCAACAGCAAAGATTTTAGTTGTACAAAAACAGAAATCTCTCCATGAAGCTTTTTTTAAAACTTAATTTCATTTGCACTCTGCATCTTTAAGTCACTTGGTCTATTTCTGTAACCGTTAAATCATACTTTTTATTCACAAATGATGGTTCTTGCATTTATGGGACATTTTCCAAGTAGTCAAATCACATATGAAACTATGTATATAGCACTGTGCAGGCATAGAAAAGAATGTAAACCCACCAGAACCTGTTTCAGGAAGACTGAGTGTCTCTCAATTTCTGTGCAGACAGAGCAGAGTGAGATTAACTTGGTGCCAGCTACTGCAGGTAGTGCCAGTTCAACTTTCTTGGCTGAGTGCAGCACTTTAAACTTCACCAACACAGTACTGTATCATGAAACCATGTGTGCTTTGTCACACTCAAAATGGGCATGATAACAAATTCACAGTCCATTAAATTGTCTTTTTGGTAATGTTGGTTTTCTGAATTCAAAGAGAATAAAGCATGAATCACTTTTTTTTAAAAAAAGAAACTGCCTGGACATATGTATAGCACTATGTCTTAAATGTGTCAACAGAGCACTGGAAATTTGAACCAATCTTTTGAAAATGATTCAAACTGGATAACTGTAAAATGCATAATTTTGCTAGGTGATGTTATTGTTGGATTGTGTTGTTTCCACTGCAAGTTTCTAAAACATTTTTAGGGTTACCATGGTGACATATTTCTGGGTACTGTCTTTAGCCGAACTGTCTGTAAGCTGAAAATTGATGCCCATCAGCTCTAAAACTGCTCTGAAACATTTGTCTCTTATCTTATCAAACAACTATTTTGACCTGTGTCTGAACATGAGGAAATGAAGTTCATCATTGGAGATATCAAGTCCTGTCAACTCTATTACATGCAACACATAGTGTGTAATTTTAAATGAAGCATCTAAAATGTACTGTGTGATATTGTGTATAGTAGTGCTTTATAGTAGTGCTTTTCTACCCTGGTTGTCAAAGCACACTCTCCTGCACATTTTAGGTTACATTCACACAGCAGGTTTTAATGCTCAATTATGATGCTTTTTTTTTTTTTTTTTGCTGAAATCCGATATTTTTATATTTTTTATTTTTTATTTTTTGCATGATCATTCATACGACTAAACCATTCGCATGTCCGTATGAATGGCTTACAACCCCAAAGCGACCTGCACGCGCAGAAGAAGAATGTAGACGTCACACAGCAGTGCACTGTCTGTTGGGACTCCAGACACTTTCAAAACTATTGGATATGTATCTGATTTAGTACCACATATGGAAGTGCCACAAATCAAAGTTTTTTTTTTTTGTTTTTTTTTTGGGGGGGGTAAAAAACTCAAAACTAGGCTGTTCAGACTGCCATGAAAATATCATGTGTATATAGGCAAAAAAAAAATTGGATTTGAGTCACATTTGCCTGGTGTGAGAACATAGTCTTAGATATTTCCTTGCTTTACCACACCTGATTAAGATGATTTCAGTTTAGCAGTTGTTCAGCCATCATTTGACATCAGGTGTTCTGAAGCTGGGAAACATGTAAAACACGCAGGGCAGTGTGATTTTAGGGGCAGGGTTGAAAAACACTGGTGTAAGGACATAGCTTTCTATTGTCTGATTGAATATATTAGATTGAGATGAAGAGATATTTATGTCCAAAGGAGGTTGTACAGCACTTTATCAAGTGAACTTAACCAACTTAAAGGTTAGGTAGAAGTTAAACTTTTTTTAATTCAAATTTTAAAAGAAATTTGACTCCAGTGATGGTTTTTGAGTAAAAAATGTTTGATCTCCTATGTTTCATAATGGGGATATTGTTCATCAGTTTTATTTTTTTTTCCTGCTGAACACTCAAACCTGAACCCAGATTACATAAAAACTACAATAGATCTGCTTGGGTTAATATTTTATCCACATGTTTTTATCATTATTAATTAACATGCAGGCAATTTAAAGTTATCTAAAATTTCTCTTATTCCTTCTTCACATTGTTGTAAAACCTCATTTAACCAATTGGTACATCATATGGTGAACAGTGAAACCCAAAATTATTCATACCCGTCAGAGATTTATAATTAAAAAATGTCACTTCAAGGAGCGGTTTTTTTCTGATAGGAAACATAACAGACTGTCATGATCCAGTGGTGTAGGTGGTTTTGGTTTTCAATTATTTTTCTGATAATTTTCTTTCCTGAGTTTTTGTTCATTGTCATTTGAAATTATACTTATTAGTCCTTTCATCTGTGTTCTGTATTGTGGTTAGGTCATCTCATCAATTCGTTCCTTTGTGTTTAGGTTCTCACTTATTCTTGGGTTCAGATTGTGTGTTTTAGTTAATTCTCCTGTGTTTTCTGTGGTAGTCTTCTTACCTTAGTTCCCCTGCTTGGCGCTCTCTTTCACAACTATTCTAAATGCCCATGATTAACTCACCTGTATTCAATGTCATTCTTCACTCCTACTGCAGCATATAGGCTGTTTTCCATTGTTCTTTGCTGGTTCCTCCCATTACTCTACTTTGCTCTTAATCTTTCTCTTCCAATGGTTTCCTCTCTAAGTGACCTTGTTGTTTGTTATTAAAAACTCAGCTCTTTGCCACAGTCAGTCTCTGCAATCAGGACCTTTCTTAACCCTTAATTAAGACACAGGCATACCTCAGAAAATAAAAACAATGTAAAAGAAAACATAATAAAAAGATATGTTTTTATGTATATTTTATTCAAATTATTTAAATTATTTAATTTTTTTTGTTATACCATTCTTAATGAATGGAAAAATCTATTAATTTTACAGCAATGAGGCCTCTCTTGTAATTGCTTATCAGCTTTTTGCATATCACTGGTATTTTGAAAATTTATCTCTGAGTCTCAGATTTTTTACTTTTTGAAGTCTCATTACAATCACCCTAATCTTTTGCTCCCTCTACAGATTCTCTATCAGATTCAAGTCAGCACCCCGACTGGACTGCTCCAAGATATCAATGTTACTTCCAGTTAAAAAAAAGAAACATTTTAGTAAAGTTAAAAAATTGCTTTAAACTTAAATGTACCAGGAGATAAGTTTTTAAAAACTTTGCACATTCGTTTTAATTAAGGAGATGGAAGTTGACTGGTTCCTGTCTGGATTTTTATTTTGAAGAATCAAGGCAGGTGGTGCATACTCAAACAAGGACCAGTTCCATGCTGGACAAAGCAATGTCTTAGCTTAGTTTTATATTTTATAATTACGTCAAACAAAATTAAAATGTACATTAGTTCCATAGTTATTTCCTGTCCTCAATAGCTGATACACTGCATACAATCCATAGGATGACATAACTGCTCCATGTTCTAAATAGATACTTCACTGATGGACTTCATCATGAATTTAAATTGTCTGGACACTGTTTTGAACAATATGCACTGAGACACCATCTTCTCTGTGTGCCTGCTTGTGCATGAGGGCAGAGAGAGATAAGTACCTCATCTGCTGAATGCCCTGCCCTGTCCGTTTAGACCCATCTGGTTATGTTTATCTAAACCACTGAGTCACAGCTGATTTTCCACATATTTCTGTCCTCTTAATCTGGCATCTAGAAAAGTTTTCACACCCCTCTACAGGCATCCGGGCCCCCTTCTGAATGGTAATTTTTCTAGCTCAACACAGGAGTATGAATAATTTTGAGATTAACTGTGTATACTAGCCTGGGAATGAGTGCCAGGTCTTACTTTTGAATCTCATCATTTTTTGAACATTGTCTTAAAGTGTAACATATATATTAAAATATTCACACCTCTCAAAAACAAGTGCTTCCCAAGAAGTCTACTGCCGTTTGTTATTTTCTTGGCTGTTTCACTTAAGTTAATACAGACGTGATAATGGTGATGAAGTAAACAACATTATACTAATGTGCTATACAGACCTATCAGCATTAGAAAGATATAACCCCTGTGCAAATCATGGCCATAATACAATCTGTCAGAGTGGCCTGAGCTGCTCTCTGTTACATTACTAATGACATGTCTCATTAGTAGATCATCAGTGGAATTACTGCATTACATTAGCTCACCACATTAGTCCTATATTTGATTAAAAGAATAATATTTTTGCTAAATTGTGCCAGCTTATGTAGAAACCCAATGGTCAATTTCTTCTTAAATATAATTAGATAGGTCTTGGTTTTCACAGGGAGAATAACAGAGGAGGATAAAGAGAAAGGTTGTTATAGTTAATGATTCAGCCCATTGCTTTTCTTAAAATCTCAGACTTAACTGGCAGACTGAGAGGTTTTCTGATAGTGTTTTACAAAGCCAGACCGTTAAGTCTAATATAACTAATTACAACCAAATACTTCCCTTCTTTAATCTGGAACAGTTTGAATTCATGGGTAGAAGAATCTATATTTCAACAAAGTATTCAGGATTATTCATGCTTCATATTTAAACTTTATCTGAGATGAAAACTAAAAAGTTGTGTGTCAAAAACTAATCATACTCCATGAAGCTTGTAGGAACCACCTTCAGCAGAAGAAAGTCTACATAGGTGGCTTCTGTTTGACTTTATCAGTGTCTCATATCTTTGTGGAGGAATTTTGAGATTTCCAAACATTACTTTCTGTGCAACTCTCTTTCAGTCCCACCACAGCAATCAAGTTGAGATTAGAGCTTTGACTGGGCCATTGTGACAGTTTTCTGGTATCGCTTCCTGCAAATCCAGCAAACTGCAAAACTTTTACAGACCTTTAACTGTGGTGGTCACACTATTGATGATTTCATAAGGTTCTAGGAGGCAGAAAGGGTGTACTTAGTTGTTGACGCAACTTTTATTTTATCTTGTTTTTTACTGTCAGTGTCAGTTGCAGATAGCCAAGACAGGATGGAGAGATGGTGCAAAGAGTTTAACTATGAAAACCAAGTTACATTATGTCTAGAGCAGAAACAACAGCAGTGACCTTAACTGAGGTGACGGTAACACTAGAAACAGGGATGAATTGCCAAAGCCACACTGCTGGGTGAGGCACCCTAAATAGGCATCTCTGCTGCTCCTCCTTTTTCTCACTCTGATAACAAAGTCTTAGCTGCTTACTGGGACAAACACTGGAGCAGAGAAAGTTTTTCATCTGCTGCTTGGTCCATTTTTAGCAAGTTCCTTCTGCCCGTTGTGTTGTTATTCAAAAAGGACTCAAAGTCAAACAGACAAGGCAGGAAGCAAAGTTAGTGCGAAAATAGAGAGTTTAATTCTGAAAACCAAAACTTATTCAAAGTTTAGAGCAGAAACTGAGTCCAAAACAGCAGCAGTGAAAAGCAGAACGTGGAGAATTCAAGACATATTGACAGCAGTAGAAGCTTTCAAAGAGAAGCTGAACCAGGGAGAAATATGTATTCTGAGGGAGGAAAGGTGATTACAGAGATTGGACCAGGTGAGACTAATGTAAGAACAGAAACAGCTCTGTGGGAATCTGAAGACTGAAACACTGGGAATCTGATAGGACTGTCTGAACAGAAACTAAAACACTAAAACCAGAAAACTAATCAATCATAGAGCAGAATATGACCGAAGAATTACAAAATACCAAACCAAAGGGTGACAGAGAATCTCAGAGACCAGAGTAAGAGGAAAACAGGATGTAAAAAGAATAGCGTGCACAAAAGGAACTAGATTAACAAAAAACCCAACAGAATCTTAGGTCTACAGAGACCAGCAGCCCACAACCTAAGCAATAGGATAGTCCACACTTTTTATGTTGGTTTAATTTCACTTTTTATCTGATAGCCCACCAAACTGCCTGGATAGCAGTATGTGATTCCAACAACTGCATGTTTGGAGTGCTATCACAATACACTGCACAGAATGAGAAGCACATGAGTATGGCAAACCTGTTCAATATTTAATCAAAAATGCACCCATAACTGAAACGAGGGTTTCATTGGCATTCAAATTAAGCTATCCACTATCTGTTAATTCTACATAGATAGGATGTATTTGTGGAAAGGTGCAGCTGCAAACCCAATACACATGAATAGAAGCTGTTACACCATTTGTTCTTGGAAGAATGATGTTTGAGATGCCCGAAATGTTGATGGTGGATAGGAAGTATTGCTTTTTGGATATTTGGTTTAAAGATCATTTCTGGCCAACCTATTAAAACATCTTGCTATAAGAGAGGCACCAAGCTATCTGCATGTTGCTCTATCTACTTTAGGCGTGTGCATCAGTCCAGACAAAAACACTCAGAACAAGAGACCATATTGCTGCGGTTACAGAGACACAGAGCGAGAATTTGTGTCCATAAATCATAAGCAAGAGGGACGTCACTTTTGTCACTGCAAGCAAACCACACCAGGGTTCTCTTCCATGTGAACTGAGACCAATTTTTTTCAGGTGGACCAGAGTTCGGATAAGCTTTCACAATTAATAAAGCAGACAATGAACTCTGTGGCCTGAAGTGGCCCAAACAGCTCTAGTGTGAAAATGTCCTTAAAGAACATAAAAGAGTAAACACTAAGTCCAACAGATCAAACCAGAAGTGTTGAATTTGGTGTATATTTTGAAATTCACATAAAAAAAAAAAACTGAAAATGATGTGTCCTGATGTGTAAAACCCCTGACTTAAAAGGAGCTTTTTTTTTTTTTTAACCAAAACCAAGAAACAGGGCTTTATAACTGTTCTTCAGCTAATAACAACTTAATGAAGTTGGTTAAGGTTTGATGGAAATTTCTTGGAGCATGCTGCATAATGATTGTGGCCTCCCAAGCCCTTCCTGTCTTCCAATCCAAGTTAGGTCCCTTGACCCATGTTGTAATCCATGGTAAATCTGCCATAACATGAAGACTAAACTAAATAACCAGTGCAACTGCTTTAATATAGGATCTGTTCTGCCTCCAGCCTTTCCTTTCAGTCTACATTTCACCACCAGACTGTTAACCATTGACACACAATGCAGACGTGGAGCCCAGACGCTGTTTGGTTTGAGGCAACATTGTTGGATTCCTGAACAGCAGACCAGCATCCACCTCAGGACCTGCACAGCTGTATCATGATTCACAAAATGAAATTGGACACCGGTCGATATTTTTTGCCTCAGGTGTGAGGACAGAGAAGCACTAAGAAAGAAAAAGAGCACAGATTGTGTTCATTGTCTGCCTTCAGGCGTTTCTTTGCCTCCCTTTTATAATGTGAAAAATAGTCTCCAATGAGTAAAAGCTGTTCTTTGTATGTGTACTTTTTGTGTTTATTTTCCTGTATACATACAATATTTATACCATTTCAGGCTACATTTGCTCTCTGAAATGGAAAGCAATGCTACAGCATAAGACATAGATATTATGATGAAATATTAACCTCCTCCTCTTTTTAGATGACTAATTTTCATTTACTTGTCAGCTGTTTGTCCATGTCACTCACAGAAATTGCCAACAGTGTGCTGCTATTGATTTCCAGGTTGTCATTTCTGTGGGAACAAGATAACCTAATCAAGTTCAGTGTATGCTACCAACATAAAAATATGGTTCCTCCTTAGAGTCCTCACATCATCACTGTCTTTGAAAGCCTCTAGGTCAATCTCTTTGAAATCTGCTGGCTGTCTTTATCTGTCTTCCTGCTTCTGTTCTAATAAGGGACATCGTACAATTACAGAATAAATGAAATGAACAAAATTAATGAATAATCCTCTCCTCTGATCTTAGAATTCGCCACGTGGATTGGCATGTCATTTTCATGCAAACTTTTGGTGTTCAAATACTTCTGCATTTTTCCATGTGCAGGTAACAAAAGACTGCAAGACATCTGTGGTAAGTAGAGACAGAAAAGCCTGAAATATATTTCAATAAAGCTTTCCGCTTACTTTTCTGTTGCTAATCATTTACATTCCTTTCTAACTATTCTTGGACCTCCTGATTTGATCAAGAAAGGAAGAGCCACAAAGGGTCAAATAGCAGCATTTGAATGCAACTGAAGAGAATGTCTTACTGTAGAAATTTTTTTTATAATTAAATATGCCAGATCAAAATGTCAATAGCGTCTCCTTCTGTTTGGAATGAAAACAGGGAGCTTTGCAAAGTAAAAAATGAGGGGCCAATTCAAAACGCAATTGCAGGTGTAAAATGTGGATAACTTCAATTTGTACATGCTTCTAATTCTAACACTACAAAAAGCAGAACTGCACTTAAATAAGCTTCATCAAGCAAACGGCATCTCTTTGGGCGCACGTAGTTTCCCCACTTTTAGGCATTATTATTAGGCATCTCAAGCATGGGTTACTTAACAGTATCAAGGTATACCATAGTTTTAATAGGTTATAGGTTCAAAACCCAATAAAACTTTCCATCATGCTGCTTTTATTGTTTAAAGTCCCTTAATTAAAATCCAAGTTAACTTCAGTCACCAGAGTGACTGAAGTTAACTCCTTTACCTCTGCCTCACATATGTTTGCTGTTTCTGGTCACATTACGGCTCTATTAAATTCAGGTTTTCATGTTGAATTAATATGGCACTGTAAGGTCAGGGGATAAGACATGGAGCCAATGCTACTTTCAGACATGCTTCAGATACACTTGTTCTTAAATGTTTAATTTAGACTGCCAGTGTTATCACTGCTGACACAATAAAAATTATTCAATGCATTGCTAAAAAGATCAATATACTGTAGAAAAATACTGACTGGAAAACTAATTTTATTTACAAATCCTCTGTTTATAATAAAGCACTGTCATAAACTATCCTCATCCTCAGCTGTACTTCGGGCTGACATGTTTTCAGTGCTGGAAAAACAGTGTACTTCATGTAAATTCTCTTATAATTCTCTCCTCACTTTTTTACTCCACCTCCAAGAAGATAACCATGTTTATATTTCTCAGATCCATTGCAGCATGATGTCACAAAGTGTTGTGGTACTAGATAACCAGCACTTTGGTTTTATTGAAATAGAACATGAATCTCCAAGTAAATATAACTGAAAAAACATTTAGGCCTTCTGACAAGTTGTTGTGCAACACACTAGCATTTATTAAAAAGTCAAGGGTTTTATTTTACTTTGTTTCTTTCTTGAAGAATAACAGATGACTATACACGTATAAAAGCCAAGGACAGGCCTTTGTAAGAGACAATGTCTATCATGTTGGGGAAAGTATTGGTTCTCATAATGCCTCACCTGACTGGGTTTGAAAAGGCCTGTTATTGTGCCTCATTTTCAGTAGGCTTAAACCAAAACAAGAAGGAAGTAGGGAGCAGATGTCAACATTAAATTGTTGCTTAAATGTCTCTTTAACAAAATATACTGCTTTTGATAACCTTTAGTGGGATGTACATATTGTTTCTTTCCAATTATTCTTCCATACATTCTTCCACATACAACACATCCTGTCAGCATAGCTTTCTAATAAAGCTGTTATTGTTGTACAACACTGACTATTCTTTCAGGTGAGGAACAATTAAGGAAATGAGTCATTTGTTCTCTAAGTTGAGTCACAACAATAAAACAATCATCTACACTTTTCTAAATAAAGTGTGATTCATAGCAGCTGATGCTATTAAAAGAGATAAAGATTTACCTTCCTGGGGAAAAGGCATTTAAAGTAAAAAGGTTAAAGGATTTATCCACATGTATTATATATATATATATATATATATATATATATATATATATATATATATATATATATATATATATATATATATATATACTGGTAATTTTGATAGTCTGTCTAGCTGTGCAGATGCTCTCCTTTCCCAAACTTTTCTAGTTAGTTCACAGATGGATGAAGATGGGAGGCATTTCTGAAATACAGAAGCAAGAGGAGCAGGATCAGCATTGCTCACCTGGCCAGCTGTATCTTGCTTATTTTTGATTTGTGCTGCAGTTTTTTTTTCAGTCTTTTTATGCTGAAGTCTTTGTCTCAGTACTCCCAGGAGACTACACAAAGTTGCTGTAAGTTGAGGAGCTCAAGAGAAAGCTTCACATTTCATTTGCATTCACAGTAGAAGTCATCCAGTTGACAACCATGAACAGAGAAGACTAATTAAGTTGAAAATTGTGATATTATGTGGATATATATTCCAGAACCCCTCAGGATTGTTTCTCATGTGAGTACTTTAACAACCTGGGAATGGTTTTTGTGTTGTTGTTCTTTTCACTGTAAACAGTATTGTCAGCATTTGTTAGATGCAGGCACAAACATCGAGGAGCAACTCCAGAAAATTTTCAAAAGAATGGCCAGATGGAGCCACAGATTACCTGGGGCCTGTAAACTAAAAATAAAAGTCATAACAGAATGTTAGGTTTATTATCCTCTTGTTATTAAGGTGTACAAGTATCTTTTTTTGTGGAACTGCACAGCATTTTAGTATATTTTTGCTCATCCCACTAATTGAATCTATGTCCTACATTTGGGTTTGAAATTTCAAAACTGCCTGTTTAGTTACATTTAGCATGATCTCAGTGACTCTGAAGATGTTGGTATTAGCAGCTTTAAAGAGCAGGTTATCCCATCACCATCTTTGGTGGTGATAGACACAGCATTCTCAGAAACCAGGCATTCACAAATTATGTAAAACTAGTTGGCGTGGAAACAAGCACCAAGAAGATAACACAACACTAACTGGAAAACAGTAACACCAGTTGATGCTTTAAAGCAGTGGTCTCCAACTCCAGTCCTCGAGATTTGGTGTCCTGCAACTTGAGAACTGTCTCTGCTTCAACACACCTGAGTCAAATAATGAGATTATTAGCAGGACTCTAGAGAACTTGACTTCATACTGAGAAGGTGATTCAGCCATGTGGGTTAGTGGTGGGTTTATTGAACTGGGTCATTTTTCTACTGTATATACTTGGCTTGCATTTCTGTGATTTGGGTTAATTTGTTTTAGCTACAGGGCTGCAACCTCTGCACAATGTCCCAAAATTTCTTTGAATCCTGTACTATATTCCTTTTAAAGAACACTGAAGATACTCCAGTGCTGCATTCCTACACATCTGATGCTGCAACAAAGGTAACTTGATCTCCAGCTAAGCCAGGTTGGCACAGATTGTCCCAGGCATGTTGAAACATTTTGCAACATCATCATCTCTGTTTTATGACGAAAGTCAGTGATTTTCAATTCTGGTCCTCAGGACCACTGTTCTGCGTGCTTTAGGTGTTTCCCTGGAACCACATATCTGACCTAAATAAACGGGGTGCTTAACAGGATTTAAAAGAGCTCTGAGGAGTGCTGAGGAGGGAATGGAGTCATTTGATTCAGGTGTGCTAGAGCAGAGAAAAATCTAAAACATGAAGTCCAGTAGGCCCGGAGAACCTCTATACTTGTTTATTTACTTTTCAGCTCATTTAATGTAAAATCTCATTAAATGTCCTCTCTATGTAATGTTTATTTGAGATGAAATAAAATGGGTAGAAACTCAAACAGTTCTGGGAAAATGCATAAAAATCCATTTAGATGGATCTGTCCACACAAAAGACAGATTCATGTCCATGCAGATTCATTTTGCAATTGGTTTTTAAAGCTAAAACTCTCTTTCATCAATATAAGCATAAGCTTGTATATGAGCTTGTTTTCTATGGCAATTTTTAGCAACAAATGAATGTTGCTACACTGCCTTGTGTAGGCATTTTGATATAAAACCCCTTTTTGCAGCTAAAGATACGAGACAAATAAAGCAACGGAAAAGAAAGAAAATCATATTTAATGGAGTATGACACAGACACAGTGATCAGTAAAATAGAGAAAAGGAAATCTGATTTTATCAAAAGCACTCTACCAAAACAAAAGCCTTTGAACACAATGTAACAGGGAGGATCAACTCTGTAAGCTCAGAACAAAGGATCCCACAGGGATAAAAGCACACAGGAAGCTAAAAAGAGCCACAGGATCAGGGCCACTGAAGAACTTCTGCTCCTCTTCTGGTATAGATGAATGGAAAGCTTGCATGATTGGTCTTATGCTTGTGCATAGATTGAATATAGTGGGAGAAACCGGTTTAAGGAAGAAAGAGGGTGTTGGCAGTTTTTTTTTAAATCAACATCTGGAAGGCTAAAGTATCACATGAATGAACTATCATCTGGTTCCAGAAAAACAGAAAACATTTTACTTCGTAAAACTCTTCTGAAAACTAGTTGCAATTTTTTAGAGCCTTCCAAGTCAAATAAATGTTATCCATAAAAACTGATGATAAATACAACAAACAAAAGAATCACTGCTTACTAATGTGGAAACATTGTTGGGTTTCTTGATTAACCGCATGTTTTAGTTCAAATGCACTAGCCACACTCATGTCTGATAACTGTCTGACCTAAATCAAGAAATCCCTTCAATGAAACCCTGTCTGACAACATAAAGTAGGCAAAAAGAGCACAAAAAGCAGCATCTCAACATGCCTCAATGTAAAGAAATTCAGGAAAAGATGGGAAACAAAGTCACTGACATCTATCAACCTGAAAAGACTTACAGAGCCAAGGTTTGTGCCATTATCCATCATTATGCCATTATTATGGTGTAGCTTCCCAGGAGTTTCTAACCTACCAAACTTACTCCAAGAGCACACCAGTGGCTCATTCAGGATCTGACAAAGAACCCAGAACAACGTCTGAAGCACCCAGTCAAGGTCAGTTAAAGATTAAACAATAAGAAAGAGACTAGGCAAAACTGGCATCCATGATTGCATTTAAAGATGAATCAAACTGCTAGAGTGAGAAAGCACAAAGGTCTGTTTCACATTTACCAAAAACATCTTGATGATTCCCAAGACCATTAAGAAAATATTCTTTGGATTGAAGAGACAAAAGCAGAAGTTTTTAAAAGGTTAACTTTGGCACAAAACTAGCACAGCATTCTATAAAAAGAACATTAAACCACAAATCAAACAGGGTGGTAATGTGATGATCTGGGGCTGCCTTGTGTCTTTGGGATTTACATGACTTGATCTAACTGATGGAACCATAAACTCTGCTCTCTACCAGAAAATCCTGAAGGATGTCCAGCCAGTAGTTATGCAGCAGGACAATGATCCAAAACACGCCAAAAGGTCCACCTCTGAAATTTTAAAAAACAAACAAAATAAAGTGTTGGAATGGTTTTGTCAAAGTCTGCACTTATGTGATTGAGATTTTGTGGCATGACCTTATGAAGAATCATTCCCATTTATCACAAACATTTAATGGTAGCTGTTGGATCCAAGGATGGCACAGTTATTAGGTTTGTGGGGGCAGGTTTTATTTTTCCTTAATAAAGAAAAACCATCATTTAAAACTGTTTTTTAATTTACTGAGGTTAACCCTGTCTGGTGTTCGAATCTGTCAGATGATCTGACACATTTAAGTCTCACAAAAAAAAAAAACAAAAAAACCTTTTAAGGGGTCATGCTTTTTCAACGTATGTATATAATTTAAATATAAAAAATTTTGCTTTTATTATTTATCGAACTCATGCCAGTTTTGCAGTAGACCAACGTTAAAGCTGATCAACACCTCAAGTTTTAATGACTAACTGAGAGAATAAAGATTTTCATTACCTGAATCAGAAGAGGTGAAGGAGAAGAATTAATTAGCAGAACCCCTGCAGTCTCTATTTCATCAACCAAAAGGAAGCTGTTAGTGTCTGCAAGCAACTGTTGAGTATTTCTACTTAGCAGGTAGAACACAAATGCTAACCGAACTTTTCAGATTATTTTTAAAAGGTTTTTAAAAATTCATTTATCTTTCCTCCCTCTTTGCAGTTATGGCATACTTTGTGTTGGTCTGTCACACAAGATCCCAAGTTCAAAGAGTATGAACACTTTTGAATGCCACTATCTAAAGCTCATCTTATACTTAGCAAAAGGTCCACTACTACTTTGCAACAGCAAAACCCTAAACTTCTTTTTTTAAATGTGCAAGACATGATCATGAAAGTAGGTTATCATGAACTGCTCTTTTTACATTTTTACCAAGAAAGAATTCATCTTGAGTTCAGAACATCTTTCCTATTCGGTTCAGGGAGATAAATTTATGTCACAATCATCAGTTTCAAAAAACATAAGCAAATGACTCAATAAATAAGAAAATAAGTAAATTGAAATGAAAAAAAAATATCAAAAATTATCAAATATTAATTATGCATTTCTAGTTTCAGTCTGCTTTATATCATGTCTTAAATCATAGATGATGTCTAGAGTGCTTTTGTGCCCCCTTAGCTGCTGCTTTTATTTTGCAGGCTCTTGCAACCTGTTCTAACCTCTGCAATATTAGGTCCACTAGAACTTATTCAGGACCGGTTTCTCCGTTATTTACTTGCCATTGGTTTAAAGAAGTAGCTCATTACTTTTTTTCTAGTCCTAATGGAGAAGGTGGTTTCTGAACAATAATTAGATTATCTAAGATCATCTACGAGAAGGGACTCGTTATTGAAAATCTAATGTGAATTTTAATCTTTTTGGGACATCGTTCAAGTTTTGATTGATTAAGCAACACTTGCTGCATTTTCATTCCAAATGTGCGCAAATCTTTGTCAATATTATGCTAACGTCGAAAAAAACACAATTTCAAAATTGCGGAGTTTCCATTAAATAAGAAGTACAATTAAAATCACATGTGAATAAGTTTGTTCACGCAACAAGTCATTTAAAAAAACATGACAGCTACTGACGTAAACAGTTACATGAGATACATTCACATTTCAGCCATGGCACCAGCACTCATCAGTGGATACGTCAGTGTCTTGAGGTGTTCTAGCGTCAAGCCCCTTATACTTGGGAGCAGTTACATATGCGGCTTTCAGGGGAAATTGTAGACAGCGATTCTACAGAAGAGATATGGATTCAAAACTTTCAAATGACACACAACTTTTCTGAACTGTGCGATACTGTGAGACCTCTTGTGGAGCCAGCTGCAAATTGTCAAAAAAACAAAACAAAACAAAAAAAAAGCTGCGCCATCATCGTCCCACTAATTTTTCACAAGTAGTGACATCCAATTGTTGATCTTGTGACTAGTGTGATGCGAAAAAACTGTTTCCATTGCAGTTTTGCGAAATACACCAATTTCGATAGGCCAAAAAAAACCACCTCTTTCTAGCATAAAAACTTTTTATCAAAAAACCTGTTTATTCGAAATTGGTGTGTTTCCATTAAGCAAATTTATTTTCCTAATTTCAATTTGTGCAATTTTTTGGTCAATGGAAACACAGCTGCTAAGATACCTATGATGTTTTATGTAAAGTTTTAAGTGCTGTGTGTTTTTATGTGTTTATTTATGATGTCCTTGATCAAGTTTTGACATAACTGGAAGGAAATCTTTTTTGTTTTTAACTCAATCTTTTGTTCCAAATTTATTTTATAAGTTTTTAGTTTATTAATATCTCTAAAAAGTAATTTATGATTCTTCCTTACATTTAAAAAACAAAACAAAACAAACAAACAAACAAAAAAACTCCATGCTAGAAGGTTAACGTAGAAGTCAGGATAATGTTTCCTTTGAAACATTGACTTGGATGAGTAAATGAATGAAGTATGATCCAAGCAAAGGTGAGAATCTTATGTTTTTATTTATTACTGTTTCTTTTTTTTCTTGATTTGGTGGACACAACAGAATAAAAAATTGCACATTTTAACCAATTTTTAATTGTACAGTTTTGCACTTTATCTTTTTGTTAATGTCTACCAACTGTACTGCTTTTTCAAAATTACTGTTTCTAAGAAATTACATTTTACATGTAAAATTACTGTTTTATTTTCAGTGATTTGTGTTTCTTAACCCATTGGTCTCAATGGGTTTTTTACCTGGTTAAAGGGTAATAAATAAAAACATATGTTTCTGAGCTACAGCAGCATATCCGAATGTCAATATTATTTGCAATCAAAGTTACTAATAATAAGACCCAAAGCCAAAATAATACTATTACAGTAATAGTGCAGAAAATTGTGTCTCAGAGCGAGTCAGATTACTCCCTTAATGGGTTGAGCAATGAGTCAGATTCACTAAACCCAAACACTGGGAGGATTTGAGCCAAAAATGACTTAAAAATAAAAACATACATGTCTGTCTTATTTATTGATTTCAATGAGCCCACTTGCCTCCACCTGGCTTTTTTTTACTGTAATTCAGTTAATGATTCCCTATCTTGACGTGCTTTTAGAGGAGCCACTGGGAAAAGAAGAGACTCTAATCCAGTTACAGTTCTGACTGAAATTCACTTGGACATCAGCTGATTGTTAATCATTGTGAAGCCTGGTGTGCCCCTTCTACTGTCAGACATGCATGTGCCAGACAGTTCACAGTTTTAATTGAAGCTCTCTCAGCCATATAAAACATAGAATCAAGTATAGACTTAAGTATATTCATGAACATCTGTCATTTCTCACAAGAAAAAGAAGATAGCTCCAAGAGGAAGAGATATTACTTTTGCCAGCTAACATTACCCACAGCTGCAAGCAGCAAACACCAGCTGTTATCTTAGTGGAGAAATATCAACATCGGGATGAAAAACAACAAAAGGATGGAAGTAGAGCAACAATCAAGCGTGCAGATGGAGCTGGAAACGAGTCTGAGAGGATGAGTTACACCAGCAATTCAGCCAGCAAAATTTTAATTACTTTTATTTCATAACAGTCTTAGGAAAATTTTAATTTTTACAAATCTCAATCAACTATTGAATGGATTTGCACCTGAACTTAATGAATAGATGTCCTAGTCAAAATTTTCTGTCCACATTACTGACCTGAAAAATGTAACATCAGGCATTTACTAATAAAAAAAGTACTGCAGTCTCTTTTATGTGTTTTTCTTCACAAAGATAGATGTTTTATCCCCATCTTCCTGTAGTTCTTCATCTAGAACAACCCTAACATGAAGCTGACCCTTGCTTATTAGATTATTATGAGGTGATTGTTCTGACATACTTTTAAAAGTCAGTCTGTATCAATGCTGTTCCTCCTGCCCACTGTCCTTCATGTTTTAGATGTTTCTCTGCTCCAGCACACCTGAAAATTAGCACTAATTACCTCTTCAGCACATCACAGAATGCTGCAGAAGCCTGTTAATCACCTAGATATTTAAGTCAGGTGTATGGAGTCAGAAACACCGAGAACATGCAGGAGAGTGGATCCTGAGGACCAGGAGTGAAAACCACTGACATTGATCAGAAATTTAACAGAGATGCTGATGTTGCAAAATGTCTCAACATATCTAGAGTAATCTGTGCCAACCTGGTTTAGCTGGAGATCAAATTAACTTTGTTGCAGCATCAGATGCATAGGAATGGAACACGAGAGTATCTTTGATGCTATTTAAATGGAAAACAGTTCAAGAATTCAGAGAAAATTTGGGATACTGTGCAGAAGTTGCAACCCTGTAGCTAAAAACAAATTAACATGTACCACACAAAACAAGCTAAGTATACAAAAAATGACCCACTGCTATAGTTAACAGCTTTATTGTTTATAGAGCAGGAAAGAAAAAAACTGTGTGTCAATGGCTGACACATCATGAAGAAGAAATTGACGTTGGAGAGAGCTAAAATAGTCACTTGAGACTTCTGCAGTCACAGTCTTGTTCACGCTCTGATGAAATTCAAGAGTTTTCAGGTTGGAAACAAAACAATTTCTAATACAATAGCATGTGTGTGTGTGGTTGAGCTAGTTATGTGCGCTCCAGTGGGTTTCCCTGTGATTTGGCAGCTCCCCAGTCTCAAAGATCCATGAGGAGGAGTTTCAGTCCAGACAAGAATGACTGACAAGCTAATGAAGACTGAACAGAAGATGATAAATCCCTTCAGTCTCAATTTTTTGGCTTTTACAGCTTCAAGCTGAGGGGTACTTTTTAATCGTCGTGTAGCTTTTATCTTATGATCAACAATTAGGGAAAAAAACACAACATGCCACTTTTTAACCAAATGAATGACACTATTAATTATAGCCTGCTATGTCAGTTTACATTTCAAAGAAATGTTCACATTCAACATAACAAGCTGGGAAATTAATTCTAACTAAATAAGCTCATTGACAATGCTGTCACACATGATGAACATTAAATGGCTCCCTGATGCTAAATGGAGCTTATAAAAGAGTAGCAGTTGAAAACAGCTGGTTGTCTTTGCTTAATGTTCAGAAATCTGCTTACTTCTGTTTAAGCTTGGCATTATCTTTGCTATGTTGATTGTTTAAGCCATAAAAACACAAGTGGGTGGTGTAACAGCCAGAAGTCTGGTTGTAATTATCTGTGTCTTTTCATAAACTGGTTGGTTTTTAATGCTTGGTGACATTTAAAATCATGAAACATTGCAAATGTGAGCCACTGTGTATGAGTATAAAGTATCTGTCCTAAAAAAAATGTCTCAAAATCAAGATTTAAGAGACGCAGCTTGATCATGAATCCCTATCAGTGGAGCTGCCTTTTATTAGTGCTTGGGGATTTTATTAATTAAAAAAAAAAAAAAAAAAAAAAAAAAAAAAAAAAAAAAAAAAAAAAAATTCAGTGGATTCTATACTAGCAACTTATTTCAATGCAAGAACATAATAAATTCAAATTTTTGAGAGAAAATGAACAAAAATATTTTTTCATTTTTAAACAAAGTGAAAAAAAGCACACATTTGTATTTGTTTCTCTTGATTGAAACACTGAAAACAAACTTTGACTTTAAAATGTATGTATGTAGCAATACTTTTGAAGTTACAACCCTGTTATTTATGCTTTTTTTGGTGTTTCCTAGTGAGATACCACATGCTTGTCTATGTGAAATATAACACAAATAATTAACACACATCATAGTCAGCATCCTGGTAAGAGGTTTCTTTTTCAAGAGACAGAAAAAACACATTGTAGCTTTGCATCTTTGCAACCTCCTTATTTTACATTTTTTTGAGCTCTTATTCCACTACACTCTGGTCCTGCACACTACAGTGGATAATAGAGTAGCTACCAGTGGAGAAATACACTATAGTACAGGCGGATTCCCTATTGCATGCAACTCGGATTGATATATGTGCCATTATGATTCAGTATGAATATATGCAGTTACAACTCTACATGGTATGATTTTTTTTTAAAATAAGTACAAGTGTGCATATCCACTCATGTTATATTAAACCTCACAAATTTTAGAACTCAGTCAGTGAGAACGTTAAATGAGACGGAACGTCTCAAACATTTTTTCTAACTCAGTGCACAACCTCTAGTCGAACCACAGGGGAATCTCTGCTTATGTGCGAGCAGCTCAGAGACACGGCTGCTGCTTCTCTTTGCAACAAAATGAGTGGAAGACGACTTTTACCTTTTGCAAGAGTCTGGCAGTTCTCGACATTGTCCAGAAAGCTGTTGGATTTGTCAGTAGAAACATTTCTTTGGGGGAAAAAAAAAAAAAAAAAAAAAAAAAAAAAAAAAAAAAAAAAGCCAACATTTTTTGGTATTTGGAAAGTGGTTAAACCGAGTGACTGCTCGTGGCAACCGTGATTGACGTACTATAAATAAATAAATAAATGCCAACACTCTCTATGAATGAGTCATAACAAAAAGATCTGCAAGCATGTTTTCTTTTGCAAATTGAACACTAGATTATTAGGGTGGTTTGGAAAGCAGCTAAACCTGGTGACAAAAAGGCTAGTTGCAACAGTGAAATGACAATAAATAAATAAATAAATAAATGCCAAACTACTCTCAGCGTTAAATGAGTCAAGAAATCTTTGCATGCAGGCTCTCTTTTGCAAATTGAACCAGAGATGTGTTTTCCATTTCTCCTAACTTTCTGAACATGTATACTGCATTTTTGCGTGTCCATTGCACGTTTCCCTGTGACGGCTGGTTGAACATGCTGTGCGGCAGAAATGGATTGCTTAATTGTGTTTACTGCTGTTTGGGGAGAAGCAATCACAACTGATAAGACAACACAAATAAATGCAATACACAAGCAAAAAAATCCTAATCCACAAATTATAGACTTTTCTTATTTTAACAGATTAATATAATTAGGTGTATTCCTGACTTTGTTTCCTTTCATAATATTCAGTGAAAAAAATCTTTTAGAGTATAGTGACAAAACTGCATGTATCTGCTACAATAAACTGCAATTTCCAAGAGCAGTGAACTCAGCAGCATATAATGTGCTTTGGTTATACTGTGTCTAACTCATTTGCGACACAGGCTAGACTCAATTTTTCATTCCCACTTAAGTCTTATCTTTCTCACTGGAGAAAATTTCCATCTCTTTCCACCTCTCTTTGCTTTCCTCCCTCTTTTCCGTCCCACTATATACCTCACCCTACAAAGCCTCACCAAAACCACTGTGTCTGTGCTCCTCATTCTCACAAAATGGCTTCATTTACTAAAGCTCTCAAGTAAAATGCAATCAAGTGGGTGACTAAGGGTCTATAACACACAACTTAAGATCCCTAATTTAATCAAAGGGACAGTGATTTTGTTATGTGTGAAATGCTAGAGTTTATCTTCCCTGAGATTCATTGGCTCACAGTGTGTGTTCTGCTCATTGTACAGAAAGCAAGGGTCATAAATAACCCATTTTCTTTTGTGGACATGTTGCTGAAGGTTACTGTGTGCCAGTGCAGGCAATCAAGCAATTTCAGCTATGGCTTTTTAAGTCTAGCCTTGTTGGTTTCTGAGGCGTTTCAAGTAGCTTCATGAAATCAAGGGTATTGTAAAATCAAATGAAAGTGAGATCAACAGAAAAGGCTCACCTTTAAATCTTCCTGGTAAATGTTTAAAGACTGATTGCAGTTAAATTAAAATCTCATCTTAGGTGAACCAGCAGTATTAATATTTGACAGGGTCACTGTGCAGTTTGGAAATGTCTGGAATTTAATTCAAGTATTTTCCAGGACTGGATATGAAAAAAGAAACTAGAGTGTGGGAAAATAGTGTGGCAAAATCCCATTGTTTAAAAGTTGTATCCATCCATCCATACATACATACACTGTGTGCAGAATTATTAGGCAAGTCTTATTTTTGAAGATTGTTTTTATTAATCACTAACTGCAGTGCTCTCAGTTCAAAATATTAATAAATCTCAAACATGAATCTTTACAAAAGTAAAAGTGAGGTTTTGGCTTTCTTAGGAGAATATCTATAGCTATGTGTACAATTATTGGGCAACTGTTATGCAGAATTATTATGCTACTAAATGAATACGACACATTTTCCCATCTCACTTTTTTATGTTCATTTGTTTAAGTGAGAGTTATGAACAAACAACTCAAAACTTTCCAATAACCATTTCTGACATTGTAATATATCCTTCAGCCATTTATTAGATATTTATTATCCATCCATCCATTCCCTCCTTTTCACTTGTCTGTTTTCTTTTTGCACTTTTCAAGTTTCTACTATAAATTAATGGAGAACCTTTTTCATATTTAGGCTAACAGGCTAAAAAAAACCTAAGAATTTTAAAGGGAACATCGACATGAAAAGTGTGCTGAAACCATTTTTCATCTTTATCAATTTTACACAATTATTTAATTAGAGGATTTCAGTCCAGAGTTAATCAGCACCAGCGCTGTCATCTAATGTCTCTCCAGCTTGCCAGAGGTCCTTGTCTTTAAGTTAAGTTTATTTGTATAGCACATTTCAGCAGCAAGGCAGTTCAAAGTGCTTCACATCATAAAAAACATCAGTCAAGTTTACAGCAAATCATCAAGCAAATACACGGCAATTATCAAAATCATAGAGCAAATATCAATGCATCAAAATCATTAGGCTCATCAAGCAAATATCATCAAGCAAATATAGTTCAGTGTTTTACTTACTACTGATCAAAGGCATCTCTAAACAGGTGGGTTTTTAGCCTTGATTTAAAAGAATTCAGTGTGTTGGCTGTTTTGCAGTTTTCTGGATGTTTTTTCCAAATTTGTGGTAATTTGTTACCAGATTTAATCAGGTAAGAAAGACACACACACACACACACACACACACACATACACACATACACACACACACACACATATATATATATATATATATATATATATATATATATATATATATATATATATATATATATATATATATATAAAATAAATTTAAACATCAGTGTAATTGTTTGAAAGAAAAAAAAGTGGAGAATTGCATTATTGATAGCTTATTTTAATTGTGTTGACAGGGTTTTGTAAGGAGTGTGAAAACATAAAGCACAGACCCTTAACCAAAAGCAGTATTTTTGTAATTAATATCACTGAAGGCAAAGAATGAACAAAATGTTTGATTAATCCCCCCCCCCTAATTAACCAAGGTATCAGGAAGAGAACAGTGGAGCTGCAAAACTCTGATTCATCCTTGTGAACAATTTCCGGATGCTTGAAGGTGGTGCATTCATTTGTTAGAACAATTATACTTGACTGTAGATAAGATGGGAATGTCCAACCATTATACTGCTCAGGACGGAGATTCTGTGTCCCAGAGATGACATGTTTTGGTCCAAATTGTGCAAATCGACCCCAGAACAAAAGCCAAAGACCTTGTGAAGATGCTGGCTGAAGCTGCAAGACAACATCATTATCCACAGTGAAACGTGCCTTGTACCAACATGGGCTGAAAGGCCACTCAGCAAGGTGGAAGCCATTACTCCAAAAGAAACATAAAAAAGCCAGATTGCAGTTTGCAAATGCACTCAGGGACAAAGAACTTCATTTTTGGAAAGATGGCCAGTGGTCTGATGAAACTAAAGTGGTACTGTTTGGCCATAATGACCATAATTACATTTAAGGGAAAAAAGGGGGACACTTGTAAGCCTGGGAACACCATTACAACTGTGATGTATGAGAGTTGCAACATCATGTTGTGGGGCTGTTTTGCCGCAGGAGGAGCTGATACACTTCATAAAATAGATGGCATCATGAGGAAGGAACATTATGTGTAAATATTGAATCCTGAATCAACATCTAAAGACATCAGCCATGAAGTTAAAGCTCAGGGGCAAATGGTTCTTTCAAATGGATAGTGAGCCAAAGGATACAGCCAAAGTGGTTATAAAGTGGTTTAAGGACAACAAAGTCAAAGTTGTGGCAGCCTCTAAACCTGATTCAGTTCCACCAATTCTGTCAGGAGGAATGGGCCAGAACTCCAGCGAACTATTGTGAAAAGCTTGTGGAATTATAGCAGAGATGAGAATTGATAAGAATTTAGCAATGCCGATTCCATCATGAAATACAACTGCAATTATAATTTTGCACATCAACAGTTTTTGTGCAGAAAAAATAGCATGTTTGCCTTTTCTGGAAGGATACAAGATCTTTCAGGACTTAAGGTGTCATCAGGTGTAGAAAGCACCCATGCAGATGCCATTTATTGATATTTATTTTCACCTCTGTCATTTTATTTTTCTCTGCCTCAATGGGAAGCTAAAGGTGTGTGAGAGCTATTCTCTGCACCAGACTGTCTGGCAGTCCTAACCAACTTAATGTTCAATTGAGGTGCAGTAAGGAGCTAATATTAATACAATAAATAGGACCTGGAGGAGTTTAATGTTACCTGGGATATTTAAGGCTTAAGATGCTATCCTCGAAGCTCAAGAGTCACTGCTGTCACTAAGCAATGTATCAAAGACTTCACATTTGTGCAAATTAAGTGCATGCTGGGCGGTCAAATATGTAAGCATGTTGGAGGTATTTCCTCCATTTATTGTGATTAAAGCTCCTTCCGTGTTGCAACTGATCCAAGTACTGTGTTTTTTGTGAAATGCAACCATACTTTGGAACGCTTCTGCTGGGACACCATCTTGGGTATGCTCTAAACCAAAATGCATATCATATACAATATATCATCACCCAAATATGTCTCGGCAAGCAGAATCATTAGGCAAGCAGATTAACAATTCCAAGGAACTGAACTACCAGTTGAAGACCAGTTTTTGCAAAGAACTGGTTCTCAATTTCCCTTCCCCATAGGATACCCAAAATGTTTGACCCAAAACACACAGTTCAAAGGCAATGCTACCAAATACTGAAAAAATGTATGCATACTATGGAATTTGAAGACGTTAATAAATAAATCTCTGACATATTCTCTCTTGTGCTAGTCAGTGGCATAAAATCTCAAAGTACGAAGAACTTTACATTTGTAATGTGACAAAATGCGAACAAGTTTCAGGGTTATGAATACTCTTGCAAGGAATTTTATTGGATTTTTCTGTTTGTTTCTCAGAAAACCTCAAATGGTGCTTTTAACCAAAACAAAAAAACTCATTATTGATGTCTTGCTTCTCAATCTTATTCCTCTTCTGTTTCATCAAAGGCTATTTAAAAAGGAAATCGCTGAATGTGGCAATGCTGTTTGCAAAATTCAACTACACTATCCAATTGCTCTCTTTGGAAAGTGGACAGCACATCCCGAGGGAAACGGGATGTAAATGGCTCTTCTCTTCAGTGAGGGCATGCATGCAAGACATCAAAAGGAATAAACATTGGTGTTGTAGCAGAGCAGTGATTAGAAAAAGCCGACCACTGCCAAAAATTGACTTTGAGTGATTGGAGCCATTGTGACTCAGCTGGGGCTCTAAATGGACCTCATAATGTCATACATCCCAGCAGAACAAAATCACCTGGCAACATGTTGATTGATAGCAGCAGGCCACAGTCCAGCGCATCAGCTCAGGCAGATTTATCCATCATTGGAATTTGGATTTGATAAGCCGTGATATGAGAAAATACCATCAGAGTGGCAAGGGATGCACCTGGATGGGCTGACAGCGGTGATGTGCAAATGAGAGATGACATGAAATCCTGAATAGGTTTATTAAGGATGGCTGATATGGACAAATATCAAGTAGCACAAAGACAAATACATGGGAATACAATGGAATGGGCATTGTGTTAGGAGATTTTCCCTTTGTCATACTTCTACAAACCCTCAATCATATTCACCAGCTCTACTGCAGCAGAAGAGGACGAGGAATACTCACAGTGCAGAAATCTGCTGAGGTTTGCCTGCCTTCCAGGCTGTTTGCTGTGGAGGGTGACAACTTAAATGGCTGATATAAAACCTGACACAACTAATCTATCATACATCCCCTGCCTGTCTGTTTGAAATTCCTCCATTTAAAGGATGGTTTATTGTACAGTCATAAGTCACTGTGTACAATCTGCCAGGTTGTGGCCTTGTGTGATCACATAACTGTATGTGTCTTCTGGATTTAACATAAGTGTGGCATAGATGTATTTGATGCTTTTTTGTGATGCAGTGTTCAGTGTTTGGATTACCCAGCAGGAGATGTAAGAACATTGGTGAATGTATTTATATGTCTTCTCATATGAGATGCACTGAAACACTGAACGACTGGTAGTATCTTAAAATAATAAACTGTAAAGGAAGAAATGTCCTTTCATGTTTTAGTTTGTTTGACTTTCGTGACAAGCATTTACTATCAACAAATCCCTTAATTAGCAATAAAAGCAACTGAGATACAGATCATCCCCTCACTCTCATTAAGAGAAGTCTGTTTAACTTCTTAGCCAGAAAACAATTGAAGCTTTGTAGAAAATCAGTGCAATTATTTGGAAACTAATTTCTATTTGAGCAAAAAAAGCTTTTAATCTACATTTCATGTAGATTGGATACCAAAGCCAAATCCAGCAACTTTTTATCTGTCTTTTGTTTCAAGGATGTAGGATGACACAGCACCACACGAAAATAACATTGTGGCATTACCTTACTACAACTTTACCACTGTAGTTTACACAATTTCACGACCAGATAAGCCAGGCTGCCACAGATTTTTTGGATTTGTTGAAAATCATTACTATATGAGTGCTGCAGCTCTCACATGTCACATGTACAGTGTCTTGAACATGTGCATTGATGCTGCAAATTGGACATTATAATATAACTCAAATCTCAGCAATTTAACCGTAATCAAACTTAAAGTATGCTATAGAAACTTTCACTCACATTGGCATGCTGGATGCTTGAAAATGAACGTGAAACTGATGACATGACCTATGTTTTGATTAATATTGGCTAATAATCACTTGGAGCCCTTATAGAGCATGGAAATTTAATTCCTAGTTAGTAATATGAAGCCTAGGCGTAAATTCAACCTGGACGACTCTTTCCGGCCTCACCTGTATCATCCAATCGTTGTGTGATGCACCTCAGCTGCAGCCCATTAGCTTCAGACTATACCTCATCTTAGCCGATCATCATGAAAGTCTTCACTTACAAGGCTCTCCATCTGCTTCCCTGTTGAGCTACAACCTGCCTCCTCCCCTTCTCCACCTTCATTCTCTCACGACTCCAACAGGCTTCCTTCCTTCCTTCGGCCTCCACTTGACCACCAGTGTCCGGGCCCCAGGGGGGAGACATCCTAAACGGCCCAATCCATGTTCATTGCAATTCAGAGCGCATTCGTCTTCTGCCGAGGTCAATAAATGTCAATAAAAATGTCAATAAAACATTCTAATTTCTGCTATGTCTTTGTGTGAGTCTTTCCAGGTTGAAATGATTCTAAAATAGGAAAAAAAAACAAGAAAAATAAAATTAGAAGGTAAAATCACAGCAAAAATAACATACCCTTTCCTGATTCAGCAGAACACTGGGAATTTCACACCTTGATTCCAATTAGGCATGGGCCAGTTGCAGGTCTCAAATTACGTCATGATTTTAAGAACTTACAGTTTCAAAACTATTTGAATTTTCCATCATACAACTCCTATTTTCCTGGTGACTTTTTATAGAATCATTATTTGAAGTGATAATTTCAGTGTTTATTACAAAAAGATGCTAGCTCTGAGAAATACACAAATATCTCCTAACTGTTCTTTAAATGTGTGATAAAGATTATTTAATGTAACAAAGGGATTTTTGACAATGAACCAAATTTTTAGACTGATTGGTTTAAAACCTTGAAATAACTTGACATAGCTTATCTAAGCTCCAACAGCATAACATTCACTTTTCTAACACAACATATCAATAAATCATGCTAATAATCAGTCACTGTCCATCACTACAGCCCTTTTAGAGCAGCAAGTCTAACTTCAACAAGTAACAGAAAATGAGGACGATGCTCATTTAAAATGATTCTGGGTCATGTTCCAGCTGAGTATATTAAGAGTAAGTTGAGCTTCATAAAAGTGATTACTAAATCTTAGTGATCCTCTTATTGACATTTATTTCATTGTACTGCTGCTTACTGTTATCTGATGTTATGGATTTAATTAGTGGTTTGTTCATCAATACAATGTTTTTAATCACAGTTCTCTGAGGAAATTATATCCAAGAGGATCAACTTTCACAGCCAAATCCTCATAAAAGCTTCACAAATTTTCATCAAATTTCACATTTGTGTATTTTAGACACATTCACCCCAGTTAAGACCAAAACTGCACATAAATGTATCACAGGCATGAATGACATTAATTGCAGACTTTTATTGATGGATTTGAACCACTCAAGAGTGAAATGAATTAAACAACATACAACGCCAACAATTCTTAAGAATTGATAGTTTGAATTATACATATAAGCTCAAATGTATACATATAACCCTATTAATTTTTAGTTAAATGTCTCTTACCAAATTGAGCCTTGACCTAACATTTTTCAAAACAGTAATAGGCCTTTGGCAACATTTATTTTGGATATTTGACCACTTTTCTTGGCAGCATTGGTAGAATTCATTTGAATTGGTTGATTTCCTGGCATGGACTCAGTCTTACAAAATAGTCCATACATTTTTTTACAACACTAATGTCAGGGCTTTGGAACAGATATTCCACAAGATTAATAGTAATCTACTGTGTCCATTCTTTTTTGTGTGTATTTGGGATCATTGTCCTGTTTGAACATCCAACTATGTCCCCTGTTTCAACAATCCAACCAAAACTGTCAACCTATGATAAAAGAAAATTGGTTATATTGTTGAGGAAGAATCCAGGAATAACTAAGGCTCAAAAGCAATTTAAACTGGACACTGTTAAGTGAGTGTTAGATTGTGTACTGAGAGGCTGCCAATCAGGCAAGAATCCTCCTCCTCAGAATCTAAATGATAAATGGCCTGTACTTGTATAGCACTTTATCAAGTCTAGAAGACCCCAAAGTGCTTTAGACTACATTCACTCATTCACACACACATTTACACAATGGTGATGGTAAGCTATATTGTAGCCACAGCTGCCCTGGGGCAGTCTGACGGAAGCAAGGCTGCCATGCACCGGCACCACCGGGCCCTCTGACCACCACAGGCAAGGCAGGTGAAGTGTCTTGCCCAAGAACAGAACGACTGAGACAGAAGAAATGGGAATTTGAACAGGCAACCCACTGTTTACAGGACGAACATCTTTATTGTTGAGTGAAATTTGCAGCTGCCTACATGAAGAAGTTACAAATTCTTCTGGAGATAGGTTTCATAGTCAGATAAGACAAAGATTGAGAGATTTTGTTGTTACCAGCAGGACTGCTGTACAGCTAGAGGAAAATATAAAATATTATAAAAAAAGGAGGGTTTGCCTCCAAATTCTAAAACCTACCTACAAATGAACACATAGGTGATTAAAACTTGTTCACAAGTTGGTTCTAAAGGATAATGATCCCAAACACACATCAAACTGATTTTGGAAGGGATGCAGCAGACTAATATTAAGTTTCTGGAATGCCCCCAACTTCAACCCAGTTCAAACTTTATGGACTAAGCTAAAAATCAATGCTCAGAACCCAACCTGATTAAATAAACTCCATTTCTGCCAAGAACAAAAATCAAACATCCAGACATGATCATGCCAAAAGTTTGTTTGTGATTACAACTAGAGATTTGTTTCTCTGATATGCTTGACCCTGTTTTTCAGTGTTACCCTATCTCCCTCCTAGACAAAGCTATTGACTGAGCTTTTGCTGTGACTAACTGAATGTGCTCACTTTCAACCCCTCACAATAAGCATGCATGTAGTGACAGTGGAAAGCTGTAAAGTCTATGACAAAATCCAAGTGATTGTCCACGTCCTTTACATGCTCATCTTGGAGGAGTGAGTGCTGCAACTAAATGACTTAATGCAATCTACTGTGTTTCCCTAAACAGAGAACATTTTAACCATTTGATGCCTTGAGATGATGTGAACTGGTGTGATATACAGAAATAGAATTAAACTGTATTGCAACTTGAGGTGTATGTACAAATCTGAACACATATGCATAACTTTGACCTTGTGTGAATTTGAAAAAAATTCCAAATAGATCTACATTTGTGCACCTTATTTTTTTAAAATAACTATTGAAGAAGTTTGAACTGTACAACCATTACACCCTGAAAAAAAACAACAATTATTTAAAAGCTCCAATTCAATGGCAATTATTCTAGTGATAAATTTCTGTAAACTTCTGACCAAAATTGTATGCAGCATATATACAAGCATTTACAAATCAGAGCTTAAAAATACATCTAAGTAGACTTCAGGGTAGTAAGTCCTGTCACTCCCCTCCACACCTCTGCTGCAATATGTTTAGAGGCTCTCATATACATAATGTAACACCCACCTTCCTATCAACAGCAAACAACCTTGTCAGGTCGTGTGCATTGCCATGGCTACTGTCGTTTAATGTTACTTGTGCACCTTCAGTCCTTGTTTGAAAGGAAAAGAGCCTCTCTGGAAATAGTGATTAACATTTGAGATGTTCTATGGTCACACTGTAATGATTTCATCATCACAGTCTGCAGTGGAATGACATGTTGGAAAAAACAGAAGGTTGTCTGGATTTTGTGTTTTAGACACCCAACACTTTATCATATCAATTCCCTCTTTCTTCGTTCTTACCACATGATGCTTGCAATATGATTACCAGTCTGAAATGGAAGAAGAAATAAAGATTTGTATATACATTTCCTTTTCCCAGAGAATATAGTACTCTTGGGTTTTTATCAATCTGCACCATTATACATAAAATAAAAGGGAATTTTGCCGAGTGAAGACTAATGATGTTTTCACAGCTACAGCGAATGCGGCACCATTCTTACAAAAGCATTTGCCCCATTTGGCATTCTTATTTTGCTGCCTGACAACTTTGAATTATAATAGATTTTTTACAGGGCTGTAACCTTTGATTAATTTAAACCCAACACCTTTGAAGGTGTAAAAATGTTTCATACACAAAAACACTTTTGTATTTCTATCCTCATTAGGACATTGTGTTGACTGCCTCACATATTTGAAAACGTTTGTTTTATAAATCATAACACATCATTGAAATTAAGTGTTGATATAGCTATTTGCGAATATCAATGAGAGTTATCGAACCAATAGTGTAGAAGTGTGAGACACGTGACTTTTGTATCCAAGTTCAAGGCTCGATACTTCTGAAACGAATTCTGGAGGGCTACACACTGATTCATATTCCTGGTTAAAGAGTTTAGAGGTGGATTTAATTCAAAAACAGTCCCTGGGATGCTGTTTTTAGAAAAAATAAGGAGCAACACACACCTACCGGTGATTAAATATTGTTGGCTGGCATCATCATTGCAAACTGATCACAGATATAAGCTGTCTGCAGCCTACACCTGCAATGGCGTACAAAGTTTACAACTGTATTTTCTCAAGTTTATTATGAAACTCAAAAACGTGAATTAGATTCTAGTCATTTTAACTCTGTCCATTGCTGTAAATTATCTGATTGTGGTCAGATCCTAGCTTTGGTCCCTAGTCTTGAGGAAGATAAGTGATAATACCAGACAAGGTCCGAGGGAGGTTGAAAAGTACCCACACAAACAAACATTGTACAGCATCTTTCTCTCAACAGTTCCATCAGGAAGTCTATGTCGCTGTGAGTTCAGAACATCCTGTCCAGGGTATTTTTTACCCTTTCTTTAAGGCTAAGATTGCATCTTAGGGTCAAAATACACATTTTTCAAACCATTTGACTGTAAACTGCTTAAGATCTGTTGTCTATCAACAATGAAATTATTTCACATTGTTATTCTACTTGTTGAATATCAGTTCCAGTCTTTTTGGAGAACTAAAACTTGGCTTCCTTAAGAGTTTGTTTATACTTAGCAACACCTCTCACTCATTTGGAGTAACTATTGTCATACTCTTCGTCTACATCTGTCGGAAGCCGTGACCCTCGGCATGTTCTGGAGCTGTTTCTGGCAAAGTGCGAAACAGCCAAGAGTCCGTTTTTCTAAGCCTACGGCACAGTTTTTAACATAAAAGTGGGAAAACCGATCCCTTCGGGTTGGGGATCAGTCTCTGCCTCAAGCTGATTTTCAAATTATTTTTTGTTCATGAGTGATGATTGGATGGAGCGGAAACTCTCTCGACTTACAGTGTAGCCCAGGGATCTGCAACCTGTGGCTCTGGAGCCACAAGTGGTTCATTGGACCTTCCACAATGGTTTCCTAATAACTGGCTAAAAATGATTATGTCCACCAGACTCGTTGGTGGTGTAACATTGAAGGATTTTCTTACTTGAAACAAAATGATTGTTTATTCAAAGAAATAAAACCTGAGAAAGAATACCTGAAATGAGAAATCAAAATCAGATTAATCAAAACCCATAAATAACCAAAAATAAGCAAAAGCTGAAAACAAACCTGACAAACAAAAACCAACGAAACCACCATGGGGGCTCACAGGGGAGAGAGGAAAACCCCACTCTGTGTGCTATATATATGGTAGCTTTTAAGCAGTTGCAGCAATTAGGCTAACCAGCACCACCTGCAGCAGGCCCAACTCCAAAACCCTGCAAGAAAAAGGCAGAGACCTAACTGGGCTGTAACAATGATAAAGAACTTGTATTTTTTTTCATGAAACAAGCGCATCGTATTTCCACAACAGAATGACACTAAAAGTACAATTTTTATTTTCTAAAACTATTTTACTCTTCATTAGGTTGGAAACCAAACCCAAAAATCGAAATTAAATGGTGGTCCTTGAAAAATGACAACAAATTTCCCATTGTAGATTTTTTTAAAAATACATAAACTGTTTTTTTCAAGGGTCATGTAATATCAGAGTGTTCTATTTGACTGGACTGAGGTCAAAAATCGGTCTTGTAAAGATTGTGGGATCTTCTAGTTCCGATCCCCCAGTATGAGCTGGAAAGTGTCACTGGGATAGGGATACTTAAAGTTATCTCTTGAACGTGTTACCTGTGCAACCTGATCTTAGATACACAGAAGAAAGTGGATAGATGATAGATAAACCTGTTGTGTCTGGCACTATCTTTTGATGTGGAGTTGCATGTGTTTTAGATGCACTGGTCAAGCACTCAGTTTTCTGAAAGTCCAATTTTCTGAAACATTTCAGAAATATTTTGTGCTGGCAAACAACAAGCCAAATTAAAGCAGTAAAAAAGCTTACCTAGGCTTGTGAAGTGCAGGTGGAACAAGCTAATGTATCATCAATGGTGCTGTGAGTCAATAACTAGAATGCCAAACATTACCATAACAACAGAGTGCCTTAAAGGAAAGCATACTCTAAGAAAAAGATAATGATTTAATAAGCAACAGCCATTTATTTAGGGCAATTACTTTTGTTTTTATTAGACCACAAACAGCATTAACCCATTATACCTTGTGTGTCATTTTCATTTATTTTGTTGAGACAACTGTACTGAAGATCTTAGAGCACATCTCATCCAAACTCATGCATAAACACAATATGAAGTGACAGGTAAAGAGAGTAGTTTATAGCATTGTTTGAACAATGTTTCAGTGAGTCAGTGAAGCCTGTTCACACACAAAAATATAATCATCTGCTGACACCAACTTTAAAAATAACAGTAATTTTCATCTTCATGCGAGTCCATAGTTGGGTTGTTCCAATTTTATTTTGAATGTGTTTCTTGCCCAAAATCCAGCTTTATCTAACAACATGACATGTGATTTGGGACTGAAATGAGATAATTAACAAGATAATTGTAGGAAAAGTTTCATTATTATTAATTTTAATATTTACTTATTTTCTTACATACTTGCTTACCTAATGCATTTCCATACTTTCCAAACATTTCTGGATTGTATTCCTAGATTAGATTTAAATTATTAAAAAAAACCAAGCAACACTGATGCAATGTGTAATAACTTTATTGATAAAAATCTGTTTTATTTCAGAATATGTGACTGCATATATATATATTTCTCTCAACAAAGCTTTTTAAAAAAAGCATCAGTTTTAGCAGCAGCTGAAATCTGAGTAGCTAACACTGATTTCTGCCTCACTCACGTCAGATACATTTTACAGTTTCTCCTGCCATCTCCATCCTCCAGCTTTCTCTGAATCCCGCATCTTTTTCATTTCTCCTGGTGACTGTTTCCCTGTACTTTTTCAATGTAGCTATTATGTTTTCTCGTCTCCGCAGGCTGTCAATCAAACCAGCATTGAACCTTTGTGGCAAATGTACCCGTTTCTATAGATACCTGAAGATCTTTTATTTGGGCTTGTTTTGAGCCACATGAAAATTAATTTCTAAAATCTAAAATAATTGTTTATAGTTACTAATAAATAAAACATCACAGAGAACACAATCCACACTTAGAATAAAGCAAGTAGGCAAGAAAAAGATATAAATACTGCAATTTGACAGTTTTAGTCTAATTAAACAATGCATGTTTGGATTTTGTGTTCAGTTTTGTTGTATGGCAGATGTGTGGATGACCCAAAAACAGGCCAGATGGAGGCAGAGGTGAATGAAAAAAACTGTTTAATAATTCAAACAGAAAAGTTTAAAAGTTTAAAATCCAACAATGTGAGGCAATGAGCAAGAATCTAAATAAATCTAAAAACAAGCCAGGAGCTGAACAGAATTGAGCGATGCATCAGCAGTGACTGAAGAACAAAAAGGCAATACATTCTCAGAAGAACCCATCAGTGGAGAAAAACCCAAAAGAGACTATTTAGCAGAGTGGGAGCAGCTGAGTGAGAGAATAGTGACAGAGGTGATCAAATCGAATGAATGACATAACAATACCCAAACGCAGAGACCACAAACTGGTAAACAGAACACAAGCATACTTGGAAAAGATTCAAAACCAACAGGAAGCAGTATGAAAACAGGAAGTAAAGACAATGACAAACAAAAAAGGTCAGACTAACAAAAATAAAATAGGAAATTACCAAGAGCTCAAAAACTAAAGCAAAGGAGAAGGCATTGCAATCAAGTTTAAAGAAAGCATTGAAACATACAAAACCTATATAAGGTCCTCACAAAGAAAACTAAATTTGCCTATGTGCAACAGGTAATCTGCTTCTCTGCTGCCTGTGCACACACAAATATGTCATCAAGGCCACCTTGAAAACACATTGTTGTTTAGGCTTTTTTTGCCTGAAATGTCTAAAGTTTGCCTGTTAAAACAAGGAGGTTGATTTTTCGTTCACCCTGCAAATGGAGCACTGTTAAATGATGTCAAGGTTGGTTACACTCCAGATTTCTTTTAAAGTACTAAGCAGTCTGTTTGGTGATTTGAGTTGCTGGAAAATCCATAGGCAATAATCTTTTCTGTTTATTTTTTTTGATTTTTCATTTTTCAACCACCTTTTTGTCATGGTTGAGTGGTGTTGGTGAACCCAAACGCAGAGGGGCAGAAGTGGCGAGTAGATTTGGTAATTTAATGAAAAAATGAACAACAAAAACTTACAAAAAACACAGGGAGCCCGGACAGAACAAAAACAGAAATCCATATGTAAAAAGACAGCAGGGTTTAACAGGGAAGTAACAAGAGGAACCAGCGAGGAGTAAAAGCAGGAGTTGTGTTTAAGTACTGTGAAAGTGGATACTGGAACAATAGACTGGGGTTGATTGGCTAACAGGTTGCAAGTGTGAGGGGAGAGAGCAGAAGGCAGACTGAGGGGAGAGAGAGAGAATGACAGCAGGGGATGAGGGAGTGTAAACAGAACTAGGATAATAATCTAACTGCAGCAGACAATAACTAAATACAAGGAGAAAAATAAACATAATCGAACAAGAATAACTAAGAAAGAACTGAGCTGAAGTAAAACAGAAACAAGGTTGATCTAATTAAAGAATAAGAAACTAAGGCAAAAACAGAACAATAATCAAAACTGGAATCAAATAATCAAAGCCCAAAACAATCCAGGACCTGACACTTTTGACATCTTGCCAACATCTTTTCCATATTGTGAAGAAGATGGCTTTTCCATGCTGAAATTGTTTTTTGTTCTTTTCAATAAAACAACTCATCATCTTACACTCTTAAATCAAATTTAGATCTAATGCTGATGTCTTTCCATGTTATAAGGAAGATATTTTAACACTGAGAAAAATACAGGTCCTGATCTTTCACTTTTTAGTCATTTTTGCACATTATTTGGATAGAAGGTGACATCCTCTTTTCTGTCTTTTCAATTAGACTGTCCTCATCATAGGTATTGATAACTAAATACCTATGAAGATCTAAAGGTATCTTCTGTGCAAATCTTGAAATTGTTGCTTTGCTGAGTAAAAAATCAGACTTTCCCTACTTTGGATTGTACAGTGATCCCAGAACTGACATTTTAATTGAAGAAAACTCTTAATATGTTTTGTGAAAAAGTCATCATCCTTTTACAGTGCATCCCACTTTTAGTGTGTTTTATACAACTAAATCTGTTCCACCTGTCTCTCTCTGTGGGGGATCCTAAAATGGACAAAACCCCAGGTGTGGACCTGTTCTGCTTTCCAAAGCGCCTTCACAGGAGTGTTTTTTGCTTTGAACCACACTGAAAGGAGAATAACATACAGCTCCCAAATCTGAAAACCATAGATCTTCAAACGCTGATCTTTAACACTAGGCTGACATTTTTCAATGTTTGTAAAGTTAGTTTAAAGAAACAATCAATAGCGCATCATAACACTAATAATAAAAATCAAAATAAAATTACAGAGCTCACTCTCACGTTTTTATAGTGTAAGATTTTTCAAATTATATACAACAAAACTTCACATCCCTGCATAACATAATGCACTGACAAACTGACACAAATATGAACTGTTACTTAATAACATTTCATATTTATAATGAAGAAAATATTTTTTTCTGGTTTATACCAATCATTGTAAAGTTGGATATCATTAAACAACCAAATATTTATTTAGTTTTCAATAACTGTTCAATTTAAACTTCTCTTTGAACTGCAAATGAAAAAAATTGAATTTCTATTGCAGAATTTCAGAAAAACTGATTTTATGAAGAAAAACTAATTATTATGTACATTATAGTGAACTTCCAGGTTACCTGATGGGGTCGTAAGGACTGACACTGGATGGTGAGAATAGTGGAAACGGTGCAGAGATGCGCATTTTAATGTAATTTGTTGGTAGATTTCGATGTAGATCCTGAGGCCTTTTCATCCAGTCAGACTGACCTTTTCCTTAACTAATGAAGCTCATAGAGCTGCAAAGGTGTTCCACCTAATATCTTTAAGGCAGAAAATGACCATGGCATCCCAAAAGCTATGACTGATGCCAACATGCATGCCAAGGCTGAAGCAAATACTGATTCAGATCTTAAACCGGGTTTATATTTCAGTTAGCATTTTTTCACCACCATATTCTGCTGGTATCGCCTCAACTAGTTATGTCAAATGCTGATGCAACAGTCACACAAATAACATACAAATCCTGTGTAATATGCATTAAGAACCCTACAGAATGCAAAAGCAGAGTGATGCACAGTTTTGTGACTCTTGCATAATTGAATTGGTTGCTATGTTCTGAATGTAATTAATAACTGCCTTAGAGCATGTGTCTTGTCCAGGCACAGTGAAGCTAACAGGTTCAATTGGACATATTATAAGTCAGCCTTCTTGGTTTTGCACTTCTGCAGATTCTTTTGCAGGATAAAGTTGGTCTTCGAAAAATACATTTGGTTCATGTCCACTCTGGTCCTCAACAGGAATTGCTTCACTTTGTTTTTAGTTCCCAAATTATTCAGAAACCTGTGAAGTGAATGATTACAGCTGAAAGTGTTGGTTGCAGCTGTATTAAATACAAGTAAACACAACTAAAAACATCTGTAAATTTAAAATCACAGAGAAAATCCAAAATCTCATTGTCTGATGACATCAGCTATACTTAGCAATACCTTAACAAACACTTTCACAGACATCTCTGAGTGACATACAGGGGAAATTGGTTCATTTTAAGGCGAGATTTTATCCAGTTAAATAAGAATTTACAAAAACAGCAAAACAAATGACTTTGGTACTTTGTTTTATGAAGGGCAAACTATATGTATAACATAGGCTTCAAGTTAAGATGACAAGAAAAGAAGTCACTAGTTGTTGGGGTTGCCGAGACACGTGGATGGACCATGTCATGGATCAACAGGTCTAGACACCCAATGTGTGTTTTTATAACAAACAATGAAATCATGATAAATTCTCACAAAGGGGTCTAGATTTGAATCTAACAGAGGATTCATAGACTTACTCAGAAAGAGCTGCAGAGAAAAGATGTCCTCAAAATCTGGGAGAACTTTTGGAAATTATAGGACCATTAACTGAAGACATGGCATGCCTATAGATTCCAATCAAAAAAGACTGAAGTATAATCAGAAATACTTCAAAAAAGTTTAGTTTCAGGTGATGCAGCTTTTTTTTTTTTTTTTTTACAGATGTTTATTTTTTAGTTACATTACAAAATATCAGCTTATGCTTGGAAACAGTTTTGAAGTTATTCATAACAGTCTCATCTCTTTACCTAAACATAACCTCGCTTTTTAACAGGGCTGGGAGAGCCCTTTTGAAATGCAGCAGGTGTGATTCTACATTGTAGATTTGAAAACCTGGTAATCAAAGAACCCTACTATTATCTATTTTGTCGTTTTGATTCTATATAGAACATTTGATTGTTTAAAACTGAGAGATGTCATGTCTGACAGTCAATAAATCTCAGAAAATAATAAACCATTTTAAAAAATCACAGTTGCGTATCAAGCTGAAATTGTAAAACACGTAAGTGTTGTGACTTTGTAGTTTTGTTCATTCATGGTTGCCATTTACCATTTACTACCAATGTATAAATCTGAAACTCTTTAATGCAAATCACCTAATTAAATCCCTGCCCACACAGCTTTAGCTCGTGCATATTTTTACACTACATTACCCTATCAAGTCATTAAAAAGTTTTTCTTAAGTTTTTCAGGCCTAGAAGCAAATTTGGGCACTTTAACTAAAATGACTAACCACTGAGCTACAATTTGGCCTTCAGCACTGAGTAAGAATTAAGTGTGGGACATGTGCATGTAACATCTATATAGATGGCTGAGAAAAGCTAATATTTTTTCCATCCTAAAGATAGGCCAATTTACTGTATAATTAGTACAAGTTAAGATTTATTCCAATTTGATAAGCAGTCCAGGTTATTTCTCTGTCCAAACATAATGTGTAAGTTTGCTCCATTATAGATGTATTTTAACCGGGGATGATCTGCATTCCTGTGCTTCTTTTCCCATGTCAACACTATAGTAACCTATTTTATTTATACTTTTTCATCTCCACAACTCTCAGGGATTTGTAGCCTCAGACACACAAAAAAAGACAGGAACCTCTGAGGACATGCCCGTTTTTGTTGGAGACAGCTTGGGCTGTGCAGAGAGGAAGACATGGAGGGAAGCGTGGGGTGGATTGCAAGGAGGTGGGGGCAAAGCAACAGAAAGCCAAGCTAAATCTCCACCCTACTTTGTATGCATGTCTATGCTCTCGGGCTATGTGTAGTGCAGGAGGAAGGCAGAATTTGTCACCCAGCTGAGGATTTTTTTCAAAATTACTCAAACATGTTAGATATATTTGCCTGTATGCATCATTTACATGATGTACATACAGGAGTTAAAAAGGGCTGAAACAAATTAAGAAAACAACACATTTTTCACCAGTAGTGTTAAAGATCTGTGGCACACTTCCTGCTTATCATTAAAATGTTATTTTCTGTAAATTGATTCATTATTGTATGTAAATGATCCAGGTATTTGATGTGCATTAAAATGATACAATAGTAATTTACATAACTGCAATACTATCAATTATGTTCTGCTTATCGCCACTGGAAATGAATATTTATATTATGTCTGCAAGCTGGTAATTGTAAATCTCCCCATAAATAAATAAAATTAAAATGAACTAAGGAGCTAGTCAATACAGAGATGGTCAAGGGTATAAGATAATTGCTGTGTCCATTCTCAGAAATGAAAACGAGACTAGGTTTCATGCAACGTTATATTATCACTCTGTTTAATAAAGCAATAAAGCTTCAGTAAAGACAAACTGCTGCATTCTAGAGTCCCAGAAAAAACTGTAGTACTTAACACAATTAGGTATTTGAAATTTAATTAAATTTGAATTTATCCAGTGCAACCAGTTGTCTTCAGAAGTCACCAGACAGATGAGGGATAAAGTTTTGCAGAAGTTTAAAGCAGGGTTAGGTCATGAAACAACATTCCAAATTTTGAACATTTCACAGAGTTCTGTTCAGTCCATCATCTGAAAATGGAAACAGTATGGCACAGCTGCAAACCTGCTAAGCCATGGCCATCCACCTACACTGACATAGAAAGCATGAGGCCCTTAGCAAGAGCAAGAGCAAGAGGCCCTTAATAACTCTTTAGGAGTTGCACAGATCTACACTTCAGATGAGAGAATTTGTCCACAGAGCAACTATTCACTGGGCACTCCACAAATCTGGTCATTACACAAAATTGCCAAGAAAGCCGTTGTGAAAAGAAAGCCACAAGACGTCTTGTTTGCCACAAGCCATGAAGAGGACACATCAAACATGTGAAAGGTGCTCCAGCCAGATAAGACCAAAATGTAACTTTCTTCCCTGTATCCAAGACACTATATTTTGCAGACAATTAACACTGCACATTATTCTAAACACACAACTCCCAAAATGAAATATGGTTATGGCAGCATCATGTTGTGGGGATACATTTCAAGTTTAAGTATTTAAATACAGGACAATCCTGGAAGAAAACCTGATGGAGGCTACTAATGACTTGACTGTGGTGGAGGTGACCTTCCAGCAACACAACAGCTCTAAACATACAGTCAGAGCGACAATATGGGGGTTTAGAACAATACATATTCATATCTTAAGATAACCTATTTATAGTCTATACTAGAAATCAACAAATCTGAGAATTTGTGGAAAGACAAATCTTGGAAATTTATGTTTACTGATGCTCTCCATCCAACCCAAATGAATTTTAACTATTTTGCAAAGAAGAATTGACAAACATTTTAGTTAGTGGATGTGCAAAGTTGGTGGAGACTTACCTCAAAACTCTTGCAGCTGTAAGTTTTGACTCAAGGCATCTAGACATAAAGGAACACCACACTTGCCAGACTTTGATTTTTAAAAAATAACACTATAAGCCATGTATCATTTTTCGTCTATGTCAAAATTAGGCACTACCTTGTGTTGTTATAGAACATAAAATCCTATTGAAATAAACTGAAGTTGTAAAATACCCAAAATGTGAAAAAGGGGCATTAACTCACTCACCAGACACTGTGTGTACTCTGCTTATTGTATACAGTACCTTGTGGAATGTGTATGGTCCCTGCAAAGATATTTAGTCTGCTGAATATATGCTTCTGCAAGGAACTACTATAATTTCCAGACTACTGACCATGCCTGAATATAAGCACCACCCACTAACTTTGAAAAGGAAAAAAAACATTTACATACATAGGCCGGACTTCTCTATAAGTTGCAGTTGTCCACTTTGTGCGTACATTGAGGTTTTCCTTCGATTTTTTTTTTTTAAATGTTGTAATATAATTATTTGACTTTCTACTTTTGCCCCTTTATTAAAGCTCCAGTAGGTAATTTTTATAAAAAATATGTTTTTTACATATTTGTTAAAACTGTCACTATGTCATGACAGTATAGCATGAGACATAATCTGTAAAAAAAAAAAAAAAAAAAAAAAAACTAGACCCTCTATTTCCTGCAGTAGGACCACGGTCCTACTGCCATCTGCAGAAATGCACCGATCCCGGTCAAAAACAACCATTTAGAGCCAGGAGGAGTGTCTTAGCACTGTCAATTATGCTGGTGCATGCGCTGCTCACCAGGAATGGAGTCAAGACCAGTTGTTCCAAGACTAAGACCAAGACTGGACCTTCTGAGACCAAGACCAATTCTTCCGAGACCAAGACCATGGCTGAATGCTTATAATGTTGACAAATATTTCAGGACATTGCTTTTTGTACACCACAAAATGCAGAAATTATTGGAAAAATGGTTAATTACTTAACCAAAACCACTTCTTGGTATTAAATTAATAATGGTCATAATAAATTAATACTTATATTATCAAATGCTGCCATACATTGTTACACATTCCCTAAACTGAAATAATCAGCTTACATTGCACAATAGTTGTATGATAATTTTTTTTAAAAACAGTGAAAGATTAGGCTGATAAAGATTTGTCATATTTAAAAAAAATCTTTCCTCTTATGATCATCTGAATAAAAGCAATTCATCAGAGTATCAGATGTTAAAAAACATATGCTTGACATATTAATAAATTATTAGGCATTTTAATACTGTTATTAGTCCATGCAGACATGCAATTGCCTCATCAATTTACTGAATTTCCAAATCAGAGCCAATAGAATGCGTGCGATTTATAAAAATCACGTAGCCAAAAGGGATGACTCAGGGACAACAGATTACAGCAGCCAAGTGGAAATATTTTCTCTGACATGGATTATGACCCTAAAATATCGAAGACTGATTTTATGTTTTTGGCTTCATGAGACTTACTCTCTTCATCACCAAAATCCACTTAATACACTTAATAAGTGAGTTTTGCACGTAGAGTGGTGAAGCAGGTTTAGTGTCTGTTTACTTATTATGATTATGATTATTATTATTATTATTTAGCGGCTTAGTGTTGAAACTAAATGTTGTACATATTTTTTGAACTACTACTTACTTCTCCTTGTTTCTGCTGCAGATGTCTTGTAAAACTAGATGTCGTCCCGCTCACTTCGTGTTTCGTTAATCCTAGAGGTGGACAAAATGTATGTTTCGGTGTTTTTGTTTTCTCCTTTACTTTCCTGTCTTAAAATTCTTCATGTTTTGAAAAGCAAATTTAAGAATTTTCTGCAGTCAGACGCAGGTGTTTATTCAGCAAAAGCCACACCGCACTGCATGTAAACACGAAAACGTGCTCTTTTAAATCCAAGGACAAAATGCCGTCTGGTTTTGTAACCAGTCACATGCACCACGATTTTGCGGTCATTAGCAATAATAACCTTGTGTTTTTCCAAGATGGTGGGATGCAACTGCGCTCTGATCACTGCTTTTAATTCACACTGCCATGCGTCTGCGGGTGTAGATAAGTTAAGTTTTCATAATTTTGACCCAAAAAAAATTGAGTCTCGAACCGGTCTTGACCCATATGGTCAAACGAGACCAAGACCCAGGCATAACAATCCGAGACCGGGGAGAAACAAGTCGAGACCAGTCTCGAGACCAAGACCGGTCTCAAGACCTCCATCCCTGCTGCTCACACCCTTCCCTGCATAGTGTGTACAAGCTCAATGTTGCTGCAGTTGTGCTAATGGCGGAGAAACAACCTGCCATTACAGGAAAACCGTTTATCTGTTGTCATTGGTGGCCATTCTCACAAGCATGGGCATTCACGGCAGGCTCCGCTGTTGGGGAGGAGCTGTAGCACCGCAGAGTTTGATGCCACATGATGTATGTTGGGAATGTGGTTGCGTTCGTCTTGGTCACGTTTTTGTACGTTCCCTCCGATAATATCCTGCAGGCGTCCCTGCCCTCACACAAACTTCCTCAGTCTCTCTTTTGTTGTCACTGTTAATTTCATCTCGCTCTTGAGCTTGTACGGTCCTCTTCATCACGCAGCAGTCAAGCCTTTTGAAACCCGGTGGTAAAAAGCCATATATTAGCCACATTGCAGTGTTCAAAGTGTGTGAAAACAGTAGTTGCTTACAGGGTATACATACTCTGCTCTTTGCTCTTACATGCTAAAAAAACACATTGATTTGAAGAGTGCAGTCTGTTTTCCTCACATAATTTGCATGGTGACTAGCAAACAGTTGAACATATGTGCCTTTAAAGTTGTCTTTTTGTAATCTTACCACCTATCCATTTCATTGAAGTGCTTTCATGCTTTTTTTTAAAGGCACAGCTCTTTCAATCCATTATTATTTGGGGGATGTGTTCTTCAAAACTCAAAAGATTGTCCAATGTCAAGGAAAATGCAGGCAAGAAAAGACAAAACAATCAAAAAGGACTTTTGCAGCAATTGAGCAGATAATGGACAGCCAAGGCCGGCATCCAGGGAGAAAAAGCACACATTTTGTGAAGAGGTTATCTTGAGGTTAAACTGATTTTGAATGAAAGAACCTGGGATATAATTTTGTCCATTATGTTAGCCTCTTCCCCCTTCCACTTTCATTAAAGCTATAACAACATTTAACACTTAACTATGAACCACAGATGAGACTTGTAGTTTCCAGATAAAGCAGTGGGGTTCCTCACAATTTTGTAAAGCTTTTTGAAGTTTGTGTTGCAGAGAGGATTTTATCATTACAGTCTCTTTCCCTCACTAATATGCACACACATAAATGTTACTACGTTAAGCTTGTATCCAGTAGGGTGTAAATAGTCAGTAGGAGGAAGAGGGCAGTTAACTTAAACAGCCCCTGATATACTGCTGTGGTAAAAGCAACTTTTAGTTCCAAGTTTTTTCCATTTACAAAATTAAATTAAAAGCGTTCAATTTTTCACCATATTGTAAAAATAGAAAAATACAACTTCAGAACAAGAATTGACAAATAACTGAGAAACAAAAACTAAGCTGAAATGCAGAAATAAGTTCTGGCATTTTACTGGTTTCAGCAATTTCAGCTGTGTGATAACAGCAACAGCCTCAGAAAAAAGTATGATGCTTTCGATCAAACTATGATTGATGTCAAGTCTGTCATTCTGCAGAAAGAATTATTTATAAGTGAAAACCACCCAGGACCATTGTCAATCTTCCCTGTAGTCAAGCACACAACTGGTGCACCCTGCTTTTATGCCATGCAATGCTCAGAGAAACTGCTAGAAATCCAAGAGCTGTATCTTAGCCTCGACAGACCTTGATGAGTATGTTGAAATATTAATGCCAATGGCGATACTATTAGAAAAATACTTAGGAATCTTTACTTTTTGAAAAACCTACCAGCAAAAGGCATTTTTTTCTTTAAAAAGAACATGACGACTCTAAGGCCTTCACAGAACAGCTGAATTTATACTAAAATTAGTCTGTACAAAGAGCTTTACTTAGGGGACTTCTGAAAAAAAGTCAGATTTTTATTAAAAAAAAAAAAAAAAAAAGTTAAACCATGTATCTTTTTCAAATTCACATTCCTGTACCACTGTGTGTTGGTCTAACACATGGATTCCCAATAAAATGCATTGAAGTTTAAGATTGTAATGTCGATGTGGGAAAAGTTCCAGTGATGTGAATACTTTTGCAAAGCCATGTATAACACTATGGTAAAAGTATCTTTTTCACCAACAACAATAAATGGAGTAATCATGAGATGGATTGTACATCGACCAGTTTCCATGGTGAAACTGGCTTCCTTCAACAAATATGAGAAATGATTTATCTTATCTACATCTTGAGGCTCTACATGAGGATGATTTCTCACTCTACAATAATCCTGAGTTGCATGGTGCCACAGACCAGAAACAGAAAACAGATCTGTTTCTAGTTAAATACCTGATTAATTAATTTCCCTCAGCAAACAACAGATTGGAAATTTATTCCTCTTGAGTGTTTAAGCTCAGTTGAACATTTCCGTCACATTTTTTGCTGTTCGTGCAGTTGCACTGTGTGTTGATAGAAGCCATCTGGATAAACTACATTTCATATTATTTTTGGATTATGCTAAATCAAACATGATCTAATTTTAAACTTGTGGTTCCATGTAATCTTCATTCTAGGGATCCCTTTGGCTACATCACTTTGAGAAATTGTTTCCATGCTTTGTGGAGACAAACATCATTATAAGGCAAAGCATGGAAAGCTAAATAAATACTTGTATCCTGCATTTGTGTGTTTGGCACACCGCAACATAAATTTCCATTTTGCTGTTGCTTTCCAAAAACAAGCCCAGCCATATCTCATGCATTTTCTTAATGCTCAGTTTGGCTCCAAAGCCTCAGCTGTAATTATAGACAAAGCACTGACAAATGTGCAACTCTGCTCAGCTGAATTGACCAATGTTTACTTTGGTCTGACTCCTAAAATATTTACAGCCAATGAATATGAAAGCAGGCAGATAGGCATTCTTTCTGCGCTGTGTTGAGAAGACTTGCAGTAGCGTAAAACCTTATCAGTGACAGGGGGAAACACAGCGAGGTTATGGTCAAATGTAAAGTGGTGCAGGGTGCTTAATGTTGGGACATCGGTCTATGTCAGAGCTCGCAAGAGGCAAATAGTGTGCAAGGCTGTGCTATCTGGAAAAGATCCAGCGATGTCAGCAGGGTGAGAACAGGCTCATTTACCTCAAGTCAGTGGCTGGCTTATTTCACAAGGCCTCACTCAAAGCTCTGCAAAAGCTTCACTCTGTCGGGTCTTACAGCTGACCAATTAGTAGACAAGTGTTAGAATCATGGATGGATGGATGGATGGACAAATTTGAATGGATGGATAGATGAATAAACAGTAAATAAAAAAATCACAAAGCACTGAAGGAAAATAACTTGTTTATTTTTTGGATGATTTAAATTCAGCTTGAGCTCGTAAGCAAAAATCTGCCTTTGTTGCATCATGCACTCAAAACAGATAATACATGTTCTCAGATTTCAGAATTTATCCTCTTCACTCATGATGTTTTATTCATGTTGTGGCTGTCACTTGTCTGCCAAAGCCCACCCTCTTTCAAACAAATCTTTGCAACAGTGCAAGTGTCTTGCTCGAAGGGATCACACTATTATCACGCAGAAATATGTCCTGTTGTCATGAAGATGCTATGATTTATATCTGCTGCAGGAACCAAGGTAATGTACTTTTGAGTGTGAGGCCAAGTTATGCTGTGCCTCTTAGTCATATTATTTTCATTTCCCTCATAATTTTTATTCAGCTTTTATTTTTAATTTGGCTGTGGAAAGGGTTTAGACAGGCTTCAAACACCTTTTTTAATGTCTAAATTCAATACTTTTTCAAATTCAAATTTCTGGAGTTTTCAAGCCTATTTTTAAACCATGAATATAAAAATCCCCTATGAATTTACTACATATATTTCTACAGAGACCAAGTTTAAAATACAGAATTTTCATAAATCACCACTACAAGAGGATGGATGGATAGATGCAACTTTGAGAGAATGGGTCAGGAAATATTAACATTTTTTCATTCATTTTTTTCATTCTAATCCAGATCTTAATAAAATTTAAATCACTTTCTATTCTTTTCTAGACTTCCAGATGATGCAGGAACCAAAATTAAATGTTTCTTGGTTGTAAAACTAGTAAAACCAGACCAAAAACCTAAAATTAATTCAAATTCTTGAAATAAAGAAGGTACGTTGTTACGTAATCAAATAGACTGTCAATCTAGTTATGAAAAATAATGTGTTCATCCCTCCAAACATTTAAAAAGCCTCAGTATAAGACGTTTCCCTCCATGCTGTGATGGACTGTGAGTGCCTGTGAATTAAAATTTAACAACTCACTGAACATATTTTTGTCAAATTTTACAACCCGAGACCTTTCATCATTGCTTTCGCTATATAGACAGCATCCTAATTATAATACAACATAAACCACTAATTTGTCAGACATATTCTCTAAAATGGAGAAGACAGACTCAATCATGCAGTCAAAGACAAATCCTTCAGCATTAGTATGTTTGTGTTGTACTCCAGCTCACCATTATTGTGCCGTTTGCTTTCCAGAGATGGCCACATAGAACAATCTATGAATTCTAATTTGCAGACTAATTGTGTCTGTGCTGTGGGAAAGCTTTTCCTGAGTAAGTAGATCGGGTGCACAGAAATAGGTTGGTCAATTATTACAATTCCTGTGTGATTATGGCAAGTTTGGTTTTAAGTGGCTGTAATCATAGTCTCTTTGTGGCTGGCAGTTTTATCTTCACCACCTCTTGGTGTGTTTATAGGATTTTCAAGTAAATAAAACATTATATTATTGCATATTACCAGAATTGTGCTTGTCTAAACAGAGTTACAACCTGCTATTGAATGCTGTTGTTTTTGTGTGGGCAACTAAATTAAGCATGACAGAGCTCCTGGGAAATTTCCCTTCGCTGTTTCCATTGGAACCATTTGGATGCAAGATAGACTTTTTTTGTGAACCAGAGTCAAATGCAATGAGCATCTGCATTTTAATAGTGCATTATTGCTCTTACTGAAATGGGGATTGGCGAAAGGCACCAGTGTAGCACATAGCGGCCATTCAGTGTTGATTCACTCAATTATAAGCAATAAAATTACAAAAAATATTTTGTATCTGGTCTGGAACCATTTTTCTTCAGGTTTTCTGAAGGTTTGCGCATTTGCTGTCCAGTCGCTGGCCATTTTCATAGCTTTTTTTCATAGTTTTTATCTCTATTAACAATGTTGCCGTCTCAAAAGGATTAGGAAAAGCAATTTGTCGTAAGGTTCGTCTAGCCTAAATTGTTATTCAACTCATTTGAGTTTGAATTAAATTCACATTTTCCAGGTTGTTGTGATATTTGCAATGGTTTTCAAAAATAAAAACGTATGTATGCATGTATGTATGTTTCAATGTATTTTGAAAAGAAAACCTACAAATCTTATATCCTCTAAGATAAATTTCAATTGGCGTTTCTGTTTTTCAAACCAGAAAAATGATTTTAAAACACACTTTTCAGAGATAATGGAAGCCTTTAGGATTTTAATTTTAGGAACCTCACTATAGGTGTGGTGATGTATCGCAGAAATATAAATAAAAATAAGACTGTTTTGTTTGCAAAAAAACCCATCCCTTTCTAATAACATTATCTTGAATGGATGGATGGTCACCGACTGGCATCTCTATTAAGGATAGTGAGCGCTCCTACTTTCCCCAATATTTTCTCCTTTTGAACATTTGTTGCCTCATGATTATAAATAAGTCACCGAATCTCAGCTTTGAAGAACAAATGAATAAAAGGTCAAGGTATCTTTAATATCCCGTGGGGGCAATTTGTATTACAACCAGCAGAAAAAGCATTCATCAACAATAAATACAGTAAATAAGCTCAAAAACCATCACAGTATAGACATAAAACATAACTACTGATAGACACACCCAACAAGAAAAGTTTAAAAGGACGTTAACAGCAACTGAAAATGAATTCTTAAATCTGTTGGTTCTGCAGTTTTTTAAAGCAAATTTGCATCCTGTTGGTAAAAGAGAAAACTCTGTGAACAGGGGATGGTTAAGTTCGGCTAAAATTATTTCTTGAGGAATTTTCTTTGGTGGAGAGTAGAGATGTTAGTGGAGACATAGCATCCTTCACAGGATGTTTGGTTCGTTCCCAAAGAACGAAGAAAAACTATGGTTGATCATAGATAAAGTAAAATGCAAACACAGAAAAACCAAAAATAACCCAAACACCCCCAGGATATCTCACTCAGGCTGTCAAATTCTTTAAATTAACTGTAATGTTCTGACATGTAACTTTCAAGAACTTTAATTAGGGAAATGTTTTGACATTTGCTGCCCTTTGCGATGTATAATTAATGGGAAACATAACTGTGCTTTTACGTTTACCCATTTTTCTCAAGTTGTAGCCCAGTACTTAGTTGCAAGTTTTTTAATGAGCTTATAAAGTCTAAAGAAGATTCAACTTTGCTTTTCAAAAGCTCTGTGGAATAATATATATCAAACTACTAATAAATTAATTATTAGCAAAACCTCTCTTCAGAATGGGGAACAGATTCTCACATATTAAGGATTAATTGTTTGTTGTTTGGGCTCTAGTATTTTTGGTTTGGTATTTAGTTGCATAACAAACATGTTTTATGTGCTATTAAGGCAGGAAAAACTATTATCCTTGAACTACTCCATTATAAGCCACATATTGAGCAGTCTAAAGTTAATCTTTTTGCTTACTAATAACATGTAGTAATTAGTTGATTACTTTGAGAAACCCTTTAATTACTTCTTTATGCCTTGTTGAAATTTGTCATTTTCAATAAGTGACTAAAAGTTGTTTATTGACTATTTAAGAGTCATATCATAAATATGCATATTAAGATAAAGCTACTTAATGGTTCATTTCGGTTCCCTAATGTAAAGTGTAAGTTTTTGTCACAATGTGGTGAATTACAGGCAAACTGGACATATCACAGAGCGCTTTTAAATTCTTGAGTCGGATGCCGGTTAATTTCTCCTGACTTTCTCTTTCTCACAGTAAAAACTGCAATGTTTTTGGTGTGTGGAAAATGACCTGTTTCAAAAACCTTCCGAATGTAACGTCACCCTGCGTTGTTACCTAGCAACCCCAACCAAGCTGGGCTTCTCACCGAACAACCCAAGCAGAGCTCCAGCATGATTGGTCAGCTGGTTTTACCACTGTATGCACTGTTCAATGGCTGCTGGAACTGTTTTGTTGTTGACTTACCATCCAGAAAAGACTCGCTGCATTGTTGTTGGTTATGCAGGAGGCTCTACTTCTGCTTTTCAAAGATGAATGGATCTTTAATTGTGCATATGTTTGCAGCCATTTTGACATGCAAGTGTCAACGTTGAGTTGGGGAGGGCGTGGTCAGCAGCAGCTTATTAGGATTTAAAGTGACAAGAGGCCCTAAAACAGCTCATTCTGAAAGGAGCTCAAAATAGGCAGAACTGACCAAACTGAAATCTCTCTAAGAATGATATTGTGCAAAAAATGTCAGGAACATGTTTTGTATAGCCCATAGACCTATCCTAACCTTTTCTAGAAAGCATAATAGGTCACCTTTATAATACACAGCATCCACTGCAGTTGCTGTTTTAAACAACAGATGTCACTGTGTATAAAATCTGCCTGTATTCAAGAATTGGTAGCAGAAGAGCAATCTATAGAGGAGCTTCACTCCTAATACAATTCTACAATGTTTGACCTCATAATTGTTACTTTTAAACCATTTTTATTACATTTTGCAACAATTCTTACCTCTGTGTTTATACTCAAGCATATGCTCGTAAAAATAAAGCTGTTTTCGGATTGTACCCTGTGCATTTTTCTGATTTGTGAGTGCCAGTTGCACCATTTGGGGAAAATACAAAATGCTGAACTGCACGACCATCGAAATGACAGAACAGGGCACCTGGTTATGTTTGTTATCATTAAACCAGGTGCTAATCTTCAGCATTTGGACTCACATTCAAGGAGACTTTGATGCCACCACTTCTTAGGTGATTAGTAAGTCATGCACTGTTGCCTGAGTTTAGTGTTCTATATTTAATGTCATCACTTTTCAGAAGCTTTCGTCTTGCTTGTGCTCAGTTTATTTCTTTTATGCTAAAAAGCATTGTAAAAAAAAGTTGAGTCTCTTTTAGTTGCAATTGCAGCTGCTTCACTTTACATTTGGGATCACCATCTGAGAGACGATAGTCATATCAAACTAGTACCAGACCAGAACTAAACATATGGACAGACGCATTTAGTTTTTCTGCTTCTCCGCTCTGGAAAAAAAATCCCTGAAAGCCTGAAATGTGCAAAAACTGACTTCTTTTTAATTAGGAATCAAAACTGATTGAAGCAGGAGATGGAAGATTAGATTTGGATTTCAATTTATAATGTGGATTTAATTTAGCATTTTAACATTTTGTCTCTTTTGTCCTGTGTTTTGAAGTTTTTCAATTAAGCAAAACTTGAAGGTTTTTGTTATTAGTTTTTGTCTTTGTCTTACAGCAGTTTTGATTGTGTTGTATATGCTGCTGTACAAATAAACTTGCCTTGACTTTTTTATATAAAAAACTTTCTAAACTTTAAAACACAGAATTAAATATAATTATTATAAGCTAAAGGCCTGAACACATTAAAAATGCTCTTTAATGTTTGAATGCATCAATGCTTCAAACAGAGCAGCTTTTCTAAATGAGTTTGGTTTTTACTTTCTTTTTTAACGAGATATTGGGGATATATTTTGTAATGCTGTTTTAAAATGCTCTACTTATTCATTCATGTTCTCAATTATGTGCAAGCTGCAGTCCATCCTCGTCATTCTAAGCAGAATTTTTTTCCTCTCTTAAACAGGCATCTGATTTCTGCATAACAGCTATAAAACCTACTGCTTGTGCATAAATAAATAACAGCTAGACATAGTAAACAAGTCACTGCTGGCTTAAAGCAGCTAAGGAAAGATGCATTTTATCCAGGAGCTGTTTGGAGGGGAACGGCTAACATGTCAGTAAATATTGAGCTCATAGATTTTTTTTTATGCTGCAAATGTATATCTTTATTTAGTATCTGGGTGTCTAGTTCCGTCCAACAAGGGGCAGACTGTGCAGTGGCACATGGAATAAAAATTAGTAAAATGAAATACATCTTTCTCGATAAACATGCAGAAAATTCCTGTTGCAGTATGTTATCAATAGTGATACAATATTATAGCAAAACAGAAAAAATGCCATCACAGAATCAGGGGCAAACAGTGTTCCTGTGGTGCAGTGCTTGCTTGATACGTGATCCACTGACATGATCACAGGAGCAGCATCTCAGCAGTTTTTACAAAGGTCACTGTACCGTCCTTGTGATTGACACAGACTTTACTAATGTATATTGCACTTAGGTTCTTAGGCATGTTTGATCCCCTTTGGAGCAAAAAGGTTCTTGGATTATGTCCAGGTGGTTGTTGTTTTAAATTATTCTTCCAGGCATGAAAATGATGCAACAATATGTTTGTGTAAGAGCACAGATGCATTTTACATTCAGTTAGTAATTGATTCTTTGCTGCTTGAAAGGATAATGATGGCTATGTTTGCAGTTAATCGCTGTTACACAGCATTTGTCAAGTTCTTTTTGTTTAATACCCAGTTGTCTTTTCCAGATAAATGATCCTTTTCAAAATATGTGTCCTGTGTACTTGAGTGTGTTATGCCTTTGCATATATAATTGCTTTGCACACTTGTTCCTCTGATGCTCTGTTAATACCACATGTGGCCATGATACAATGATGTTCAAGGAGTAGATACAAACAAATCAAGTGAAACTTAAGTGCCCTTAAAGACAACAAAGAGAACAAGCAGAGAGGAATCTCAGATTCACAACATGGATGATTTGTAGAATACAACTGTAACTCAATCTCCATCCCATCTAAATAAATCCATAACCAACCATTCATGAAAATAGGAAGCTCTCTATTATGGCCATTTGACAAAGTGGATGCTTACCTGAATTCATTATTCCCAGTAGCTGTTCCTTAAGAATACTGATGAACTCTGATTTAATGTCTGGGCCTGAGAGTGACCAAAGAAACTTATAGAAAGTTTCCTTTTTGGAATCATGAGAATTTCACTCCAGCATTGCTCTGAATGTTTATTACAAAACATTTTTCTTTATATGTGCTTTGTTAATAAATTAAATGCATCACAACATCTTTAAAGGCCAGATGTCATATATTAAAGTCTGAAAATCTAAAAGTATGAAACATGAATTTCTTTTAGGTGAAATCAAGATTTTGTAACAATCAACTTGCTAGAAAAAGACAAATTCTCCTTTGAAAGACCAAATTTGTTATAGTGTGTTTTTAAAACAAAGGCTCTCTTTTATGGACAAAAAATACAATAAAAATTTGAGACATACATTTTTTATTTTTGTTGTGGGCCCAAATCCAGGGATGACACTGAAAGGAGCATGATGCAATTAACATCCTACAGAATCTCAAGGAAGAGACTCAAGGAATAAACCCAAAGAACAAACAGCTGACGATCAAAAAATCCTGAACCCTGATGACCAAAATAAGCACAAAACGCTAAATAGAATACCCAAAACACCAAAATACTACAAAGAGAGAATAATATGACAATTTTTTTCAGTTGCTTTAATTCACTGCTACAATGTTTTACATAGCCACAGTAAGGCTTGCTAATATAAACTTTTTTACTTGGGTAACACAGTTTTAGTTTTGTTTTTTTTGTTTTTTTTTTTCTTATGTCATGATGCACACTCATATGCACTCAAGTAAGAATATCCACTGTTGTGAACTACAAACACACAGGGCTTGCTACAAAGTGCTTTTAAATTTCTGAGCAAGATGCTGGTCTGTTAGGTGTCCTAGTCACTGCTTTGTCAACATTTCTCCTTGCTGAATGCATCGCCACATAAACCTTCACCTTATGAACTCACATTGGAGCTGGAGACTTTGCTGTTATTACTTTAGTCTTTTTTGGCTGTTCTGTATGCAACATCATCACTCTTCTGCAACTTTTGGCTGCCTTGTGCTTTACTGATAATCTTGTTTTCTGACATGGAAATAAATATAGCTGTAGTCAGCCTCAAGCCTGAGTTGTAAAAATTATACATGCCCTTTCAGTCCTCTGAAACAATCTCAAAGCTCTCATCACATTCAGAAAATGTGTTCAAAATGGCACTGGTGTCATATTTAAAGCTAACTGTGTTGGTTTTGAGCACAGTTTGTGTGTTGTGGCTTTGGGTGAGCTAATTGCTTCCAAAACAACTTTTACACCTTGGTGAGAGCTGTCAGAGGTGTCTGTGGCCTTCACAGACTGTTTCCTCGCTTGGTGCTCATGTTACTCCCTCCACAGGGCACTGAATTAATCTGTTGGTAGTGAATCATTGGGTTACCTACTTCCTGGCACAGGTTCACCCTAATATCTAGTTCAACATAGGTTGCCTGACAGCAAGAGATATGCTAATTCAATACCCTCTTTTTACACATCATAAATAAGAGTCCCTTCCAAACCTGGATTTATAGGATCTTCACCGCCCTTCTGCAGGATGATTTCTACAATTTTCTAAACATCCAGAACAGATATTGCTACAACATTTCAACATGGCTTTGAAGGACATTGTGTGACAAGTTGCATACATGAACCCATACATGACTAACCAAGCAAAATCCCAACAATATCTGGAAGGACCAAACCATATTTTCCATGTTTCTTTTGATATAAAGCTGATTTCATCTCATTTACTTAATAAATGAAAGCATAAGAAAGAGAGTTGCGGAGGATGATTATTTTTGGGGCTCCTTTATAGCTCTGCCCCTTCTCACTGCCTGCGCAGTGTGATTTGTAGAGAGATTGAAATGAGGCTGGCTGGTCGAGCAGAGACCGGTTCTTGATTTACACTCACTGTTAAATCACACAGACAGCCGGCTGCCGACACTGCCCACCTCCCCGCCTCAGATGCACATCTATCTCCATGCAGGAGCTCCTCCTGATTCCCAGCCTTATGGCACAGATAACATACAACCCAGAGTCCCAGACACAGACTGCTGCTGACAGTGTGGGAGGCTGTGGGTAACATCTGCCAGTAAATGATTCCCATTCAACCTAAGGTTTCTCAAGAGGATACTGCTGCAAACGTCAAAGACAAAATGCGTGACAGAAAAACAGAGAAGTTAAAAAGAAGCATTTGCCTGTGGTGAAAGAAATTAATCCATTTTTACACAGAGTTGGTGTTCCTTTTTAACATTAGAAAACTTTTTCGGGTTTTTTTTTTTTTTGTTTTTTGTTTTTTTTGGTTTAAAGTAATGCAATAAAAAAGTGATGATGATGATGATAATAATGAGAACCAAAAACCAGCTAAACTGATATTTTATTAAATATCGAATTCTTTTATCTTTACTTATTCAGATTGAATTGTTTCGATGATCGAAATGAGTTAGATACATTTAATATATACATTTATTAAATATAATCAGCCCCATACATCCTCCACAACAACAAATTACACCTGGGCAGGAATGTGGCTGAATCAAAGCAGTTTGAGGCTCTCTATTCTTACATAAATGTAATCAATCAAGCAACCAGTCATTTATTTCTACAGTGCTTCACACAACCACAGTGTTGGTGAGTGAAGTGCTTCACAATATCAAAATCATTTTATAATAACTTTTATAAAATAACTGTTAGACAGTTCAGTCACCTTTCATGACAATAGATATACAAATCGACCTTACATAATCTATAGCAGAGCAGATGACGCACAGTACTCCAGACATTCAATACATTCAAATGTAACGAAAATACAAAAACTTACTGGCCTTCAGCTCAGTCAGTTCAGTTGCAGAGAGCCTCTTCTTTGGAGGAATCAAAACATTCCGCTCATTTGAAATCTGTCTGTCTGTCCGTCTGTCACATCATAAGGTGAACTTTCTGGTTTCGTTGTGCTCGTACTAGTTGAAATAACTGCAATAGAGTGATTGAAGTGAAGACACTGCATCTTTGCTGGAAACAAATCAAAAGGAGAAGGAAGTTGATATTTTTTCTAAAAGATTTTTCAAAATAAAATACTCCAAACTGCAGTAAAAATGAGAACTTTGTCCAGTCAAGTCACCACAAGCTGCATAGGAGAGAAAGAAAAGCTACATATGACTCATGAGCGGCAAAGATATACAAAACTGAATGGAAAGCAAATACTGTCAGTTCCTAAATGCTGGTTTCTGTGGTTTTGAAGTATAGTGATTGAGATACAGTTGCTATGTTAGCAAAAGCATATACAAGCGTACCTAAAGGTGCAAAGCCAAATTGGATTATTTTCTGTTCCTTGTCCTGAAGTCATGTTTCACACATCACCAACAGCACTAATCTTTGACATTTACATGCTGTCTGTCATGACAGAAAAGTTTTCACAGACAGTGTTTTTTTTTAAATATTGCCACTTTTTCCATAAAATGCATGTCTGCTAGATGAGGTCTGCTTAATAATTTGAGCAAACCTTGCCTTTGTGACTTAAATATGCAAACTCTGGCTTGCACAGACTTTGCACATAAAAAAACAAGAGTACCCCCTTGGTGAATCAGCCTGAGACAGGGAAACACAGACAGACACTTTCTGATTGCTCAAAAAGCATTTTGGTTCTGAATAAAGAATCAGGAGACTGCCACAGTTAATAACTGAGTAGTGAACAGCCACATGAATGCCAGCAATAATGGCTTGTACACACAAAACAGTTGGGATGACTCAACTCGTTAAACTGCAGTTTGGCACTGACACACGACTTATTAACTTTACTGTGCAAACAACGAAGGAGCACAAGACCAGTTTTTCAATTATTTCTATTCTATTCAGTTTGGGATACAAACAACAGCTCATCTTGTCAAAAAGCAACAAAGAGGAGGAAGACTGCTTGGCCAGATTTTAGACTGAATTATTATAACTAAACAAGCATTGTGAAGTTTGCAGAGAAATGAAAAGGGAGAAACATACTTGCTCAAAACTATCAAGAATTACCAGGTTGTCATCGAAGCTGCAGAATGACATTGAATTCACTAATCAACTTCATAAATGAAATGGGATCATTTTAAATTGATTATTCTTTTAAAAATTATTTTTACAATTTTTTTCATGAATAAAATTATCTAAAAGCAAAGCACATACATCATATCTCAATTGACATAAATAAAATAGAGAAGTATAGGGGAAAAAAGTAGGTAAATAAAATGAACACTTGTCCTATCCATGTGCCCGTATTAAGTTGTATTAAGTTTTGTGCTACAAATTCTCACTTAGTCTTGTCTGATTCAGTTTTGGGTGCAATTTCCAGATGCTTAAAGGTGGAATTTACATAAATTTAAATAAATAAATGCAAGCACAAACAGCATGAGAACGTCCACTTATCATACCAGTCAGGAAGGAGGCAGATTCTAGGTCCCAGAGATATAGGTACTTTGGTGCAAAATGTAAGAACCATCCCAAGAACAAAAGACAAACCTTGTGAAGACGCCATGACTTCAAAAGCAAAACAAATGTAAAATTACAGTTTATATATGCACTCAGGGACCATGATCTTAATTTTTGGAGACATGTTCTTTGGTTTGAACAAACTAATTGGAAACTAATTTGAAAGAAAAAGAGTTAAGGTTAGGTTAGGTTAGAAGCCAAAAAATACTATGGTAAAATATGTGGGTGGCAGTGTCATGCTATGGATGCTGCAAGACTGACAGGTGAACTTCACAAAATAGATGGCATCATGAAGAAAGATTATTACCTTTAAATCAAATTAAATCCATTCATCAATTTTCTATACTTGATAATCCTTGCAGGTTTTCAGAGGTTCTGGTGCCCATCTCCGGCAGTCATTAGGCGAGAGGTGGGCTACACTCTGAACAGGTTGAATATCCATCACAGGGCAACACTTACATCTTAGGATACTTTGAAGAGACCTGTTGACCTAACAGTGATTGTTTTGGACTGTGTAGGTAAGCAGGTTTACCCAGAAAGAACCCAAGCAAGCATGGGAAGAACATGCAAACTCTCTGCAGAAAGACCTCATTTTGCTTTTTTTTTTTTTTTTTTTTTTTTTTTTTTTTTTTTTTTTTTTTTTTTTTATGGCTTTATTAGCAATGTTTATTTACTTCAGTCAGTGTTTGTTGAATAGTACTAACAGGTCTTTGTTTTGTGGGTCAGGAGTTTAAAAGTTACGTAATCACTGCTCTGTTCAGTCATCTATAGTGAGCAACAGAAAAAGAGCTCAACCTCGATTTGATATTCCCAGCTGTGACACAATTTTGTTTTCATGCCAGTGTTTGCTTCCTTTGTCATCTCTGAAGCAACAAACCTCTTGCATCACAAAGTTGTGAAAATGACCTCATTTAACAGAAGCCATATGTTAGATTATTAGATATAGTTTTGCCTTTGACATGGAGGTATATTCTAATTGTACTTTACAAAGGTTTCAATCTGAAATGTGATCTGATGTGCTGAGGCAAATTTCCTACATCCTAAAATGCTGGAGCCAAGCTCCTTTTTTAACTGCAAGCTTAGTGTCATTGTAGCTTATTACCTTGTGCACTCCATGGTTGGCAAGAAGTACTTACTGGCAGATGAACTGAGGCTGCTACTGGAGATTTTTCTCTGCTTGCTTAATCTTATTATTTCCCCATAAAATGAATAAATAAAATACAATTTTCTCCAGGCATATATATGTTTCCTAAATAATTGTGTCAACCTTGGGTATCAGTGTAGCATTAAACAGATTTGTCTTACAGTGACAGGTAACTGTGTTAAAAAAAAGCTAATTGCACACCCTGGGAATTTATGTTTACTCAAACCTCAGGGTAAATGCCAAGTGCAGGTTCTGTAAATGTAAAATTTTTATTGATTTACATTGTTTATTTATTGGCACCTCAGGTGAAGATATGTAAAAAGCCTTAAACAAAATTAATCTTCTGTTGCAACAGTGTAACCTCATTTGAGGTTAACCTCATTTGAGGTTACACTATACTGAGTGAAGAAACAAACCCTTGTGAAGAAATTAGGATTTTTAACTAAATTACCATCCCTGTGTGGTTTAGCTCAGCCACCAACCAGGCCAGGACCAAACTGGATCAAACAATCAGGTCTGCAGACAGGATCATCACAGCTGACCTGCCAGAAAAAGGCAGCTAACATCTCTGTAGACCCCACACATCCTGGACAGAAACTGTTTAGACTTTTATCTTCAGGACGAAGCCACAGAGCACTATTTTCAAAAACCAGCTGACAGTTTCTTCCCCCAGCCTGTTTCTCTGATGAACACAATGAGTAAACTACTCTGCTGTAAAACAAGATAAGCATATTTGCACTATTATAGCCTACCTTTAAAAAAAAAAAAAAAAAAAAAAAAAAAAAAATGATTGTGCAAACACACATATATGTGTTTTTTGTCATCTCTAAAGTTTATATATTTATATTTGATGTCTGTAGGTTTTAAACGTGTGAAAACTATCAGGAATGTTGGCTGTGTCTGTGTGGTGTGTTCTCTTAGTTTGTTGGTGCTTCAGGAACCACCTGAGGGCGTGATGGAGCTACAGGTTCTCCTCCAGAGGGTGGAGCCAGCAGCTGTGCTCCTGTACACCTGCATGTCATTAGGCTCATTAGCAGTGAGGATAAGAGGAGATGGCTGCCAGACATGCTTCACCTGAGTGTTAGCCATCCTGTGGTAACACAAGCCTTCCGTGTCTCCGAGCTTTATCTCTTAGAAAATAGCTTTGTCTAACATCTCATGTGGTCCATCCACATGAGATGCTTTGTCTAACATCTCATGTGGATTCTTCCTGAGAATCCAGGAAATTCTCTTCCTGAGAATTTCCTGGATTCTCTTCCTGAGCTTCTTTGGATCTCTTCATTCATCCTGCAAGTAACAATACCTTTCTGGGTCTTCCTCACGTCTGGCAACCTCCATGCTCCTCTTCATCACCATCATCCTCCTGCAAGTCTTACCTGTCCGCCCTCCAGCATTCTCTGCTTCCACCTGCGCCTTTCTCTATTGGCTCGCCATTACTAATTCTTCTTTTCTTGACATGTTTACTGGTATGTCTAAAACATGTCTTGTGGGTGTAAATGTTAAGAAATAAAGCATGTCAAATCAGCTTGAAGTTCTATCACGTCTATGTCCTTTTTCTGTTGCTTATAGTGCTTATACCTTGCTAATACGAGGCTGGACCCTCTTTTTGCCATCAGAATGGTCTGAATTCTTTGTAGCTCAGATTCAACAAGGTATCAGAAACGTAATTGACATGACAGCATCACACAGTTGCCACAGATTTCTCAACTGCACGTACATGATGTTAAGCCCCCGCTCCACCATATCCCAAAAGCTGAGATCTGGGGACTGTGAAGGCCTTGACTTTGGTGAACTTGTTGAAGAAACCAGTCTGTGATAGTGTTGTCCGCAGGTCTTTCCATCTGCACAACTGCAATATCACTGGATTTATTTTTTTTTATTTTTTTATTTTTTTTGGAACATTTTCTCCAAACCATGAAGGTGAGGTGAAAACCATATTAGATCAGCAGTTTCTGAAATATTCAGACAAGCCCCTTTGGCACCAACAGCCAGGCCATGTTCACATTCTGATGCGTTCAGTATTTATCAGTTCAATAAATTAATCAAAATACAAGTCAAATTCCCCTACTGTGCCTCTGAAGTGAGGTAAGTAAGCCTTCATCCATGTAGACAGAGTGTCTGAATAGTATATCATGAGATTAGATCATGTTATTATCAGGTTATTGCTGTAACATTTGAGTCGAACTTGCATAATTTGCTTGGTAGTCACCTATGTACAGGACATGGTATTGCACAGCTGAAAATCAAACTGTTTACGACATGTTATCCAGATGCGTTGAAAGGCACTGCTGCAGAGCTGCATCCTTAAAACGTATCTTTGTACAGCAGAGAAATCCAAGGCAGATACACAATAATGTGATAGGGGTATAAAAAGTGTATAAAAAGTAAAATGATTTATATATATCTTAGAAAATAGCTAACTATTCTAATTTGTTAATTATATATATATATATATATATATATATATATATATATATATATATATATATATATATATATATATATAAGCTTTTTCATTGTAAACCTTTATTTGCTAATTAATTGATTAATGGGTTTAGGAACTTTTATTTAGTAATGACTGATCTCCTAGTTCTGTGGAGTGCAAAAATGATGCCATTTTGCCCTTAACCAAACTTCAAAATAGAAAATACAAGAGCAAATGCTTATAAAATAAGACAGATATGTGTTGATCTTCATTGATCACAAAATGCCTTCTACAAATTAGGTCTTTGTCTAAAATGGCTCATATCTACAGTCAGAACAGTTATTAAACAGTTTAGGATGAAATGAAACTCTGAATAAATAAGCCTGGACAAGCACCCATATTTATCTTGTTAGCATATATAGTTGAGCTGGATGGCAAGCTCAATCTCAAAGCGCCTTCTGTCAAAGGACTGCTGCAATTAATTAGTATGAGATTATACTAATAAAATTATTTTAAGTTTTTACACATCCTTAGCAGGGCTCCCAGTAATAGTAGCAGGAGCTGTAAACATGAAATAGTCAAAATTACTACAGTAGGAGACAGCTTTGCAGCAATAAATGATATTTAATCAAAATATTTCATCCAGGTAATTTGTGCAGAGAACAAAGATTAGAAATAACCAGTTGGCTAATTTCTTATATCAAAAATAGGTATGTTCATTTAGGCGGTGATGGTTACTTGGCAACTGCTTGAAACCCTACTAATACTCAGGCACATGAAAAGTTTTACACTTTGTTTTATGTATCAGGTAAACAATATATAATTTGTTAATTAATGAGACTTAGTGGTACCGGTGGTCGGATGTGGTGACCCTTGGACACACACAGCGAGGCTTTTTAGTCTTTTAGTTCTGACTTTTTTCTTTGGAAAGTTGTGGTAAGCTGATGACGTCTGAAGCCTTCTATTTAGAGAACAATTTTGGAGGGAAAATGTTCCTTTTCATGAAACCTCTGGCAGAATACAAATAGGTTTGACCATGCACAAGGTGAGTTTGAGTGTGAAAGCCTGTGAAACATTTTTCCTCTTAACAGATAACCTCGAATAAAAAGAAGCTATTAACAAACTTTTAAAATCACCTGTGTCTGCCTCTTTACATCCCAGCTCTGACGTTCTTACCGTCTTTCTGTCGCATTGGGTGGTTATCCCCCCAGCCTCATCCTTCATCTTGTTACCTTCCTGTCTTTAATTAAGTTCCACATGCCAGTTTGTGGAGGAGTTTTCAAACAGAGCGATTAAAATCCTACAAGGTTATTTCGGTGTCAGTGCTAAAAAGTGGCTGCGTTTCTGAAGAAACCTCACTCGTGTGTTTGATCTAAAGACTTCACCTACACAGCCTTCTGTGATTTGGAAAATATACGGCTCATCAAGGCATGAGTTGGCTGATTGCCTCCTTTATCTTCACTATTTTATCAGCTTGGCAACTTGGCAGTTTAATAGATTCCTCCTACTCATTGTCTAACACAGTTTCAGAATTTATGGTTTAATAAGCTTATAAATAATCCCGCTTGTGTCCACAGACACAGAGAAGGTGAGGAAATGTCACCACACACCCGTCGATACTGAGGCAGGCTCTGTGATGGCGGGCAAATGCCCCTGTCCGTCTGGTAGCTTGGCTAAGCATTTTCCCAGAAGACATCTTTAAAGAGGGGCCATTTAAGTTCAGGGAGCTTGTTACTCATCCTCCCTCTGTTCTCACCTGAGTCTGGGTAAGCTTATTGCTTATGTGGGGGAAAAAAGTTATTTGTTGTGGCTTCTGTAAACACCAGAAACTGCTATTTTCTCCATTTACATCGCACTACACTGCAAACTATCTCTCCACTGAAGACCTTGGCAGTCTGGCAGTATTACCGACATTTAAAACCAGTTGATTCACCTTTGACTTTTTCACTTACCATCAATATAGTTGCTATGGTGATCAGCAGCTTCCCAATACAGCTCTATAATGAGAGTCAAACAGGGCATCATCAAATCTCCACAAGTTTATCAACTTAGTACAAAAAGTGAGGACATTCTTGTTAGCTATTTATTTCTCGTAACATTGCTTTTTTGCATTTAAAGATCTGTTTATTTCTCTCTAAACGTCGTCACATTTGTGAGGAAAATGCATCTGTGGTTTAGGAGCAAAGTTAAGTTTATGGGTTTCTGCCATTAAAAACTTGCCCACTCTTTTCTACTAATATCAAAGAGATTATTCTGGTATTGATTCTTTTTTGATGTTGTTTAGTGGATTGGATAATTTATTCTATTAACAAACAGGGGTATCAGCAGTGTGTGGGAGTACTGCACACAACCACAACATCTCGGAACCTCCTCTTCATGCTGCTCACCAGCTTGGACACACACGTCTGTGGGATGGGTTCCCATTCAACAACCAGCATTTGCTACAAAGTAAGCCAATGTGGTTTTGTTTGGTAGAGTTTAGATTTATGGCCCAAGCCCATTCAGGCCAAAATTATTTGCTCAATTTTCTGCTGGGTCAGGCTCGAGCTTCTGTGGTGCATTTATAAAGCCATACAATACATACAGCGCAGAGAAAGCCAAACAAGAATGCGTGATATAAAGCTGTGTTAAAGGGGCTGTATTGTGTGTATCTTTAAGAAAGTCCTGCTCTTTCTGAAACACGCCTTCAGGAAATTATCACAACAGCTAACCTTTTAACGTTTTTACCAAGGCTGCACTGAGGTCCTGTCTCAATAGTCACACTTCCACCCTTGTGCTAAGTTTGCATCCAAGCGGACTTCAGCAAAGCGCGTTACCCACAATTCAGAGCTGCGTGTGACGTTTTGAATTAGAAGGTGGAAATATGGCAATTTTTTTCTTTTTTTTTTTTTTGAAAATCTTCGTTGAGGATTTAAAAACCAGTATTGGTATTTATATTGACTTTCTTTTGCAAAAAGTTATTACAAGGATAAACTTTATTCATCATTTTGAAAAGAAATTTCTTTAAGATTTTTGTTGGAGTGAAAAATAAAGATGTTTGTTTCAAATTTTCTTCGGAGAGATATCATCATCATTTTTAAACAAATGTTTTTTTTTTCAGGGTAGAGGGAAAGAAAATTGAAGTCAGTGTGTTCCTTATGAATTTATTATTACATTTTTTTGTCTATAAAGTCACAGCCATTTATAATCAAAGCTGGTTCTTTTGTAGTAACAGCTGATTATGTAATTAGATCCTTAATTAACTGAATTATACCAGGAGGAATTGTGTGGAAAATATGGCAATATTACACAGAACAAGCAGTGTCTTTTGCAAAAAAAAAAAAAAAAAAAAAAAAAAAAAAAGTTTTCAAATGTAAAGTATAGAAATAATTTTTGTTTCATATTGTACATGTGTGAATACAATCAAATTTTGTTCTGCTTCAAGTCTACTCTGAATCCCCAGCATCAGAACCAAACATGGAGAAGCAGCTTTCTATTTTTATGTTCCTCTAATCTGTAACAAACTTCCAGAAAACTGCTGAAACACTTATTTAAATCAAGGCAAAAATACCTTTAAAATCATCCTGCCACCTTCTTAGAATGCATACAGTTTTTATTAATTATGACTATTTCACTCTTTATCCTGCCATTTTGAATGTCACTGCTATGACTGTCGCAATTCTCCAATTTTTGCACACTTGTAAAACCTGCACACTCGAACCCTTATGTGTACTTCAACTGAGTACACACTTCAGAGAGGCGCATATAGTGTATTGTGAGTATTGGGACTTGGCCTGAGAAGTAGCTAGTGTAAAGAGTTCAACAGATGCACAGTTCCACCAGGTGTTTGCTAATTGCTGCTGGTTAGTCTGAAGGGGCTGAGTGGGGATGTCGTGGGGGAGGGTTGTTCTGTGTGACAAAAGCTTGGAAGCTTAGAAACTGCAGCTCAAAGGAGGTGCTGGGTCCCAAAGGTGGCTCTAGATCCATCCAGGCATTTTGCACAGCTAAATGGCTGCCACGGGGAATTAAAGGATTCCTCAAACATGCATGAAAGAATCGAGGCAACACTCCAGGTATGTTTTTGATGACGGAATAACATTATAACGTGATATAAAGCTCAAAAAAGTCGATTTTACATAATACTGCCCCTTTAATCTACTCATTCTAAATAGAGTGGGCACTACCCTGTTGAGGGAGGAAAGAAAGAAAAGTGCAGAAGTTCATTAAACTGTAACAAGCGCAGCACACTGCACAATAAATGTGCATTATTATATTAAACAAAAGCTAAATATGGGAGAATCTGCTTATTCAAATTATGGTCTGAAAACGAAAGCAGTAAAATCCAAATTAAAATAATATGTCAGATTTTCTTCGGGTTCAAACCTGTACTTAAAGTTAATTAGTTGGGTTGGATCGGGCTTGGGCACAGTGTCTACAGGCTCAGGCTCGGGCTGGGTCAGGTCGGATTTTTTAGGCCTGATCTAAGCTCTAGAGGTGAGCAGATTGATCCAAAATATCAATACCGAGTCAGTATCAGTATCAGATCCATATTAGAGTGGTAAGATCAATACTTTAGTTTTAGATTCCCAGTTGAAATTTTGTTTCATTTTTGTATTGTAGTTTCTCAACACTAACTCAAGAAGATTTCGCATTGATTTGCTCTTCAGGGTTCATTTTTTGCACTTTATTTAGGAAAAAATGAACACAAATTTGTTCTTTTTTTCCATAGTTTTTGTTTATCATGGTAATATGGTATTAAAGTGTTTTGTAGACACCTATAAACTTTGTCCAAATTCTATCCCAGGTTTTATCAAAAATAATTCAAAAGAAAAAAAATCATAAAAACACCTGACGGTCAAAAGTTTAATGTTATATCAAATTTTAATAATTAAAATTATCAGTATCATTATCTGCGATACTGGCCCTGTATTTACTTGGTATCAGATCGATACGATAATATCAGCATCACACACCTCTACTAAACTCTATTTGTTGGTCTCACTGGCATGAACAACATGTCCAAGCTGATCCCAGAAGTGTTCAGTGGGGTTGAGGTCAGGATTTGATATAGATCCTTCAATCCTCTCCACTCACAAATTTTGGAGGTAGCCTCTGGTAAAACTCACTCTGAGTGGGTGACTGGTGACATCTTAAAGGATAGTTTGATCCATAACAGTGGAGATATGGGATTGTAACTGGTTGTAGAATCTCATCTTACTATCTGTCTCCTCCAATGTTGACATGCTTTGCTTGGTCAGTTACGGCAATACTTCTACACAAAATCCCACTGCCTCCACCAAAAGCTGGCATTGGCAGAGAGGGTTTGGAAAGCACACTCCACATATTCTACCCCCAAATTAATTTTCCTTAAGTGTCCACCATTTAAGGGGAAATAAACAGGTTTAACCTAAGTAAAGTTTAATTTATTTTTTACTAACATAGCTGGGACTGTGTTTCTTTCACTGTAAAGGCCTGCCATTGAAAAGTAAATTTTCATTCAGCCTTAAAATTTATATACATATATATGCAGACATGAACACTTCACATACTTACTTGAGATCATATATTTAGGTTTCTCGAGCAACGACCAAACAAAAACTTTTTAAAAAATCCCAGAAGTTTTGAAAATATCTTCTATAGCTGCTGTGGAAAAGTAGGTCACACTCCAATGTGTGGTAGAGGAAATCCCATTGCTGCATCTTTCTCTCCTTCCAACTTTTACTTAAAAACATGTCACATTTACTTGGCTCGGGAGTGAAAAATCAAAAGTTCATTCTTGGCAAATTTGCTTTGCTTCTAGAACACATACTGTAAATACATATCTTTCTACAGATTAAAAAGACCTAATAGTGCATGAACCGACCAGCACTCAGTGCTCAAGTTGGTTGACTCAGTTGGATGAAAAAAGAGAAGAACATTGTTTTTGGTCTTCAGCTCCACATCACAATGTAAGGTGTAAAAATATAAGAAAAATGAAGTGTGATATTGCAGTGACAAAAGATAAAATAATGCAATGCCGATTATTTGTTTGTCTCTTTCATCAGAGGAGAACATTAGTCAAACAGAATGTAAAGAGTTTCCAAAGCATTGCAACATTCCCACAACATTTTGTCACATTCATAGGTGTTTGGGTTTTTGTTTGTGTGAATATAATTTTCTCCTGTGGGTTATTCATGTTCAGAAATCTGGCCATATTCTGTTAATTTCTCTGTGTTTATTTTTTCTTAGGTGTTGCCAGATTAGTTTATTCCTTTTTTTCAGTTTCTTGGGATTTTTGTGTCCTGTTTCTTGTTTCCTTTAGATTATTGTCAGGTTTTGTACTTTGTATCAGGATCCTTTCAGCTGGTTTCAACTCCTGAGTAAGTTAGTCTTCTACCTCAGTTCCTGGCTCTGTCCTTGCCACAGCTGTGCCACATTTCTCCTCATTAGTTTACCTGTTTTTTGTTTGTTTTTTCTTTTCTTTCTTTTTTTTTTTTTTTGTCACAGCACTGCCTTGGCTCAGTATTTAAGATGGATTTTTCTTTGTTCCTTGCTGGATCCATTTGTTTGATGCCACTTAATCTGATTCCAGTTCTGTAAGTTTTTTTTGTTTTGTGTTACAGTCACTAAAATGTCATACTCTAATGACTGTCTGCACCTTGGCCCTGCCAAACAACACACCATTACACATTTAAGGTGTTTGTCTTATCGACATTGATTAACAGGTGAAGTAAGGTACATGTGAATGGACAGGGGATCAATATCCAGAGTTTTTACAATGTTTGGAACACCACTGCATCACCAGAGTGAAAAACATGATGTTTCATAGCAGATATGTTCTGGTAAAACATCACGGATCTATATTCAGGAATCCAACGCAGTTTTTATGTCAACTTTCCAGTCTTTTATTGACTTAAATGTAAATAGTTTTCAGTTACTTCCAATAAGTTTCTAAACTGTAAATACAAAAGTTTACAAGGAATTTGTGCATATATTTCGACAGTGGTCTGCATTCAAAGATGGATGGATGGTAGGAATTTCTTAGATGTTTCCAGTCTTTCCAGACTGGGAATGAATTCTGTTTTTAAATGTGTCCTTAATGAAGATGGGACTCTATGAAATCATTTTTTATTAGTATTGATTAATTCATCTAGTTACACTTCATAACATTTATAAATACAGTCATTCTTCATAATTCCTGCTTTTATTCATATAATTTGTCTGGTTTTGTTCTTGTTACCTAGAAATAAACCTTTATTTGTTCATATGTAGTAAAGCTGCTCTTTCTCACAGCTCACCATGTTGTGCCGTTCTGCCTTCAGTCGTTGGTAATCTGCCACTTGGCAGCTAGTTTTAAAATATTTTTATTGGTTGTCAGGGATAACTTTCTTGTAAAATAAAAGGTCAAGAGGCTCATTCTAATCTTAACTTTTTAATATCCTAAACAAACATTTCCTTTTTTACCTTCGGCTTTTTAATTGTCAAAATAAATTAGTTTGCTGATCAAGCAACAGCAGAAGTTATTGCTCCTGCATAGACAGATTAGATACACACAGATACATTTTTATTGGATTACTTCAGAGGGTTTATTAAAGACTGATTATGTGTGCTCATGGCAGAGGGATCTTTTTTTAAAGGAGTATCTGATTCCTGAGTATTGTGTAGCTCTTGAGAAATCTCCATTGGAGCTTACTCTGTAGAAATAAGCTTCTCCAATGGTGGCTGCATTCAATTTAAGATTTAAATCTGCTGGAGTATGCTTTGCTGTTTTTACTCAGTTATGTATTTCCTCCCAATGTTTACATGAATGAAAGTTAGTCACAAGTGAGAAAATTGATGTTTTTAATTGCAAACCTGTTGAGGCTTTAACTTATAAATACTATGACTCTCTTTTTAATCACAGAAACATTTCTGCCAGTGCATTAATTTTATTATTGTGCAGCAAACACTTCCAAAGTATCCTGTTCTGAAGTTAGAGAATAGTGTCAAATTTTAATGCTGGTCTTAGGGGGCTCTATCATGTTTTATGTAAGCTTTCTGAAAAATCTGTTGGAGACATAGCTTTATTTTTATGATATATATATATATATATATATATATATATATATATATATATATATATATATATATATATATATATATAATTTTTTTTTTTTTTTTTTTTTTTTTTTTTTTTTGTTATTGTAGCTTTATTTCTCTCTGTAAGCTCTCGTGTTTCCTCATGCTTGTTAATTTAGACAATTAGACAACTGTTTCATTCTCATAGCCTCTGCAGAGTTTATTTTCATGAGTTTTCTGTCTTCTGATTTAGCTTTTTTTTCCCCTTTTTTATTTTATTAGTCTCTTGGAGATTAAAATATCTTTCAAGAGAGACATTAGCAAGAAGGCAGTAACACATACAACAAAGCACATAACCATATATCTATTACAAAACAAATGCAACTGCTATTCGGCATAAGCAAGAGAACATTCAAACCATAAACAAAACAGCAGGAAGATCAAAAATAATGACCAAGTGAACTTTTCTGTTGTTGCATTAAACAGCTTGCCCTATTTTTTTTTTTTCATCCAGTTATTTCAATAGTTTGCCTTCCTTGCTGATTTTCACACATTTTGTATGTTCCCTGGTTTTGCACACTTTTATTTTTAACCCGCTACTGTCTTTGTTTTCAGTTACATTCGATTTTGATTAAGAAAAGCTGAAGTAGAAATTGTTTGTTTAAATATAGCACATCAATATGGTCATTTAGTTTGAAAACTGGCAAATTTGGTCCTTTTTTTTTTTTTTTTTTGCATTATTCCAACAGTTAGAAGGTGGCAAAGGGCTCCCAATATGATCTTTGGTATAAGATGAAAATGTCTCTACAGGCATTGGTGGTATACATAGGCCACTTTTTCTGTATGGGGGTTTTCAGCAATACTGCATTTCTGTGCAAGTGGGTTCAGTTCACCTTATCATTATACTGCCTAGCCTTCTGCCTGCATTTGAGTCCTCCTTCAACATGCAACAGTTGTAGAATCACAAACATTAAGAAAATGGGGGGAAAGAATCTTCTGCACAATGTGTGCATTTTTACCTTAGTTTTACAATGAGGAAAATATCCTTTGGGATGTGGGGATGCTTGATGGCAGCACAAACTTGCAGCCATGCTTATTTTTATTTCTTTCTCTTATCAGTATTTTGAAACCACTTCTAACCACAACATGTGTAGTACTAGCTTAAAGTCAATTTTTAGGGGTGCTGTGGTGGCGCAGGGATAGTGCATAAGATCCATATACCAGCTTTCACAGGTTTGAATCCCGGCCTGTTGTTAAAGTTTACTCAACAATGGGAGCTGGCAATATTGTCACAAGATCATAACACAAAAGAAACTAATAAAAAAAACATAATTAATAGCCATGGCCTTTTGTGAACCATTGGCTGCAACTTCTATAGAGAAGTCTGTTTGGATATGTTGTCATAGCCAGGAGTGGTGCGATTGTGATGCACTTCAGTGACACAGACTTTTGTCATAGTTTTCATAATTATAATTTTCAGCCAAAAGAGTGATTGTGTTCAAACATTGACAGAGGTTCACATTTGTTACCCAACCACCTCACACTAAAGTCGATGACATATGTTCACTTTTTAAAAAAAATACTTTTAAATGCAGGTTTGAAACATTAAAACTGACACATAATGTGCAGCATTCAACTCAACATAATTATGTAACAAATATCAAATCAGATGTTCTTTAGTGCCTATAAAACAGAGTAACAGAGCTCAGTGGTTGTTAATGCAGAGGGCCTGTGTGTACCCACAGTCTGTATTTGGTTTCTCCACTGTGTTAGAAAGGGGGGAAAAATCAAACAGGTAACATCTGTTGTGTTTAAGTTACTGTGTCTGCCCAGAAGTCTTCAGTGTGGATCTGCGGTTAAATTGGTTACTATAAAAATCCTCCAATGCACCATCGAGTTGTTAAGGGATTTCTCTTTTTCTTAAAAAACAAATATGTATGTTGATAAAAGTTGGAGCACTTCAAATTGCTTTTATCAGTCAGAATCAAAGTCCATCAGAACTGTGACTTTCCCCCCCCATCTTCCCTCTAGACAATGTGAGGCATCCATAGCAAAACATTCTGACCTCTCCTTCCCATCCACAAACCCTGCATGCATCAGTTAAGAACCCACTAACGGCAGCTCTCAAGCTGCCCAGCTCTCATCCAGGACTTTTAGGGCTGTAGTTTTAAATAAATCCACTTGTTGGGTAATGAGTTTCTCAGCAACTGTGGTGGTAAATCTAAAATAAAGTTTCTTTTCTACTGAGATACAGAAAAACAAATACCAGAAACAGATATGCTCTGCTAAAAACAACCTGCTTTAGGTAACAAATTTAATGTCAAAAGAACAAGACAGATGATGCTCTGAGATTTGCAACATGTTTACTTAGCTCTATATAAATGACTTCTTAAAAATGTTTTATGGCTAAATAAAATTTAAAACCATCTCTCAATATTGCAACAAACCAAATTCCACTCAATTGCATTGCCCCTGGATGAGATTTTTTATCTCCCCACACAGATTGACCTCAGGTTTCTCATTCAGCTGAACTGTAAGATGAAGGAATTTTTAAAAAAAGTTTCCACATTTATTTAGTCATCAGAAAAAATATGTCATGAAGTTTTAACCCTAACCTAAATATTCAATCAAGGCCGCATGAAAGAAAAAAACATTAGTATGCAGGCCTCGCCACCTTTCTCTAGCTTTACCTTTAAGTTTTTAAATATAGATGAAAGTTTTCTCTGGAGAAGGAAATTCAGAGAGGTGGAAGCTGGAGCTATAGCCTGATGGAAACCAGTTGTAGGGAAAAGAGAGTACACCCTTGCCTCTTCAACCTTGGCTGACTGTGTTATATGTGATACAGTGTGAAAAAACCTAGGGAGAAACCTTATAGACACAAGCACATTCACACACAGACATGGACACACATGCAGGTGTTTAGATCCAGGTGTTTGTCAGATACACTCTCAGTCAGGCTGCAATTGCCACTAAATACATCTCATATTTCCTTTTTACTGTGTACTTTCCATTGAAGTTGTAACTGTTTATTTATATATGGATATGTTGCTGTGGATTCTGTTTTTTCTCTTTCCTCAGGTCTCAAGGCAAACTTCAGGGATGATGACTTGTTTTATCTGTATGCTTTTTTTTCTCTCTCTCTTCTACTTCAATCTCTTTTTTCTCTTTAAACCTTTCCTCCATCTTTCTCTTTCCTTGCCTCTTTTTTTCTCTTCTATGTGTCCATTACATCTGAAGTAAACCCAAAGCAATTTCTAATCAAGTTTTATACATGTATACCAACGGGAACATCATGGCAAAAGCCGCAATGTTCCGCTTGTGAAAGCAGATCTGATGGGCCTTACCTTGACATTCAGACAACAATTTTGAGTACCACACTGCTGGACAGGACACGTTTATAAAAAAAAACAAAAAAACTGAAGTTGGTGGCAATGATGTTTGGAATTATTGCTGAGTTATCTTACTGTCTTCATAGGAGGACGTTGCTATGAGGGGGACATTGTTCAGTCTTGCTTGGAGATGTTCTGCTGGGCGTGGTAACCCGGATGGTGAGGATCCCGAGAGGTGCAGGTGGTCTGTTGGAGAGTGATGAGGTTGAGGACTTGTAGTGAATGGAGGTGTGCCTGCCAACCTTGGAGACAAATGCAGGATCCGGGAAAGATCAAAGGAGAAAGTGTCCTGGACCAGGAGCAATGGGTAAGTGATTCACTCAGACCTTGGTCAGGTAAGGGTTTCTGTTGTTCCATTCTGTAGAAACACCAAGAACAAAACATGAGTGACTAAGAACAAAGGTTTATCGCAAAAATCTCAAGGAAGATTTAAAGGTTGACTTGACTGCTACCAATAGTGGTTGACCATCAGGCACTGAATGATTGTCAGATATAGAGTAGTGATGGCAGTCTGGTGTGACTGCATCAGTCAGCCATAGCCACGCCCCCAGCTTTTAGACCTGCAGTTTCTGGAGAGAAGACACAAGCACATCCAGCACAACCAACACGGGGTAAATTCTTCAATTTCTCATGTATTTTTCTTCACCATACAGGACACCTGATGTAACAGCAACTGTCAAAATTATCTGACAAAAAAGCAGCACTATACTAAAAATAATCAAAGTATTTTCTGATCTAATTACTAATACCAACATGAAGGGATAAAATCTGTAACAGCACTGTGTGTGTTTACACTCCTCTAGCCTCAGCAAAAGCACAGCATCCTTGTTGAGTTGTTTTGTGCAAAACTTCAAACGTGCCACTTTGTGAATTTATACTCAACTCTCTATCATGTTTTCTAGTGTTCACAGCTGCATTATTTTGGGCCACCCTCTTCACATCAAGCACAGCCACAAAAAGGGTGTTAATTTTCTTTCTTCCTGCAATGACAAGGGAAAAAAAATACCAACTGCCTTAAGGGGATAAAAGAATAAAGCCAGGTTATGTTTAAAACTGCCACATTCTTTTAATTTGTACTGAGTGTCCATGGGTTTTTAAATCATCAGCAAATGGTTTTTGCTTTACATACAGAAGGTTTCAGATTAGTTTTTCTATGTTCTTGCTGCTGATTCATTCTTTTATTTGGAGTCCTGGGGAATCTCTGATGGCCAGTGGTCCATTGTGGTCTGCTGAGATCACAGCTATTCATTATTCTGCTCTCCTGTGGTACTATTTGTGTTGGATTTTTAAAAACTTGAGTAATAATTACCAACCTGCTAATTTTTGACTGCCATTGCCTCACCAGATGGAAGAGGCACTGAGATTTTTGGATTCCTCAGCATGCCAGCAGCACCCTCTGTGCTTCCTAATGGCCTTTCCTGTTTATATAAGTAATAACATCTGCTCTGGTGACAGCAAACATTTTCTTCCCTACATACTGAGAACCACTAATATCTACCAAGGCCTCGCCCCACCCCCTACAGCATTGTAATAAACAGTACCTATTGCTCTTTGGATCTGGTCTCCCCCGTACATCCCTCTCTCCTCTGCCCCAGAAATCTGTCAGTGGTACACTTTGATGTCCTTCCTCTTGTCTTTCCCTGCTGTGGATCTCCTTTTTCAGGCTCAAGTTTTTATTTTTTTTAAGCTGTTAATCTGCCCCCCCCCCCCCCCCCCTAGAGAGAGGAGCCTTTTTCTTCCCTGGAGTTGTGCCTGATGACTAGGAAAGCATCTTATAACACACAGAAATGTTGCTTGTCATGCTTGTAACTTTGAATGAAATTTCTGCATAAATTAGTTGGGTGTGGTGGTGTTTCTTTTTCTTTTTCTTTTTTTTTTTTTTTTTTTTGTTGAAAAAGTATTTAAATTGAGTCATTCTCACATGTGGTCATTTGCTATTAATAGTAGTTACTGGCTTTTTAACCTATGCTGTGGTAAATTCACATCAAATTACACTTTGCCGCCATGTACCGACCAAAGTTATCCCCAAGTATACTTGACTCAAATTTGCAAACTAAAAACTTAAATCTGTATCTATTGCTTGTGCGACATTCAAAGTAGCAATCTCTACTTAATTTATCTGCTTGACAACTCAGACCACTTTTTTTTCTTTTTTTTTTTTAGATTGAATATAAATAAAAATTCAGATAGTAAAGGGTTATCTGTTTGAATATTAAGCTTCATTTTACATTTACCAGACTTTGTTGACCAGATCTATAACCTCATCCCAGGAGATTTTGAATGATGTCTAGCTTTTCTCAAAAAGGAGGACAAACTTGGTTAATAGTTGCAGCTGTTTTTTTTTATTCTTCTAAGTCTCTTATTCATCGTGATTGATGAAACATAATGGCCTTTAAGGAGCACTGTTAATTGGAGTTTGGACATATTGCTGTATCTTGAGTAGAGACCAGTGTAAGAAAATGCATATCACTGCGTGAGTGTTGATGTTTGATAGCTTATGTCTCTACATAAGACTATGCACACTGTTATCCTGAGCTAATATTTCTAGGAACCCAACTAAGCCAAACAAGACTGTTTCTAGGATGGAAGGTGTTTTCTTTCTGTTCTCCTATATGAAGGGAAGATTGAAGCAAAGGAGGGTACAGTCTGTTGCAATCTCAAACTAGGATATGACTGATTAGACACAAATTCACAGCGAAATCATATGGTGACGGAGGAAAACTTAAGATCAATCCCTGACCTGTGATTGACAAGATAACAATATGCCCAATCAGTGAAGGCACTGTGATGGAAAATTTTATGACAGGCAAAAGTCTTATGACTGTTTTAACCATATAGTTGTCTTTATTTTCTAATCCTTCTGGACTTTTGTAGAATAAACTTGTGAGTTGTCACATTATTTGCCAGAGATGTAGCTTTGTACCTGCTAGGGATGGATGAATAGAAGTCAGTCTGTTTTCCTAACTACTTTTTTTGCAAATCTTCTGAGGTCCTTGGGTTTAAAAGACATGTTTTGAATTCAATAAGGCAGAGCTGACATACTGGCAGACCTCTGACACGAAAGAAACCTGACTTGGTGCTTTTCACCTTTAACAGTACTTGGGTAAATTATTTTTATCCCCAAAACATTTGGTGCCATGACCTGGATTCCTTGACTGGACCAGAGGACATTGACAAACCTCTGTTGAGCACACAACCTGGGCAAATGCACCATCCTTTTATCTTGTGAAGGCATAAAGAGAGGGGGGCTGTTGCTTGTCAGGTCTGTGATCTCCAGCACTGGAATCTGTAAAATCAAAGTGAATCCACTGCTTTGTTTTTTTTTTGTTTGTTTTGTTTTGTTTTTTTTGGGAGGGGGGGGTTGTTGGTTTTTTTGGTGAGAGACTTTTAACACGAAGTTTACTAGTTTTAGTAGCATTACTATGTTTGAAATTAAATTGGAGGAGGCACAGATATGCAAGAAGCAATATGAAAGGAAAAGGTAATTCTTGTGACATGTTGAGACATGCCTGCTGTCTATGCAGACTGCAGGAGAAGGTGAGAATTTCAGCAGATAACAGGAAGATTCAGTGGGGTACACCAAATATTTCAGTTTTATTCATTGAAGTTTCAGCTTCTGTCATGCAACATGATATATTTGGTCTTTTAGAAATCTTAAATCAACCAGCAGATGTTATAAAAGTTTAGTTTACCGATAGGTTTTCATTCTTTGACCTTTTACAGTCTTCTTTCATGCATCATGTTTTATATACATTGCACGTCTTCCCTCTTAAAACTTGCTCATTTTGACAAAAAAGTGGCTCTTTTTTTGAAAAGTCAAATCAGTCTGCTTGAGTTTGAAAAACGCACACATCTGCGGTATTGAAAGGTTACACAACGCCTGATATGAGTTTCGCTCCCCTGGTTGTGAAAGAAGTTTTGTAGTTTCATTTAACTGCTTGTTGAATGAAAGTGTGTGTCGATAGATAGATAGCTCTGAACCGCCCAGACTTTGCCTTTCCATATGTAAATTAAGAAAGTGACACCCTCAGTTATATGCACGTATAAGCAGCACGGGAATGTCCAAACCATCATACTATTTCAAATGGAGATAGGTTCTGTGTCCCAGAAATGAACATGTTTTGATGAGAAATAAAGCAAAAGACCTTGTAAAGGTGCTGGCTAAAACTAATAATACAGTGTCATTATCCATTTATGATGAATAATGAAGCATGCTATTAGAATAGGAACAAAGTTGCTGAAGGCTGATAAGTTAGTGTTTGGCTATCACAAAACCCTGAGCTCAGTCCCATAGTTTGGAGAATTCGAAAATTGCTCAGGTTTTACTTTAGGTTTAAAAAAGGACCATTGCTTACCATTTCTTTAGTCAGCTACCCCAGCAATGTGTCCTCCCCGCCCCTTCCTTAGGGAAAAAAGAATAAACAGGCTTTTAAAGGACAGCTGTCTGTTAGGCTGCTGATTTTTAGCAATCATTCTTATAAATCAAATACTCTACCTTTTTAGAGGGGGGATAACAATAATATAGCGTTTGACCCACTGCAAGTTAGGTTCAGGTTTCTTTAATATTGGCAGAACAAGGCCACCATGCTCTTACTAAATTTCTTCCCTATTCATTCAGAGCACATTCCTCCTTTCTTTTTATTATATGTTGCACCAAAAAAAAAAAAATAAATAAATAAAAGGCTCTGCAGAGTTTGAAAAGTAGAAGAGGTCTTTTCATAGTTCATGAGTTCAATGGAAATTAAGGCCACAGTGGCATTCCAATATTCACTGACCTTTTAGTTCTGTTTTTGATTTTCACTGATTTTATTAGGAAAAATATCATGGTCTGTAGAATGTGGACTATTTCTACTGGTCTCCAGTTGGTTTTAGCTGTTTGAGACAAATAGCTTTTCATATAAGGCAAGTGTTTGAGACCAGTTTGAATGGTTCAAAAGGCAAAAACTTATTAAAAATAAAATCCACTTTATGACTGCAAAAAGCTGCATCAGGCATCATTTGCAGGCAGTTTCATGTTAGACATCTGGATAGGCACAGGCCTCATCTTGAGCTACTCTGTAAAAGGAAATACATTTTCAGTATAGCCATTTAACAGTCAATCCTTTATTCATCAAAATGTGTAAAAGTTTTGCATTAATAAATTGTGATATCCATTAAAATCCACCTCTCTGCTGAGGAACCATGTGCAGCAGACAGTTCTTGGATATGGACTCGACTCAACCCCCCAGCAGTGTTTGTGTTTTTTGAGGGGAGTGGGGGCTAGTAATTTTGGAGAAGTGGCTGATATTCATGACTCAGGTGGAAGAATCTATCAATGGGATGCAAAGTTCGTCATTATGAAAGAGTTGCATAAAGAAAGCTATTGCTGAAAGAACGCCATAATATCTTATGTTTGCAATTTGCCACAAGCCATGTAAAGCAGTGGTTCTCAAATGGTCAGGGTTCAGGGCCCACAATCACACCTTAGTGACAAGACCAAGTCAAGGAAATTTTTCAGTAATTGTTTTTGATTAATTTACTTGACCTTGAAAACTCAAATCATAGAAGTGATCATTTTCTCTTTTGTTTCTGTAGCAAGCCTCAAAGTGTGGCGTTATGGTAGACAATCACCTCTGAAGTCATGCTCTGTGTTTCTCTGTGCTTTGTCTTTAGATGAATCAGAGCTGAGAAGCCACACTCACTGAGATGGGTAATGCTGAATGATGGGAGGATTTTTACTGCAGAATTTCAAGGGAAGGACAATTGCTCATCACAGTGCCTCCCATGAATTTGCTGTCACATAGCTCCACCAGCTGACTCTCTTTGTTCCTTTACAACATGATGATTTCTGTTCACACGTTCAGTCATTATCCCATTGTTTTACAGGAAAACCATGCTCAATTAGCAGAACTTGGTGTGTGTGGCTTAGTTTTATAGTGTGAAATTATGGATGTTAACTCGCTTTATCTTACTGTAAGGAGTGTGAATAGAAGAGACTTTAATTATTGATTTATTTATTTTTAATGGCATTTTTGCATGGTTACATAGTTGGTAGCACTTGTTGCTTTACCACAAAGGTCCTAGGTTTTAATTCTGGCCTGAGATCCTTCTGCATGACGTTCTCCCTGTGCATGGGTGGGTTCTCTCAGGGTACTCCAGCTTCCTCCTGCTGTCCAAAAACATGACTGTTAAATTAACTGGTCTTTCTAAAATGCCCTGAAGTACAAGTGTGTGGCTCGTATCATATGGCTATTTATCGTGTGTGTGTGTGTGTGTGTGTGTGTGTGTGTGTGTGTGTGTGTGTGTGTGTGTGTGTATGTTGTCCTGTGATGGACTGGTGACCTGTCTAGGGTGTACCCTGTCTCTCTCCCAATGACCCCTGAAGATGGGCAACCTCTCCCCCATGACTACACCAGACAATAGGTTTTTTGGGTTTTTTTGCCCATAACCCACTGGAAATCTGTCCTTGACAAACTTATGTGTCAGCATCCACAAGTTTAGAAAGACTAATGTGAAGGACATAGCAAATAAATGGAAGAAGGTGCTATGGCCAGATGAAACAAAGTTTTTGGCCTACATTCAGAATTCATTCATTTATTCATGCAGCTCTTTATCCTCTTTTGAGAGGCCCGATGATTTCTGTGATGCAGGAAATAATCAAACAGAAGTGTCTAATTCAACAAGCAGAAAAAAAATCTACTGTTAAACTTGGACAATCTTAGATTTTAAAAAAATAGGTATCTAATAAATATAGGGTTGCCCAAAATGCTTTTTAGCCCCATAAAAATTTTCGGTTTGTTTTTATTGAAACTTACTTATTACATTTAGAAATTTGATGTTGTTGTTGTTGACTTTTGATACACAAGCCAACAGAACCTTTTGTGCTGCCTGTCCTAGACAAGAGATTTGACCTTCCTTCCATCAAAATTGCTCTGATTTTGTAAAAGCTGCAGTTTGGTTCATAATCTTACAATAGGAAGGAGAAGAGCTTGAATACATATCATTCTTACTTGGAAAGAGTTCTTTTCATGGATTTTCCTTTTTAAATCTAATCTTGACATCTGACCTACTATTTAATGATTCCAGCCGTAACCTTTTGAGACCAATTTACTTTTTTGTGTTCCTGTTTACTATTTAATTAAGCTGTTAAATGAAGAGAATAAAAACCACTTTCTTTGCATTTATGCATTAAAATGTATTGAAAGCAAACTGGCAAGTTACAGATCAGGAAAAAATATTTTTCAATATAACTGTAAATTAATTGATTTTCTGTTTTTGTATTGTAACATAAGATTGTGAATACCTCCTTAGGTTCCTCAAGGTTGGTATTTGGGCATCATCATGCTGTTTTTCCTGCTCCCTAATGTAACAACTTGAATGTACAAGGTGACATTCATGCCCCAGGGAAGAAGACAAATCCCCATTTAAGGAGAAAATATTGGAGAAACATTAAGACTTTATTATTATTTTGTTATGACTGGTCAGAAGAGAGGAATCTAGCTTTTGGTAAAAATGTCTCAGTATTTTCTGAAAGATGTTCATGTATTTTTCACAGGAGTTTGTTGGGGCCACAGATGTCTGAAGCCAGACTGTAGCAACTAATAGCTGTATTGCAAGTACCTTCTGTATTGACTTCACATCTGACAGGAGATGGCCTCCCTTTTTTTTCCTTTTTTTTTTTTTTTTTTTTTTTTTTTTTTTTTTTTTTTTTTTTTTTTTTTTTTTTTTTTTTTTTTTTTTTTTTTTTTTTTTTGTCATATCCATGGCATTACTTATAATGACAATATACCTGCAGCTACAGAGCAAAATCTTTTCTTTTTTTTTTTTCACAACTAAATTTAAACAAAATCACTGATGGCACAGTTATAGGTAGTCCCAGTGATTCCTTTTAAAATGACTTCAACTGAAGTGTTTCTTTTTAGTATATTTTACTTTTCTATGACCATCAGAGTTTCTAGGAATGGTTTATTAGTAGCCCATGACTTTCTGTCTCCCTGGGGTAAACTTGATGGTGCAGACACTCACAATTCATTAGGCACTCTCCTCTAAACTGGATGAGGACCTATATTTATCTTGGCACCTTATACAGTGAAGAGGGTGGTAAGGGAGGAAAAAAATAATCATCTCAACAGCTATCTCATAGGGAACTGCAGCAAATGTACAATGAAGGCTCTGTAATGCTGTGGGTCTGTTTCTCTGTAGATGCCCTAGGGAACCTCACTAGAGTTTCTCACGCTCATCATCGTCATTAGGTCTTTCAGAAGGGTATTGATCCAAAATGCTGACATTGGAACAAAAATGGTTCACTGGACACAAAATAAAATTTCTTTTGTGGCTTTTCTTTTGTAAGACTAATTGCTTACATATCTGTGGGATGTGCTGAGTGGAAAGGAATCGCCTTAAGAGATTGTGCGAAGAAGATTGATCAAAGATCCCTCTCTCTCTGTAAGGTCCGACCTTGTAATACTTTATAGGAGAAAGTCAACAAGTGTCCTGTTGGTAAAAGGTGTTGTACAAAGTATTGAGACCAGAGGTACAAATATGTGCAATAAGTGGTTTTATTAAACACAACTGTTTTTCACTTTCAAATGTCTTCCCACTGAATAAATATATTCAAAGTAAAGCTTACGCTTCGTGGAGTGAATAGTGTAAGCTTATGCTGAAACTATGGTTTCAAATGACAGCAGGAGTCATTTAATGATTAATGCAGTCAGTTTTAGTGTTATTAGGTCTTCCTTTTCTGCTGCAGTAATGGCTCAGATGTTTGTCATGGAGTAAGCTGCTCTCCAAATAGTTATTTTGGATGGTGATAAATAACTTTTCCATGAAGGCATAATTGATTTACTGTCTGTTCTTCATTGTAAAGCATTACTCAATGTACAGTAATTCTCCTCTGAGGAGAGATGATGAAAATTATAGAATTAATATTCATTTATTCATTTTAACAGAACCACGTTTCAAAACCAAACCTTTCAAATATGCGTTTAACAGCACAATATAGCTATATACTGATGTAAAAAGTGAGAAAACAGTGATGCCACATGGTCCGATGGTCAGGCAAAGGCATTCATACCCCGCCAACATTTTCATTTTCACATTTTTGTCATGTTACAGCCACAATATCTATTGTATTGTAGTCTATTCAGTTTATTTAGTGCCAATTCATAACATGCCATCTCAAGGCACTTTGCAAAAAAGTCATTTCAATCCAGTCATTCATACATTCTAATTGAACCTAGTTATCAAACAATGCACTCAAGTTCAGTTTATAATTCAAATTGGTTAAAAAGTTTTCTGTCTAAGGAAACCCAGCAGATTGCATAGAGTCATTGACTTGCAGCATTCACTCATAGAGGAGCAGGTAGCAACATGACAATCACTTGCGTTGTTGTTGACTTTGCAGCGGTCCCTCATACTGAGCATGCATGTTTGACAGTGGAGAGGAAAAACTCCATTTTTAACAGGGAGAAACCTCCAGTAGAACCTGGCTCAGTACAAGCGGCCATCTGCCACGATCAATTGGGGGTCTGAGAAGACGGAGCAGAATGCACCAGAAAAAACAGAAGCACTGATGTAGGATTACTTTCTATGTTAAAGAAAAATAAGAAGTTAATGGCAGGAGAGGGAGAACTTTTAGTTGTTGGCAGCATTAGCTCAGCCGATGTCCCCCTCCAGAAAAGTAGCACAGTTAAACAGAACACCAGACCAGAAAGAGGAAAAAAAACTGAGAGCAACAAAGTCAACAGATGAAATGACACCAAATAATGTAAATTGGAGAGTAGCATAAAAAAGTGAGAAAACATGGTTAATTTGTTCTCCAGCAGCCTAACCCTATAGCAACATAACTACAGAGATACCTCAGGATAACTGTCTAAAACAAAGTAGTCAATAAGACATAACTTGAAAAATTAGAAATGGTATTACATATTTTTTCCAAACAAAACACTGAACTGTGGAACACAACCGGTCACTGTTTGTTTATGATGTTTTCATGATGTAAAGCACTTTGAACTGAATTGTTGCTGAAATGTGCTATACACATGACTTGATTTGATGTGTATTTGCAGCTTTGAATTCTTCAATCTATCGTCCAGAAAGGACGCGTTAACAATGAAGCGTAACTTATCTGTTCTCTGGTCAGATAAGTCCATAATCAAATTTCATTGCCTACAACCAATGCATTGAGTGGCACAAAACCAACACTGCACATCACCCTGGGCACACTATCCCTACTATGAAACATGGTGGCAACATCTTGCTGTGGGGATGTTGGTCTTCAGCAGAGTCAGGGAAGCTGGTCAGAGTTGAAAGGAAGATGGATGAAACTAAATACAAGGCAGTCCTAGAAGAAAACCTGTTAGAGGATGCAAGAGACTCGAGAGTGGGGCAGAGGTTCCTTTTCTGGCAGGGCAACTCTAAACATACAGTCAAAGCTGCAATGAAGTGGTTTAGATTAAAGTGATAAAATGGTACATGAAAGTTCATAAAATAGTTCAACAGAAAAGCTGTTGCAAGACTCAAAAATTGATGTTCAATAATTTTCCATCCAGTCTGATTAAGCCTAGGCCCATGTGTAAAGACATTTCTAGATGTGCAAAGCAGATAGAAATAAACCCCAAGAGACTTGCAGCAGTAATCTCAGTGAAAGGTTTTTCTACAAAGAACTTATTTGGGGAGGAGAAAACATTTTTCAGATTTTTAATTGTGAGAAATGTTTGCAATCATTTCCCTCCACTTCACATTTAGGCAATACTTTGTGTTGGTATATCACAAAATCATTGGTTTCATATTAGATTAAATGATCAAGATAACAGTTCCTAAAATAGGGCTTTTCACATCAATAATTTAAAATATCTCATCTTTTTGTAGGGCAACATTTACTGTGGGTCAAGCTGAGAAGTGCCTGAAACAAGAAATTGCGGTTATCTGGCTGTAGCAACCATCATCCAGCTGCTTGCTGTGGGGAATATATTATCTGTGATTTGCCTCATTAAGATGAAAAACACCAAAGCAACCTCGTCTTTTTAACAAATCCTGATTCCCGAGCCACCTCCACAGCAAAACCCAGGGCGTTTTGGGACAAAATCCATTTGCTGCAGGCTTTATTGTCGTCAGATGGCACAAGTCAAAGTAAGAATAAATGACCAAGGTGAAGCATTCTTTTTAAACCTGTCCTTACTCACCACCTGTTTCATTACTACTGATGGTGTTTTTTTTTTTTGTTTTTTTTTTTTTTTTTTTTGCACATCTCATCCTGAGGCTCAGTGCTGCTTCAGAGCAGACAGCCTTTCAGAATGAGTGACAGAATGAACTTGACCAAGTGAAAGGGGCAAAAATTACAATATGCTTCCTGCCACAAGGTGAAAGAGTCCATTTGGAAGAAGGAAAAAACCTCTACAGTATTTTTATTCACTACAAATTCTCTTTTAGTTCATGTTTAAATGTATAAATACATTCCAGCATAAAAAAAGTGCAGTGAAACTGCTTTATTGTCACACACTTTCAGGTCATCAAAAAAACTTTAAAACACAAGGATAACCTGAGGAAATAAATGAAATCTGAAATGGGGGATTTCATTTTTTGAGAAAAAAAAAGTTTAACTAATCCAACCTGGCCCTATGTGGAATAAGTACTGTAATTACCCTGTAAACCTACTGACAAGTTGCCGCCTTTTGTAGCAATAAGTGACAAAAGGTCTTCTCCATTACTCTGAGGGAGTAATGGAGAATTGTTTTCATTTGGCCAAAATGGCAGGTTTTTGAGCATGACCAGCCCGTTTAAGGTCATTCCACAGTATTTTAATCGGATTCAAGTTCAGGCCTTGACTTGCCCACTTTAAAACCTCCATTGTGTGGTTTTGGTTTTTTGGGGGTTTTTGGAGCCATTCTGAAAGGTCATTTGCAATATGTTTTTTTCTGACATGCTTTACACCAGACGTATCAGGCGCACATGTTCAAAAAGATCCACTGCTGTTATATAATATTTTCCCAAAAGTCTTGGGGACATCATCCTGATGTTTGTTTGTTTGTTTGTTTGTTTGTTTGTTTTAGGCAAAACTGAAATGGGACTTTGTATTAGAATTCTTCAATTTATGCCAGTGTTTATGAACACTGACTTTAACTGAGGAAAGTGAGGTCTGCTGCTGTTAGATGCTTTTCTGGATTCTTTTGTGACCTCTTGGATGCATTGTTTATGTGTTCATGGAGTAATTTAGTAGACCAGACATTGGTTCATCAGTTCATCAGTATTCCATGTGTTTTCCATTAATGGACAATGGTTCTGGGTTTGCTGGAGTCCTGAAATGGCTTTGTAACCCTTTCCAGACTGATAGAAGTCAAATAGCCAGAATTCTGTACTATCCAGGCATATAGTGCCATTTCATAGCACAATCAAGTAACTGTTACCTTCAGATATTACAAAAATGCTGTGTATACATCAAATATGACTTAAAATAAATTTGACTAAGTAATTTAACACCTTGAAATTGGGACTCTGTCTCTTTGAAAATGCCTGCTCTTTCTGAAATGCTGCCTTCAGGAAGTTATCACAACAGCACTTATCTATTGACCCTTTAACAATGTTTTTATCAGCATTTCTCTGAGAAGTAGCTCATATAATGAACTCAGCAGATGTGCAGTTCCACCAGGTATCTGCTAGTTGCTGCTGGCTAGTCTGAAGGAGCTGAGTGAAAAAGTGATGGGGGAGGGCTGCTCTGTGGGGCAGAAACTTAGAAACTGCATCTCTGAGGAGGAGCTGCGCCTCGGTCTCCACTGAAGCGTTTTGCAAAGCCGAATAGCTGCCACGGGAGATTAAGATTTCTGAAGTGCTCTGTTAGGAACATATGGAACAATCAGATCTCTGATGTATGATGAGACTGATTATTAAGGGCTTTATATGTGAGAAGGAGAATCTTAAATTCTATTCTGGATTTAACAGGGAGCCAATGAACGGAAGCTAAAATAGGAGAAATATGATCTCTCTTTTTAATTTTCATCAGAACTGTTGCTGCAGCATTTTGGATCAGCTGAAGGATTTTAACTACATTCTGTGGACTTCCTGATAGTAAACAATTACAGTAGTGCAGCCTTGAAGAAACAAATGCATGGGCTAGTTTTTCAGTATCACTCCTGGAGAGAATATTTCTAATTTTAGCAATATTCCAGAGATAAAAGAAGGAAATTCTAGAAACATGTTTAATATGGGACTTAAATGATATATCCTGGTCAAAAATAACACCGAGGTTCTTTACTTTATTATTTGAGCCCAATTTAATACCATCCAGATCAAGTGATTGACTAAGCAGTGTCTCTTTCAGAGGTTTAGATTGAAAAACAACCACTTCTGTCTTGTCAGAATCTAAAAGAATAAAATTTAGTGTCATCCAACACTAAACACTTACCTAATCTACCTAATGGACCGGATTCATCAGGATTTATGGACAGATATTGCTGAGTATCATCAGCATAACAATGAAAATTTATCCCATACTGTCAGATGGTTTTTGTTTTGTTTTTTTTTCCAGTTGGAAGCATATATATTGTAAAAAGAATTGGTCCAAGCACAGAGCCCTGTGGTACTCAACAAATAGCCCTAGAGTGAGAAAATGATCTGTCATTCACATCAACAAACTGGAATCTGTCTGACAGATAAGATTTAAACCAGCCTAGTGCTGTTCCTTTGACACCCACATGTTCAAGCCTTCCTAAGAGAATATTGTGGTATACAAAATGATGTAAAGCTCAAAAAAGTAGATTTTTAAAAGTCCTTTAAGGACTTTGTAGCCTGAATTTCTTTAGATTGGGGCATGATGCATTGCTTTTTGAGATCGCTTAGCCTACTTCATATTGTCAGAAAGGTTGTCTTTAAGTGACTTCTAGACTCAATCACCTAAGTGTGGCCAGTGAAACTGAAAATGTGGTGTATCACAATTAATTCATGATTTACCAAGAGGGGCAATAATACTCTTTGCCACGTTTATTTGCATCATTTATTCTCAGCAATCAAATTTGTTGTTGAAAACCACATTTTGTATTGACTAAGGTTGTATTTCATAATAAAATTTGCTTGAAGATCTGAAACAGTTAAATGGGACAAAAAACAGAGGAAATCTGTGACAAGGCAAATATTTTTCCACAGCTCCATATTTACATAACAAATAAACAAACAAATATTATTTCAGATTTTTAGACAGTTTACATATGAATGGGTCCCTGAGAAAATGCCCTGTAAGCATCAGAGGGACTTATAAACCATCTGAATCTTTTATAGGTCAACAAGACCTGAGAGAAAACTTGCAGAATTGCATGGATTTAAATGATAAATCTCATTGAACTGCTGGGATGTTTGAATATTTAAACACCTCTTCATAATTCACATTTATATTTGACACTTCATACCACTCTGAGCAGGCACCTCTCGTTTCTGATGCCCATGGTTCCCCGCTGTGTCGGCTAAGGGCTGCTGTCGGTCCAGCGGGGTGACCTGATTATAAGCAGGATCATATTGTAGCTGCAAGTCACAGGCCTGATCTCCAGTCAGGGTCGTACTTCATAGCCGTTGGTAATCCTCACAAACTGTGCATATGTGGAATAGTGAAACCTTCCGTGTCGCAGGGCTATGAAATCCAAACATGCATGGCTGGATGTGTGGGGAAAGTGTTTTATAATCATCCAAGCTGTAATTTAGTGATTAAGAGAGCTAAGATAAAGATTAATTCCTGAAGTATTTTGACTGTAGAACAGATAATTGCCTCTTTTCAGCAAAGTGTAAAAGGATGTTGCTCAGAGCTACTGTGTGTTTAGTGTGCATGCATGCAAACAAATTTAGAATGAATTGGATGAAGCTAGAACTGTGCAGAGAAACATCACCACTTTTATTTGCTTTACTCCTGCACAGGGCATCTCAGTTTAGGAAAAAGGAGTCTACAACTTTGAAGTGCCTGGTCTAGTGTTTTTGCCCATGCAGAGTTTTAGGATACTCCAGTAAAGAGGAGCTTTAGGCACACACAGCTCAGCAGCATCAAAGACCACCTACTGCTCCATCAAAAAAGTATGGTATTTTCTTTATAGAAAATGGTTGTTTCAAATCTTATCAGTTTTCCTCCAGACAGGAGAATCAATACTTGATGAGCATTCATTTTCTCTGCTGGTTTGTTCTCGTCACCTTCTCACATGCCTTCCCTGAGAAATACATTTGTTACTCGACTCTGTTGCCATTTAAGACTGCCGAAGGTCAAGCTTTGAATTTACAGGCACTGTTTGTCTGGCTTGTCCCAAGCAGCTTTGTCAGTGTTTATGTGGTAGGTATGGATAGGCAGCCTTTCCAGTTTATTACATTTCAGAGGAGAAATGGCCCAGAAACCTGTCTTCTTACTGCTCGACATGGACTATATTATTTAAAAAATAAAACATCTGAACAAAAGCACAAAAAGATTTGGGCTGCTTCTGTATTAATTTAGGAAGTTATTTGAAACATTTAAACATCTTGTTGAAATGTAATTTGATGTAAAAACTGTTTACTCTGGAATATTGAAGAAAAAGTTGCTTGGTAAAGATATGTTGTGCCTTGCAAAATTATTTTATCTTGAACCATTTCACATTTTGTCACATTTTAATTTATTCTCAGTCACTTTGTTGGGATTCTATGAGTTAGATCAACAAAAAGCATTACATAATGAAGTGGAAGGAAACTGATGCATTCCTTTTACTGATGCAAATTAAACAAAATAGATATGTATTCAGCCCATTTTGTAAAACCACTTTTGACGGTGGCCATCTTAGAAAAGGGATTTTTAAGTCTTGCCTCAGATTTTATTATTGGATAATTAGACTTTAACTAGACCATTCTCACACATGGGTATGTTGCTGTATAGTTGTTCTGCAGGAGGATGAACCTCCCAGTCTCAGGTTTTCATCCAGGATTTCCCTGTATTTAACTCCATCTATCTTCCAGTCAACTTTGAGTAGGTTCCCTGTTCCTGCTGAAGAAAAGCAGACCCACAGCATGATGCTTCCACCACCATGTTTTATTGCTGGATTGGTGTGGTTTGAGTGTACTGGGTTTCATAAAACATTACATTTTACATGTAGGCAAAATTTTTTTAAGTTTTGGTCTCATCTGACCAGAGAACCTCCCTCCGCAGGCTTGCTGTGACCCTTACATGGTCTATGGGAAATTGCAAACAAGATTTCTTGTGGTTTTCTTTTCAGCAATTGCTTTCTTCTTGTCAAATTTGTGGAGTGCATGACTGATAGATGCCCTGTCAACAGATTATCCAATGTGAACTGGGAATGTCTGCAGCTCTTCCAGAGTTACCATGAGTCTGTCAGTTTAGTTATAACGACTCTTTCCATGTTCGTACAACAGATTAAAAAGAGTTTTTGTACATCTTCAAAGCCTGGAATATTTCTTTAAAACCTAAACATGCTTTAAACTAGTCTACAACTTTATATTTGACTTTTCTACTGTGTTCCTTGGTCTTCATGATGCTGTTTATTCACTAATATTCCCGAGCAAACCTCTGTGGCCTTTAGAGTAATAAGATTTCCATTGAGACACACAGTTGGACTTTTTTTTACTAATTAATATATGTTTTTTGATTTTTACCAAATTTTGAGGTCCTACATTTTTTTAAATTGTTTAATTTATAAACAGCAATTTGAAAGATTTTATCCTTGGTTCATTTGGTTTGCTATCTGGTAAAATTGAATTGTTCCAGCAAGTCTATTTCTTTCAATTCCATTTTCAAACCATTGCTTTTCTCTGCTCTTATTTCCCTGGAGCAATCAAAATTCAGTCTTTTATTCTTATTTCTCATGTGAGTTATCCAGAGCATCTCAACCATCTCAGTCTTTTCTCAAACAACTTATAAATGCCATAGGGACATTACTTTTCCTATCTTCTGGATTCATATGAATCTACTGTTCATCTAGTGTTGATGCTTATGGGGCACCATCACGCCAGATTAAGACCGTAGTATGACATCTAAAATTAGCCAGAGCATGGATGGTTCCTGCTTGAAGAAGTCTTTGAGATGCATGATGAACCCAGTGTTCTCTGTTATGAGTGGTAGCGCATGACAGTTCCCTGACTATACAGAATGCACAAAACTTCAATAGTGAGGTTGTGGTGGTTCCATAATTGTGATGGCAGCATATCTGGATCCTGGATATGGAGTGGAGGAAAATGACTGCAGCCATGGCAGCTTATCCATGACTTAGGGGCATTAGATAAATTTAAGCAGGACTGGCCATGACGGCAGTTCTCTAAGTTCAAAAAATCTCACCAAGAGGTTGAAATGAACAATTCTGGCCTCTAGTAAATATAGTGTCAATATCAGGCCCTTCATAAACAGAGATGATCATACATGTGCTGGGCTCCCTCTGGAAAATTGCTCACAGCTGGGGGAAACCGCTCACACCTCCAAATTGTTCCCTTCGCGCTGTTTAATGAGACTGAAGGAAGTGAGTTCTTCAGGCTTTAGTTAAAATGCAAAATGTGTTTTACTATCAAAGAGACGCCCTGGCATTACAGCAGTAATAAGGATGAAGGAGCAAACAGCAACTCATAATGTTTACGATACAGAAAAGCACAACTTCAGTGCTTCAATGCTTCACTGTGATCAACTCAAAGTAATTGATGCACAAACCCAAAGACATTTTGGATTATGTCGGCATGACTCCTTTCTGTTTGGAAATCCAAAGATATAATGGGCTTTTTTCCAGTAGGGCAAGGTGATACTGATGGTGCAGGTTCAGAAACCTCCCATATATACAGTGCTGTACATTTTGACAAAGCTATGGAAATAACCTTGGGTACTCCTGACATCTTGGAAGTACGGCAGGATCTTCTAGCTGACGCATGGTGTGAGACAGCAGTGCAAGGTGGGGGCCCTTGAAAGTTTTGCAACTGTGGCAAAAGTAGTTGAATTAATGGGAAGGAGCTTCAATGTCAGTTACTGTGTAGGAGGGTCACTGAAGCAAAAACTATTATGAAAACTACTGAGAAAGTAGTTGCATCATTTTTTCTGTTGGTTCAACACACCTAAATCAAGCTGAGGCCTCTGCAAAACTTGATTACATAACAAGGAGTTTATTTGGCCATTTTATTTTTATTTTTTTTTTTTAGCTGGATTGGAGAAGGAGCACATCTAAAACATGCAGGGCATCAGGTTTTAAGAACTGGAGTTGGCCAGCCCAGGCATAGATCATTGTGGAGAAATCGCCGTAAACTAAGACATTCTTTAGAGTAAATGACACAAGTTGTCAATCTAAATAACCATCAAAGGAAGAAATGATAGTAGTGTGAGGTTTATGAAATAGAATGTGCATGACTTCATGTAAATATTTAAATGTTTAAAAAGATGTTAAAAGCCTTCTTTGGTGTTGATCTGACTCTATTCAGATTAAGAACTTCACTGGGTTATTGTATTTATTGACTTGTTTTATTTTGTGGTGTTTTTCACCTCAGATTGATGGTGTCCAAACTTTTTGCTGTCTGGGCTAAAATATTCAAGCTGAAGGGACTGACAGGCAACAAAAAATTGAATTCTGTTTTTCTAATAAAAATCACAAAACAATTTTATTTTATTGCTCAGCAATAAACTAATACTGGAATATTTTAATAAAACAATCAAAGCTGTCAAACTTTTGTTAGAAAAGTCAGTGCGGATCTGAAACATAAAAAGGGCATGGCATATTAAGAGAGAAATATAGTTTCAAAGTTTTACTTCGGTCAATAAGAATACTATGAGTCACTGAGAAAGCTTTATGTATTTACCCAAGTTGTATAACTGGGAATGCATAAGTCTACTTACGAGTAAAAGCCACTGGATGTTTATATTTTTACTTTCTATGAGATAAAAGCATAAAAATCTGGTTAATTAAAGACAAATACTGTGTGTTCTACATAACATTTTCAGTTTTGGGCGGATTTGAATTTGTCAATAAAAATTTCACCGTAGCATTGTTTTTATGTGCCTGTCTGCATCAACTGCACGTGCAGGTGAGCAAAATGTGCACCATTCTGTTGGATGTCACACAAAATTATCCTAAGTGCTGTAAATGACCCCTAGGCTGCACCTTGGTCCTCCCATGCATTAGATTCTCTTAACTGTAAGTCTGTAAAAGATTTCCTGATGTCGGTAACCTAAGATAATTACCTAAATACATACTAAACACAGTTTCTCCTCCATAAAGTACAGCTTTAGCAGTTAATGGTTTTTATTAATACATCTCTTTATCTTTAATCTTATTTCTGTGAAATTTGTAATTGTACAAATGCAGACAGCAGATAGACTTCAGGAAAATGATTAAAAAATTTCATTTTTACATTAATGTCAGTTACATTTCTAAAACCAGCACATCTGTTTCTGTCACTTCTAAAAACACTAACAACATCATTAGGTTGTTTTTTTTTGTTTGTTTTTTTTTTGTTTTGTTTTGTTTTTTTTATTATTCCTTACACTGTTTAAATCTGCAGGGTTGACAAATTCACCAGAACATCACAATTTTTAAATATACCATTATTGTTTTAAAAGATGAATGCTTTCCTTTCATTGCAGCAGTTCTGCATAAACGATATAATCCAATAGTGCATTATAGCGTCTAAATTGCTGATGTTGTATCTTTACAAGCCAACAACACCGACAAGTAGTGCTGACTACAGCACTCTTAATGTGATATCCTGGTTTGTGCCACTGAATGTTGCCACCTTTCTGTAGCTGAGCCTTGCATAGATGGAAATATTGGACCATCTCCTGCACTCTCAGAGCTTTAGCAAACACTGTGTTTTTAAGTTACACACAGAGCCACAGGTGAAAGAAATTAATCCAAGTACAAGATCTGAACCTTCTGGTGAAATAGTGTTATTGATGGCCAGAACTCTGCTTCTTTTGTGTGTGCAGTTTCACTACAGAAATTCTCTTTGAGGCAAATATATTCACAGAAGGCAAACAGTCAAAAACTCCAGCTCTGACTCAACTGGTGGTGTGGGTGGGAAAAAGCTTGTGAAAGAGCAAGATTTGTCATATCAAGACGTGTGCTCGGCTGTTTTTGTGGATTCACATCACTGCACCAAAGTATCTATTTTGTCCTTTTGTGTAAAGAACAGAATGACAGTGCTTACAACCGCTGTTGCCACTAAGCACAAGCTCAGATAGTCACTGTGCGCCTGAGGAGGATATTAAACAGGCTTTCTTATTGAGGGTTCATTTACCCTCCTGCAGTGTTGTTTCTTGGCCATCCATTTAATCACACTGATCAATGCAAAAAATGACCATATTGCCATTTCTAACTGTTCATAACATACACAGAGTTAACCCTAAATGTTGCCACTATCAGAAATAGCCTTGTGGAATATGACAAAACTCCAGATAATTTCCATTTACAAAGGAAATCTTTATGCATCTCAGCAGCTTTTAAATATACAGTTCGAGTGAAAAGGTTACATCCTCTCATCATGAGCACAATGTAAGTTTAATTTGGATCTTTTAATAATGTAGAGCAATTGTTCTTTTTCAGAGTGAAATAATTAAGCAAAACATACTTTTGAATCAAGAGCTGAGTGCAATAATGTAAACATTTATTTGATTTTTTTTTTTTTTTTTTTTTTTTTTTTTTTTTTTTTTTTTTTTTTTTTTTTTTTTTTTTTTGTCTAACCCACCTAATGTCAAAATTCACCATTGAGACTCAAAGCTATTCATACACTGTCTGGTTAAATGTCCTTTGGAAAGTTCCACCTCGACCACAGACTTCTTGAAGCTATCAGCAGATTTCTTGTCTTAATCTGGCTGGATATCCAACTACTTTTCATGGCAGAATTGGTAAACCTCTTTCAAATTGGTTGGTTTCTTGGTACAAAACTAGCTTTTAGACATAATCCATAAATCTATAAACAGGGAGCAAAATGTTACCCTGTTTTATCCATTCCAAAAGCACTTTTGTGTTTGGGATCATTGTCCAAACATTAAACGGTGTCCAAAGCCCCTTTAAGTTCATGGTTTCAGACTGCCATCTGTACATGTTCTATATACCTTTTGAATAAGCTGAACACAGAGAGAAGGGCTGATGTCGACCAACCAATATAACACCTCTAATCAATGCTGGGAGACAGTCACGAATTCCTTTCAGATCATCCTCTTCTTTTGTGGTCTACACCATTGTTTTTATTAAGCTTTGTGATCAACCGAAAGGTCCCAACATGAAATGAAAGGTTAAATTGAACCCATCAATATTTCAGCTCTGATCCACAATGGGAGGCAGTTACCAACTGTTACCAACCAGGTGTTTTAAGAGTAAGGTGGGATTGTGGATCAAGAGTGACACACACTGCAATAATTATGCTTAATGCTCAATTAAAATATTTTGATAAGATCCAATTTTTTGTTGTTGGTGAGATGCCAGTCTGAACCATCTATGACCCTGAAGTGATCAGCATGTACAGAAACAGACTTGACATCACACGCAACACGTTGTGTTACAATGCATGTACGTTCATAAATACTGATTTGGTGCAGCTTTTATTTTAAAGGAGACCGACCCTACTAACAGGAAGTTGCATATCAACGTGATTAACTTGATGTACATGTTTTACACAAACTGTGAATAAGGAGGCAACAAGTCTGAAAAATGATACAGTGGACCCTGGTATTCCCATTCCTATGGTCAGGGACCACAGCCACCCATGAAAGCTAAAATCTACAAATACGTCAGACTCTTATAACTGCCTAATTTAATAGTTCAAACAGCAAAAATACTTTAATATACAATAATACGCACAGTGGAAACTGTCATAGCACTACCGCAGAAGCTAATATCTACAGTCTTCCTTATTTACATTCTTGGGGGTACAGCCAGTCAGCACCAAGAAAAAAATAAATTACACTAGCCTGTCAAGTAGAATTGCATCTAGATATTTTAGGTTTTAGTTTGGGTCAGATAGTGTGTTCCAACAGGACAATGATCACAAGCACACATCAAAACTGGTTTTGAGATAGGTAAAGCAGGGAAAGATTAAACTTCTGAAAGGTCCTTCCCAAAACCCTGGCCTCAACCATATAGAAAATTCTTAACTATGTTTAAATGTGTGATCTGCACCAAGAAACAAACCAATTTCAATGAACATTACCAATTAATCAGAAGTCAAATTCTCAGCCAAAATATTACGATAACTGTGTTTATTGCAGATAACCAGCTGAAGTCCAGTTTACTAAAGGAAACCAGCCCAAATATTAGCGAGGACATGTGTATATTACAGTTGCTCTGTATAATTTAGACTCTCTAGGTTCGAGAATATGTACATTAAACTCAAATTTCAGCAACTAGTTCTTGTTGGGGTTTTTTTTGTTTGTTTGTTTGTTTTTTACAATAGTTGTTCGTTGTATGATCATCCCACATTAGAAAAAGAACAAATTCAAAATTGTGATTAAAATCCCATAATTGATTACTTTTATGCCCCTCATGGATGGATGTAAACTTCTTACCTGAACAGAACTGAGAGAAATCTTTGTCCTTTTTTCTCTTTTGCAGCACTACTCTCTCAGTTGGCATTCACTATATACTTTCTTTAAAAAAATAAATGTACTCAATGGACCAATAACTTTCAAATGATTTTATGACAAAACCCTCGTACAGCCAGTGAGAAAGCAGGAAAGCCTTTATCTTGTACACAGTATTTGATCAAAGAGCCACATATAAAAACGCACTTCTTTTGAAAGAGGGCTTTAACTGCCGTTTTTTTACCCTCATTACTTTGATTCTCTCATTGGGTTTCTCGTCTCACTTTGACAAGGTAAAGCCCTCGACTACTAAGAAACAACTGAAAAACAGAAATACACACCACAGCACACAGACCCTTAGGTTTGAGATTGGAATGCAACACACAATTCAAAAATATATTCTCTATTTTTTGTAGTAGATGCCTTTTTTTCTTTGTACATATAGAAAAAAATACACAGGTAATTAAATTCACCATGGGAAATGCTGTCAGAGAGTCATCAGTAATGCAGCTGTGACGGCACTGCTCTATCCACACTAAATGTGCAGTGTCCTGTGTGCCATTAAGCATCAGGGATCATGATCTCCCGTGTGTTCATATGAGTGTTCACACAACCTAAAAGGTGTGGAACACTGCTCCCTGCCAGCGTCCTGAGAGTCCTATTTACTCATATTGACATTTCTTAGGGTTTACCCCCACATTATGTCATGTGTGTTCACAGGTTGTCACTTCAGGTAGAGGCGTCTGGTCCTGCATGACCACTTGAGGTGGAGTGGGTGCAGGACGAGCTTGTGCAACCGAGTTTTTCTGCAGCTCCACTCCAAAGGCAGGGGGAGCATTCTGCAACTGTCTTCTGTACTGCACAAAACTGCAGGTCTTTAGGATGATGGCCAGTATGTTCTTTCCGATTAGGATCCCAGATACCCTTGCGTCCCTGTACAGAAACATGTTCCCTCCACGGATAAAGAGCGTGATAATGTTAATGGTCACCAGGCTGAGGATGGGGTACAGGAGCATCTTGTGGGGGACGATGTTTATGCCCTGCATGCTGATTTCGCTTAAAGACACGCAGGGCAGCACAAGGAGCAGGATGTAGCAGTAGAAGAACATGAGGCCTTCTGCCCACAGAGGAAGTCCTTTCTTCTGAGGCTCCCATAGGTTAGCTTGGATGTCCAGTATGTCCAGCAAGTCCACCACTACCCAGAAGAGGCGATTGCGAATCTCTTCTCGTTTCTTGAAGGCCCGGACATACTCCATGTGGTCGATGGCCACCAGCACAATGAATAGTACCGGAATGCAAATAGACAGCAGCAGTGTCAAGGCCTTCCTTGCGAGAGCATCCAAGCTTTTCCTGTCTGCTTTGTAGTTTTGGTAAACAAAGTAGACTTTGATCTCGAGCACAAAGATATAGAGAAACCAGAGTATCATAGCATAGCCTCGTTTGGCAGTCCGCACCTCAGCCCCCACCCACACTGCCACATAGCGGAGTACGATCAGAAAGCAGATGTCCCCCACCATCACCATGATGCAGATGCCAATCTTGCGGGGTCCGTGGTTCTGCTCCACCAGGTAGGCATCAATTAGTGCCATGCTGCTCATGATAAGAATGGTGGAAAGGCAAACATGGGGCTTGTTAGTAGGGGGTGGGGGTACCATCCTTGCCTGGGTTGAAGGTGGTGGGAAAGGACAGTTGCTGACTAGGGAGTGCAGAGGTTCCTCAGTTTATACTAGATGGTGGCTTTCCCCTCCATTGCTTCTGTCTTGGAAATAATCCAGGATGCATTAATTGGATTCACAGAGATCACTTCAATCAATCTCTGTTTGTGCCCAAGCCACCTGCCGGATAGACAGCACCCCTCATTTAGTAAATGATACTCATTGGTAAATGGTGTGTAAACATCCAGGATAACTTGTCAAATGAATTAATAGATGTCAAGATGTGCCTACCTTTTACACTTTAATCATCATTCATTGAACATAACGGTTCAATCAGTGGGTTGCAATTTGTGTTATTAGATTAGACAAAAGCTGCATCGTTGTGCTTTCACTAGAGCCATCCATTATTTTCGAGTCAAGCGTATGATTTAGAGGGAGAAAAAAATCTTGCCCAATACTCACTTGTGTCCCTTTTCATACTTTTTCCTAATAACTGGCAGCAAGCAATCATCCATGAGACTGCGCTCGCAGATCAGAAAACCCACAGGTAATCCACAGGAGAAGAGACGAGAAAATGCCTGAGATCTCCTTTTCTCTCAGACATAAATCCAACAGATGTAGATGGGTTTGTTTTTTTTTTTTTTATGGTGCAAAGAAGAAATCGCAAAATATTGCCTTCATAATCCACTTTCTACTCTGAATCAGGAGGAAGCATCTCAACGGTCCCCAAGACAGCCCTCCATTTCTGCAACTAAGAAGCAATGCAAATCTGTGTTGTGCTCAAATAGTTTACAGGCCCAACTCCAAAAAATAAGTGGTAAAGTTAGAAAAAAATCTCTGTTTAGAAGACAAATTTCTCCCAATAAGTTAAAATCCGTCATCCACAGGCAATAAAATGAGGTATTTTCCTTTTTTCTTGGTTAAGTCAGAAGAAACTGAAGGGTTATAGTGGGTTTTTTTAAACGCAGTGGGTGTCTGACTGTCCTTTTTTCCTCTCTGGTGTTTGTGAGTGTATTTCTCTGTGTGTTTCTGCTGTCGCCACGTTTCGTTCTCCGAAGTAAAATGCTGCCCCCTTGGCGAGATCCTGTCTGCTTTTCCGTTTCTCTGTCTCCTTCTGAAAGCTTTTTGCCAGAGCCACCAGGATCAACAGTGTCAGTGGATTTCCCTGTCTTCAGTCGGCACCACAGGCGCAGTGTTACTCCAACGCAGTTGCCTCTTCCCCGTCTGTGTGCGCTCCTTAGCCCCTCTGTATGAAGTGTAGAGAGAGGCACTCCTCCGCCGCGTGCAGACACACTCCTGAGATTTCTTTTGCTCTGGAGCTCGCAGACACCTTCCTCTTCTTTCTCCCTCTTCTGCTGAAGTAAAGGCACTTGCTGTGTGGAGGTGACGCTCAGCAGAGCACAGCTGCAGAGAGACAGAGAGAAAAGAGGTAGAGAGAGAGAGAGGGAGAGACTTTTCCAGGAGGTGGAGAGAGGCGGGCTGAAGAGGGGGGTTAGCTGAATGCACAACTTCTCTCTCTCACCCTGTTTCTTTCTCTTCTTTTTTTTTTGTCACATTATGCTTAGCGCTGGTATCCTATTTTCTCTGGGAATCTCATTTTTTGGTTCCCAGATGAAGCGATGCTATCCTCACTCTTTAAGAAGCTCATTACCCCACTTTGCAATTTTTTTTCTCTCTCTCTTGACTCGGAAGGTGCAGAGATTTAGAGTGATCCATAGTAAAGAGGAAATCCTCTTCAGGGCGACGGGATGTAGAGATGCAGCTTCCCAGAAGACTATGGCTGTGATTAGGGAGAGTTGGTGAGGTGAAGGGCGGGGGTGGCAGCGGCTCCTCCTGACAGAGAGCCTTTCTATTGATCCATCAGCAGAGCAGTGAATCAGGATACTGAGACGGGGCCAGAGACCACAGATGAGGGGTGAGATGGGGAGGTACAGGTGTGGAGGGAGCAAATGAGAAAAAAAAAAATAAATAAACACAAGATAAGATCATCTGAGATAGGACTTGACAAAGAATGCATGGGATGGGACTTGATGTCAAGGCAATATTTCAGTCAAACAGAATAGATTGAAAGATGGTAGAATGCTTTTCAAAAGTATGTCTCCCCTAAAATTTTGCCCTTTCTTCTTTGGAAAATAGCTCATGCTCAGTCATATTGGATAGAGAGCATCTGTGAGCAGCAATTTCCAAGTCTTTCCAAAGGTTCACGATTGGATTTAGGTCTGAACTTTGACTGAACCATTCAAACACATTAATATACATTGATCTAAACTGTATCCTTTTTGTATTTTTGGAGCCGTTTTTCTCCAGAAATCCTCAGGTCCACTGCAAATCCACATTTTCTTCCAGGATTGTCCTTTATTTAGCTCCTTTATTTAGTAGCTTTCCTTTCACCTGGTAAAATAAAAGAATCCCCATAGCATGATGCTGCCACTATGTCTCACTGTGGAAATGGAGTATTTAGGATTGTGTGCAATCTTTGGTTCTTTTCACATATGAAACTATGGGTGTAGCAAAACCGCTTTTAAACGCATTACTGTCTATGCTAGGGGTCTGCAGCTCTAGTCCTCAAGTGCCACTGTCCTGAAACTTTTGGATGCGTCCCTGCTCCAACATACCTGAATCAATTCATTTCAATTCAAAGTACTTTATTTATCCCAGAGGGAAAATTAGTTTGTTTTTTTGGGGGTTTTTTTTCAATGAATGTTTTTTTTTTTTCAGCACAGATGGTGCAAATATGAGGAAGTTAAACATATTAAAGCAAAGTTTCTCTATTTTACCTTTTTAAAGAGTCATTCTGTCTATTGTGGGACATGTTGAATCAGGAAATGTTGGCAATTTTTTAAAAATCTCATTGTTAAAGTAAGAATGTGCTAAATAATGTCAATACTATATTCATCTCATCTTTGTTTTGAAATATTAGTGAACACCAGTTTATCTGCAGATCTTTGTAACAGCAACTGCTATTTGATACAAGGAGATGCAGGGTGACACCAACTCTGCTTTCAGTTAAAATAATGAATGAAGAATTAGACCATGGGTGTCCAAAGTATGGAGTAAAATGATATGAAAGTTCTTATTAAAGAAAATGTTAGCCCATACAATTGTCTATCCTTACATTCTATTTTAGTGTTGTATCAGCAAATGATGGCGAATTAAAATACTTTTAACAACAACGGATGCCCTTCATTAACATATTTGTGTCCTTCATGTGCCCTGCTCAGTGCTCTTCTTGCGCTGTTGGTTCTACCCTCACAGCAAGCACAGAGCATGCTGCTACTTATGTGAAGGGGAAAAAAAAACAGATGGAAAATAACATCTCCTTTTTGAAGGGGGTTGTTTCAGCAGCCCATATTTTCCTTCACGGTAAAAGGGTTGGGTACAGTAATGATATCCGGCTCTATCTATCTGACTTCACTCTGATTGGCTGCAACCATATTTGGGAAACTCTTCAGTAAAATGCGTTGAACATAGTCTCAAATTGGGGTTATAATTGCGTGGTACTTCCCCATAAATTAACTTCAGCCACTCTTCTCTGGTTCTCTCATCCTTCAGGAGTAAGTGGAAACTTCCATCTGTTTTTGACACCCTCAGACATAACAGCTCCGCTTTTTAGTAGTCATCCTCTTCTCAAGTGGAGTAGCCAGACATGCTAGCACGACTTAGCCCTTACATTAGTCGGTGTATCAGCTGGAGGGAGGGGAGAGGGGTTGTTTGTTTGATGTGCTCTAATTGGAAAATATGAATTACGTAGAAAGATGAACTGTTCTCTGATTCGTCCATTTTTGAGCAAAGAAACAAAGCTGACCGTCTATAAGCGAGGCTTTGGATACCAACTCTTGACTTTCATACAGCCTGATCAGTGCACAACAGATTATATTATACCCCCAAAACCACAGAAAAATAAAATTTGCTGTCATGACCCCTTTAAGATGGATGCCCATCTCTTGGTAGGTGTGCAGTTGTTCCATTCTGTCATTTTTGGTGTGTTTCTTGGTTTTTATGACAGTGTTTGTTCACTGCTGTTCTCCAGAGATCCTCTGAAGTTTTGTTGAATACAGATGGACTCTTTGTACCGATTTGTTGGTGGAGTATCGGAATAAAAGGGAACGAATACAAATGCACACCACACCTTTTTATTTGTGAAATTACACAGTTCATGTATCATTTCCTTTTTAATTTTTAAATTGTGTGTTGCTTTGTGTTGCTCAATCAATAAAATCACTTTAAAACTATTTGAAGTTTGCTTTTGTAAAAGATATTGTATTTCTGTATTTTTTTTTATTTATTTATTTTTTTTTTTTTTCAATCTAGGAGATGGTTGGTGTATTTACTTTGAGATGCAGTATGCTAACACAGATACTTCTGTTTATCCAGCTGGGCCAATTAGGGATAATCCTTCCTCAGAGGAACCACACTGCTTTCATCACTAAAGTATGAAGCCATTCACTTGCTGCCTCATGAATTGCATTTTTTGACAACTCAAAAATATTGGTTTCCTATGCTGTGTGCGGCTGCACTTTTCATCCAACTGTGTAATGACAACTGAGGATAATCGCAGTCAATCTCCCCCCCCTCGCAGTTATGAATGGATGCTGCTGGCAGCTGTGGGTCAGCTGACAGCTGCCATCATGGTAGTTTACGACCTTTATCAGGCCCTTTTTTTCATTTCAAGCATATGGATGCCTCATGTATAAGAAATAATGTCAAGTGAAAAGCCATTGGCCTTTTGCTTGCTTTCTCATTGACTTTTTTCTATGGATTTATTGGCCGTTATTTAACAATGACTAGTGGAGTGATGAAATGTAATTTTTTTTTTTTTTTTTTTTTGCAAACTGTAAAATCTGTTCTTCCCGCACCAGTTCTTAACACATCTCAGCATTCATAATAAACCCCCATCCTCGGCCTTGCCTTAATGCTAAGTGGTGTTTTAAGGGTTGTAGCAACACGGAGCAGGGGTGGTTAGATAAATGAATTGTTATGTAATGAAAGGTCACAGGTCTGATCTTCTCGACAGCCAAGCATGCCTGCTAACAGCCACCTGTCCTTGAACGGGACACAAACCCACTACCTGCCCACTCAGAGTCACTGTGGGTGACGGAGCAAGCTAAACGCTGGAAATTCAAATGAGGGGATGGCTTATCTATTCCATGGGGGAGTAAATCTGTGATCTTAATAGTTTTGCTCCACCTGAAGCCAGCATTGGGGAATGATACAGCACCTCTATTATCCACTATATTATTCCTCCTACATCTTGGCCACTAATCTATAATTTATACCTTCATCTACATGCCTTTTGTGATATACAATAGAGTCAAAGAGTGTGTTAACTTCTCAATTAAAAGGCCAGGCATCCCAGGCTTGGAACTATGGAGATGATGTTTCTTTATTTACTATTTTCTACTTCATAATCACATAGTGAGAAATGCTACACCCTTGTTCTACTTTCTTGCTTAAATGAGGCAGATTTATGGAAAATCCCTTTTCTATTTTTCACATTTTACTGGTTTCAGTATTGTCTCAGGATTAATGCAGTTAGAGATAAAGATACATTTGTTGGTACCCTTACAGCTCACTGAAATAGTGCTTCATTTCCCCTGCAAAGTGATTTAATGACATGCAGTTGTATGCATTCTCTTTTGAATTTGATTTATTGTGTAAAGAAACAGTTTAATTTGGAAAGATATACTAAAATTTCCATGATCTGTAGGACTTGAATTTTAGTTTTGCTCAAGTTCTGTGTTCCCATTCTTATTTGTTTTGATTTTTAGCTCTGTGTTGTAGTGCTCGCTTGTGATTTGTCATAGGTCATTTATTCTCATGTTTTCTTGTTAATCACTTCTCTTCCTTTGTGTTACTTTGAAGTCTTTACATAGTTTCTGTGTCCTTTTCCAGATAATGTCCCTGAGCTCCTCTCCTCACCTGATTTCACTTAAGCAATCATCTCCCTGGAATAATGTAAATTTTCTCCCTGCTGCCACAAAAAATGTCCAAAAAAATTCTTATCAGAGGAATTCCCTATAAATATAACATGCAGTTTTCAAAAGATTAAATAATTTATTGTGGAAATAAGGTATTTTAAACCAATTGGCCCTATGAGGAAAATTGCCCCTTAAACCTTCCATTACTTCCGTCAGGGTTTAATTCATGGCTCCATCAGCTGCCCATTACTGTTATTAAAGTGATGCTTTATTTTAAGTACAGTCAATTGCCACGCTAAGAGGCAAGAAAATCATGTGTTAGGAAGTGGCCTGTATGCAATCTAACCAAGCCAATAATCTGGCTACTTGACCATCTCGTATCAGCTTGTTAGACTAGGAAGTATAGCATATTTATCAGAAAAATATTTTTTGTTTGTCTTCCACCACTTTTTCAGCTACGTCTTGGTAGTTTTGCAATACTCTATCCATTTATGGATGATGGTCTAAACAGTGTGAGAAGTTCAAAGGTAGGGATATCTTTTTATGCCCTAACCCTGGTTTAAGTTTCTCCAGAACTTTATACCTGACCTGTTTGTTGTGTTTCTAGATCTTCATGATGCTGTTTGGTCACTAATGTTCTTTAATGAACATGAGACCTTCATAGTACTGAAAATAAATTACCCACATGTGGACTCTAATAGATAGTTAACTTCTGGAGGCAGTTGTGCAATGGATTTGTTTTATTTGGAGGTATCAGAGATATGGGAACAAAAAACAAATGCATACCCATAAAAACAAAGCATCAAATCAATTCGGATTACTTACACAGCACCGATTCAAAACAAAATGTCATTTCAAGCCACTTTAATATATATATATATATATATATATATATATATATATATATATATATATATATATATATATATATATATATATATATATATCTCCTTTAACATATAAAATATTCAGTAGTTTACATGAGATACTCTACTGAATGAATAATCAAAAGCAAGGAACAGTTCATAATGGGAGACTTATAGACAAAAAGACTGGAAAGGAGAGACACAATAGTCCTGGACAAATTTGTTGGTACTCTTATTCAACAAACTAAAAGAAAAACTATCTCTGAAATCTCTTAAAGCTATCCATTGTTTCACAGTTAATACAATTCAGGCTTTGATTTTGATTATTGATTCAGGCATAGCAACAGGGACAAAGCCTCGTTGCTCAGACAGGCAAACAAGCAACAAATATCAGATTTTAAAGTAGTTTGGTTTCAAGTCTAATGTGAATCTTTACTTTTTGCAAATAGCTTGTGCATATCTTTTCAGAGAATGCCACAGTGCATATTCAAAAATGTTCCCTTGACAACCAAGAGCAGCAGCTTTAGAAACACAATTTCTTATCTTGTTTGAAAATATATTATACAGCAAAATTCAACACACTGGGCTATACCTCAACTCTGCTTAAGCAATCCATTCAGTACAATCACTAAATATGTGAAAATAAAATACTCCCTGCCTCAGAAGTTACAGTGGAGCAGTAACCTCCAAGTACAGGTCCTCCTTTTGTCTGATTGCAAATCCCAGTTCAATCAGTGTCCTTTTCTTCTGATCCATTCTTGTGGTCTATGTTTATAGTTGTCAGAGTTGAGATAAGATGAGCTGAATACTCTCACAGGAGGCAAGTTGTGAAGGCAAAAGGCAAGCTTGAGTTACAAAGCTTGAGTTACAAAAGGTAAGAGCAAGGTTGTACAAAATCAGCCATGCGAGCAAAGATTAGAGAGCAAGCAGACACAGAATACAGAACAAGAGAAAAGGCCACTTTGAGCAGGTCGTCAGTCCATCATATGGAGAGAATACTGCAATGTTGCTCTGCTCTGTCATATTTTGGGCTCTACATACATGAACAATCAATCAAAAATTGACCTTCTATAACAAAGTTGTATTATTAAACAATACAAAGAATCAAGTCAACAAAGTAGATGTATTTTGTTGTTACATTCAGAGGTGGGTACAGTACCCAAAACTTGTACTCAAGAGTAGCACTACTCCAACATATTTTTTACTCAAGTAAAACTAAAAAGAGTAAAAAATCATTTCGTAAAAAGGCAACTTAAGTACTAAGTAACTCATCATAACATCTGATTTAATCTTTTAAAATGTTATCAGATGGACAAAAATATAAAGTTATGTGCAAGTTCTGGTATTTTAAAGACTAAATTGGAAAAATTATATATACAAATAAATAACAAATAATAAAATGTAAGCAAGAAACTCTTTCAGGTGGGTTTTTTCTGTATTAAACTCATCAAACTAATATTTATAGCAGGTAATCTGTATATGTTAGAAAAGGAGAAGGGTAAAGTACTTCCTGTGACAATGTGTAGTGTTTACTGTATATTGATTACCTCCAAAATAGAAAATATTAGAACAGTGAAGACTGTGTACAAATAAGAAGCCTCACTTTACCATAAACTGTAAGTCTGTGTTTGTGTTTTATTCATTTTTGGTTAAAGAATGTTTTAAGTAAGAGTAGCTATACTTCATAACTCGAATAAGAGTAAAAAGTACAGTGTTGTAAAACTACTCTTAATAGTAAATTTTTTTCAAGTAATTGTGCGTAGCAACTAGTTACATTCAAAATGTTTTGTAGTGTGGAAGACCAAAACGCACAAGGAAGGAGGTAGGCAATGATTGAACTGACTTAGAACTTAGAACATCTGGCCTTATCAAAACCCATAAAGGAGCCAACCAGAGTGAAAGAGATGAGTAACAAGGAGACATGAGGAATGAATGAAAAACAGGGGCATAAATGCTGGACTGATGATTACTGGCACGAGGACAAGAGAATGATAACAATAGGATGAAGCTATGAGGGAGGAAGGAGCAGAAGTAGCTGAGAAAGGCGAGATGGAGCGACACAAAATCAACAGAGGGAAAACATGGTGATCATGGAAAAACAAAGAAAAGGCTGAATACAAATAACAGAGTGCGAATAACTAAACAGACCACGAAAATGGCTCCAAACCAATTTCAAGGTTAGTAAACCAAAAGAGTCTTAAACATATAACAGTGATTTTAAAAACACAAGAAACACCTTTGTGTATTTGCCCTGCATTTAAATGGTGGAGGAAAACATAATGCCTTAGGACAATAATGCTCCCATGTAGCTTCAGGTCATATTTAATGTTGTTCCAAAATCTCTCTTTTGCTCCTCATTTCATTGAGTGAAACAAATGAGATGTTTTAAACACAGACTGATGTTCTCAAACCTTTATTTCTGTTAACTATGATGACTTTTCTGCTTACAGCTTATGAAAACATGACATTTAAGAATAGAATATTGCATCTGACCAATAAAAAAAAAACAAAAAACATTTTTATTACAGAAATATGGTCTTGAAGAAAAGTATGTTTACTGGCTGCTTTAATTTGACAAACGAGCCTCATCGGAATGCATATTCTAATTCCTTTGATTTACCTGTAGTCATTATGTCCAGATTCTCCCACCTGAGCTGTGCATCTCTGTAGCTCCTCAAGGGTTACCATGGGCCTCTTGGCTACTCCTCTGATCAATGCTCTCCTTCTCAGCCTGTTAGTTTAGGTGTAGTGCCATGTCTTCATAGATTCATAGTTGTGCCGCATTCTTTCCATTTTTGGATAGCAGATTTAACAGAGCTCTGTGAGATTTTCAGAGACTGAGATGTTGTTTTACAACCCAGTCCTGCTTTAAATTTCTCCTCTCCTTTCTCGTTGACCTATATGCTGCGTTTCTTGGTCTTCATGATGCAGTTTGTTCCCTAATGTTCTCCAACAGACCTCTGAGGCCTTCATAAACAGCTGGATTGATGCTGTGAGTGGATTACACACTGCTTACAAATCATTATTACTAACACACAACACACTTATCTGATTTTTGTTTGGGGAAAAGAATTTGGAAAACCATGTGTCATTTTCCTTTTTTTTTTCATAATTATGTACTACTTTGTTTGTCTATCAATATAAATCCTGATAAAATACCTTAAAGTTAATGGTTATGATGAGACCAAATGGGAAAATGTTATAGGTTTTGAATAAGTCTGCAAGCAAATATGTAACTTTTGAGCAAAATGAAAGAACTTTTGCAATGTTGAGAAATATGAGAGCAAAGCAGAGAGGAAGAGGTGGAATGAAGTGGCTGACTGACTTTTTGCAATGATCTTTCTCTTACATTTATCTATTCCTGACACTTTCAGTGACAAAAGGCCAAACATGGATAGAAACATCATCATTCAATCATCATTTGTTTTCTTCAAGGCTTTCATCAAAGTCACTCAACTGCCTATTAAATGTATAGCATTCCCTCTAGATAAAGGTTTATGGTGCTCCACAGTTGAGAGGTTTTTTGAAAGTAATTCATGTTGTTTCCCTTAATGCATATACAGCACTGAGAGGAGATATTAATGTGCATGTAATCGCTGCAGGTAGCGGTACAATTATAGGATCATGCTCCAGTGGATGAGTTTATCGGATTTGCCGTGTGTTCAGACTGCAACTGATTTACAATCTTGAAACATTTATATAATACCCATTGTGCCCAGACGCATAAAATCCAAAGAGAAATATAATGTTTTGTAGAATTACCATGAGTCTGGTCCACAGGAGATGAAATGGTCTGCTCTTTGTTCCTCAATAAAAAATTAAATAAATAGTCCTAAATTCAAACATGGACGACCCGCTCTGCTTTGGCAGCTTTAGATTCAATGTCAGCAAGTTGTGAAGAGTAGGGAATTTACATCAGCACAGACAATTTGTACATGAAGCATAACAGCAGAAATAGGACACATAAATCACATTAGCTGTAACCCTGAGTCTGCCATCGATTACCTGCAGGAAAACAAATTGGAGCAGTGCGGCTCTCCGTCCTTAAACATCCCCATCAGGCTTCTAACCACCAGAGGGGGATCATGGAGTGGATGGGCTTAACAGCTCCCACTGGAGCAATCAAATTCAATTGGGGGAAGGTTGCAGTGAGAGGTGAGGAGGTCAGGCTTCCCAGCATTGCCTTACTGTCTTTCAGAAATCCATGACAGAGCAGATGCAGACCTGTTCAGCCCCTGCAGCAATAATAGTTAACAGCAGGTAGGAATAACTATGTAGAAGTTCATGGTGCTGTGTTTGAGCTTTGGGTCAAATCTAACACAAAGATGTGGATGCAGGGCTGATAACTGTAAAGATCTGGATCTAAGTGTATTTGCATTTCATTGATTTCTTTTGCAGCCTAGTGTGGGAGGGCCAAGGAACGAGAGGTTTTGAAATGATTGCCAAATTCAAGAAAATCAGCTGAGAGGTCTTATTAACATATATTCATGCTTTTAAAAACCACAACCTAAAAGCTCATCAACCTTTAAAACATTTAAAACAGCCTGAACGTTGTGATGATGAAATATGTAACATAATCCAGGTGGCACTTATAGTTCTTCAAAAAGTTGCCAATAATATCTAGAAAAACTAAGTGAAAAAATATTCATGCATCTTAAAATTGTCCCCCTTATATAAGGTTGAAATGATAAACTTTACTGTGTAGTATGTGATAGACCAACAAATACATGGAAGCGTATAACTTTAAAGTGAAAGTGGGATGAATTATTATTTTCCCGTAGATAAATATCTGAAAAGTAGGACATGTATTTATATCCTTACCTTTCTCTGATACCCTTAAATAAATTCTAGTGCAACCCAATGCCTTCAGAAGCCAGTCCAGTAAATGGAATCCACCTGCTTGTAATTTATTCTTGCTATACATGCAGCCTTTCTATGAAGGCCTCAGAGGTTAGTTGAAGAACATTAGTGAATAAACAGCATCATGAAGACCAAGGAACACAGGAGAAAGAGTCAGGGAGAATATTGTGGAGAAGTTTAAAGCAGGATTAGGGTTACAAAACAATACCCCATTTTGAACAATGCACAGAGCATTGTTCAATCCATAATTCATAAGTGAAACAAGTATGGTGCTACTGCAAACCTACCAAGACATTACTATCCACCTAAACTGACTGAAAGCAGCAACGAGAACTAGCGTAACTCTATGGAGGAGCTGTAGAGATCCACAGCTCAGTTAGGAGAACCTATTGACAGAATAACTATTGGTCCTCCACTCTACAAATCTGGAAGAGTGTCAAAAAGAATGTCATTGTTGGAAAAATACAATAAAGGTGTATCTCAATAAATTATAATAAGTAAAGGGGTCATGAAAACAAATTTAATTTTCTGTGGTTTTGGGGGTGTAATATAATCTATTGTGCACAGATGAAGATGTGTAAATGTCAAAAGTTGGTATCAAAAGCCCTGCTCGTAGGTGGTCAGGTTTGTTTCTTTGCTTAAAAAAGGTCGAATCAGAGAACAGGTTAACTTTCTACGTAATTCATATTCTCCAATTAGAGCACACTATCAAGCAAACAGCCTTCCCCTCCCCCCAGCTGATACACCGACTAATTTAAGGGCTAAGTGGCGCTAGCATGTCTGACAACTCCACTTGAGAAGAAAATTGGCTACTTAAAAGTGAAGCTGTTTTATCCAAGGGAGCTCAAAAACAGATGGATGTTTCCATTTACTCCCGAAGGATGAGAGAATCAGAAAAGTGGCTGAATTTCATTTATGGTGACGTTACAATTATAAGTCCAATTTGAAACGATGTTCAGCGCATTTTACTACAGACCATTTCCTGAACATGGGTGAATTCAGGGTTTTCGGATGGACTGATTTTGAAAAAGGCTTCTGTACAAACACTGAAGGAGGTGACCATCAGTTTATTTAATTTCTACATACTGTCATGTCTGATAAACGTATGTGCACTGTCTGAAGAGTCCATGTTATATGTGCGCTCAGCAGTGTGTAAACAACCACATTTATCCCTGGTTTTCCAGAAGCACACATTCATGTCAAATGTAAGAAAGGTGTGTTTGTAACTGAAGAATCATCCATGTCCATGTGTCTTCGTGCACAGTGTCTTCTTTGTCCTCAGGTGATGCTTCAGGCTCAAACATACGGGTACAAACTTTCACTAGTCTTAATACCATAATAATGGATTTGTGATGGAGTGTTGCACTGAGAAGAAAGGTGTGGATGGAGGGGGTAAGGGCGTGTGGGGGCATCGGAGTGAAGTCAACTAGGTAGAGCCACATATCCAAAACATACGGTGTTGCCACCACCCCGTTTAAGTTCATTTATTCAGTCACTCAAGGTGAAACTCATTACAATGGACTCCCACTTATTCACAGTTCAGTATTCGTGGATTCACCTATTCGCAGCTTTTCCATAAAGCACATCTTAAATATTCTAAAGAAAATGCAGGAGAAGCTGCAGGGAAGTGCAATGCCACCTATCAGTCTTTAGATGTGCAAAGGTGGTAGAGACATACCCCAAATGACTTGCAGCTACAGCTGCAGCAAAAGATGCAGTAAGTTTTGACTTAATGGAGAAGAATACGAATGCATACCACATCTTTCAGATTTTATCGGTATCATTGTCCTGACACTTTACAGACATGCTATTTTGTGTTAATTTGTCACATAAAATCCAATTAAAATACATTGCAGCTTGTTATTCTAATGCGACAAAATGCACAAAATTCAAGGGATAAAAATACTTTTGGAAGGCGGTATAAATTAGGATCAGACAACAAAAGCAGATTTATATTTGTCATATAAGTGTCATAAAGTGTTTCATTGTCTTGGATTTTGAGTGACAGCTTTTATCATGCAAGATGAAGCAAATGTCTACAGCTTTTTCCTCCCTCACAATGTTCAGTGCAAAGATAAAGAGAGAAACTGGTTTGACATTAAAAATAAATTAAGACATTGGAGGATTCATGTCAAATTTGATGGAAGAATTTAGTCTTTTTAAAGTTAGAATCAGCTATCAGAAAAGAGGTGAATGAATTGGAAATAACTGTTTCAGGATGTGTATTTCTCCCTGTGGTAGGAGTGTAGATGCTTTATCTTTGGCAAAGTTTTTGTATAAATAAAATCTGCTGACAGCTGTGACAGTAGCATTAATTTTACACTCTTGTAATAATGATCAAACTGACGGTAGCCCTTGATTGACACTATAATCAGTCACGCCCTCATGTTATCACAGGAGAGATGAGTCAACTAATCACAGACAGGCTCAAACTAAATATTAGCCTGCAGATTAATAATTTTTTGAAGCACTATAGCCTTGTAACGTGAGGGTCCTGGGTTTAAATCCTGCCCTGGAGTCTTTGTGCATATAATTTGCATGTTATCTCTGTACGTGTATGATGGACTGGGGACCTGTCCACGGTGTAACCCGCCTCTAACCCAATGATGGCTTGGGATAAGCAACAGCCTCTCTGTAGACCTGCAAGGATAAATGGGTTTAGACTACATATGAGTGGTCTGTAACTCGAGTCCTCGAATGCCACTGTCCTGCAACTTCTGGATGCTCCAAGACATCTAAATCAAAAGGCTGAATTACCTCCTTGGCATGCCACCAAGTTTTGCAAAGGCCTGGTCATTAATCATTCATTAGATTCAGGTGTATTGCAGCAGGGATGTATCCAAAAGTTACAGGACAGGGGCACTCGGAGACTTGAGTTGCAAACCCCTACTACAGATGGATGAATGGATGGACGGAATAATTAAACCCAGGATAAGCCCTATGAGCTAACCTAGACTAATTGGAAAATATCTGCAGCAGAGGAGCTGAAATGGTAACAAAATGCAGCACATATGACTTGCTTAGGCAGAAATATGCATTTTTTTTTTGTCTCCAATATTGACATTATTTTTAGTATTAGGACCACTAAAAGTCTGTCTTTTAGATTAGAAACGTTTTCCCACTACTAATCTGTTATTAATAGCAAGTGCATTGATAACAGGTGCAGTGGAACGGCTGTCACTCTGGGATGCTGTGCTTTCATGAGCTAATTAAGCAGCACATTCTCCTAAAAGGCTTTTTGTTAACTCTGCTCATATACAAAATACATTTTGGCAGATTTAGTATTAAGCAACTAAAACACTGTAGATTTAAGGAAACAGAAAAGATTACCAGTAAGTATCTGTGAACAACACTGTGGGATCAGTATATGCTACATTTATGAATTTATGGAGCTGAGGAAGGAACATTGAGTTTGTTTTTGTGTTTGATGATCTGCTTTGCCGGGTCAGGAAGCACACAGGCTCTTATTAAATTTAAAATCATTGATGAATTCTTTGTTTACAAAAGGGCTATCTGTGGTTTCTAGAATCTGATTAATTGAATACAGAGCAATGGTAATGTGGTCATTACCCATATTAGGAATATTTTCATGGTCCCCAGAGGTTGCTTGTGTATAATGAAACATGTAGCATTAATTAAAAGGCCCATGCTCAGCTAAAAGAGGTTTAACACAGATTCCTTGTTTGAGACGGTCATTTGTCCTAATTAAAAACCCGGGGTTTTTTTTTTCTGTAAAGCAACTTTGTTTAATAAATGTTTCATGCATGTGCTCTGAGGTGTTTAACATAAGCGTGGCGCAAACCCTGGAACTTGGAAAAATAATTATCTAATACTGTTTTTCAAGATTCCAACTTGTTCCTGATGTCTGAATTTTAAAATCTGGTAAAAAAATTTTCCAATTCAGAATTCTATTAATGAAACATTTATTTTTGGTTGTGGTGTTCTAGAAGTTAAGATGAATAAGCCACACAAGGACTGAAAAGGCCTTGTGAGAACTGCAGACCTCAGTTTTTCAACATTTTAAAAGAAAATCTGTGGCAGCCTGACTCATCTGCTGATAAAACTCTTGATTCCACAGTGTCAAATGAGGTGGAAGACAATGCCGGAGTGTTATTTCCCTTGGCATTGTGTCTTCTTACACCATATAATAGTGTGATGAGGGTTTATTATCTAAGTGGGAAACTATTATTCGAACTTTAAACTGTGAGAGTAAAATCAGCCAAAACAAGACCAGCACCAACACAGGATCAAGGCGTCTATAATCATGGCTTCGGCCTGATATTTGATCTGTAGATGACATTAGTTCAAGCTCCGATACCAGTTGTATCGGATCAGTTTCATCTAAGGACAAAAACACTGGAGCCCAAAGAAGTATTACCAAAGTAACCCCAAAATCAGTTATGCATAGTTTCATCAGCCAGCAACCTGTCATGGTTTTATGGTTGTTGGGTGCCATTTTATTTTCTTCTTCATTTTCAGCTCTGTAGTGTTTTCTTAGGAACTTGCATAGGTGTGGCACTCCTACACCAATAGCTTATCCGACAATCAGTATAAAAGGTCTAGGAGGAACATGTTCTCACTGCCAGTTGGTCAACAAAATGTGTGATTCATGTGTTTGCTCTACCTGAAGATTGTTGACTCACCTCCTAAACAGATTGTCAATATTCATCTGGAGCGCACATTCTTTTCAGAGCTTTTCCTCCTGGATTGTAATTAGGGTACAGATATTTCTCTCTTGTCTGTCCGCCCATCTCAGGCCTTCAGAGACACCACAGAGCATTACTAGGTCATCAAGACCCATTTCCACTAGTCACAGCAGCAGAATGGCACTCTCAGGACCCTCAGTGCCTCCTCCAGTAAGTAACTGACACCTTCCACTTCACCAAGTCAAGTTTATTTGTATGGCACATTTCAGCAGCAAGGCAGTTCAAAGTACTTCACATCAATCAAGTATACAGCAAAAACATCAAAATCATCAAGCAAATGCCATTAAGCAAATATAGTTTAAAAAAATATTGCTCAACAATCCACTTAGTTTATTTAACTGATTTTCACTCAAACTTCCATCCTTTGGAAAACCAAACTTATCTTACCCGGATTTGTTTGCAGATTTATGGTCCAGACTACTAATCAAAGGCAACTCTAAACAGGTAGGTTTCAGCTTTGATTTAAAGGAATTTAGTGCTTCGGCTGTTTTGCAGTTTTCTGGGAGTTTGTTCCAGATTAGCGGTGCATAAAAACTGAAGGCTGTTTCTCCATGTTTGGTTCTGGGGATGCAGAGTAGACCAGAATCAGAAGACCTTACTGGTCTGGAAGGTTGATACAACAACAGGTCTTTAATGTATTTTTGGTGCTAAGCCGTTCAGTGATTTATAAACTAACAAAAGTATTTTAAAGTCTATTCTCAGGGAGCCAGTGTAAGGACTTTAGAACTGGGGTGATGAGCTCTATTTTCCAGGTCTTAGTGAGAACACGAGCAGAAGCGTTCTGGATCAGCTGCAGCTGTCTGATTTTTTTTTTTTTTTTTTTTTTTTAAGACACTATTGCACCATAATTCAACTTGATGATCTCTCATTAATTCATGCCCTCTTCTTCCCAGAAGTTCAACAGATTTCAGTCTAAAAGATTTCAGTTCCTGTAAACATTTTTTTTTCTTTTCTTCACTGTACAATAAAATTGGTAAACCTTTATCTGCTTTCTTGGTCTGTTTATGCATGTGGGCAAAAAAAAAAACTTAACCTAAACATGTTACAACCAAAATCAATTTTCTCTTTATAATCTCAGATCATTTATCAGCAGCTGAAAGTCAAAAAAAAATTTATTTATTTTTTTTTTCTTGTTGGTTACATGCATCAGATTAAAAAAGAGATTTTTCAGTCTCTAAAGACACCAACAAACAGCTGATCTGCAACAGTCTAACGAGGGTTAGGGATGTAATGATGCAATAATGGGAGTATTACTGTAATTTCTCTGCTTTTAGTTGACTCAAAACTGCTACATCTATCGAGGAGCCTGCAGCATTTTTTTTTTATTACATGTAATTCTTGGAGTAAAATGAAGTTTGCACAACACTGTATCTGATTTTGCCCTAAAAAAACAGAATTGGCCAAAATCTAAATTGGCAGGTCCAACCCCAAAGAATAGCTTTTGAAAGCCTGATCATTGCAATTTCTCTTAAAACATCAACTTCATTCAGTTTCAATCACTATTTTTGTTCAAAACACTCTTACAGGTACATGCACTGTGGTATATCTTCCTTTGTAAAGTGGAGCGGTTCGTTGGTTATTGGTCCATATTTGAATTTTTAGAGACCTCCTCACAGGGGATGTGGCTAATTTGGGAGACTCGTTTGTAAATGGCAGAAACTGTGAAGCTGTGGCTCACCTTTTTGTTTTAGGACTCATTCGTTTAATGGGGCAGTAGTCTGCATCTGCAGCTAAATGTGCCTTTGTATGAGTTCATCTGTTTCTCTGAAAATGGAAAGCAGGAACTTAAAGAAGGTTCAGTAAAGGGCGAATGGGGAAACTTTTACAACCATAGAGAATGTAGTGGTAGTGCAATAAAATAACTGAAGATCAGAAAACAGGGTAGCTGAAATATCTAACATAGTTGAACTTTATTCAGAAGAAACCATTTTAACAATGTGTATCTATCTCCAGAGCTCTTAGAAGATGCATCCCCTGGTAAATGGCTGCACTTCTATTGCACCATGACTGACGGCGCCTATTAATCACTTAGTGCAACAAAGATTGTCTTTTCTTGTACATAATTTTTAAACATTTACCATCTATTACAAAGTTTATGCATGGCACTAAAAACAGAGGAATGTTTTCAACGACCATAAATCAACACAGAATAACAGCAAAACAAAAAATAAACTAATAATATAGTTTTGTAATACTAGAATTTAGTCAGAATAGTTACTCCAAATGTTTGCCAGTTTGTAATTCTATGAAGCTTTAAAAAGTAACTAATCAAATTTACTGCACATAAGATATTTGACCTATCATTCTGTAGCAGAAAAATCTGGCTCCAGGTCAATGTGCTCTGTTGTTTTTTCTATTGCAAACTGATTTAATTTGCTGCTGTTTGGAATCAAAATGGATAGTTTTTCTCATTTAGAGTCAGGACCAGCAATTTTGTATAAGTTTATGACCACTGTCACTTGCAAGTTTTGTTCTAGTGGGGAAATAACAGCTTTTAGTGACTCTTAAAGCTACAGTATGTAACTGTTATAAAAAAATGTTTTTTACATATTTGTTAAAACTGTCTCTGTTGTGACAGTATAGTATGAGACAGAAAATGTGTGAAAAAATTGAGCTCCTCTGCCTTCTCCAAGTGCTCCCAGTACTAACTGCAGAAATGCACCACTCAGTCAGAAACAACCAATCAGAGACAGGAGGAAAGCCTCTCCACTAAAATGTCAGGGTTTTGTGATGTTAAATTTTGAGGCTATGATAAATCCTTTTACAACTTGGTTGAAACATGAAATGGGACATTTGTCTTGAACTTTAACTTAAAAACAACAAAAAAAGTAATCACTCCAAACAAACTAAAATTTCAATAAAATGGGGAAGGAAATGGTATCTAAGTCTTTGCACTCAACACAAAAAAAACTTTGCTCAAGGTTGGGGACCTTAAAGGAACTGAATTATTTGAACCTGAACACCAATTCCCCGAACCCATAATGGGTGTGCAAACGATTTGATTTAGAAACAACTGGCTTGTCTTTAATGGGCACCAATTACAAGTTGAGTAAAGTTTTACTGGCAATTTCTGGAGCATCCAACAGTCAAAACATTGAGTAAAATCATACTACACAGAGGATGACTCATAGCTGGAGTAGAAAGTGCAACAAGCGCATGTTTGAGTACGATAGATTTTTAATTTTAGATAAGTGTGAGGCCATGTGGCGGTATTGCACAATGGGCCACCATGTGGAAAGGACAAATGTCCCAGTAATGCATAGATTCCCTCAAATTTGTTCCCTATCAGACTTCATCAGTGACTGGTAATGCTGCTTTCTTATTGCATCTTCTTTGTCAGACACACACGTCTATAACACATCATTCAACCAAAAAACCCTGTGATATGATGAAAAACAGCCATTCAGAAAATCCTGCAGAAATCCTTCCAAAATTCACTCTGGAAGGTTTGAATTTTGGCCACCGTCATACTCGCTGATGTCTGTTCTACATATCCATGCAAAATAAATCTTTTACATATCCACTGGTGGTCTCCATGACTCCTCAGGAACATCCAGGACCAGTTATTCCAATGGCTCAACTTGATGCCAAACATTTTTTGCCAGTGAATTTAAATGGTAGGTGTTGTCATAGAACAGAGATGCACTTTCCAACACAAACTGAAGCAAGTAGCCTGTGGAGATTTCATAGCCAGTTCCACCCATGGACTCCAGAGCTGGTGTCTTTTTATACAAAAATTCACCTGTAGTTAAAGGTCAGTTTGTTTTAACCAAAAGCTTTAGCGTAACTTTGGTGAGGAAGATCTGTTCCCTGATGTCTGTGTTTGTTTCTGTGTGTACAGCCTGCTTAAAAGAACAGAGCTTTGTTTGTCATTGCCTCTCTGATTTTTCTTGACCCAATTCTTCCAATCTGTCCACAGTCCCTTCTTTTAGACTTCCCGTGTGTTGTTCTATTGGACCACCTGTAATGCAGCTCTCCTTACAATCTTTACCTCATGATGATGTCTCGGTGTTTCCATCAACCATCTAACCCAATTCCACCAGCAGCATCCAAACTCTGAGCGTTCTGTCCCATTTCCTGCTATCAGTCGTGACACATTTTTTCCCACAAAACATCCTGATATTGCAGAATCCTTTATCTCTCAATCTTGGGATGAATGAATGAAAAATATGATGTATTATTACTATTTAAAGTGGACACTGCTTCGCAGCTTACCTGATAAAGCTATTAGAATATGCAAAATGAGGATAAACCAAGGTTCTTAAACAATGCAACATTTCTAATACCGACTGGGGTTGTATTTTTACTGATCTAAGAGCAGGATAGAGCATATAGTGTTACCTATAAACCTTTTCACAGTATTAAATTAACCCTTAAGAGAGAGTTTTATAAAGAGGACGTTCATTTTAACGTTCGCTGCTGCTCCACTAAGTAGCCTAATTATACCATATGAGCTCTGTGAGCTTCAAAGTAACACTTGTAATGACCTGAAAAGACTGCCTTCATGTTATATTATATTTCCTCATCTAATGGCAGGAATTTACTTTCTCCCAACGTTCAGGATTCTAGTACCAGTTTATTAGAGGCAGGCTTTTATCAGAGTCAGGACCTTATGTTTGTTTCTCCTGGTTATTTGCTTGACTTGGCAAACTTTCCTGCTGTAACCATATAAAATGTTTCAAAAACAAAACCTGGAAATATACACAAAAGTAGTTATTATTTTGTTTTTCTTTTCACAAATATGTGGGCAGAGATGCAACTTTGTGTTTTCTTTCCAATAGCCTTGATTGTAAGCTGGATCTTATCCATATATTTATAGCAAAAAGTTCAGTGTCCAAAAAAGTTGCTGAACAGCTACTTTATTCACTCTATGGCAGCAAAAAAAATTATTACCTCTTGCTTTTTTGTCATGTTCCAGCCAAAAACTTTAATAAAATGTATTCAGACAAACACAAAGTTGTGGGTAATTGTAGAGTGGTAGGAAAAAAGATTCAGTGATTTATTTTTTTCAAGTAATAATCTGAAAAGCATATCATGCTTTTGTATTCAAACCCCTTTATTCTAATTCTCCTAAATAAAATCTTATCCAGCTAGTTGCCTTCTTTTAGTAAATGGAGTTCATCTGTGTGTAATTTAATCTCAGAACAAATACAGCTGTTCTGCCTTTGGTGTTTGTAAGAGAACATTGGTGAACAAATGCTCATTATGCTTTAGATTGAATTTATTTTTGTGAGTTTTGTGTTTTAGTGTTTTCTTGTACTTAGTTGCAGTTGCATTGATCCTTTTGTTTCCCTTTGTCTACCTTTAACACTCAAGCATTCGTACACATTCCTTTATTGCTTAATCCAGCCATTCTTCCCGGGTGCCCCAGTCCATGCTCTTCAACAGTGGCTGCACATTGAGTTAATTATTCTTACTTGTTTCTTGAACCAGTAATCACTTCTTCCCAGTGTACAGATTTTCTGTCATTGTTAGATCTTCCTGTTAACTTGTAATCAACTCCATGTTGTACTGGTTAGCTCCTTATTGTTTCCAGCAGTTCTATTTAAAAAAATGTTCGTTTTTTTATTAAATGCACAATTTTACTTTGATTCTGCCTGCGTCCTGCCTGTGATTGGGTCCTACAACTCAACAACTCATGACATAAACAGCAAGACCATGGAGCACATCAGACAGCTCAAAGTTGTGGAGAAGTTTAAAGCAGGGTTGAGTTATAAAACAATATCCTAAGCACTGAATATTTCTCAGAATACCATTGATTTAGACATTTGATTGATCATCTGAAAAATGAAGAGGATTGCTCAACTGCAGCACCACCAAGACATGTCCATCCATCGAAGCTGACTTGTCAGGCTAGGAAACCTTTGTTCAGAGAAGCAGCCGAGAGATCCATAGTGACTTTAGAGGAGACTCAGTGATTTACAGCGCAGGTAAGACAACCCTTGGCAGGAAAACCGTGAGTCATCACCCCTAAAGACCATGTGAATGAAGGCGCTCTGGACAGGTGAGACCAAAATTCACCCTAGAAGCAAAACCCTATGTGTGCAGAAAACTAAATGCATCATCCCCAAAGTGAAACATGAGGGTGGCAGCATCATCCTGCACGGAATGTTTTTTTTTTTTTTTTCTTCAGCAGGGACAGGGAAGCTGGTCAGAATTGAGAGCAACATGGATGGAGCTCAACACAAGACAATCCTAGAAGGAAACCTGTTAGTCTGCAAAAGACTTGAGACTGGCTCACCTTCCAGCAGAACAACTCTAAATTTACAGTCAGCGCTTCATTGTAATGGGTCAGATCAAAGTATAATAGTGTGTTGGAATGGCCCAGACAAAAAGCAAACTTAATGCAACTGAGAATCTGTGACAAGACTTGAAAGTAGATGTCCATTGACATTCTTCATCCAATCTGATCTGCTCTAACTTGAGTTATTTTGCAAAAAAGAATGAGTAAAATTCTTTTACAATATGCAACTGGTATTAATACCCTTAAAATGCACCATTGTGTGAAAAAAGGACGTTACAATTACATTAAGCTTTAAATTCATGTGGGAGATTTCTTAATTTCAAGTTTAGTCGAGACCTTTTGTTTAATCATCTCCTAAGAACTTTTTTCATAAAAGATAAGCATTCATTTTATATGCAGCAATTTGAACTGGCTCCAAATTAATTGCTTAAGGATATTCATTAAAGAAACATCTATCACTGACAAATGCTTAATCCAGTGTGACAAAATACCTGCAACACCACAGGTTTTGTATGAAATTGATTTGATAAAAGTGGTAAAAATTGGCAAATAAAATTTCTAATGCTAATATGTTAAAACTAGGATGTTTAAGCAAGGTGACTACATGTTCAAAAGGCAGCAGAAGATAATGTCACCCTGCATAACACTGCAGAAATACATCTCTTTCATGTGCTTTTTGGCCCAAAAATGAAATGTGCTTGCTGGCACAAGTTGCAGCCCCATCCTCTTTCCCTAAGTCTGAGGAGATGGAGGAGGGAAGTGATGAGAGCTTGGGAGTGCTTTGAAATTCCAATGGGCAGACAGATTTGGATCCAAAACAGAGCAGTGAATTTATGGAAAGGCAGAAATTTGTGTTGTTCAATTCAAGGGAGGAGGAAAGCAAAATAGGGAATATAAAAGGGGAATATACAGTGCAATAAAAAGGTAGTTTTCAAACCCAGGTAAATACAAAATGCAGTTTTAAAACTATAATTTCAATCATCACAAAAAATCAAATCAACCTCGTCCTAAAGGTAAACACAATTGCCTGACTCTTTTACATCACTGTGGAGGAATTTCATCTCTTTTTTGCATTTTTTTTTTTTAATTTATTCATTGTGTTCTTGAAGTAATTCTGGTAGGCTAATGGAAGGTTCTCCATTGTTTTGCATTTTCTCCACTGTAGATAATGGCTTTTACTGTGATTCACTGTTGTCCCAAAGCCTTAGAATTGTCTTTGTAACCCCTATAGACTGATAGATGGCAATGACTTTGTTTCTCTTCCGGTTCTCAGATTTATTTTGATCAGAGCTTGATGTGTTGGTTTTACAGGTTTTTCAGCCTACTTCATACTGTCAGACAGGTTCTATTTAATTTCTTTGTTCTGCAGGCTTAGGGCTGGGTGAAATTAGCTGTCAAAAAATGTAGTTAATTGCAGCTGATTCATGAAATAACGCAGTAGGCACTTATATTTTCACACAGCTCTGTTGGTTTGGATAGCAGTTTCCTTAATAAATTAAATAAATAGTTTTTAAAAATGTTTCTTGTATTTACTCTGGTTATTTTAGCCTGATGTCATTTTTTTTTTTACAAGTTTTTAAATGTACCCAAACAGCAAAAAATATTCTAAATCTGTGACGAATACGTTTTCAAGCACTGCACAATTTAAACTTATGGCTAAAAATGTGCAATATTTGAAATATTTGCTACAGTTAGCAGATCTTAAAGGCATTTTGAGAAGTACACTAGAACCATAGTACCATACAGAGAACATGAGTTTACCATCCGGTTTTGCAATGAGCAGCTCATGATGCATGAATGACTCTCACTGTAAATGTGGCACTGCTCTTGTAACTGGGTCAATCAGCACTCCCAGTCCCCTGACAATCAGAGGGACGCCACCCACAGGCACGAGGACTCCGAGGCGTCCGTAAACATAAACAGCAAGTCTTTTGGCTCTGATGCAACATCAGCTGAATATTCCTAAAAAGAAACAGAAGTCGGCAATAGAACCCACAGCAGTAATATTGATCATCCATCACAGTCAATGGGAAACAAGGCAGATATAGATGGATAAAACAAAGACAGGAGCAGTTTGACACAGTTGGTCTGGCTGTAGAAACCCGGTTCCAGTTGAAGTTGTTCTTTTGCAAGAGAAATTATTGTGTTTACATGCTTCATTGAAGAAGGGAGGAGGGGAGACAATTAAAAATCCTGTGATCAGAGCAGCATTTAAACATCTCCTTTAAGCCCCGAAGATGCAGAAAGGAGGGATGGTGCAAATGTAAAGGAGGTCTGCCCTACATTTTGGAGTTATCACAGTAGTGCTTAAAATGATGCTGACAGGGAAAATACCTTCCTCTGCGGCTGAAGCATAAATAATGGTGTTTTTCATGATCTTTCAAACTCCTAAGAAAAGCTCCTCTTGTTCATATTTTGAGTCAAGGTAAGCATTAGTTATTGTGGTTTTCTAACTCAGACATCAGCGTTCCCTTCGATGACACTTAGATTATGTTGCATCAGTTGGCCTGAAGGGAAAAAAAATCCAGGATGTCACCCTGCTCTGCTGATGGCAGCACCTTGTGTGGCTGGATTCCCCACATTTCACAGCCAGCTTTTGCAGAGTCTCAGTTGTTTCAGAAAAACTCAGCATGAAAAGCCATTTTCCCTGCCATTATCCTGGCTGTTAGACAGAAAGCTCGGAGAGGTGTATTTAATGCACAGTTGGGGAGGACTGAATGGATTTATTCAACTTAAAAGCAAAACAATTGGAAACAGGTTTGAGAAACTGTTTCTTTTAGATTTCCTTTCAAACTTCACTTATACCTTGCAAGGTTTCCAGATGGCTTGTGAAAAGTTTCTCATCTGCTCTGCAGTTCACAAATCACAATATGGTGATTATGTCTTACTAAGGTGGAGGAGAGATAAGTTGACTAAAGGTTTCGAGTCAAAACCCTGCGACGCTTCTTTGCCCAGTGTTTGATCTGGGATGGGCTCACCTCTGCTCCAATGAATAGTTCTTGCCAAGTGAAAATGTGTATTATCTACAGTTCAGAACTTCAGAGTGGCTTTCAGCACTTATCTATCTGCTAAATTTCTAAGTGTTGAATGAAGGAAGCAATACAATTAGAAAAGCTGCAAGCAACACTGCAATATTTAATTTCAAAGAGTTAAACACCAAACCCGATTCTGAGTCCAGCTTGTTTTCATCTAATAAGCAGCTGGTTTGTGCACCACCTTTTATTCACATTATCTCAACCAGCTTGGCCAGTATTTGCTCAGATTTATACAGCTCTCTGCTTTCAGACTGAATTCTCCCACGAGTTATTTGCCTGAAATTAGTGGTAGCAGAAATGGGACCGATCTCGTCCAGTATCAGTGTCTAATTAGATCCTGGCATCATTTCTTCTTTGAATTTCATGCAAAAGCCATTGATACAGATTGTGTAATGCTCTGTTGTTGCAGCTGATGTTTTGACTTTTTAATTTGGAACCTAAAACTTACAGACCATATTTGTGTTTGTCATATTTGTAAATATTAACTGTAAGTAATTTGTATTTTTAATGCTCAGAGACATGCACATCTTCTACATTTTCAATTAACCAACTCAGCTGCACATTCCTCTGGACTGGAATATTTTTTTACAACAATAATGATGTTGAAATTTTGCCTTACAGTACAGTATTTTTTTTTATTCTGTTTTTTATATGTATTTTATATTTTTGGTGTGTCTTTTTTCTGTTATTGCCTGCCACTTTGTTGCTGTCGCACAGAAATTTCCCCATGAGAGAGAGAGAGAGAGACTCTTCTAGTGGATAACAGGAAGGCTGAATAGAGTAAAGCAAAGTTTCTCTGATTTATCCCTTGCTTTTCTCAGTCTGCTGGCATCCTTTTAAATAGGGTTGAGGTAAAGACCCACTGCCTCTGGTGAATACACACAGACTGTTTTAGTTATGCTCACCATGATAATTGCTAATAGAAGATGCTAAAGACAGCGTAAAATCAATCAAGTTTTTGTTGTCAAAATCCCCCCTGCCAAATAACCATGCCTCTGAAGCAGCATTGCCAGATAACAAATATGAGACACCTGGATTTGGCTGAGTTTTGGCCTAATTGTGTGTCATACGTATGGTGGTATACAGGGGTAACGAGAAGGGGATAACACTTCATGACCAGCTCCCAAGCTGGAATCGTACAGTCACATAAAAATCAAAGCTTTTTGAAATTCTGGTCGCACTGTTGAAGCAGTATCACGAGCCAAATCTACCTGAACCTCTCACACTACCCATGAACCAACACAGAAGCGGAAATGAAAAAGGCTTTTCTTTTTTTTCCCCCACTTTTCTCAGCACAGAATGGCAAGAATTTTCCAGGAAGTGAGTTTGTTTTCGTTTCTCACATTCCTGGTCAAGCATTTCCTCACTTCCAGGATTTTCTTCTTCTTTACAGTTCCAGATTCAAGAGTCTGACGTATCGCATATGCATGTGCAGTTTGAGCAGTCAGGTCACATCCAAGCATCAGTTTGTACAGTGAGAGAACATGATTGGTGAGCTGTGAATGATTGAACCTTGCGATGTAGTTAAACAGTGTGAGCTGGAGCTGAATCCGACTGAAATATGTGCAGTGTACGTCCTGCTTAACAGGAAGTTAGTGCCAACTGTGGTCCACTTTCATTATATTAGAGATGCATAATGTACTGTGGTGGTGGTTTGACTAGTTTAAGTAGTCAAACTCATCACTGAAATGTGATCCATACTATTAAGTTTCAGACAAAATGCATGTCTGTTGTGCTAAAGTGGAATAAATTAAAGTCTTGCCTATACACAGCAAAGCTACAAACCAAAGAAAGAAAGAAAATACACATTTTTCAGAGATGACATCAAATAATAATAACTTCAGTAACCTCTTACACATCTGCAAAACTGCATACAAACCCATGGAAAGAGGCATAATTTCCTTCTTATTTTAAGTGTGTAGACTCAAGCTTATTTTTTTCTATTTTTCCAATCCCTTCTCACTTTGCTGTATGGTTATCTGTCTCCCATATCTGAATAAGTGGTGTGACTAAGGTCAACTATCTGTTTGATAAAGCCTTTAAAGAATTGTGTGGAAGTGCTTGAAGGTTTAGATGAGTGTGCCCTTTATCGTTACATCTCTGAACGATGGTAAAATATCTCTGTTTTTTACAGCTCTTATTTTTCCTCTGAGGTTCATTCTGCGAGGCCATAAATGTATCATTTTAAACTTGCACAGAAGGAATAGGGGGCAAGTTGGTGTGTTGTGTTTGAAAGTAGTTACAGAAAATTGTGGCTTTGCATAAATTAAAGTCTGAAGAAAGAGACAGAGAAAAACATATATGCTTCGTCCCTGCAGAGCCAAGGCTCGATTTAACCCCTGGTGATTATATAATTTTACTGTGGTGTCTGATTGAACTTCAACCAGCATATCTAAACTTAAAAAAAAAAAAAGTCATCAGTGGGCTTTTTATCTGTTTGTTTCTTTGATGTGACTACTTCATTGATAAATAATGGTTACTTGGCTAAACAGACCATTTTAGTCTCAAGACAGTTCTGTCCCTTTTGTTGAACAGGTCCTTATCTGCCTGATGTTGAGCCTATGAAACTTGCTATCACCATCTTCTAAGCCTTTTATCTTTTTAATCAGACCAGACCTGTAAACTAACTTCTATTATTCACCTCTGTGGACCTCTTTTTTTAGGAGAGCTGAAGCCACTTAAAATGTTAAAAATCCCAATAACTGTACTACATTTTTTTTCATAGAAGAATTCAGTGCACACGTGACTCTAAACAAAGAAGTGAAACAAGTCAAAGCAATAATACAGATTATCTCTCCAGTCAGTGGGTGGGTCCTCAACAATGGTCAAAGTTGTTGAGAAGAATTACTTATTAGTGACATTGTGAGCAGCTATTACTGATAGCTATATGCATAAATTGCATTTAAAATCATTTGTGCTTTTCCTTTTCAATTGTGTTCAGTTGTGTTCAGGTCAGTTATTTGATGCATACCGTGACTAAAATCTGACACCAAGTGATTCCCCCCTGTCCCCCCAAAAAAACGACACAAGGTAACTAAGATATTAGAAAGTTGCAGAAGAGTGAAGACGTCACATACCTTTCACCAAAATTGGGAATCAGTTTAAAACACAAAGGCAAAAAGTATTAATTGTAAAGTCTCTGGCTCAAATTTGGGTTTATAAAGTAAAGATTTATGTAGCTATTTGTCCAGTGAGGAGCAGAAAGTCAGGAGAAATGTTGCCTGAATGCAGGAACTTGGAGACCTAACAAACTAGCATCCTATACTGGAATATAAAAGCTGTCATTGCTGAATCCAGTGTACCTGTAATTTACCAGATTTGTGAATTAGTACTTGTGACAAAAACTGTTCGTAAAAAATACACTAAAAATCTGCAGCCTTCAGTTTGACAGCACAATTTTTGCTCAAGTACTGACCATCATTATCAGTCCAGCATGTGTCAGCAGTATACCTTTAATTTGTGAGACTTGGAATGATTGTGCAAGTTCTGTGTTTCTCCACATATTTACTTTGTGCTTTGCTTGTGAAAGTTTGACTTCACTACACTCAAGTGGTGGACAGAAGCAAAGTCAAAATACTGATATACAATCAGATTGCAGATTCTCCTTTATTTAGCTCAGACACAGGAAAAAAGTTGCAGCTGAAGTTAATTAATGTAGCGAAACATGTTGAAGGATTGCTTGGAGAAAGTGACTGTTGATTTTGCCAAATCCTCTCTACCAATGTTTAACTATTTTTGATGGAGGCTGTATGATGGTATAGAACAGAAGCTCCCTCACTAAAAAAACAATCTCAATGCAAAGAGAAATAATGAGATTCTTTAGTGATCAGATATCACTTAGTAGTCTGGACCATAAATCTGCAAACAAATCTGGGTAAGATAAGCTTGGTTCTCCAATGGGTGGAAGTTTGTAAATCAGTTAAATAAAGTAAGTGGATCATTGCTCAATATTTTTGAACTATATTTGCTTGATGATATTTGCTTAATGATCCCTATGATTTTGATGCATTGATATTTTCCTGATGATTTTGATGATTTTCATGTGTATTTGGTAGATAATTTTGATGATTTTGCTTGATGATTTTCATGTTTTTGATGGGTTTGCTGTATACTTGATCGATCTTTGTATGATATGAAGCACTTTGAACTGCCTTGCTGCTGAAATGTGCTATAGAAATAAACTTAACTTATAAGCACTCTCAGTGGTCCACACTCTCCCCTCCAAAATGTCACTGCACACATCACTGAGGCCACTGTTGATTAAATTAATAAACTGTTAAATTGGCATGATGTCTTGTTTCTTCAAACTATAATTATTCAATCCAATCAGCAAGTCAAGCTGTTTTGCATTGGCAGAGAAGATTTCGTAAATTTTTAATGGGCAAAATCAATATAGTTAACTCTGCTGCTCAACCCATAAAGTACACTGCTCACAAAATTAAAGGGAACACTAAAATAACAGATCCTAGATCTCAATTAATTAAATATTATCACTGAAAAATTTTATTATTAACAGTGGAATTGATTTAGAAGAAAATAACACAAAAATTATCAATGTAAATCAAAATTATTACACCATGGAGATCTGGATTTGGATTCATACTCAATATGAAAGTGGAAAATAACATGACAGGCTGATTCAGCGTCAGTGAATATTCCTCAAGACAAGTCTAAATGAGGCTCAGTAGTGTGTGGCCTTTGTGTGCCTGTATAACCTCCTGACAATGCCTGGGCATGCTCCTGATGAGACAGCAGATGTTCTCCTGAGAGATCTCTTCCCAGACCTGGATTAGAGGATCAGTTAGCTCCTGAACAGTCTGTGGTGCGACGTGGCATTGGCCAATTTTGGTGTTCCCTAGCAAACACCAATTGTCCTGCACGGTGTTGGGCTGTAAGCATAGGCCCTAGATGTGGATCTTGGGCCCATATGCCCTCCTCATGGAGTCTGTTTTTGACAGTTTGAGTAGAAACATGCACATTAGTGGCCTGCTGGAGGTCATTTTGTAGGACCCTGGCAGTGGACCTCCTGTTCCTCCTTGCACAGAGGGTGAGGTACTAGTCTTGCTGCTGGGTTGTAACTCTCCTACAGCCCCCTCCATGTCTCTTGGTGTACTGGCCTATCTCCTGGTACCTATTCCATGCTCTGGACACTGTGCTGAGAAACACAGAAATCTTCTTGCCACCACTCACATTGATGTTCCATCTTGGATTAGCTGCACTACTTGAGCAACTTCAGTGGGCTGTAAAAAAAAAAAAAGCCTCATGATGCCTCTATGCATGATGGCACTGACAAAATGAAAAAGTGACTTAAAGTTCAACCAGAAAGGATGAGAACAGAGAAATGATTTGTGGTCACCACCTGCAGAATCACTCTTTTATAGGGGTTGTCTTGCTAATTGTCTCTCATTTCCAACCTGTATGTTCCATTTGCACAGCAGCAGGTGAAATTGATTCATAAGTGTTACTACCTAACTGGTGACATTTATTCCACAAAGGTGTGACTGATTTGGAGTTACATTGTTTTGTTTAGGTGTTCCCTTTATTTTTTTTGAGTGGTGTATTTTCTTTACAAAGGTGGCACCATTAAAGGGAAAATAAACAGGGTTTCCAACAGTACAAGATTTTCTGTGAAGAAGCATAATAACCATAAAGAAATACCAGATACAAATGTCTTTACCTTTTGTACTAAATTTATTTTTTCACTGGTGAATATTTTTTAGAGAGCAGGAAGCATGAGACTGACAGGACAGCACATGCTGGGAACCTGCATGATTAATGATAGGAGATGTCTCCAAGTCAGGACATATTTCATTTTACTAACAAGTAGTCTCCTGTGGGGTCTGGGCACTAAGACAACCTAATCTGAATTATTTAATATTTCCAAATCAACTTTCATTCATTTGCATTCGTTGGGCGAGCCTTCTATGCTACACTGGTCAAATTACATATATGTTACGGAGTACATACTGTTACTTTCACCCTTAAATCTTAAGGAAGCAGCATAGGTGTACCTAATTTTTCACTCAAAGTGTTCCCATTTTGGATTCTTTGTTCAGCCTATAAGATTTATTTGATGTTTTTGTACCTACAGTGGACCCCACCTATTCGGTGTTCAGTATTCACAGATTTATCTGTGGAGCATAAATCCAAATTATTCATGGAAAATCAGCCTATTTGCACATTTCTTTGTAGAGCACATCTAAATATTTGAAAGAAAATACAGCATGGTCCTGAAATAGCAAGGTATAATGCTATTTGACACACTATTGGGTGGTGTTTGCAAAGCAGCCAATCCAGGAGAACCATTCCTTTTCCTTGAATGGTTGAATGAATTAATAGGGTCTCAATACATAAACCCCTTGAATGGAAGGCGAGTGAGTATTTTCATCATCCTTTTATTTGGCAGCATCTTGTTTAATGAACACAACCTCAACATATGGACTTTTCTATAATACCAACATATTTGGATTGATCATGCACAGTCCATACAGTCCCTTATCTGTTAAGCTCCAGTGTCCCAGACTTTTGCTTAGAATGATTTCCAAGCACACCAAAGGTCCTCTGTGTGATCAGACACTACAAAGGTAATACAAAGAGCAGAACAGATGGGAATGAGTCAAATGTATCTGACGGTGCATCTTTACTCTTTGACTGAAATTGGTCAAGTTTGATCAATATGTTCCTATCAAAATCAGGAATTATTGGACTTTTACATTTCCATTGGTAAAAGAAATCTACCACATATTGTAACTAGGAGCTTTTCTGGTTTCAGCCTGATTTGGTGTCAAATAAATTTTTCCCAAAGATGGACAAAAAGTGTGGAATTGTCAAAGGAAAAGATGTTGCACTTAGGCAGGCCAAACACAGATCTTATTTAATTAACATAAAAGCCCATCTCAAACATCCTGCCATTATATTCCTGAACAAATCTATGCAAAACCAAGATATCTAGCTTTTTTTCTAAATCTATTATTAAACAGAAAACATTCTGCCAAAAGTTTCCAATAACAAAAATAGTTCACAGGCTTTGTCCTTTTATTGTGCACTCTTTATGGTCAGCATGTTAAAGAGTCCATGCTCCTCTGTTAGCAGAAATAGAATGTGCAGCTTCAATGTATCGAAAGAATTTAGAACCACAAGAGTTTAGCATGCATTATTGAATACTGAGCAATAAATAAAGCTGTAGTCCTACTTGAAACATAATTATAGCTCATAATTAATTTCTTAAAACAAATAGCCAGAGGTACATTTCCTTTCAACAATTACACAGTCATAAAAAAGCAGAAGGAAAAAAAATATGAATTTGCAAAAGAGGATTTCACAAAAATACCAAAAAAAATCTGGTTAAATAAAAAATCTTAATACATAATATCGACATGGGCATCCAGGTTACATATATCGGAGGGGGTCATAAACTAAGCCATTGTGTAGACTAGAGCATAGTCGTAAACTTCTTAGATCAACACAAAAAGGTGATCTTTTTTTTTTTTCTTTGCTTTCATCAATGCTGCAGTTTCCTGGACGAGTGACTTTTGAAATATTCCATCGTGGATCCTGAAGCATTTTCATCCAGTCTGACAAACAACATTATTCTGCTACCCATGTACTTCACAGTTAATTTGCTGGAGTCAGGCTTGCAGGCTTCCTTCTTTTTTGTCAAGATCCTTGTGTTTTGGTTTTTATTTGTGTTTATGTTTTGGTTATTTCTTTGTTTTATTTATGTTTAATAAGTCTTGCTATATCAATTAATTCCTTTGTGTTTCATTTGTTAGTTTTTTCTTGTTCTGTTCTGTTGTACATTTGGATTTATTTCTATTATAGTCAGGCCTTTTGCTTTGTAGAACCCTTGACTCTTAGTTCAGCTCCCTTTGTCTTAATTAGTCTCTCCCTCAGTTTCCCTGCCTTCACCTTCCCAGAGATTTTCAACATCGCTATCGATTAATTCAGCTGGTTTCTTTATCAATTTTCACATATCTCAATATTTAAGCTTATGGTTTTTCATTGTTTCTTTGCTGGAATCTACAGGTCCACTGCCCATTATTCTGTCCATGCTCTATGTCCTGTTAACTTTGTTTCAAGACCTGTACATTTTGTTTTAAATTAAACTTTCAACCTTTCTCAAGGGGCTGTTTGAATTTTGGCCCTGATGGCCCAGATGTGCTGATGGTTGCTTTTAGAGTAATCATTTCTTGTTCTCTGAGTGGTACATCTTTATAGGGCTTGTTTTACTGTAGATAATGACAGTATCTGACCAACTTTAACCATTTCTGGAAGATAGACCCAACCTCCTTCCTCCACGGTATGAGATTACATCCGCCACTGTGCCTCCACTTTGTTGAATTTGGTGCTTAAAATTTAGAATCAGAGGCTTGGCAAGTCATGGAATAAATTTTGAGACGTTTCTAAATGGTTTAAAGTCTAATAACAGGTACAGTATGTAAACTTATGTATGAAAAGTTGAAGAAAGTAATAAAAAATATTTTATAAAATCCTTTTTATCAAACAAAGTAACTTTAGTAATCCTGACCAACCTAAAATGGAAAAGTTTGGTCTGCAATCAAATCAATTTAACCCACTCTGGTCCTCTTCATGAAATTATTCCATGTTGTTTTTTTATTATTGCAAATTATTCTGAAACCTGTGCAGTGTTCCCACATATTTCTCCATAGTTTTCCTGCAAGCCTTTCAGAATTCAAGTAAATAGCAACAAAGAACAAATGTGACCAAAAACACAAATAAAAAAACAAATCGCACTTCAAGCACATGGTTGCTTTGTTGTGAGGTTATGTTTCAGTTAGTTAAAAACCATTTATGATTCCATTTTATAAAGGGCAAACCATCTGTGACAAATTAGATTTTAAAGCAAAATCTGGTCACAAATTTAGATTCTTTTTGGGTGGGAAATCTACACAAGACTGTTATTTTTCAATGCTTCTCATTTAGTAAAAAGCACCGTGTTTATCACCAAGCTAACCATTTCCATTTAAATGTTGCTTTCAGTGTCTTGCAGACCTGCCAATCCTGTTAGGCAAGTGGTTCCCCTTTTACAAGTAAGGCACGAGGGAATCTGAACAGCTGTAATTATGCAGCATTTATGAGAGTGGCCTGCCAAAATTAAACCTCACTCCTACAATCCTATAAATGCAGAGTCAGATTAGGGGCCAGACAAATGTGTGTAGATGGAGGACAAAAATCGACTGTTCACTGACATCAAATATAAAGCTGTAAGTAGTTCATGGGAGTACATCCAATTTGGCCAAAGCTGTGGGATATTGCAGAAGGCACTTCTGAAGTAGGGATCTTTTCATTCACAAATATGGAGCATTACTTATTTTGATTAACACATGATAGATTATTGTTGATTAGGACCCACTGATTGATTCTGCACTTTAGAAATGTGGATATAATTTACAGCACATGCTTGAGTCATGCGTAAGCAATGACATAAAAACTCAAACATCAGCGATAAGCAAAGGGCACTTGATTAAGCCATTCATCCATTTGCCTTGCCTTAATATATTTTGGTAATTATAATGCAAAAAGGCACATTTCAAAGAGAAGTTATTCTACAACCTGAAGAAATTTTAATAACCTGAAGGCACATGGGGATACAGTAGGAAAAAAAATAGGCATAAACAGAAAAACTGCCAAGTCATTCTATAATACAAAGCGCAGGAGCAACAGAAGCAGGGTCATGGAGGGCGAACAGTGTGTCCTCTCCACAGAGTCTCCGTTGTCTCAGGCTCTTTCACTCTGTCCTTGTTTTTAGCTTGGAGATGTCAGCCACTGTGGAATCAATTTCTTTCACTCGCTGCTCAGGTCTATCTACATTTTTCACTTCATTTATACTCATTAGCAGGAAATGGCCACAGGCAGAAGCAATTTAAGCACCTGCAATGCAAAAAAGCCCTCAAAATCATTTCTTGTCACACTGTTTTGCTTTTGAATTGATGCTGTCAGCAATCAGGCAAAATGGAACATTAAACATTGTTGTTCTCAGTAGGAAACATTGTATATTGGCAGGTTTATCATTAATGGACAGAACTGTTCATTCAGACCCATCTTCTGTGATGTGGTGAAATATTAGTAATTTATCTAACAAATACAGTGACAATTTTGAGATGCATTAAAAAATACTTCATATTTATTTTTTTTATGTTACTTATATTTTGTTTGGTAGCAAGTAGAGTAGAGAAGAATCAAAATGGGTAAATTCAGGTGTACCAGCAACAATGTGACAGTTGTCAAGTCAAAGTATGTAGATTCATACAAAGATAAAAATATGAAAACAGAAAGTATAACAGACTGTACATTAAGGGAAAATTTACAACATAAGAAAAATACTGTAGAGTTATTAAAAATATAATTCTCCAATTCAAATGTTGGACACCGTATTTTTATCAATAAAATATTTGAACTGCATTTCCCAGCATTCATAGCACAATGCCATTTTTCCAGACGCAGAAGGTAATATAATGTGGGTTCACCCTGCCTATATCGATGGGATGTTGTACCCTCTACACATGCTTTCTTCTAACCTGCTTGCCAGGAAAGAGGACTTCTAAAACCTTCGAAGTATTAACTGGAGAACTTCTAGAAAGCGGTTTGCATATCCCGCTATTCTGTGTTCTTCCTTTTGAAACGTGAAAGTCTCTTGAGATCTGCCTATCAAGGCTTGCCGCCGCAAACTCTACATCCGTCAATGAAGGAGCCTTTTGGCTTCAACCAATGGTTCTGCCGAGAACCCTCAGCTGGGATGCCAGCTCATCTGCAGGACAATAATGAGGTTTTTTTTCTTTTTTATAACTTTTCTTGGACTCTGAATATTTTGTCTTAACTGAGTGATTGACTGACTCAAGTAAGACCATTCCATCATCTGGGCATAATTAGGTGTTTAAAATAAGGCTTTTTTAATTGATCTGATTCCCATTTTATCATTTACTATATATTCCTTTTTTTCTTTTCATCAGTAGTTAGATTGCATGCCAGTCATTAAAGAAAGAGGTTATTTGCGGAATAATTCAGCTATAAGGTTGGGCTATTCTGAAAATAAATTCTTAGACTTGATTAGGAATAAGCGTCAGTGACTATTGCTCATTGTGTGAACAGTTTCTGGTTCTGGATTCATTCCTTCACATGAGACTGATGAAGTTTGACTTGTGATTCCGGATATACTGGCTTTGGTGCCCTGATTCAACTAAAGAAACTGTAATGCTGTTGATAATTTAATTAATAATCTATTATTAAGTATAATTTTTAATAATGACATAAGTCAAACAATGATGCAAATTCTTATTCCCAACATTTTTGGTGCCACCCTATGAGGTTGGTACAACACAAAGAAATGTGCAACTGACTAGGATCATTTTAAAAATATACAAAACGTGCATGCATATTTATACATAAAAAAAAAAAGCAATGGACTATTTACAAAAAATGTAAAAATTGTGCAAATATCAGCAGGGATGTAAACACTTGAGTTTGTTTGGGGCAGTGATGGTTATAGGATCTAACAGCTGGGAGGAAGGACCTACGATAACATTTCTTTGTGCACCTAGGATGCAGCAGTCTGTTACTAAAGGAGTTCCCCAGTTAAGCAAGGCTCCACCTTGAGCATTCTCCAAATTCTCAAGGCACTTCCAGGTCCAGTTCACACTGACAATACTCACCTGAAAAACCTCCTTTCATCCAAAGTCCCCGACCTACCTGGTAACCCTACATTCACTTCACTGCCTGTCCACCCTTGCTTACAGACACCAGAAGGTGTTTGTGGGCCCTTTATAAGTTCTGAAGGCTTCCATGGGTGCTTTAGTGCATTCTATCTGTGTCACTGCAGGGGGTGTCCTGCTTTATGGCCTATTTTATGTTTATTGCCTTGCCTGTAGAACTACTCTTGGCAGAGGTGCTGTTGGCTCCTGTTCACCCGTGGTCTTCGCTGTGACCTGAACTCATGTCAGTTTAGTGCTACTGCAGTTTCTCTCTGCCTCTAAAGAATCTGTAGGGATGGTTCCCAGGCTTGGTCTTGTTATCCTTTGGTATCCCCTCAAAGGATAACAAGACAACAGGGGTATGATATTTGAAAAAAAAAAAAAAAAAAAAAAAAAAAAAAAAACTTTTGATGTACAGTTTTATTTTATTTTTTTTAACTAATGGCATATAACAAACACTACACATAACTGCTAGCACTCTTTATTTTTCATCTTTTGTGATTAGCTCTAAGTGTTTGAGAATGGAAGGACCTACTGCTGTTACCCTAATCTTTTGTTCCTTCTTCTCTATCACTGCATTTCTGCTTTGATGCCTTCACACGATGTGGTCTATTTCACCTTTTACAGAGCAAATCTGTCCCAAGACGCTAAGGCAACGAGACCCACCATATTTTTCTAACACCACAGGACATGTGAAGAAAAATTAAAAAACCTAAAATTGGAACTGGCTGAAAAGACAGGACATGCACCATCACAACCCAACAGTTTCTGGACTGTCAAAGCCAAACACTGCAGGCATAAATCAAGCATCTTTATTACCTTATGCTGCTTACTTCCCTGCTAGAAGTAAGGGTGATTAACAAAATCCTCAAATAACTCACTTGAACTTTTCTTACTTTCTTCTTCTCCAGAGGCTTTACTGGCAGCTTCTCAGACAACTGACATCATTAGGATTCAAACTTCACAATAAACCTTTACTTAAACTTCCCTTGTCTGTTTTTGGGTCATACAAATAAAACTTTACCCATATCATTTTTTTTTTTTTTTTTTTTTTTTTTTTTTTTTTTTTTTTTTTTTTTTTTTTTTTTTTTTTTAATTTAATACAAGCCAACTTAATCTGTTTGACAGTATTAATGTAAGGATCTTAGGTTGTTTTGGGATTTTCTGGGTTTGTAGCAGGGCTGTGTAGAGACTTTTGGAGGGGCAGGTGCTCAAAGTTAAAAAGGGGCACATAGAACAAGATCTTAAAACCCCTTACAACATAACAACAGCCGATATTATTCAATAATATGGAAATGGGTCATATTATATCATTGTCATTATGTGGAGACAATGCAAAGCAATTGTATGTTTTCCCTGATGGATAAATGTTGTTGAGAACTTGCTGCTCCAGCTGCTGATAGTGGTGGAGGGCTGTGTTAATCTGAGACTGTAGACATTTAAAAGACCATGGGAGAGACAGTCACTGATTATGAAGTATATTATGAAATAATTTAAATTGCTGACGTCTCTTACTAAATAAACCCTAATGACATCTGACTGGTTAACCTCCACAGAAACTCAGTTGCCAGCGGCTTTAAAAGATCAAAATAGCTCAGAGGGGGTAACGACACACAGTTTTTCTATGTTGGCACCTGTAAGAGATTTAGATTTGTAAGGTTGAGAGATAAATTATATTCAGGAGATCTTGTCCTTCTCAACAACGTCTACAGAATCTCATCCATGCGTTTATCTTTAGTCGCATTGATTACTGCAACAGTGTCTTCACAGCTCTGCCTAAAAAGTCAGACAGCTGCAGTTGATTCAGAACGCTGCTGCTCGTGTTCTCACTAAAACTAGGAAGATAGAGCACATCACCCCAGTTCTAAAGTCCTTCCACTGGCTCCCTGGAGCTCAGAGAATAGACTATAAACTACTGCTGTTAGTTTATAAATCACTGAATGACTTAGGACAAAAATATAATAAAACGCTCTAAATAATAAATGCCTTGTGTTGGCATGTCGTTAGTCATGATGTAAAAATATCAATAAAATTTCAAATAAATTACAAAACATCCTTTATTTGTCAGGGTAAAAATAGATTTTTTTTTTTTTGTTTGTTTTGTTTTGTTTTTTTTGTTTTTGTTTTGTTTTGAGAAATGAATCTCAACTTTTATTAACATTTCACATGTATAGGTATCAGTTGCGGTCCAAATTGTTGGTTCCACATTTTCGCAAATGTTTGTGACATTTTTCAATGTGAGCTCCAAATGCTGTGGGCTGAACTTTTCCTTAGCAGTTGTCTGCAGAAGTGAGGACACACCTGATAGTGACGTTAGGTGAAAGTGGAGTGGAGAGTGAACAGTGAGCAGGCTGTAGTCTACTTGGGCTTTGAGGTGCGTCGCAATGACGCGTTGTACTGTTCCTATGTACTATGTTCCTATGTTCCTGTACAATGTACTGTTCCTTGCGGTACTGTTCCTTTATATCAGGCTGCCTGACCCAGAGCGGAGGGACCAAGTATGGCTGCATATTTTCTTCTCCCTGCCTGTAGCACACCGGGCATTTTGTCCAGCCCTGGGGTAGTCTGATAAACTCAAAATCAGAAGTTTTCTCTGCGGCCAAACTATTTATGTGTTTGGGGAAGGAAGGGTGATGAGGGGTTTTTCCCACTACTGCAAGGACAATTGTAAAAGTAAATAAATAAAAACTTTTTTTTTTGGCACTTCAATGTCAGACCTACGTTTTTCCTCACAAACAGTTCTATGTTGAAAAAAAAAAAATATTTGTGCCCATAATTTGATAGTTGGACCCCCCACCTCCATCACCACTACAGGTCTGGAACAACTGAGGATATGGAGGCAGAGGCACGTCAACGATGAGAATCGGTTCATATCATTATTTGACCGAGGGCAGCCAGATCAATTTATTTAGCTAACTTGTTATTGTTTGTTAAATGTTCATTAAATAGGCCTCCATACATACATAAAAAAAAGAAAACAATTTTTTTTTTTTTTTTTTTTTTTTAAACCCTCAATAAAGGGCACTTGGGGCATCAAGGATGAAAGGGGCAGTTGCTGAAGCCCAAGCTTTTGGACATGGCTACAGCAGAAATGGTGTCATTAAAATGGTTTAACTTAAACAGACTGTCATTACATCTGAATAAAGCCAGATTTATGATATTTGGAAATTATAAATACAATTAAAAACACATGGGGGTATAAAAATAACTATTCGTTATGTAAAACAGGCATCTGAAACTTTATTCCTTGAGTGCCACTGTCTTTCAGCTTTTGGATGCTTCCTTGCACCAACATGCCTAAATCAAATGAATAGCTAAAGACCAGACCTTTGCAAAACTTGCTGACATGCCAGGGAGGTAATTCAGCCTTTTGATTCAGATGTGTTGGAGCATGGATGCATCCAAAAGTAGCAGCACAGGGGCACTTGAGAACTGGAGTTGCAGACCCCTGATTTAAAAATTGAACAAGCATATAAAAACACATTTCTGGGGGTATTAGAAGATCACAATTTCTGCTGGAAACCTCGAATAAGACTTGTAGAAATGAGAATAACAAAGTGTTGTGGTTTTGGGGTAATCAAGACATATACAGGATCATAGAGCAATATTATTTTGTAGATTTCACTTGTGCTACTGTATCTTACTAACACTATGGAGGTCTGAGGTAACACCTGCTCAACAAACCTAGAACCATTATACATATTACTTAAAAGGGAAATTGGGAAAAGGGAACACACAAGCTCACTATTTTTAAAGTCAAAATCATCAAAACAGGCCAACTGAATTTCAAAAAGCAGTGTGTCTGCAAAGCAAAATACACAAACTTTGAAAAACAGAAGACTTTGTGTATTTTGCCTTGACGGGTTTAATTTACTCTGTTTATATATATATATATATATATATATATATATATATATATATATATATATATATATATATATAAAATGGTAATGGCGAACCAACCGGATATCGTGGTGGTGGATAAACAACAGAGGAAAGCCGTTGTGGTGGATGTAGCAATACCAAGCGATTGCAACATCAGGAAAAAGGAACACGAGAAACTGGAGAAATACCAGGGCCTCAGAGAGGAACTGGAGAAGGCCTGGAAGGTGAAGACCACAGTGGTGCCTGTGGTCATCGGGGCCCTTGGGGCAGTCACCCCCAAACTGGAGCAGTGGCTAAAACAGATCCCAGGAACAACATCAGACATCTCAGTCCAGAAATGCGCAGTTCTCGGCACAGCCAAGATACTACGCAGAACCCTCAAGCTCCCAGGCCTCTGGTAGAGGACCCGAGCTCAGAGGTTGAGAAAGACCACCCGTGGAGGGTGAGAAGGGAATTTTTTTTTTTTTATATATATATATATATGAGTTTCACTTTCTGAAATTAGTAACATAAAATATTGAATTTTTTTCATTGTATTATGGTTTGTTTTTTAATGTATCTGTATGAAATATTTTAAATGATGGCATCAAAAGAACCTAAATATAAATTAATATATACAGATGGGTGGGAGATAGGTGGACTGAGGTTTCCCGTATAGATTTCTGTCACATGGGATTTAAACATTTGTTTCAAATCTTTATGGTGTAATATTGAAATTAGAAATTTGGGATGTTAGTGTTTGTTTTATATGGGATGTAAATTATTTAGGAAACCTATATAATCAAAATGAAATAGGAAATATGTTTTTACTTCTACCTACTCCTTTTCAAACTTTATGTTCTTGCTTTGTTTTACTCCTTTATGCTCAAAACAAATCAATAAACTCAATTACACTAATTAAAATTTTAAATGTAAAACAAATTTAGGATTAATCTGATTACAAACACTATCAAAAATTCTGAATGGGATTTTTGATGCTCACTTAGAAAAATAAACAAATTGATTTGGGGCATTTTGAGTACAGCATCACTTTGATGCAGACAAACATTGTTAAGATACTGTTTTATAGGACTAAGTGGGGGCTGCTCCTGACAAATGACAGAAGCTTCTTAAAAGCAGAAAAGATGTCAACACTTACAAAATAAACAGCAAATATGTTGTTTGTTTCCTTGACGGATGGAGACGACAGTCCTGAGAGTTTTGCCTGAATTCAGTCGGAGGGCCTGTCAGAAGTCTTTTAGAAAGATGAAAGCAGCTGATAAAGCACCCCTATGTTTGATCCAGGTCTACACCTTTTCAGTGAGCCTAATGGAAAGCTGCAAGATCTAGCCTGGGGTGAGATGCAAAGAAAAGTGTGCATCACAATAACGGCTGTCTTGCACTTGAAAGCTAAAGCTCAAAGACTTATGTTTTTGACTTGAACGAAAGATGATGATGTGAGGTGTTGTTTATGTAATGCACCACTGATATTCTGGATTAAAGGGCATAGCCTCAAAGTGGGGTTTTTGAGAAATCATGTTACACATTGATTTTCATGGAAACAATTGATGCATACATTAGCAATAGCAGGTTTCCTTTTAATTCATTGCCCTCAAGCATTTCTTGTCAAATTTTCTTTAAGTACGTTTGCAGACTTTATATGAATCATTTGATACAGAAAGTCCTTGTTTATTTGATTTTGACATGTATTATGTCATAAAAGGTTGTACATTTTCAAATCATCCTGCTTTTACATTTTAGTAGTAAAGAAACTAAACAGTTTCCATATGCTTATGTGCACGACAGTCAACATGCATTATCTACAATCTTGAATTGAGCTTGAGAAAGTGTTTAATTGTTTTTCTGGTTAAAAATAAAAGAAAATCTGTCACCACTTCAAAAGCAATAAGATTAAGTGCATGTCTCATGTAGCTTTGATTGCAACAATTTCTCCCCTGGCTGAAGGTTTATTAGGTATTTATAACCGTGTGACTTTCCTTCACCCTCACTGTGCCCTGAAATTCTTTTTCCTTCACCCAGCAGCCCCCTACTTCACCTAGATAATAGGCTGGGAGGGCTATTTGGATGAGTTGCTGTAACTGATAATGGTCACTGTCATGGTCTGTCAGTGAGAGCAGGTAACACCTGTCTGCTACTCTATTTTGGATATTGGTCAGCTGAGACTGAACCTATTGCAGTGTGTGACAGATGGTCTGTAAGTACATCCAAACTAAAATCACTTTATTTGCTCACAGTGAGAACAGAGAATACTGAACAGTTTAAGTTTTTCTTTGATTTCCAACCTCAGGTGATACATAAGGAAAAGGTTATTCCACTCTTTGAGCATTAAATCCTGGAAAACACAAAAATGCCTGTTGTATTTAAAATAAAGGTCACATAAACAGGGTGATCCATAGCAAGGATGTCCCAAATCGATCTAAGTCATTTAGGATTATGCACTTGCTGACACTACATTTAAGACTGCAGTCAGTTCTTTCTGTTTTACTTGGCAGTGACAGATACTTTTTTTGCAGGACAGTTGTAATGTGCTGCTACAACATGGAAGATGGTCAAAGAAGCGACCATAAGCTTCTGAAAACATGTCATCCAAAAAGTGCATAGCATTATTTGTTTCAAAAGGAATACCTGACTCAAGAGCACATAAATAGCCACAATTATGTATAAACTCATCTCTTGCGCCTGCTGGAGATGTTTTTTATGCTGAGGAGCAGCTAGCCGAAGTGTTCGGCTGAAGGCTAACACGACTACATTTACTCTGCTTTAATATAACTCCCCAAAAATTTGGCTCATAGAATATTTCAGTGCAGTTCCACTTACTTGTGTGGACAAAACTTACACAAAAGTTGCTCTTCTACTTCATAAACTTTTGCCTTGAACATCATAAAAAATAGCGACAAGCATTTCAGCTGCTCTCTGTAGAGCAGGTCACATGACACAGAAAGACAGGCATGAGCAGCAGCCAAGCTGTCAATGACATTGTAAAGGGTAAAGCAACTCCCAGATTTTTAGATTGTGTAAAACCTCAGATTTGTTGAATCATAAAATACGGACCATGGTCCTTAATTGAGTTTGCAAATTTTTTGTACAAAAATAAATCATAATTTTTTTTTTTTTAAATTGGGGGGAAAAAGCAGCTCTACAGCATGGTGGGGCTGACATAAAATCATAGTGCACCAACAACAGGGATTGGGAGTTGAAAATATATCTTGATCAGGACCCAAATCTAATGCTTAAAATCAGACTCGGTCATCCTTAATTCATTGTAAAACAAAAATTGAGGGCCAAAATTAAATAGTTTCTCCCTCACTTGTGTTTTAATTTTTGCATTATTTATCTTTGGAGGGTTTGTGGAGGATTTTTTTTTCATTTTCAGACTTTTTATCATGTTTGAGCCAACATACCTTCGTGAACCAGTCTATATCAAGCTGATTTAAAATCAAAAATTCACATAACTGTTAGATATCAGCTGACTTAACAATGTTACTGTATCTCATGGGAGCAGTGCTGGGCTCTCACTATGGCTGCAGTGTGGGAACTAGGTGACTGCTGTTTTAAAGTCAGAGCCTGACTGCTGAGGAATTCTGAAGTTTCTGTCAGTCACACAATGAGCCATTGCAATGAATCCATGGTGTAATAAAAAGTATATTAACAACAGTGTTTCCTAAAAGCCTTCAGTTGAGACAAAGTCACTGAGTGATGCTAAAAGATGTTGAAGGTATCAAGGAAAATGAAACCTTGCAGGTTGTTTATAGAAAAATTATACAAAATGAGAAAATGTACCATGCACACAAAAACAATCAGGGTAAACAAATCTGGGAAGTTGATCAGGCTTGATTTGGACTCCCTCTCCTTCCCATTGTTGTTGTTATTGTCTCTGTTTCTTCCTGGGGCAGAGACGTCTGAGCTATAAACCCAATAAGGGAAATGGAGCCTTAAACTTTTTCTACCATCTTATTTAAACTTAGAGAAATTTAATGAATGTAAACAAACTATTATTGAATATAAATCTTATGCTGCTGCAGCTTCCATTCAAGGTGTTTAAATATGTAATTATTCAGTTAAATTAATCGGCAGGTTTAGATTTCAGAGTTTAATACATTAATCAAGATTCGAAATTAAGTGTTTATGGATTACTTTAAAATCCTTTCAGAATTTCTAAATTATAAAATAAGTCATTTATCATCGTTATAACACTCAAAGACAGACACTTTTTGAAGCAAAACACTTCAGAGTCACTCAGATATTCATATTGAAGATTTATTGATTTATTTATTTATTGATTTATTGAGATAAGAGGTGGTTTTGGCCAGCAGACTTACGTTTTTGTAATCACTGTTAAGCTAATTCCTTTGTTATAGAAACTCTTGTTATGCACTTATGTGTCAGAGAAATACAGGGACGAGAGTGTGCCACATTCTGCCAAAAGTATAAGTTAAGAACAGTTCACAGATTCTTCACCAAGTATTGGACTGCTACACTTTAGCACAATATATGTTTTGCCACCTTTTCTTGGTTATTATTATTATTATTTTTTTTTTTCTGTATTCAATTACCACTTTTGGGGGCTGTCATTTTGTTCTTTTGAGGTCTGTGTCTTCCAAGAACAAGGTCTATATGACCCTGTTGTTTTGTTCTTTTCTTTCAGCATCCTCCTGTTTTATTATCAGTTGCACTTCAAGAGCTTCATTCACTTCAAGTGCAGATCCTCTCCACTTCCAAACTCCTCGTTATACTTAGTTAGCATACCTCCTGTTTTCATTTGAAGTGTTTCACTGCCTGCTGCAAGCTTGTAAGATACAACTTCTCTCCTCAGATACGCTACACCACAGAAAATGTGAGTCGAGACATGTTTGAAAACGGAAAACAAATCATGAGCGCAAATCAACCACAACAATGATTAATATTCCATCAGCATGTGAATGTGTGTATGAGTGGGTGAATGACTGAATGTACTGTAAAACAGTTTGGAGTCTTCTGGTCTAGGTAAAACGCCCATACAAGTACAGGTCATTTACCAAGCAATAGTATCATCTTTTTTAAATCTCACATCTGTGGTTTCTCTGTACATTTCTCCTTTTTCTTTGTTTGAACATTCTCACTTGGTTTGTTTGTCTTTTCATGCAAGACCAGCATCTCTAAAGAGCATCCACAGTCTTAGTCTACCAGTGTACAGGCTGCTCTGATAAATAAAAGTCTAAGTGCTTAAATCTTGCCGCTGAATATTTATATTTATCTGTTTTAAGCAAATAAGGTATACAGTACAGAATACAATACTTGAAAGATGAGATTCAGAAAGGTGAAAGACCTTGCTGCCAGTAGGTAGATGCTTCAGTATTTGGGCCATAGCAAAGACTTAATAAGATCATATTTTGGAACCAGAAAACATACAAATTTTCACAGTGCTTCTAAATAAATTACCATTTGCCTTTTTTCAATATTTATCAAAGAGGATAATTGCTTTTTAAATGCATTTTTCCGAACACCCAAGAGCCTCTTGCTGCCAATCTGAGACTATAAGGGCAAAAACCAAATACAGTGCAGTAAAAGAGTATCTGACCCCTCATGGATTTGTCCTGTTTGTTTTGTCACTCTTCAGTGTTTTAAACCATCAAACTAATTTTTACTTCAGACAAAGATAACATGAGTAAATACAAAAAGTAGTTTTGGAATAGCTAACACTAAACTACACTGGCCCTTTGTAAAAACATAATTGCTACTGTTGTTGAGTTTTGAATTACTTTGATTAACCCCATTTTGCAGTTTCATGTGTCTTTGTCAGAAAGAAAATGCCTCATGATATTCATGAAACATTGCAGTATTTAACAAACAACTACTTATTCTAACCTGTCTGTCTTGGATGGTATTGTGTATGATGCAGCATGGAGCTGGTTTCTGACACAAAGGAATAACAATGTTTGATGTCTATCAGTATGTTAACTTCTCCCAGCCACCACACATGTAGCTTTAGCTTGAAGTGCTTTTGGAGCCAAAAAAATTGTTTTTGAGAAATGTAATGGTGAAGTAAATGGATTTTACTGGAGTTACTGTAATGTCAAACAGCTACATTACAGTAGGTCATTTAAACCCTCTGGAGAAAAACAAACTGATTATATGAGGGAAAGTATCTATCTTTAAAAAAGAAGACTACTGCATCTGGATAATATAAAGCATCTTAGTGACACTGTTGTCTTGTAAAAAGTTGACATCTGTATGCATCAGAGTAACAGTGGTAGTCAGAATGGGAGAAAAAATGTAAATATATACCCAAATGCAAACAGGATATATATTTTTTTTATTTCCGCCACAAGTGACTATTCCCCACTGTCGTAGATTATAGGCAGACCAGGCTTGCCACAGAGTGCTTTTAAAATCCTGGGTAGGGTGCCTGTTCTTTGCAAAGCTTTCAGACTGCAAGTTACTGCTCTCCTCACTATCCTCCTGCACAGTGGATTAATAACAACTTCAATCTTTTTCACAGAAACATAATAGAGCTGGAGCTGGACTTCACGATTAGTGCTTTCTTCTTTGGCAACCTTTGTGTTATGCAGTAATGCCCGAGTTCAGAGTCTCCACAGTGCCAGTCTCACTCTTCAGGTTTGGTTTCAGAAACTCATACATTTTTTACTTCAAACATGAAAATGAATAAACCCTAATAGAACAGACCCTGTGTTAAAACAATCAGATTTAAAGACATGCCACATGAATGACTTTGGATCAAGTTGCTCAACAAAAACAATTAAGTTATTTTATATGATATATGGATGTTTGTTTATTTGTAATTAATCCATAAATCCCCTTCTAGCCATCTGCAGCTTTGTTTACATCTTAGTTATAATATAACCTCTCATGATAGCTTGAGGTAACATTTTTGTCAATTTCTTTTGAAGAACCGGAACAGAACTGACTGCATGATTTCCTAATAGCAGGCTAAATTTAAATATCTCAATGAAAAATAGTCTGAATGAATGATTATGCTGTCTTTCTGTCTCCTTGAAATGTGCTCTTTAAATCTATGTGTGGGTTCATACTCTGAGTTGTTATTCCCACCTTCTTCCTAACTGTGAGACTTGCTCTAATCCTGAGTTTGTTTGTTTGATTATTAATGAAGGGAAAAAGGAAATGAGCAAAGGTTGTGCTAAGAATATATAAGCTAGTGGATTCTTTCATCAACACATACCCTTGTATATAAATGTATGAATTTGCATGTAAATTTTTGAATTTCTGCTTCTTCATCACCTGGACAATATGCTCATTATCATATCAAAGACATCACTGTTAGAGATACATCTCTGTAACAAACTTTACTGCAAAGCCTGTTGCTCAAAAGATTTGAAGTTGTGTTTAAATCACTCTTTGCAGCTCTCACAAAGACAAACAGCTTTTGGGTTTTATGTATATTTATAAATAGCTAAACAAGGTTTTCTGTACCTTTATGCCTCACATTAAAGCTGCAGTATGTAACTTTTATGAAAATGTTTTTACATATTTGTGAAAATTATCATTACGTCGTGACAGTATACGAAACATAACGTGTGAAAAAACTTCAAGCTCCTCTGGCTTCTCCCTGTGTTTCCAGTACTAACTGCAGAAATACACCATTCAGTCAGAAACAACCATTCAGAGCCAGGAGGAGGGTTTTAGCATTGTCAATTTTATAGACAAAACACCCCAGCGTGTTTTGTCTATAAAAGCTGTTTTTTTTGGGGGGGGGGGGGGTTTCCTTCTGATACATAATGTTGCTGGAACCTTTCATTTTAGCTGGTATATGTTGTGTGCTCCACTGTGGGAGCAGAGTTGTCATGTAATTAAAAGCTGTGATTTTCAGCATTGAACTTCTAAACTAGTAATTCTGTAACAGTTACTACGCTTTACAACTGATGTGAAGTAACTCCAAACTTTAACTACAACAAACTTTAATGTTAACAACAGAGACTTTTGTGTTTGCTCCTCTTTGCTCTGATCAGAATTACAAGTCAGTGTCCTGAAGCCATAACTTGTGACTATTTTACAGCAGTGACATTCTAAAACTGAATTAAAGTCCCGTCTATGGAGGATTTTTTTTTTTTTTTTAAATTTACGTATTTCTAAGAATTACACCCTGTAAAAGAGTGTGTGCTTAATTTGCCTTAAAGTCAGTTAACAGTATGAATAATGTATTTAAATGTTAACACTGTAAATCACTGATATTCACCATGAGTGACTTGGTTTAAATATTATGTTTGCAAATAAAAATAAAGATTATTCACACTATAGTTTTGAAGTTAATGGAAATATGAACCGTTTTTTTTAAGGTCGACGTCTACCCTGGTAATCTGATTTGGCCCTGGTTCCTGCAGTGGAACGATGCGGGCAGAACGTTTTTCCACATTATGTCTATGCATGAACAGATTTTGTAGGATCTGTATACAAGAGAGAACTCTAAAGAAGACACTTTGATGCTGTTGCCCTTTGTACATAAAGCATTGAGCTGTGAGGCTTTAACAGCACTCTCTATGCTTTTTGAGGTCATTAGAAAGCATCATCAGACTACTAGAAGGTGATGCAAATTGCTGCAGTATATGTTTCTTTATTAGTGCTGTAGGACGTGCTATAACATAATCAGATCAAGTTGCCATGGTGACTATGCACTGCATAGAGTCCTTGCACACACTGACTGCTTATATCAATGCATCACGTATCACTACATTGTCGACAGGATTATCTTCAACTCTTCAGCTCCTAAATTAAACTTTTCTACTTTTGAGTAAAGACAAAAGCTTTTTAATTATTTCATGGATGCCAATTTGGAACATATAATATTCCACTCATCTAATTAAAAATGAGGAAAAGCGAAACAAAGCAAGAGAATATGTGCCAAAGAAACAAAAGAACTCACTGGGCACTCAGTATGGAGCATCTGTGTAATCCAGCAACAATTTTCATAAATTATACATTTTTATAGGAGTTTAGAAATTTGTAAATAAGATTACTTATAGTCAGCCCTTCAGACCTTGTTTGCCAGAGCAGTTGGCGATGCTTATCTTGTATATTACCAAGAAAGCAGTGGCTGGTTGTGGCTTTCGCTGCAACATATGCATATGTCCCTTCATGCAATTTTTTTTTTGGTATCAACTCAATGTAAGTAAGGATAACTTTGAACTGGATTATTGTTACATACAATGTGGGATTCTTGGAATTTGTCTACTCTACAGCTATTTGGCATCTGCATAGGCTGGCACAGAGTTCCCCATGCTGTCAGTTGAAGAGCCAACTTTATTATTGACTGACTGCACACATGTGAACCATGGAATGAATTGTTTCTCCCAACAGCAGCTCAATATCTCTGAGACCCAAAGCAATTGTATTTCAAAGCATTCATTCCCTGATTCTCCTCAGTCGATGAGCCCCGCTAATTGATGGGCCATGCTTTTTTACACACACTCTGATCAGTATGCTGCAGGTTGTTCCACATAGCTGAGCACAGGGTTCCCGGTCTATTGACTGAGTTGTAATGACAGCATTAAGAACACATGAGAATCTGGCTGTGCTCTGATGAGACAGGGCATCGAAGCCCACACACCGAGACCTGGGATTTAACATGGAGTGCTGCAGTTCCAATTTAGCATGCTTGATTTAATTTGCAATGTGAGAGGTGGTGGCGTTCATAAAACTGCTCTGAAATGGAGTTCGCATGGATGGCACAACCCTGACTTGGGATCCTTCAAGTCAAAGTTCTGGGTAGAATTTAAAACCTTTGCCTTTGCAAAGTTTGCTCTTTACAAGACGAAAAAATTTAACTTATCTTAAATCCTGTTCTGAGCCCACAAAAGATTCTCTGGTTTTACTGCTTTCATTCATGGAATAAGATGTGCCAGATATGAACAGCAATATAAAGCTTAACTCCTGAGAGAACATACTGACAGACTGAATCCCAATGTTTGAGGAACAGCATGGTTAAAGTACTCACTGCAATGCTTTCTGACACAGAGCATGTTTTATTCATAAAAACATATGATGAAAGGAATCATGTCTTATGATATGTTTTGTTATGTTTTATGTTACAAGAGCATGATTCAGTTTCAGCCCAAGCTATGATTTTCTTTTTAACCTGAAAAAGTATGTGTTTTAGAACCACCTCTGACTTGAGTTACAACTTTAAAGAGGCATTATAACGTAAAATCTCCCATGGCAGCCATTCAGCTGTCCAAAACGCCTGGGTGGACCCAGCTCCACCTTCGACCCCCAGCTCCTCCTCAGAGCTGCAGTTTCTAAACTTCAGAGAATAAAAGAAGAAATTATGCATCAAGTTCCTCATCCTTGCTGTCTTGATATCTTACTCCCAGCTGCCTGTCATACCATCCGACCTGGGAATTTCTCATCAGAGTGGACAGAAGTCACATGTGGAGTACCCCAAGGTTCAATCCTGGGACTCCTCCTATTTAATATCTACATGCTCCCACTAGCTCAGATTATAATAAGTAATAAGATTAGCTACCACAACTACGCAGATGATACACAGCTCTATATTACAATGTCACCAGGTGACTCCAAACTCATCCAAGCACTGAACAGATACTTAGAACAAATCAATGCATGGATGTGCCAAAACTTTCTCCTGCTGAACAGAAACAAAACTAAAATTATAAACACTGAGTTCCTTTAAATTAAAGCTAAAAACCCATTTGTTTAGAATGGCCTTTGATGAATAACAATTGGAACATCATAAAGTGCAATCTGTTTTTAAACCTGTCATTTTCCCTTACTTCACCACTGCAATGTGATGTTTTATTGCTTGTTTGTTGCTTTATTTTCCTGTTAATCATGTAAAGCACTTTGAATTGCAGTGTTGCTTAAAATGTGCTGTACAAATAAATTACCTTGCCTTGTCTTGAACTATTTTATTGTAACTCCGAGTCTGGCTGTAAGTTTAGGGTGATTGTGCAGCTGGAAGATGTGTAGCCTCCACCAGATTTTCTGCCAGGATTCCCTTTTACTAAGCTCCATCCATCTTCCCATTAACTTTGACCAGTTTCCCTCAGCCTGATGAAGAGAAGCCTCCAAACAGCTTGAGGCTGTTATCACCATGTCTTGCTGTGTGGATAATGTGCTCTGGATGATGTCCAGTGTTAGTTTTTCATCCTGTTTTACATGCAAAGAAAAACATTACATTTTGGTCTCATCTGATCAGAGAACCTTTCTTCTTTCTGCTGTCTCCCCTGCATGGCCTGTGGCAAACTTTAAGCTTGTCTTTCTTTCAGCTAAAGCTTTTTTCTCACATTGGTCATTAATCCAGGAAAGCTGTATTTATACTGTGTTTATACTGGGATAAAATTAAACACAGCTGGGTTCGGTTTACTAATAAGGGGTCTTCTGAAGCAGTTGGTTGCACCTTCTGGGGTATCAGAGTAAAGGGGGTAGAGTACAAATGCATGCCATAACTTTTAGACTTCTGTTTGTACAAAATGCTAAAAACCATGCATATATCTTTTTTGTTCCCACCTACAATTAGGAACTATTTTGTGTTTACCATCTCTAACGCCATTGAAATACATCGAAGTTTGTAGATGAAAACCTGACAGAATAGAACAGGTAAAGGAGTATGAATATTTTTGCGATGTACTAACCACTGTTTTTATTTATCAATGAAAAAATACTTTCAAACGCGACCAAACATTTAAATATTGACTAACAGCTTAAATATTTATGTTTATTAAAATGCCTTGCAGGGAATTATATCAACAATACTATAAAAAAAGGAAATCAAGTGTGTTTTATGGGTGACAGTAGGAGTAGTTGTTGGACAGTAAAAGTTAGACATAACCCAAAGACATCAAGGACAAAATAAAACCCAAATGATCTGTGAGGATGTTAAGAAATGGTTAAAAATGAGGGAAAATTGAAATGGCTGTAACATAAGCTCAAAATAAATAACGCTGGCCTTTTTTCAAACCTCTCAAACTGTAAGTGGAGGCAGCTTGAGGATCTTAATGGCTCCAAAATACAGTTGCTAATCAGTGTGTGAGCTGGCTCCCCGGGGTTTTCTTCAAGATGCATGTAAAGTAGATGTAATGAAATTTAACACAGAATAATTTCACCACACAGGCAAAATTTGATAAAAGGATTTTCACCTCAATCTGTGACATTTCCATCTGGGTAGGGTGCTATTCTTCTCTCGTTATCCAGCGCTTACATTGCATAATGTAACAATGTCTCTGCTGTTACCTTCTTTCTGGTAAATTGTATGAAAAAAGAGAAATAACTGAAAATACTTGTCTACCTCTTCTATTTAGATGTATTTGATCAATACATTTACACACATTCTCTCCATAGATATATAGAGAGAGGCCTGAAAACCTCTCTTGATGCACCTCCCAATGATGATATTACTTCAGTAACATTGCCAAAGAACATTTTTCATCTCTAATACTTCAAGTGAGAATATAGCTAAATAAGCCTAAATTCAAACCAGAGATTGTCATGATTTCAGGAAGTGTTCTGACCCATATGCGGAATTGAAACGGGACACTGTCTTAAAAATGAAATCAGAGTTATTTTTAGAGAAGATATGGAGCGACAGGACTGCTGGGCTGGCTACGGCGTCTGGAAATGGGAGGAGACGGGGTTAGGGATTAATGGGTTGGATTAATGTGAATAGAGCTTCCACCTTGGTGGTGGTATCCTAGCGCGGAGGAAAAAGCAGGATCTGTGGGGGTAGGTGTTTTTTGTGAGCTGATGAGGATTGCGTCTTTGTCACCTGAACAGATAGCATTGAAGTAGGCAGCCAGGAGGCGATGGAGCTGAGGACAACCCAGAGCCTCGAAGGCTAAAGGCGACTCAAAAGGAAATCACCAATTTGCAATTTGCTGTTCATTAGCTGATCAACTGGTCTTAAAATTTTTATCAGGAGTGTATTCACATTCTGCTAGGTTGCTTTGGATGGCTTTTTCCCATAATCATTATGAAAACTGTTATTTACTCAGGTTATCTTTATTTCATATTTACATTTGTTAGATGATCTGAAACATTTAAGTAAAACATAAAAGCAGAAAAAGAATAAATCTCTGAACAAGCATAAAACACAGCCTTGTATTTTTATTTTTAAAATTCTGTCATAGTCCAGTTTTATATTGTTCTGGTTTCATATGGAGGGTGTCATGGCTGATATGCCTTAATAAGCTTTAAAAATATTGTATGCAGATGTCTGTTCCAAGCTAGGTAATTAGCTACACAGCATGTTGAGACTTTGCCAAAAACCACCTAGCATCTGTTTATGCAAAAACATTTTTCAACTATTATGTTAATCGAATATTTTAACCATTACTCTTTGTCTTCAAATGACCACCTGAGGGGACACTCGAAATCTAGAGGTAGGAGGGGAGGTTACGTAAGGCCAAGCCTCCTTGAAAAATGGCACAGCACCCACAAAGCTTCTACTAAAAACTAGACCAGCTACTTACTGAACATGGCATTTCAAGGAATAAGTCGTTGATTAGTACCTTCAGAAATACTTTTAATTCATCCATATTATTGGAGTGAAGGATGACCTTCAGAGCTGCGTGTAGGGTGGGGAAACCTATCAGAATAAATTGCAGGCTGCTGCCCTTGTCTACGAAGTCTTACTGCTGGTAATGACAGAGGTGTGTGATTTTTCTCTCAATCTCATTCTCTCACACTGCTTCTCACAAATTGATTCAGACCACTGAAGGCTACAATTATTATTGTATGCAAGGCAGACATGTGCTGGATGTAAATGAGACAGAATAGGAAATAATAGCTATAGACTATAACTGATAAAGTAACTTAACATATTACCCAGGGAAGAACAATGGGATCTATGTTGTGATTTATAACAACATAGCTAAACAGCAGCTAAATAAACAGGGATAAAGGAAATAAATGGACAGAATAATTACTTATCCTGCAGCTTCCTGCCTCTGCAGATCACAATCCGTCACATGAGCCAAGGCCTGCACTGAGCCCATCTTCTGACCTCCAACTTTTTTCCCAATTCACTCAGCTCTCAATCACATTCTGCCACAGCCAAATGTTCCTGTCACATTGATTCCCTGAGAAATCTCCGTCAGCCCCAAGCATCCAGGCAGGGCACATTAGAGCTTGAGAGTGAATCGCCACAATTTAAAGGGCAATAAGTAAAGTTTTTGCTGGTCCTGGGCCTTAAATGGCCCCCATACATCCACAGAGGACGTGGCAGTGTTTGTGATCAATACCACTGAGTTGGGGATTACTTCTCCAGATGCTGACATTTACTTCTTTCTAAACCTTATGCTCTATTTTTTTCAACCATTTCACATTTTTCAGCTACTCTACAAGGGGATGATGGTGCCTTGAGAAATGATCTGGCAAATCAATAGGATGGGTAAATATAAATAAAAAACACCCAAAAGTCCAGATTCCCTGTCTGTTAAGCCCTAATAGTTTTAGCCAACATATGCCAATTCTGTGGTAAAAATGCTGAGATATCAGTCCCTACTTAAGACCCCCATCTCACTCATTTAATGTAAGACAGTGGGAAAACAAAGTTTATAGGAAGAGATGTTTCCAAATTATTGGTAAAATGTAAAAGTAAAAAATGCAGCATCTAATGAGAAATACTTATTTCCACATAAAATATTCAGCGATACATAGCTGTAACATAACAGGGCAGTGGCACCCACAGAAAATTTTCATGGGGTGGCCAGACCAGGCTGGAGGAAAAAAAAAAAAAAAAAAAAAAAAAAAAAAAAAAAAAAAAAAAAAAAAGAGTTTGTGTGTGTATGTGTATATATATATGTATATATATATATATATATATATATATATATATATATATATATATATATATATATATATATATATATATATACACACAAACACACACTACAGCAGGGGTGCATGATGAGAATTTTGTAACTCATTTTGAAGGAGGCTTGCCCTGTTCACACCCTTTACGCTTCATTAAGCTGCTTTTTTTCCCAAAAGGTTATACAACATATGTGGCTCTGAACGAGTTTCATTTAGCTGGACTGAGGGCATAAATGGCCCTTTGGATTGTAAAGGCTGCAGACCCCTACCCTGTGGTTTGTAAAACCTATAATCCACTTGCTAAAATCTTGTCCCATCAATTGAGCTAGATTTATTGTCACAACCCTGTTTATAAATACTGTGTGGTCCCCTATTCTCTCTCTGTGTAATGGGCAAGGATATTTTCATAAAAGAATCTTTCAATCCACCTTTAATTTTCTCCCAATTTCCCTTGTTTTCATCTTGCTTTTAGTTGAGAGTGAGGTTGCACTGTTGTCTTTGTGACCACTTTGCCGCAACTCCTCGTCACATTAAAGTGCATCATGCCTTGCTTCAAGGCAGTGCTGTTGAACTGCTACAGTCCTGCAACTCAGAGCACAGCTTTGCAGCCTCAAGCAGGATTCGTCTGTTTCTGTGCTCAGAATATCACCCAGTGCTTCAAGCTCTGCAACCATCTGGCTAAAAAGTTTAAGCTGGTCCAAACTGCTTGTACAAACTTATTACCTAAGAAATGTGTATCTCAGTATAAAATATACTATTCTAGATTACTGCAAGTGCTGTAGTGTGATTTACAAATGTGATCTTGTTTAATTTGATAATTTCTTGGCAGCTCACTTTCATAAATTTCCAAAGCTTTCCCTTTTCCATGTGGCCACTGGTGCAGCTTGATTTTTGTATCTTCCATTAGATACTTTTCCAGATGTGGTTGGAATAAACTGTGGATCTAAAATCTAGATTTACTTTAACTTTTATCATTGTGGATTACATTTTAAAGTTAAAGTTGTTATTTTTCTAATTAACACAATTTATTTTGATCTTATTGAAATGACATGTCTTGACACGTTTGGGTCAAAGCACCACTTGGCTCATGTTCAGCTGCTGTTTTTTCACTTGTAAATAAACAGCATTATCTTATTATTAAGTTTAGAAAACGCTGCGTGTTTATGTGACAACATAAGTTCTCCGTTGAGAATTTATTGAGGACTCAAATTTGGTTATACAAAGACTCCCTTTCTGTTCCACTCACTGCACTCAGTTAGGCTCACAATTTCCCAGGGAGAGAGAAACAATCAAACAATGCATTCATAGTTTGTACAATGGATGATGTGAAACAAAAATACAAGGCTTGGTAATAAAAATAAAAGGTTGGGGAATCTGTAGTCTGGACTAAGACTCCCCTTGGTGGAGAGTGCCCCCACAATTTTTTTTTTTTTATTTTTTTTTTTTTTATTTTTTTTTTTTTTTTTTTTTTTCCTTAAAGCAGAACAGGCTGTTTCAGAGAATGAGAAGATATTTGTGTTCAGTTTCTCCAGCACTACAAAAAAAACAAAAAAAAAAAAAAAACACAGTTCTAACCACAACAAGAAAGCTTACAGCAAGCCTTAAGTAAAGATTATGCAAGACTATTGACTTTTTCTTGCTTAATTCATAACTCTTAAATGTAATGACCATAGGTTTAATCAGCCTGACCAGCTCTCCCTGGACCTTTAAAACCAACTGACTAAAATCTGCCCTTACACCTGTTTTTATTTTTTGCTTCCCTTTCAAGTAACAGGTCAAAAGGCTGTGCACATTCTTTGTTTATTATTTTAAATTATATCGTTGGTTGTTTGTTTTTATGGTGGTATAAATGGCCAATTTTATTTGCTTGCTGACTGAGTAAAATGTCCCGCCTGGGGCAATGAGGTATCTCTCCTAATAATGTGGCACTTACTCATCAAATGAAACAGATTTTATCAAGCCACACTGTTAATAACAACTTGCACATGTAGTTCTTTAATTTTATAAATATATCAGTGTTTTCCTTTCGTCAGACATTAAGATATAGCAAACGTTCATATGGCTAGTCTTTCAAACATAGATGAAGATAGACACGGTGCTGCATAACAATCATTTTCTGCTTTCCCCAGCTTTGTTTTCCAGCTCCCTGCAGCTCCAGCTCTCTCTCTTGCTGCAGTTGCATTGAAAAACTATACTGTATTGTGAGAGCTATCTCATAAAACAACGCTAAGCTTTGTGTCATTATAAAGCTATTTACTTCAATAGTGATTACTGTGTGTACATGGGATCCCAAAAGTTTAAAGTGATGTTAAAAAAAATAAAAATAAATTAAAAAAAATAAATCCCTTCTTACCTTTACCTTCCAATATGATACTTGAGGGATTTGGGTCAAAACTGATTGATATTTGAGCTTTAAAACTGAAAGCCCCAGTTTCATCTGAATGAAAAAACAGTAATCATGATGCTGTCACGATCATGTTTCACAGTGGGGATGGTGTTCTTTTTGGGGCTAAGCCATGTTGTTTGTGCCAAATGTCTTTTGGTATTTTGGCACAAAAATTTCAGTTTGATTAATTCTTATAACCTTACTTCTTAGTGCAGGCATTTGGCAGACACAGCAGATTTTAACACTAACAAGTACTGGTGGAAAATTGTTGCAGGTCCTTGAGTGGTAACCTCGACCTCTTGGCAGATGCTGACCAGTTTCCATCTTGTGTTTTCATCAATTTTGGGGAAAAAAGTCCAGTTTCTGTAGCTGTGGGCTCTTATTTTATGAATTTGATGATGACTGCCTTCTCTTTACCATGACATAAATTCACAAATAAAATTTCAGTTCAGTTTATTTATATAGCACCAATTCACAACAAATGTCTTCTCGAGGCATTTTACAACAGGAAAAAAAATCAGCTCCTTCACACATACATCCCAATTGATCCTAGTTATCAAAGAGTACAGTAAGCTCAATTAATTATTCAAAGTAGTTCAAAAAGTTTCTAAGGAAACCCAGCAGATTTCATCGAGTCAATGACTTGCAGCCTTCACTCCTCCTGGACTGGTGTTGTCGTTGACTTTACAGCAATCCCTCATCCCGAACATGCATTCAGCAACAGTGGAGAGGGAAAAACTCCCCTTTAATAGGAAGAAACCTCCTGCAGAACCTGGCTCAGTATAAGCGGCCATTTGTCATGACCGACTGGGGGTTTAAGAAGACAAAGCAGAATGCACAAGAAAAACAGATGCTGTGGAATGTTTTTTTTTTTTTTTTTTTACTCTTCTACTCACTGATACATTTGTACAGAGAGATGAGATTTTTTTTACAAATTTATTGTATTTTGTACATTAAATTTTACTAGGTAACGACCTTTTCTTTTATTGGATCTAAAATCTTAAGGAGGATTTTTTTTTTTTTTTTTGGTAAGAAATAATTTTATAAAATACTTCCAGTTCTTAGATTTTCAATAATACAAATGTTTAATCAAGAAGAAGGACCAAATAACAGCCTTGGAAATTATGATTTGCCACCTAAGAGAACTTTTACTTAACTAAACCCTTGAATTTTCTATTATATTCTTAGAAATTTGAGCAAAGTTATTTTTAACTCAATGATTTTATTTATTTATTTATTTATTTATTTATTTATTTATTTATTTATTTATTTATGTATTTATTTATTTTAGTTCTTGAAATCAAGAATGATCACCCAAAGAACTTTAATGTCAACACAATGTTACTGAACTGTGATCCAAACAAAAATCCATAACTCATGATGTAAGGAGCCAGTGTTCTTTCACACTTAAAATATATGATTTATATTGTCCTTTGTATAAAAATCTACTGGCAGACATGTTTTATAAAAGACTGCATCTCTTTAAACAAAAGAAGTATGGCATAAGTAGCATCATGAGTAATAAAACATGAAACACAGAAAGGAGCTAAGCCCCTAGTTGTTTCCTTCTACACACCTGGAAATAACTGTGTGAAATTTATATAAACTGTCAGAGACAATGCAATAAAATTTTTATGTACTAGAGAAAGGGAGGGAGCATGCCTACAGTGGCCCAGAGGTAAAAAAGAAAAATACTTATGCATCCACTGAAAAACACCAACCAAACTGAAAACAAAGCAAATCATAAAAAACATCACAAAAAAGCACGATTACGAGATGAACATTAGCAAAAACACAACAAAGGAACAAAACTAAAAAATTAATACAATTACGAGTATCAAAAGCCTCAAAATAACTTGACCTCCTACCTCCCCATCCCCTGTATTTTTCCCTTGGCACTTAACTCAAGTGGTGGTTGAAATATTAAACTGAGAACTGGCAAACTCTTCTAAGTTATTGCATCATTTTTTTGTGGACTGGGAAATGTATGTGACTTAATAAATCACTTGTGGCATGCAAATATGTATTAAGCCTGCAGCAGACGCTAGCCTAGGATATATTTTTATGCTAGTTTAAAAAGAATAAGAATATAAAGGTAATTTCTCCAAATAAATCAATCTGGACTTCACGTTGCTTTTAGTGATATTATCAAAAAATTGTTTATTAAATATTTTTATTTAATTGTTAGGAATAGAAATTATCAGAAAGCATCAAATACACTATTACAGTGAATCCATTTAAAATGTTTAAAGCTTTTTATCTATATTACGTTGATTAGCGTGCAAAATAAAATAATGTTACATGTGAAGCATTTTGAAGTGCTCCTGTCCCCCTTTCTTTTTTTTTCCACAGGAAATATGTACACAGGAAATATGTACGCCCTTTTGGCACCCTTTTTAGCACCCCCATCTACAAGGTTGCCACAGCACAGTAGTCTCTTCGGTAAGGGCTGAAATACGATTTAACTATACTGTACTAACATAATGTCACAGACAAAAGTTATGGACATTCACCCTGCACTGAGAGTACTTTTATTTGGGGGGGAATACTCATTGATAACGATGTGGCACCCCTAATGATTCTGATAAAATAAATGTAACTTTTTTTCATTTCTTAAGTTGATAAGAGTGTGGAGGAACTTTTATTACTAATTAATTATTTCCTGTTGCCCCAGGATATAATGTTATAAACAGACCCACTCTTCAAAATGGGAAAGACACAAAAACATACCACACATGTAAGAAAGAAATGGTTCCAAGAAAATAGCAACTTGCCTAAACTTGCCCTTATTTTTTAACATGACATTTTGCCACTGAAATAACTAAAGAATTTATTTTAAGGATTTTTTTTTCACCTTTTCACCAGAGCTGTTAATAAATGTTGAGAACTGTAGGTACTTGTGCGACAGCTGTCAGTGGTCCCTTAAAACATTTTGTTAAAATCAATACTTCCTCTGATGTAAGTGGAAAAAATATTTCAACCTGGAGAGACTCACAAAAACAGAGCAGCAATTAAAAAGATTTGTTGACATAAATGAATAAAGGTTTGTTGTTTTTTTTTTTTTGGCGCTCGGACCCAGAAGACGTATATGCTGTAAATTGCAGTAAACATGGATGAACTTTTAGGTTTAGGATTAGAGATGTCTTCCTCCCCCCAGGGTCTGGACACTGGTGGTGGAGTGGAAGCTGAAGGAAGCCTGATGAAGCTGAGAGAAAACGAAGGTGGAGAAGGGGCAGAGGCGGGTCATAGCTCAACTGGGAACAGACGGAGCCATGGATGGAGAGCTTTATAAGCAGAGACTTGCACGATGATTGACTATGACGAGGCGTGGTCCAAAGCTGATGGGCTGCAGCTGAGCCGCATTACGCAGCGACTGGATGATGCAGGTGAAGCTCGGAAGAGTCTTCCAGTTTGAATTTACGCCTAAGCTTCATGAGATAACGTAGAACAGCACTATTGATGTTGGAGTAAAAGTAATTTCTGTCCTAAACATGTTCTGCTAACAAGCTGCACAAAAACAAACGGCAAAGTTGCTGCTAGGTTTTGTCACATTCAGAGGAAGAGCTCAGTGTCTTGTCTCGCTGCAGAAGGAAATGAAAGGGCACTGGAACAAAATTAGTAGAGATGTCCTTTCTATGTCCTTATGTGATCGGACGGACTCGGTGTCCAGGAGTGGATGGACTGATTCATTGACTCATGTCTTCTCCAAGAAACTTTTGATTAATTTCCATCCAGGAAGCGTGACTCCTGATCCACATTAATTCAAACCTGACACACCTGCCAGCTGATAAAGAACAAGTCAGTGTTTTATCAACATTTTAATCCAATCATTAATGAGGGAAAAGGGGGTTTGACCGCAGTGTTTTCAAAGCTTTTCAGCATCAAATCTGCTACAGATTTTAATGTGAAATGTGTCGGTCATTTTAATAACTTGAGGCTCATGAACATTTCCGGTGCTGCAGAATGACAGGATAAAAATGAGAGGGGAAATTGGAAACTTGTCAGGAATCCAGACACACAAATTGAAACCAATGACATGGCAGCTGAAGGTTTCGGCTCGGGTGTAGATGAGCAATAATCTGCTTACATCTTAGCAATGCCATCTTTTTATCTGAATAATATACTTATCACTGTATTTGTGCTTTCAGGGTTTCTTTACTTTTGAGAAGTTAATTTTTGTCTAACCTACTGTTAGTTTTTAATCGAAAAAAAGAAGGAAATGATGGCAGAAATATGGCTGTGAAAAAAAAAAAAACTAGATTGTTGAATCTCATCCTGAAGAAGCAAGGCTGCAGTTGTTCTTTTTGGGAGGATGTCAGCCATATATTAACTTGGAATGTAGAAAAAGTTAAAGGGTTATGAACACTTTTGCAAGGCACTGTAAGAGGAAGGTGATATCAGACCATCACAATGATGTTTTTGCTGTCCAGCAATAGTTATTGCAACATCCAGGTCTGTAAAAGAAAACATACTTGTTCCCATTACATTTTTTGCAAGAAATGTGAGCTAAAACACTCCAGACCATTTCTAGCTCACCTGTCAACAGGTACAGATTGAAAGATTAACACCATTTAACTTTTAAAACAAAGAAAGCTCTTACATCAACAGACTGTCTATTCTCACATCCGCTACCTGATGTTTTTTTTTTTTTTTTTTAACCTCTCCTCTGAGTTAACAATAGCACTCAAAGGAAGAAGAGTAGATTTGTATATTTTCTCCCGATCAGTACTTATTAAGGGGAAAAAAATCGACACGGTGAATTAATACTTTAGGATTTATAGAGAAAAATTAAAATCTAACATGAATGTAACTTAATCTAATCTCTACTTGCTACTGCTGAGCTAAAACTAAATAAAATAAAATAATTCATTTATAGACGACTTACTATATTGCAAGAGAGATGATCTTTAAAAAAGTGAGTAAATAATGCTGATTCAAAACCTAAAAGTTTTAGAACGATTATTTGTTTTTCAGAAGCTAAAAGGAATGTCATAATTCTGGATTTTTAACCTCACTTTAATAGGAAAGATGAGAAATTGAAAGAAACAAAATGAGGGAAGCTTGAAGTTCTTGAGCCAACAAAATAATACACCAGCTTTAGGTACCAGAACTGGCAGGAAGAGAACTGGAGAGAAATACTTTTTGGTCATCTTTACTTTCTGTCAGCCAACCTGCATTTATGCTCCAGGATTCCATCTTTCAGTCTTTCTTCCTGCTGGTAGGAGAGTCAGTTGCTGTTAGAGGAGGTCCCAAAGGTTCAAACGTACGTCTGAGATGTGAAAAACTAAAACAGAGTCCACCAGAGTTTTCTTTTAAAAAGAGACAACTTTGCCTTTATCAGCCCTAGTGTCTGGGTCTCACTCAGCTTCTATGATGGACTAAAGTTTCTTTTTAAGTATCTTTAAACACAACACAACCTCCTAACAGCTGAAGCTTCAAGGTTTGGTGAGATATGCACCTTATTTCTGAGTTTGTTTTGTTTGTTTAATGTGTTTTTGCTAACTTTGCTTGTTCCTTGTACCAGGTCTGTATCATTGTGATATTTTTTTGGGGGGGTTGATGGTTTTTTTTATTTCGTTTGCAAAAAATTAAAAGTTGTTGGAAGAGTCCTAAGCTGCTGCAGTGTTCTTTCTGAAGGCCTCACACAGCTCTTGTGATTTTCCCCACGGTGTTAACTCCCACCTTATCAGTCTGGAGCACACTGAACTAAACGTCTGAGGTTTAAACTGAGCAAACCTTCTTCAAAATATACTGCATACTGATGTTCTAATCATTTGCAGATGTGATACACCTATGTGTAACATTAGTTTTAACATTTATTTATGCTATTTAAAGTTTCCAGTATTGTTAAAAAAGATATGTCCTAAATTTTTCACATGACTGCACTTTTGGTTTGTTTCCAGTAGAACTTTCTAATAAAGAATGAATGAAAGCAAAACGACGTTGAGGAAAAATTTCATTTTGGTTCATCATCCTCCAGGATATCACTGTGATATTGTTCCTTTTGGGAAGGTGGCAGGCTTAAATGTCCCTAGATTGATGTTTTCTCTGTGATGCAAATTTCATGTCTGTCAATTTGATGTTGCGTTCAGCTGCCAGCTATGTATATCGAGCGCCTTTTAATGTTTATACATTACTAATGCAAAGTTGAGGACTATAAGTATTACTGCTAAATTATTAAGAGTTTAACATCAACTTTCCGACTGTCCTCTCTTTATCCACATCAGATAAGATTGACTTTCCACAAAGGAAACTGTGGCAGAGCTTGAAAAGCAACTTATGCAGGAATTTTAAGCGGTACTAAAACATTATCAACCCATGCATTTTTCCACTGGGTGGGTTGTAATGAGCCAGACGTAATTGTCCATAAATGTAGCAATGATTAATTAATCTGTCTTTAATTAGGTTTTTTAGCATGTCCCTACAGTTCTACCATGGGTTTATTGCAGCGTGTCAGTGAGTCCACAGTTTTTCCTGTTCTGCTGTCAGTTAAATGTTTACATGTTCTCATCATGGCCTTTAATGTCATATTCATTTTTGAACATTTAAGAATGGAATGATTTTATAACAAACAACTTCACGAAAATTGGAAGTGAGCCTTCAAGTTTAAATTTATTGAGGATTTTTTTCCAATCAGGCTGCACAATGACACAGTTGGCAGCGCTAAGAAGATCCTGGGTTCAAATACCAGTCTGGGGTCTTTTTGCATCAAGTTTGTATGTTCTCCCTATGCACGCATGGGTTCCCTTTGGGTATTCCGGCCTCCTTGAATAGTCTAAAAACATGACTGTTTGGCTAATTGGTCTCTCTAAATTTCCCTTAGGTGTGACTGTATGTATGTTTGTAGTGTCATGTGTCTCTCTTCTGAGCTGTGATGGACTCGCAACCTGTCCTGGGTTTACTCCATCTTCCAACCAAAGACCATCGGAGATAGGCACCAGCACCCTTGCAACCGTGCAAGGACAACCGGGTATAGACAATGGACGGATTTTCTCCAGACCCCCTCAAAACAAAATCAAACACAGTGGCAGTGTGATGGTCTGAGTATGCTTTTATACTTAGGGCCTGAACAACTTCTGGTACTTGATGGAACCCCAAATTTTTCCCAAAAAGACTGTGACTATAAGTTCAGGCTTCTACCATAACTCTGGCTGAATATTTGATTGCTCTTCCTGGCAGATTTTGTAGAGTTCACTTAAACTGTTTGGTTTCCTGGAAAGGACCTAGCCTTTAACTGTTTTTGTTCATTGTGTTTGGAATTACTGTCCTGCTGAAACATCCCATAATATCTAAGTGTAAACCATCTGACACAAATTATCCCACTCAAATTATAAAAAACTTTTTAATGGCAACTTTTTAATGCTTCATGCATAGTTAACCTCTTGCTGCATGTTGTAGTTGCAGCAAAACAGACAGTCATGTATGGTAGGTGAAATGAACCCCTTGGCGACCGTTGGTCTAATAAAAACCCATATATTGTACTGGGCTGTGGCAAACTAATAGATATTTTTTATAAACAAATTGTTGCCAAGTTGCTTATAAACTGTGTGTTTTCTTGTAGTTTAAATAATAAATGGCACACTGTTTACTCCTGCTTGCTAGACGGGCCAAAAATGTAGATGATGGTTTGTAGTTAAAACATATGAGGGATTGTTATTGATTTGATAATGACTACATTTGTGAAAAACCTTCGCAGTTAGACCCAGCCTTTCCTCTGCAATAAATTCTAAGTGCTTCTTAGGGAAAAATTATGTTTTTCATAGAATTGTTGCAATTATCTGAAGCAGCTGTGTTTACAGTTCGTCTGTAGCATCTAATAGCTTTCACAGTTAAGTGTGTTTTTGTAACTTTAAATGTTCCTTCAGCAACTTAGTCATTTATAAGATTGCGGCTCTTTCAAAACATGTTTTTCATTCCATCCACCTAGAGAGGAGTATGAAAATAAAAGCAGAAAATCAACCCTTAAAGGTTAAAGCATAATGGAAAACACAAACATGCTTCTTTCTGTTCATTGTGTTATAAATATAATTGAAAGTTGTTGGCACACCAGCAGGAAAGCTACTTGTTTACATCTGTTTTAGGGAAAAAGGGAAGTACGGTCAAAATATCAGCGAAGATCTAAAGGCAAAGAGCTGCAGAGGTAGCGGCCCTAGCATGACAAGTGTAGATAAGTGATTATGTGTTGGTTTCGGAGGAGCAGGTGATTCCTCAGCCCTGCGGGTGGGAGGCTGGAGCACAGCAGTGTGGAGAGACCGCAGAAACATCAAAAACCCAGCGAGCTGGGAGCTCCAGCTACGCCTCGTAAGATCAATGATAGCAGCTGTTCTCACAGGAGGTTTTGTTGCTAGAAGTGTGAAAAATGGATCACTGCACTGACGCGGTGGGTTCATTATGTCCACTTTTGATGTCAAAAAAAACTCATTGGTAAACATGAGGAACAGCAGTCAGTACTCCTAAGAGTATAATTGGTCTCTGAAAAAGAGGTTCAATTTTAAAACAGGGTGACCTTTAATTAAAAAATAAAAGTGGTGTCCGATTTAAATTTAAGGTAAATTTGCTCATTTGAAAACTATCTAAGCTTATTGAATTAAAATAAACTTTTTGTTTTAGAACAGTTAGCATTACAAAAATTATTTCTATTTGACAAATGCCACAACAATTAGCAAGATAAAAAGATGATCCATCCATCTGTCCATCCATCCAGCCCTTGTCTATACCAGCATCCTTGCAGTGACGCAGCAGAGGATGGTGCCCATCTCCAGCCCATCTCCATTGGACAAAAGGTACACCCTGGACAGGTCGTCAGTCCATTTAAGGGCAAAACACATAGGACACACAAGCATGCATCAATACATAGATGCAATTTAGAAGCCAGTTAATCATGTTTTTGTTCTGTGGATGGAAGGAGAGAGCCCACACATGAACAGGGAGAACATGCAAACTCTATGCAGAAAGCACCAGTGCACCAACCCCACTTGCAGCAAAAAATACACATCTTAATCCAGCCACCCCAATGCTTCATAGTTTGGATGGAGATCTCAGGCTTGCAAGCTTCTACCTCTTTCCTCCAAACATTTAAGTTTTCATCTGATGAAAAGACACGTCTGCAAAAACTTAGGCCATTGTCTCAAGGGTATCGACAAACTGTAATCTGGCTTCTTATGTTCAATTTGGAAATATGGCTTCTTCCTCACTAAGTGACTTTTCAGCGGATCAGCTTTTTGCAATGGCAAATAGTGCGATAAATGGGGTCATGTTGGCTTGGATACATTTTTCCTTAAAAATTTGAAACCTACACTTTGTATTAACTAACTTACTTTGTCTGATGCTAACATTTCTTTCCTTAATATGTAGCATTTAGGTGTGACAACAGCAAAAAGGAGACATCTGTAAGAGGGAGAATTTAAAAAAAAATTACATTAATGAAGAAAAGATTCTGGGGTACCTTATAAAAATACAACATCATTTTGGGCTTTCATAGGAGCTTATTAACAGATTTTTTTTTTCTCCTAATTTTTCCACACTGCAGCACCTTGCTATGTCCTGTTGATGAAGCTGTGAACCTGCAGTCAGCACAGCGGTACATCCTGTTTCCTCCCACTGCGACAGAAGTTAAGGCTCACATGAATAATTTGCCCATCTGGGAGCAGTCTGTTTAGCATAACTGACTCATCTATCTGGGTGTGAGGCGCAGGGCTAGCCTTGCACTGAAATGAGCACCCAATTCTGTCTTTCACAAATGTTCAGGTAGTTTTTAAGAAAGAAATTTATAGAGAAGTTTTGCAAAGCATAAAACCATGATATACTGTCTGTGAAGAAGCCAGGCCAGTAACTGAACCATTAAAAAATAAGATATATGACACTCAGTAGGTTTCCATATGGTAGCAATGCAAAATAATTACTCTGTAATTACCTTGAATGTTTGCACTTTACACCATTTGCCTCACCAGCTGTCATTGCAGAGGCATCTGTTAGGCATGGTGGTGTGTAGTAGCTCACACCTTGGTCCCCTTAAGCCCAGCCAGAGAGGCATTCTCATTAACTAACACATAAAACGCACAGGCAGTGGTGCCTGTAGCTGTCCCTCTGGGGCATTTGTTCCTTTGCCCACAGGTGATCCCAGTAAATGGCGAATCTTCAAGACTTAATGGGATCTTCAGCCACATTGTTCTGCGAGTTGCTTTATAGTTAGCAGAGGCTGCAGCTAAACTTCCACTGAGAATCAGCCAATACCACTTACATAACTGACTTAATTCAGGCAATCATATAATTAATATGCTGTTTTTCTTACCAAAAAGGTGGAGCCTCAAATATTTTTTTCTGTTAAATGATATTTAAATGTATGCACATACTTTTGCACACTCCAGTATCGCCTTACATGTCTCTAATGTATTAAAGCATACAAACAAGGCCATATGCATTTATGTCTTGCTGCTCTTTTAACATGTAAAACACTGCAGCACACATCCACTCACCTTGAGGCACCATTTAAGTCATTTTTCCTCTGCTGGTCGAGGGCCTGCCTCCAAACCTGTCACTCATGTTGAAGAGTTGTCTCCAATGAATGCATTTAGCCTGAGGCTCAGATAAGTGCCATCAATAAAGACATCACCAAGACCGCTGGGAAACACTGATGATCCACAGTACGTGATGTAATTCTGATATTTATGCAGGTACTAAGCGCAGACACAGAAAGCAGGGGGAAAAATCTCTTCAGACTGGAGAGAAAAGAAAAGTGGAGATTTATGTTTTTGCAAAAACTGATATATATATTTACAAACTGCTGACTGTCAACTTTTATTTAAAAAATTCCTCATTGTATCAACTGCATAATGTTTGAAGAAAGAAGGTGATGAGTTCTTGCACATGAAAACCTTTTTTGGCTTTCAGCTGTGCAGCCCACTGCTGGATGATCTCCAAGGCCTCCATGTGAGCATATCTGACAAGTATATCTGATTAGTATTTAGAAGACAGTGCAGGTATCTAGAGACAGGTGTAATCTGTTTGGAGATGAAGACCGTAGCTACATTTTCATGGTATTTGTTGGGGGGTTTTTTCGGTTCTCAGATAAGGCTTGTTTACATTTCACAAATTTAGAGTTTCAGTGAGGGATGGCTCCTCTGTTGGCATTATGAATCACTTTGTTCTCCTTAATTATTTCCATAAATATTTACACCGCTTTTTAAAAAATATTAATTCCTGCAATGCTGTTTCTTTTTTTTTCCTGATCAATAATCCATCCTGGATATCCCCAGCCGCTATATATATATATATATATATATATATATATATATATATATATATATATATATATATATATATATATAGAGAGAGAGAGAGAGAGAGAGAGAGAGAGAGAGAGAGAGAGATAGAAACTCCCTTTTTGTCTGTAAAATGATGGTCCTTTATCCATTTCAATTCCTTGCTCAATTCAGATTTGGTGATATCATTTATCATCTTACTGAGGGATTTGCAGCACTTATCTGTTGCATCTCTCTTGTGTGACTTTGGCAACAAGCTTGCAGAGCAGACCGCTGCATTGTCAGGTTGACCTAACACTTATTTTTCCTTCACAGAGACTTTGCTTGATTCATTTAGCAACCTAAGGCTTCTATCACTAAATATTGCTTAAAGAAAAAAAATTGAATTTAAATGTCATATGACGCTGCAGTGCCAGTAGCCACATACCCTTTTTATTTTGTAAAAACAACTTTTTGGTTAAATTTTGACATGCACTGTGTGCACAATTATTAGGTAAGTCTTATTTTTGAGGATTATATTTATTAATAACCAACTACAGTGCTCTTGGTTAATCCAAAAATGTTAATAAACCTCAAACCTGAATGTTTCAGTAAGTAAAAGAGAGGTTTAGGTTTTCTTAAGAGAATATGTATATGTGCACAATTATTGTGCAAGTATTATTGTGCAAAATTATTATGCAACTAAATGGAAAAACACACATTTTCCCATCTCACTTTTTACATAGAGGAATACTTGGATGCATGTGATGAAGCATTCTCCTGCATGAAAATCATTCCCTTTTTGAAAGATGCATACTTCTTCCTGTACCACTGCTTGAAGAAAGTGTCTTCTAAAAACTGGCAGGACTTGTACTTTGAGGTACTCCAAGTATGTTCAAGTTGTGGAATACAGAACTGAAAGTTAAGGGGTTCCTGGTAGCTTCACACTTGATTCTTCTCAAATACTTTTCAGGTAATTGCTGTCTTTTTTTCTCAACACATTTCTTGCAACCCTGTTGACTATTTGCAACAAAACATTTGATGGTTGATTTCAGGAGTGCTGCATCCAAATTTGAGACTTTTGATAATTTTTTGACTTTTTGGAGACAGTTAAATCTCTCTATTTTGGTGCATTTTGCCCAAAGAAAAGAAGCTGCCTAATGATTTTGCACACCTTGACATAGGGTGTTAACCTCATTAGGTCACACCCTCCCTCAATACATAAATACACATCACCTGCAACATTAGACATTCACGTTTATCCAGAAAAAAAATGAGGATACTGTCAAAATACTCACTTGCCTAATAATTGTGCATTTTGAAGGGTTTTTTTCATGTTAAATGCTTACATTTTGAACAGAAGCTGTGACAGCTCTCTAAATACAGTAAATTGCTTCAGTTTCTACCATGCTAAAATGTTTAACACACTAGACCAGGGGTCTTCAACTCCAGTCCTCAAGGGCCCATGACCTGCAGCTTTTAGATGTGTCCCTCGTCCAACAGACCTGAATCAAATGGCTGAATCACTTCCTCAGTTGGCAGTCGAGCTCTCCAGAGTCCTGCTAATGATCTGATTTTTTGACTCAGGAGTGTTGAAGCAGAGACACATCTAAAAGTTGCAGAACGCCGGCCCCGTGAGGCCTGGAGTTGAATACTCCCGCACTAGACTAAGGAAGCTGAAGAAGTTGAAATGTTATTAAGCAATCAATGCAGATCCAATGAAATTTGGGATACCTGAGCTGCAGCATACTCCACTTAGGCAGAGAAAGTTTCAAAGTTTAGAAAGTTTTGTTCTACTGGTTTTTAACTTGTGGAAATTTAAATATTTATGTAATCTCTGACTGCACACAGTGCAGACTCAGAACGAGATTGCCAATTGCCTCTCTTGTTACAATGGGAATCCTAATGGTTGTCAACCTAAAAACAAAAAGAGGGCCACAAAAGGAGTTGCTATCAAAATGCCAAAAAAAAAAAAAAAAAACCTCCATGCTGTGCTTTAAACGAAGCAGAGGAGATGTGAAGAACAATGCAGCTCAAAGGCATGTCAGAGTGATTTTCCACAGTCCCTGGTGATCAACAGGGCTCCTCCAGCCATAAAAGGAAAGTTGTTTGCTGCCATTTCAAAACTTATAAATGAAAAGAAATAAAATAGATGCCCATACATTTATAGCCTACTTGATTGTTGGTCAACTAAAGCTTCTGGACAGAATCCTGGCTCTAAAGTTAGAGCAAAACCTGCAAAGAAGAATAATTTTGCTTTAGATAAGCCCAAAATTTCAAACAGCGGTCTGTTTCCATCACGTAGGGAAAGTCAATTTTTCCATGTGATATAAGTAAGACTCAATGATTAAGACCTGGATGTCACAGAGGAAGGGTTTTGGAGGAGAGAATGGCTCTAAAAATGAGGTGATACAGTTTCAGCTTCTGGTGAGAAAACAACTGCACAAGTCTTACAGGAAGCTATCAGAAAGCACTAACAACTCAAAACTCAGAAGAAAACACAACCCACTCACAACAAAACCTTTTATTCTCATGTATTTTAGAGGCAGGACATGATGAGCCACAGCCATGCACACTCACTCTTACAGTCCCACTCCCATTCAAACACCTTTTGTTTTTGTTTTGTCTTACAGAGCAATTTATTTAAAAAAAAAAAAAAAAAAAAATTTACTCATGTTTTTCCATTTCCTGTTTTTGTTTTGTTGAAATTTTAACTGTAAAAAAGAAATAAAGGAGAAAAGACAACCCAGCCCCAACAAAATCATTTCTTCTCATGTATTTTTAAATATTACATCTAGTTTGCATTGCTGTAAAAAACTGAATACATTTTGCTTTCACATCATTATCTCTTGACTTAGATTTTGAATCAAGCCACATTCACCTTATGAAATGCTGTTGTTTTGCTGCTATTGTTTATGTTCCTACAATGACCCATTCAAGGCTTCAGGTAGTCGTGAAGCATCCATTCATCCATTCTTTTTCTATACCTGCCTGATCCTTGCAGGGTCTGTGGCGCTTATCTCCAGCTCTTACGGTCAATTTATAATGAACATTGAGCCCAACATATTGTTAAAGGCTCCATATACGTCACTGTGTCAGTTAATACACCTCACTTGGACCTTGCTAACATCCACGTGCCCATTTTCAGTCATTTTTGCTCATTTGGAAAACAGCGTTTCACTTGTATACCTTGAACAAATACTTTAATTTCACTGAATGTAAAAAAAAAAAAAAAAAAAAAAGTTTCAAATGATATCCAGAAACTTACAGTATTTTAATATCAGATGTGTTAGGGCGACTCATGTTACTCAGTTTAGATTAAAACATTAAAACTTGTGACCTAAATCAGAATATTCATAACAAAAAGTGACAGAATTTTTAACTTTTTTCATTTTTTTGCATGTCTTTAGACATTGTCATGCCTTGGGGAATCCCTTTATCCTTTGGACCAATAATATTGCTCTTTCAAATATTCCCATGGAGATGTATTATTTACATTATTTCCTTTGTTTAATGATTGGAATTACATTCTTTTACTTTAGTGCATTACTCTGATCAGAATTAAAATTCTAAAAACTGTTAGTTTAACCTCCACAACATTTAGTCCTATGTCCTCATCATAGTAGATAGTCATTCCTTAAAAAAAAAATAAAAAAACAAACAAAAAAAGTCCTCATGCTTGAATCATTACATACAGAAATGCTGAACTAGTTGTCAAAGGATGTCAATTTTATATATAAATATATATTTTACACTCTTTCCTGAAAATGTGATCCAAACTGGTAAATGACCTATACTTGTATGTATGTATGTATCCTATAGTCATTCATACACTGATAGTGGTAAGCTATATTGTAGCCACAGCTGCCCTGGGACAGTCTGACAGAAACAAGGCTGCCACCACCAGCAGACAAGGCATGTGTGGTGTCTTGCCCAAGGACACAACAACTGAGACAGACAGAGCAGGGGTTTGAACCTACCACCTGAGCCACCGTCCCAATTTCTTACAGCTTTCACGGATTACACTGTTTACAGTTGTGCACAACTTTACCCAAAGGTTTTTTTTCTCATATTTGCTGTAAATAAGTTTGTAATTTGCTTTTACACAATGCTGTGAACAAATTAGAACTGCAAAGAGCATATGCAATAAAAATGAGAACAATACCTATTCAGTGTCTTGTATTCATTTACCTCACTGACTGTAACTGGCTGTGGAATAGTGTGTAGTGCTGTCTTGAGTATTTTCAGATAGTGTCACCAAGATCCAATTTTTTTGCACTGGATAACATTTCGAGTGAGGCATCATAATGAAAACATGACAAAGCCATTTAAATATCTTGTACATAAACAGTGATGTCTGGACTTTTCATTTTGCTTTGGAGGAATGAACTATCCATTTGAAGAAAGTGACACACTTTTGTAGGTTATTGACAAGGTTTTGCGGTTTGTACTAATTGTTTTGAGAGATGCACAAGCTGTTGTGCAAATAGAAATGTGAGAAATGCACCAAAGTGACAGAAAAACACTATAACTTCAGTCTTTACCATATTAAACAAGTAGTATGTAAAATTATGAATTTTCTTAATTTAAAAACCCTGAAAGGCAAAACATAACCTTTTTTTTGTTGTTATTTTAGAAAAAATTATAAAGTTATTTTTTTCATCCTATGTATGCAAAACATTTTAACTGGCATGGAGAAAAAATAAAAAAATGTTAACCTCATGGAAAACAATGAAACATTAAATTGGAAGAGATTTCCCACCGGAATTTTCCCATTGTGGTACAATAAAGAATTTCTATTGTATTCTACTACAAGTGAAATAAAAAAATAGAAATTAAAAAATTAGTTTTGAATTTTGGCCCATAAAATACCAAAAGGACATGGAAATGGAAAGTCATAAGAAAAACTTCAACTTAATATAGAAACCTTCATAACAACTGGCACACTAAGCTGAACTTGACTGGATTGTATTATAGGACTGAACTCGGTGTAATCGAATTGAATCTGTCCATATAATCAAAATTAATTGACTACATATGTCTGTATAATAACTGGATGTGTTTGTCATGAAATGATATTTGTAGTGAACTTGTGGCATATAAATACAATGAACTAAATTATTTATTTATTTATTTTTTTTTTTTTTTTTTTTTTTTTTTTTTTTTTTTTTTTTTTTTTCCAGCTTAATGAAATAAACCCCACAGAGGTACAACAATCCTTTCGTACTTTGGAATCTCATTTAGACCTCAAGAAATTATGTTTGTATGTTTTTTTTGTTTTTTGTTTTACTTTTCCAACTTTTATTGCTTTTTTGTAAACATGGATTGTAATTAAGGAACTGAGCTAAATATGAAAAGGGTGTTTATGAACCCATGGTTCATAAACATGGGTTCATCTAGCAGATGTTTCATATAATAGTTTGACATATCTGACATGATTTTTGAGTGCTTAAACCTTACAAATACACTGGTTTGCTTATTTGAGCTTTTATATCACCCAACATCCCACAATTTGCATTGCCCGCCCCAGGCATTTGTGGGCGAAGAAGTGACGAGGCGTGGAATCTATCAGTGAGTTTCAGATGAATAGCAATGATTTTATGAGTTTAAGCCCCTTTGATGTTGTTGGCATGATTTCCCTTTTGTAACTATTTGAATCACAGTATTTTAATCTGAATCCTCTTTTATTTAAAAGCACATTAGTGTCTGGCTGAAATAGACAAGGTGAAGTTGGGAGCCACAGAGTGGTTTGGTGTTAATCTGGGGAGAGCTCTAAACAATGGTGCTGCTGCCTTGTCAATGCTTCTCCTCAGATATCCACACCAACAACCTATCGCAGGACAAGGCTGGCAAGCCTGAATCATGTGTGAATCCCCACAGGGAGACAAGAAGGGCTCATATTTCTGTGAAAGTTGCTCCAGTATCATCAGCATTTTTCTTCTTCCCATGGGATCAATTATTTCTCCATCATGTTCTACACTTGTAGCTCATAGCATGAGTTGCAGAAAGATATGGGCTTCCATTTTAATGACCAAAACTGTAGTTTCATCAGCTGATGGATCTACTGAATCTGTTGGGATTTTTCTTTTCATCGCAAAGATGAACATAAATTTCAAAATCAGAAAAGTTCATGAGCTATGACAGATAAATCCAGGTAAGAAGCATCAACACTCAGCAGCACAATGAAGCAGAATTAAACTCTCTGTTACCCAGCAATTCAACCTCTTCACCACTAAGCAAATCTTGCAGAGCAGTGGAGATGTCGCTTAGCAACACACAAAGCACTGCACAAACATTTTCATGGCAACTTGTAGGAGGAGTTCAAGTGAAGCTATATTAAAAAAAACTTCAAAAGCAGAAATTACAGCAGTCATTGCAGTTATTCAATCAAATGGTGAGCTCCTGCTGTTGAAGACACACTCTAAAATATGAGGAAATTTATTGTCTAGTAGTTATTTCATCTCATTTAAAAGGGCTTATTAAAAAAAGTCTACTGTGGAAATGCAATTATTATACAGCAACCTGCAAACATATGTATCCCCCTTAAATTTTCACATTTTCATGTTGAATCACCCTCCTCAATGCATTTTATTGGGATTATAAAACACAAAATAGTGAATAATGTTAAATTCAAGTAAAAGAATGTTCAGTTCAACCCAGAGAGACTCACAAAAACAGAGCAGCAATTAAAAAGTTTAATTGACATGAATGAATAAAGGTTTTTTCGGTGCTCGGACCCCAGCAGAAGACATATATGCTGTCAATTGCAATAAACATGGATGAATTTTTAGGTTTAGGATTAGAGACATCTTCCTCCCCGGGGCCCGGACACTGGTGGAGGCTGAAGGAAGCCTGATAGAGCCGTGAGAATATGAGGATAGAGAAGGGGTGGAGGTGGGTTGTAGCTCAACTGGGAGCAGATGGAGCCATGGATGGAGAGCTTTATGAGCAGACTTGCACGACGATTGGCTACGATGAGGCGTGGTCTGAAACTGATGGGCTGCAACTAAGGCGCATTACGCAGTGACTGGATGATGCAGGTGAAGCTTGGAAGAGTCTTCCAGTTTGAATTTATGCCAAGGTTTCATTATTCATTTTTATTTACAAATAAAACCCCGATACCCCTAAATAAAATCCTGTTCAACAAACAGGAGAAAAGTTGCAGAGATCCACAGCAGGAGGGAGAGGCAGCCACAATTAAAGAATGACAGAAAGTGGCCCACCAGTGCAGGTAATTGTTGCAGATGGACATTTTAGTTTTACTTTTTAAGGCGTTATTTAATCTAATCCAAGGCCTTTTTAAAGAAAATAAGTCAAATTAAAGTCTTGATAAAATGGAAAATGTAAAAGATACATCAGAATGTTTGTCTTTTATTACCCACTCTTTTTGGTTGTATTTTAATTTTATTGTAAAAAGGATCACAAACATCCAGCGACTTTTACTTTCAACTAGACTTGGGCTTACACATTCATTAAAACTGACTAAACACTTGTTCCTGAGAATAGAAAAAAAATGTAGACAGAAAAAAGTGATTTTAAAAAAGATAAACTTGCATGACCTTTTTCATATTTCTACAATGACTTAGAGTTCACTTTTCCATAAGAGTCTGACTGAATTATTCGTTTCATTAAATTATTTTGTGTTTATTAGCAGGTTAAAATAAAAACCATTATTTTTTAACTTTCACCTTTTCAGCTTGATTACTAACTAAATGTTTGGGCACAACTGGTTTACATCAAGGCATATTCATGTTTTACAATGTCCCAGTCAAAGTCCAGACCTACATCCAAATGTGAATCTGTGCCAAGTATCTCAGGGTCTTGTTCATGAACGAGGGAAAAATGGACTAGCAGATCAATAGGCAGATTGATGCAGCGTCTGCAGTGATGCAATCTCTGCACCGGTCTGTCGTGGTGAAGAGAGTGCTGAACTGAAAGCTGAAGCTCTCTATTTATCAGTCAATCTATATTCCTACCCTCATCTGTGGTCACAAGGTTTGGGTACAAACCAAGAGAAGGCAATCCCGGATACAAGCGGCTGAAATGAGTTTCCTCCACAGAGTGTCTGGGCTCTCTCTTAGAGATAGGGTGAGAAGCTCAGATTAGAGCCACTGCTTCTCCACTTCAGGAGGAGCCAGTTGAGCCGACTCGGGCATCTGGTTAAGATGCATCCTGGACACCTCCTTGGTGAGAGGTTCTGAGCACCAGGAAGGAGACCTAAAGGACATGCTGGAGGGACTGTGTTTCTCGGCTGGCGTGGTAATGCCTTGAGATTTCCCCGGAGAAGCTTGCCCAAGTGGCTAGGAAGAAAGAAATCTGTTTTTTCTCTGCTTAGGCTGCTGCCCCTGCGACCCAACCCTGGATGAAGCGGAAGATAATAATAGATGGATGATTCAGTCTCTATATGTGAAAAGCTGGAAGAGGCACACCCCAATAGGTCTGCAGCTAAATCTGCAAGAAATGTTGGTTCTACAAAGGACCAATTCAAGGAAGCGGTAAATACAAAATGCAAGCCACACTTTTTAGAATGTTTTCTAAAAAATAAAATCCTGTATCATTTTCCTTCCACTTTACAATTATGCACTACTTTTTGTAGGTCTATCACATACAATTTCAAGAAAATACATTAAAGTTAGCTGTATGAACAAATGTGAAAAATTTGGCATTAATACTTTTTGGAGTACACAATAGATGGGCCTGTACATTTTTGGGGAGGCACAACAAATGCCCTTCGCTCTATGTCTGACAAATTGGCCTGCACTACAAGACCTTTGACTCACCCTGAAGCCTTATCGATAACTCCTAATGAGACACATCAATCAACTTAAAGGAAAATTCTGAGATCAAAACTAGGACCACTGGGTTTTGTGAATTTTAGAGCGGATGTTATCTTCTAAACTGATTGAACTTGCTACCATAAACAATACAGAAATGAAATAGACTAAACACAGAGTTCCAGTAAACATGTTTGTTACAGGGCTTTTAAAGGCTTTGGTGGTCATCCCTATAAATTAAACATCTGGTGGTTGATTTTAAACAACAGACCCTGAATGCAGTGTATAGATCCATCATATTCACATGAAAAATGCTGCACATTGAAATCATCAGATGCAGCTCCCTATTGCATCAGATTGGAGGATATGTAGCTGAGTGCTGACTTGCCTGTTCGTGCATTTTGAACCTGCGAACAGATTAAGAAGATGCCTCTAACTCAGCAAGTTCTATAGTGCCACAATATTCGTATGGTATTCCTGAAGGTGTATACTTACAGAAACAGATCACTGCACAGTTTGACCATGTTTTTCCATAGCTAGAAGAGAAATAGAGGAGATTATTGCAAGTCGGATGAGAAATTGTGACATCTAAACAAAAAATGTTTTATTTCCATGACAGATTTTTATTTAAAAAGCAATAGTTAGATTGTCATGCTATTATTCTAAGCATAAGTCACTTTCCTTTTTTTGGAATAAGATATTCTTGCAGATAATGCCAGAAATGGGAAATCTTCATGATTGCTGCTACAAAAAATCATTTTCAAACATTCAAGACTGCTTCAGGGGAACACTGTGGGGAATAAAATGCAAGCAAAAGGCGCTATGCTCTCGGTGACTCCAACAAAAACACTGAGATATCCATCAGGCCCCACGGATCAGAGGTTTTAAAAGATAAATAATATTGTTGGACATTAATTCCAACCAGAAATCCCTTTTGGGCTCATAAGTAAGCACACTATGTCCCTGGCATCCGGAAAAAAGAGGATTAATAGTCCTGTGTGTGAATCTGAAGGTTATACTGCAGAGCAGAGGTCAGAGTAAATTAAACACATCACGCTGAATGAAGCTGTGAGGGTTTAATGAAAGAAATTGTGTGGCACACCTAAAACAAGGTGAAGAAAAAGCATGAAAGGTAATCATAGTTCATTAGGAAAGTGCTTTTGGAGCTGAACTCTGACATTCCCGTTGAGGGGAAATTGTATTTCATGCACGTTATCTGCATGAGTAGGCCTTTAAATTGCCAGTATAAAGTTTCACTTTTCATAAGAGTCATTTAAATGACCCCCTTTATGATCTGATCAGTTCTTGAATCTCTTTAGCTCAACAGCATTGATGCAAATACAAGTTTACCTTTCCTCCTTTGAGGGGTTTGATACAATAAACTCTCTGTAGAGAAGGAAAAAACTTGCAATATCGATGAAGAACAAAATAACATATCCTTGAACATAATGATCTGCAAACCTTTTCCTGACAATTTGTGACTGGATTTACAATGCAAAACTGCCTATTTTCTTTTCTTTTAAAGCACATCAAATATGCCATCAAATCATGTAAACAAAATTAAAGTATTTTCTTCCACAAAGATAAACAGAACAAGTTGAACAGAGAAAAGGTAGTTTATTGCAAAAGAAAAATGCATATATTCAACCATAAAAAAGAAAACTTTTTTGGGGGTTCTCCACAAACCATACAGTTGAGAAAGTGATCTCAAATAAATAATCAATGTAAGACTAAGTAAAACTAGTTTAATAAATTTGTAGTTTTTACTTACATTTTATAAAAATGACATGATGAAAATTATTTATATCCTCCTTACAATCAATAATAATAATCAAAAATCTTCTACTGTCAACAGATCAATCCTTTCTTGTAATTTCTAAGCAGCTTTTAGCACGTTTTCTTTCATATTTTGATTATTTATCTTTGGAGATGAGCTCCAAGTCTTTAAAGTTGAAAGCCCTCCTTGCCATCATCCTAATCTTTAACTTCCTCCACAAATTTTCCAGAATTCAAATCAGGACTCTGGCCATACCACTGTAATACAACAATATTACTCCCAGTCAGAAGAACATGTTGGTAAAATTAAAAGATTACTTTAAACTTAAATCTGGCGGGATATGAATAAATTTGGACTTAACTATAAATGTATAGAAATAAATAAGTTTTGACTTGGTAAATTTCTGACACAGCATGATATAAATGTTTAATGCTATGCTGATGTTACTCAGCTTATCAGATTATCGACCTAGGATACTTACTTACCAGCCTGGTAAAAATCAGCTTCTCGTTCTACGCTTTACTTCATATAGAGGGTCTGAGTTGATTGAGAATTAAGAAACAATTGCTTCCTGGAGGTGTGGACTCTGTTGAAGTTTTAAATCCTTGGATATAATTTTACCCAATGTCTAACATTTGGCTGTGATGTAAGTAATGCACTAGCTCAACCGTGAAGGAAGCTATGCTAAGAAGCTTAATGGAAATTATGTGTGCTGTAAACAACTATCCCTCACTGGTTCTTCTGAAAATCATTCCTCTCCACTATCGCAACAGGCTTGCTCAGGATGATGGATTCCTGCTAAGTCAGTGACTGATTGCAATCACCTGGGCTGTCTTAGAGAGATAACCTTTTACTAATTGGCATTAAATGATTAACTGAACCTGACTGTATTGTATTATAAGTTGAACTGAATGTGATTCTATGCAATTTCATTTCAATTTGGCAACATGGTTGGATTGGATTGAAATAAATTGGATTAATTTCACATTAATTAGGATCATAATGTATTTCACAACTTTATAAAACTGGACATAGGAGCACCAGGTGGCTCAGTGTTAGAGCAAGTGCATCATATACAAAGGCAATAATCCTCAACACAGTTTTCCCAGGTTTGATTCCCAGCCCCTGACCATTTGTTGCATGTCCTCCCATTCTCTCTGCCCTTCTACTAATGCATAAAGGCCACTAGTGCCAAAACAAAACCTCGACATAAACTGGACCCATTCATTCTGTAAAACGCATTGAGATGACGTTTGTTGAGAATTTGGAGCTATATACTAAAACAAACTGAAATAAACTATTTTTTTCTGCTCTCTGGAAGACCAGAAGAAATGCTGCAGCCTCAGCAAGAAATTTGCACATTGTAATGGGACAGAAAATAATATAAAGTCGAGTGTAGAAACCTTTAGAGAGCAGTATTACATACACACCATAAATAATGAAGTATTACATACTTTATTTTCTATGGTAAAGCTTTATTTCTCAAATATAAGAACTACTTTTTCATGACCTGAAAAAACAACTTCAGCCTTTTCTATAATTTCAGTTATTACTTTTTATTTTCATGATATCCACTGAATATTAATCTCTGTGTTCATCTGTCTCTAATACGTCAAGATTTTTCTTTCATCTGCTTACTTATTAGAAGCACACTCAAACAACGCATGGGTCTTTACAGATTAAACATATCTTTAAATGCCAGCCTGCATTAATTTCAAATAAATCTTCATTTGGCACAGAACAACCTCTCTCTTAGATGTCCCATTTCAGTATATGACAATCACGAGGGCCACCATTTACTGCATTTAAGCTGATGTATACTAAAAACTCTGCACAATCAGGATGTGCTCAAACTTGTTTCTGTCATTTCAGGCCTTTTTATAAAAGCAGCAGACCAGCAATTCCAAAGACAAATGTCTGAAAAATAACACTACTGCTCCAGCATTGGAAAAAAAAACCACATTTATTATTGTTTTCGGGTTGCAGTTTTTAATTTCAAGAGTGACTTTTTTTACATGTTGTTTTTAATGTGTCTGGCTTTCTGCTGCTTCACTGTGCCCCTGAATTGTCCCTTGAGGACAAATAAAGTTTTATTGAAGTGAACTGAAGTGAACACTGTACCTTTTTCTCAATTGATCAGAAGCAGTTTTGCTCTTTTTTTACACAAAGATTCTTAGGTTTAACAATGTAACTGTGTAACAGTATATAGATAAAAACTGTACATCCACTTTAAATTCCACTCACAATAAGCTTCAAATACACATGTTTATAATGTTCTGCATGTTATATACATTTTTTAAGTGTCACTTTGCAAGCTGCTAAGGAACCAAATGTTCATTCTAACAAAAATCTGTATCTCATCTGACCATTGCATCAGCTTGATTCTGGCATAAATTCTTGTGGGGTATTTGACCTCTTTTCATAGAGTATTTTATATTTGTCCACAAATTTGCAATTGAGTTTCGGGAGTGATTTCGGAAAGACCTTTTCAGAAGCCAAACATTAACCTTTATTATCCTCTTTTCATTTTGACTTGTCTTTTGAATAATTGTCCTTGTTGGACAGTTGCTTCCAGGTCTCAATGATCTCAAACTATTGATTTGAGGTGAAATTGAAAAATTTGGAGGTCTACCCCCAGAAAAAATCATGATGCTGCCACCACTGTGCTTGACAGATGGTACAAGTTTGAAAATTTGACTTTAACTCCTCCAAAGCTACTTTTTGTCATTCAAGCAAAAAGCTTAATCTGTATCTTGTCCAACCATGAAACTTTTCACCAGAATACATTTGGTATGTGGGCAACTGCAAATTTCAGTGACGCTTGAAGGTTTTAATTTAGGAGCAGGATCTTCTTCATTTGCATTCTGTCAGTTTATGACAGGCTTGACCCTCAGTGTTTCCTGGGCTTGTTTTTGAACATCCAAACTAATTTCTTTTCAGCTAAGGGTGAGTGTTTGGGTCATCTAGTTGAAACTTCAATTCAATTCAGGTGTCTTAGTCACAAATGGATGTTTCAACAAGTCAATGATTCCAAACTCACATCAGAACTACTGTCTGGTTTCGACCAGGAAGCTAACCAATTAAAATAAACTCAAATATCATCCAGAAGTATGCCAGAAGTTTGTAAACTACAATAAATGTCAGACAGTACACTTCATTCTTGTTTTTTTTTAATATATTAGTTGTTTGTTGTATTACTGTACTACCCTAGAAAAATGGTCCACTATCACTTAAAGTAGCTCACATTTCAGAGACTTTCTTGGTATTATCAGTGTTGCTCCAAGCTTCATCCCCTGTTATCTTTTTAAAGACTTAATCATGATGAGAAATTCAGCTAAAAAACCAACCAGCCACCAGACAAAGATCCCAGGCAGGCACCTCTGCACTGCTCTTCTGTTTCTTCTTTCTTTCCCTCTGAATCCTCCTCTTCATATTCCTCAAGCTAGTCTCTCCTTTATGTCGGAGCCTTCCTCCTCAGATCTCTTTCCTCCAGTTTGAAGCCCTGGGCCCAGTTGGCCACATCTGTCCCACTAGGGGCCCTGAACTGTCGAACTGTCGCTGTGAGTCATTCTGCCTCTTATCCTCCCTCAGCCTTCAACAATGCACATGTGGAGTATTTCAAGGAAGCTCATTCATTATGTAATGCCATCTTTAATCATTTATCCTGCGCTCTGCATCAATGAGCTGTGTTTAGCAGGAGTGATCTGTGTGTTTGTCACCTTTTAAAGCTAAGAGTTGCATTGTAATTTGTTCAACAGCTCTCTTCAGACCAAATACAATTCAGAGAGTTTATGTCAAGCAATTTTGTGTGCACCAGTGGGTGTGTTTAAAGGCCTTTATATAAATGCCAGCTTTTGTATGATAATCATTAACCTTTGTACGTTAATTAGCTGTGTATCTAAAAAAAACGCCTCAGTAGCCTTGTATTCTGGCCGCCCAGCTTTATTTGTTCAACTTTCAAGCCCATGGGTTTACAGGTTCAGCTCAGCAAGTCAATATTTTATTTACAGGATGTGACCTTGGCGTTCTCTTTATTCTGCTGTCTGCTCGTATTTTAGTGAGTGTTGGATTTCCTCCAGGAAGTGTCTCTTAATTGATTTGAGACTTTTCTGTGCATGAGTAACCCTTGTAGTTTTTTCACTCTGTGGTTTTATTGTCATTCATGAAGATGATTTGAATCGAAATTGCTCTTTTCTCAACCAGATTGATGTTCTTTTGTGTAGCTGTAGACATGGATCTATTTTTCTTGTTATCTTCTGAATTATTCGAAAATGGATGAACATCCAAGATTCGCTTTGTCTCATGTGAAATAGAGAGGCTTTAATGTGAATGAAAATGGACATTTTTATGTTTTTTCAAAGATTTTGAAAAGTGTAACTGAGCTATTTGACACTGATGAAATGCCATCCATTATCTTCCATTGACTTCCCTCTCCACAGCCACTTGGGCCAGCTCCTCTGGGGGAAATCGCAAGGTGATCCCAGGCCAGCCGAAAATCATAGTTCCCACTGGGTCTTCCTCTGGGTCTCCTCCCGGTGGGACGTGTCCCGAACACCCCATCAAGGAGGTGTCCAGGAGGCATCCTAACCAGATGCCCGATGGGTTATTACCTTTTTTTTAATTGTAGAGCCATTTGTGTCTACATTCTGCTTTCTGTGTATTACCTGGGTCAAAAGGTCTCCTTCCCAAACTTTCCCCATTTGCTCCCCTCCATAGCTGTTCAGGATTCTCCCCTGCTCTTGTCTGTGTTTTGGTCCTGCTACAAACTCACAACACATAACACCCTGAGCATTAATATATTAATCAGTAAAATCAAGCTTAAGCATAAAGTCCATCCTTTGTGTCAAAGTCGTTATTGGAAAGCAGAGTTTTACTGTATGGCACCTGAAATATTGTATCCAATTAGTCTTTTACCACTGTGATATTGCACACACTGACCTTTTGATAACGACTGTAATTCGATATATAGTACAGTTCCAACCTGAGGTAGTCGCTTTCTGTCTGGTTTTATCAGCCTTTCACACCATGATGAAGGATTTTTGGTTTACTCTTCAGTTTGTTGAAGGTTACAGATATCCATTTCTGTGCATCTCTCTCAGGGCCCCAGCATTTCAGGTAGACAATCAGACTTTTAATGGACCCTTCTGTTGTAGATTTGCTGCTGATGAACACATCTGTAACTTTTTATTTTCAGGAACAAAGGGAAGATAATCGGATCAGGGAGACAGCAACAGAACTACATGTTTCTGTGAATTTAATCTTAATATCAGGGGTCCTAGTTTTACTTCTCTCCTATTTAAACTATCAATACATCAGTTTCATAGCTACTTCGGTAAATATGGGAATACCTGAGTCCAATGCCATCAAATTATTCTATTCTCTTCTCTTGTGGAACCTGGAAGACCAATTTCGAAGAAAATTTCTGCAGGAGTAACCGCTAAACTTTGGTTGTTGTTCCCAAGTGTCCTTGTGGTTTCTGTGTCCTATCTAACAGGCTATGGGTAATGTCAGACTCCATGTGCTACTCTGATATCACTCCTGCCCAAAGCGATGAAACCAGAAGCTCGTGTTCACTGTCTGCTTTTCAGTGTCCTCTTGATCTATTTTTAAAGGTGAAAACATGCCCCTTGTTGGTCCCTTGGTGTGCATTTGTAAGCACCTCCTTGTGGCAGGTTCATGCGGTGGTATTTCAGGTCTTGACAGGAGAGGCCTTGATCTCCAGAGACGTTGTACCTTTCAGTCTTGCTCTGGAGCTGAAGTCCTCTCTGAATCCCTTCACACAAAAACCTGAAGCCAAAACCCTTTAGAAATTCACAAACAAGATACCTGGATAACAATCAAACTTCTCTGTTGTTCATCCTTTAAAATGTAAAACAAGACTAACAATTTTTTTAACTGCAAGAACTAATGAAGGTTTTCTTTATGATTTATGGTTCAGCATTTCAGGATTTTTTAGGGCATATCATCTGTTTTGCAACATTTCTCTTTAAATGTTCAAATTTAAATTATCTATCTATCTATCTATCTATCTATCTATCTATCTATCTATCTATCTATCTATCTGTCTGTCTGTCTGTGTTTTTGCTCTAATGAACTCTATTCTTTAACATGTCTCTATCTGACCTTTTCTCATTAATTGACAGTCACTGTTGTTGATCTCGTGGAGAAGAAGCATTATACAATCTAAGAAAATCCTTTTCTTTCTGGTTGTGCTCAGGCCATGCACATGAAAGCCTGAGTTGACAAAGACACATCATTACCAGAGTTCTCTGATCTGAGTTTCAGGTTGCGTTACAACAGAAGCTTGGTGGGTTTGACCTTACTTTGTAGTATAGTCTTCTAATTAACACCTAGTCTTCTTAGTATTAATTAGAAGAGAAAGCTACTAAAAATGTCCTGGAAAGACCTGAACCAAAAGGTTTATTTGAGAAGACTGTAAAAAAGTTGGGTTTCCAGTACAATAAACAACCCGTTTATTTTTGTTAATTGCTACATGTGTGGTATTGATCAGAAGGGGTTTTATACATAAAAAGGCACTGAATCCTGTTGGCATTTCAAGCATTAATCTACTGAAGTTTTATATATATATATATATATATATATATATATATATATATATATATATATATATATATATATATATATAAAATAAATAATTTATCATGGTCTACTGTTTTACTTCACAAATATCTCCCAATCTAAGATGGTTGTGTGAACCTTTTTATCCATTGCCAAAAGTGAAATAGCTTGAGTCAATTTAAGGAAATAGTCATATTAGGAATAAAAAAAACAACCTGCAAATGGTAAGGAAATATTTTATATACAAAGAAAAACACTAGTAGTTAGTTTCAATTAGTTTTTTTATTTAACAGAAGAAGAAATTTTTTCCTGTTTTTGATTCTTGAAGTGAATGAAATCTATCCGGAGGTGACTTTTTGCTGCAGAGAAGAGGGGAGGGATATTTTTTCTTTAGAGGGAATCATGTTGGATTCATCTCTATTTTCCTTTGAAATAAACCCATGATAGACAACTTTGAAGTAAAAGTAAGCTGCAAAGTATGCTAAATCTGCCAAGCAGTCTCACTTTGCCAGGGAAAAATGAGTCTGTTAAGGTCATTGTTACACCCTTCACAACAATAGATTTAGAGGAGGCGAAAAAACACTTTACTGGCTCAGCACTTATAGAAACACTTAGCACACAGGGAGGAAAAAGTCTTGTTGTTCCTTAAAGATTCTATTTTCTGAACAGAAGTGCTCAACTAGAAAAAGGAGGGAAAAAAATAAATCTCTACTGATATTCTGTCTTGCATGAATGGTGCCTATTGTTCTGAGCGCTCCATCCTGTTAAAAAAAATTATTCCAAACAGTATCAGCTACCCTTTTAACTCCATTTCCACTTCTGTCTCCATGTGTTTGGGCTCTGTCTCAGCCCCTTGCGCCTTATCACCGAGAACATGACTTTTGAAGGATGGAGTGGTGCTATATTTTAATAATTAATGCAAACTCCTCATTTGAAGCATGCTATTTGTTTGAAGGGTGAAGTCTTAATCTACTGAGCCACATTGTTGCAGAGCGAGCTGCCTGTTTGTTAGGGGTGACTTGGCGTCAGTCGATGTGAATTCTGCTGACTTTGTTCCCCTGGTGGGCATCACAGGAGGCAGTAGAACAAGCCAGATAGAGACCTTAGAAGCTTGCCAGACAAAAGCGGAGGAAAAGCGGTCTGTGAGACCTTGAGGGAAAGCCCCAATAAGAGTTTTGTCTTATCATGAATCCCGCAACTGAATTATTCATACACTGCAATTATTTTCTATCTTTTATTTGATTCAAAGTGGAATGTGGGCGTGAAAGCAGTTCTTTGAAGTTTAGAAATATTGGCCGCTGGCTCTGGAAGCAAGTTAACAAAACAACATGTTTTGCATTGGCAGTAGATGCGTGTATGCCCTACTTTGATTACAAATGACAGCTACTCTGACTGTACCACATTAATTCAGGGACATTTTCTCCAACAATGGCATTGCAGTGACAACCAATATCCAATCTGTGATTTATTGTTTTCATTACATTTGCTAATGTGCGAGCATAATGGGGTGGTGTTCGAAAGGTGTGAAAGAAGACAGTAATAATGCAAGCGTCAGTGAGATATTACTTAAATAACTCTCGCATTGAAAGTTACTGTCAAATGTCAAGTGACATTCTGATGGCAGCTGACTCAGGAGATTATGCAGTCTTAGTTCTGTTGGACCTTACTTCTGCTTTTGACACAGTTGATCATGTCATCCTGATAAACAGACTTAAAGATTTTGGATTTACTTACAATGGTTCACATCCTACCTTTCAGAAAGATCCTTTAGGGTCTACATTAATAAAATGATGTCTAACTCATCAGATTTACATTATGATGTACCCCAAGGATCTGTTATTGGTCCAATCCTGTTCCTATTGTATATAACTCCTTTAGGTCAGATTATATGTCAATTTAATAATGTCTCTTCTCATTTTTATGCTCATGACTTACAGTTATACTGTTCTTTTAAACCCTCTGAGTTTTGTAATTGTCAAGTCTAAGTGGTTTCTTGGTTGAGATTAAGAATTAGTTAAATGTAAACTGCTTACAGCTGAACTCCAACAAAACTGAGACATTGATCATTGCACCTGATGAAAGGATTCCTGAAATCAGAAAGCACAGTAGTTTCCTAGGATCCTCTATTCAGTCTAACCTAAGAAATCTGGGTGGGATTTTTGACAGTTCCATGTCTCTTGATCATCATTCCAAGCAATTAGCTCGAAATTGTTTTTATCATTTAAGAAATATTGCTAAACTCAGACCCATGGTGTCTAGGTGTGATCTGGAAGTTATTTTACGTGCTTTTGTATCATCTCAGGTGGACTATTGTGACAGTCTTTTTACCTATTTTAATACATCTGCAATGCATCGCATTTTGTTAAATTAGAATATTAGAATTTCAAAGCAAAGAAGTAAAGCTCATATTCTATTGTGAAAATGAAATATTTCAACCATGTATTTCTGTTTATTCTGATGTTTATCGCTGATAGCTAATGACAACCCCTCAGAGGATTTGAATTTTACATCAGACCAGTAAAAAGGGAATTTGTAATATAGAAATATCAGCCTTTAAAAAAGTAACTAAGGTATTTGTGATCAAGAACTGGTTTGCATACATTACTGCATCAATGCAGTGTTGCATGGAGGCGATCAGCCTGTGGTTCTGCTGAGGTGCTGGCTGCTGTGCTTGCTCGCATCTTCCTCTTCACATTACTCCATATATTCTAAATAAGGTTTAGCACTTGAGCACGGTTATACCTTAATCCTTAAAGCAAGTGTTGTTGCTTTGGGCCAGGTGGACAGCTGACCAGACAGCCCAAAATTTAAAATAAGCATCTCCATAAAACCTGCAAGCACAAGGAACATGAAGTACTCTAAAATTCTTGTTAGTTGACTATGCTGAATTAATAAAGCACAGTGGACCAACACCAGCAGATGACATGGCTCCACAAATCATCACCAGCTGTGTGAACTTTACACTGGACCTCAAGCAGCTTGGATTCTGTGCCTCTCCACTCTTCCTCCAGACTCTGAGACCTTGATTTCAAAGTGAATTGCAAGCTTTACTTTTATCAGGAAAAAGGGCATTACACCACTAAGAAACAGTCAAGTCCCTTTCCTCCTTAGTACAGCAAGACACATGTTTTCTCAGGAGTGGCTTAACAAAAGAAATGCAACATTTGTAACCCTTGTTCTGAAGCCCTGAGTCCATGTTACAATCCCTGTGTCTTGTGCACCTTTGGCCATCATATTTTTTCCTTCAGCTTATTTTTCCATTAATATGCTTGGATACTGTGCTCTGTGAACAGCCAGTTTCTTTAGTGATAACTCCATCTGGTTCCCCTTTCTTGACTGCATGCTGGATAGCAGTCAAGTCAGCAGTCTTCCTGACTATTGTGATGACCATAACATGATCACTATAACATTTCTGCATTAAAATCCCAACTTATCACCACTCAGATAGGCATTAAGTCTTCAACAACTCTGCAAAGATTAGATGGGTCAAATTAACACAATGCTTAAAATGTGTATATCACACTGTGTTTGATAAATCTATATATGAGTTAAATTTTGAACTAAAATACTGAAATAACTTTTTAGTGACATTCAGATTTAGTGGAATGCACTTGTACATGGTTTTATCGAACAAAGCCAGTCTCTGTAAAGCTGTTTAGGTCATGATTTGACTCATGTTTGAAAATGCCAGCACCATTTAATATGTGCTTTTACCAAGTTTTCTTTGAATTTTACTGAAAATGTTAATTGTTTTAACTTTGGAAGATGGTATTTATAAAAAATATAATGCATAAATAATTTGTAAATATTACTGTATTCCCAAACTGACCTCAAGCATGTCTCTAAGCTACTAAACAAGCCAGCTTTGTTTAATGCCAGAAATGTTACAGTTTTCTCTACAAATTTGATTAGGCTTTGATTAAGCTGTTTAAACACTTTGCTGAATAAAACTTGTTCAATAACTTTGTATGGATTAGTGCCTGAGGGTTTTTAAAATTTGATTCTCAGTGTTATTTCCTACACAACTGTAGCTATCCCTGCTCTTTCTTTTGTTACCAGGTGACAAAAACCTCTTTGTTAATACTAATTTGCAATTAAAAAATGTTAAATGTTAGCTGCAGTTCTGTTTAAAATTAAAGTGGTATAAGAAATGACAAAGAAAAGACATGCCCATTAGTGTGTGGGGATGCTGTGTGCCATAAAACTAATACTGAAAACATCCTGAACACACAATTGTCTCAGTAAAGGATGGTGATAGCAGCATCATGATGTAGGAATGTTTTTCTTAGACAGGAACAGGAAAACAGGTTGAATGGAACTTGGTTGGAGCTACTAGTAAATGATAACATTAATTAGAAGCTGCAAAAGTCTTGAGAATGGGACAGAGGTTCCCCCAGGCATCAAGCTGTTGTAGCACTGGAGAGCTCCTTTAGGGACAGACTGCCGCATCCCAGTTGCACAAAGGAACATTATCATATGTCCTTCCTACCAGCAGCTGTTAGACTTTACAACCCTCACTGCTCCCAACAAATTCAAGTGTGTGTTTATTTACAAAGTTTTTTCCTCTCTCGTAAATTGTTTATTTTTTTTATACACAAATATACAAGCACATTTTTTTCATTTGTCCCTGTGTATCCCAATCAGCCATTCAGCTGTGCAAAACGCATGGTGACCTAGCGCCGCCTTTGAGACCTATCTCCTCCTTACAGCTGCAGTTTCTAAGCTTCAGAGCTTCCACCTCACAGAACACCCCTCCCCCATGACTTCCCCACTCAGCTCTTTCAGACTAGCCAGCAGCAATTAGCAAACACATGGTGGAACTGCACCTGTATTGAATTCATTATACTCGCTACTTTTCAGTGCAGCGCTGGTAAAAACAGTGTTGAAGGGTTAGCTGTTGTGTTGACTTCCTGGAGGCAGAGTTTCAAAAAGAGCAGGACTTTCTTAAAGAGACAAGGGCCCAGTTTCAAGGCGTTAGATTACGTCGAATTTCTTTTAAGTCATATCTGATATACACAACATTTTTGTAACAACTGAAGGTAACGTAGTTTCTTGATTGTACCATAAAATGGCATTATGTGCCTGGAAAATACTTAATACTGCCCCTTTAAAGCTGAAAGGTAATTTAAAAATGCACTTTTTTAAAATCCAAGAGCCCTTTGAGTCAGGTTGTTAAAACAAGAAGGCTCTATATGTGCTGTTAAAAAAGTATCCCCATAAGGATTTCTTCCATTTCAACTTTTTTGAAAATTTTATCATCAGACAAAAATAACCCGAGCTTTAATAAAAACTGCAGTTTTTAAATGAGAATTTTATTTATCATCAACCTGGGCCAGTGTGAAAATGTAATGAGTGATTTTGCCACTCTTTGAACAACTGCTTTTATATTGCTGTGAAAGTCAAGTCAAGTTTATCTGTATAGCACATTTCAGCAGCAATGCAGTTCAAAGTGCTTTATATGATAAAAACATAACACAATTAACAAACAAAACAAAAAACAAACATTACATTACAGTGGCAGAATAAAGAGAAGCAATGAAAAGTTGTAATCCAGACGAGAATTAATCTATTTACCAATTATTATGAATCAAATGCAACAGTAAATGAATTTTTAGCCTTGATTTAAATAAGTGTTTCAGCAGTTTTCTGGAAGTTTGTTACAGATTAGAGGAACATAAAAATAGAAAGCTGCTTCTCCATGTTTGGTTCTGATGCTGGGGATTCAGAGTAGACTTGAAGCAGAAGACCTGAGTAGTCTGGAAGGTTAATACAACAAAAACAGATCTATAATGTATTTTAGTGGTAAACCAGTCAGTGATTTATAAACTAACAAAAGTATTTTGAAGTGTATTCTTTGAGCCACAGGGAGTCAGTGTAAGGACTGGGGTCATGTTCTCCATTTTCTTAGTTTTAGGAAAGAAGTTTAACCCACTCTTCTTTGCATAATTGTTTGCATTCAGTCCCTTTGGAAGATTTTCAAGCTTAAATAAACTGCTTAACAACATGCCATATCATCTCAGTCAGATTTAAGTTCAGAATAGGCATCTTCAACACCTTAATTTTGTTTATTCAAGCTGTTCGGAGATTAATTTGGTGGTGGGTTTTTTTGGATCATTGTCTTGCTACATAACCCAGATACTCTTGATGTTGAGGTCAAAAACTGACGGACATACATTTTCCTTCAGGATTTTTTGGTATGAAGCAGAATTTGTGGTTCCATTAATTACTTCAATTCATTCATGTTCTGAAGCAGCAAAGCAGCCCAGACCATCACACTAGTACTCCCACATTAGTCAAAAATGTGTAAACATGTTGGAATACGCTTTATAAAGAGTAGAAGCAATGTGGTTTCATTTATTGCTTTATGACATGAACTGATTATATTCATAATGTCGGCAAAAAAAAGTTAGTCCAAACTTGGAGCACTGTCAAAACTTACTGGTAAATTCAGGTCAGGTATGTTGATGTATGAGGCTCATCAAAAACATGACTTTTTAGTTTTCCAAAGTTCTTGCTTCCAGAAGATAAAGAGTTTGCTTATGTGTGGCTGTGGAGGCGATTACATGGACGACTTTCCTTGGTGGGGGTAAGGGATTAGAGAAGCATAAGAAACCAAAATGTAAAATGGTCTGTTATCTCACACCAAGCGGGAGTCTGTGCACCAGATGTCATCTTTATGTGTGTAATGGGTTATCACATCTTGAGGCACAGATTACAGGCTTATTGTCCTTCCCTCCCTCTTTTAGATATGACGTTTTCATTATCTTGTCCACACACTGTCACCTTAATGACTCGGCTCCCTCTCCTCGGCCTGATGCGCAGTCACAAAGAGGCTTAGTTCCCCGCCACCTCATTTACCCTCTCACACCAATCTTAATAGCTCCTTATCACCATAAACATATCACTGGATTCCAGTGATGACTTTCTGGTTATTAACTTTCATATCGCAGCGCTAAAGCCGATGAGAAGATGGGAAATTTATATGGACGCAGTTTGAAAATTAGAAATGGTTAATGGTTAGAAATGGTTTGGCTTTATCTACTTAGAAAGTGATTCGGAATGGTTTGACAGATGCACTTATCAAACTGCACATTGGATATGGCGCCAAATGTCAGCGCAGCAGAGAATCTGCAAAAACATTTAAAGCAGAAGCTTGATTTTGTGCCAAAGAACCCTTTCTTCTCTAAAGGCCATTTAACTGTAGTGTGACATAAAACAAGCAAATACAGACGAGACTGGACATCATATTGGCAAATGCATGAAATGTACAGCTATTCACAACCATTAGCACCCTAAATTATCCACTTGTTTAATCAATATGAACTTAATCAGGTTGGACAGCTTAATTACTTAACTAACTTTGAGTTGGTGTTGACTTATTGCCTGTCTGTGCTTGAGACACAAGGAAAACCGCAAGGGAATAAAGTGGGATTAGAATGCTGCAAAGTGAGGCAAGAGCAGCACCTTCATGCACAAATGTAAAGTGGATCATGTCCAAAGCAATGAGAGCATAATTTTAGATGTATAATCGTCTTGAGGGAAAATCCGAAAGTCAACTGCCTCCTCGGCAATGCACTGCCTCGTTTAATGAACATTATAATCCTAATATTTCTGACTTTTAATTTCAGACTTGTAGCAAAAACAGTGGTGCTTTGAAGTAAGGTAGAACTTGATCAGACTTGTAGCAAAAACAGTGGTGCTTTGAAGTAAGGTAGAACTTGAACATTTTGTGTGAAGGTTATCATGCAAAGTTTTGTTAACTTAGTTGTTTAGATTGTGACGTGATAAGTTTTGATTATTTGCTTTAACAAAGAGTAATTTCCATCCAAATGATATACAGCCCCTTGCAAAACTATTCTTACTCAAATAATGTACAACTCAAAAACATCAGTTTATTTTATTGGGATTTGTTGTGGTCGACCAAAAATTTCAAGAACATAATTGTGAGGTGGAAAGACAATACTATATGGTTTCCAAAAAGTTTTAGAGAAGCAGTAGCACAAATAAAACCTTTATGAAAGAGTGGCAAGAAGAAAGCAATAAGAACTCCTATTTGCAGTTGGGGGCATGTAGGGAGCACAAAAAAAATATGGGGGAGATGGTGTTCTGGTAAGATGAAATCAAAGTAGAATTTTTGGCATACCACCCCCCTATAAAAATATGGTGCTGGCATCATCATCTTCAACAAAGACAGGGAAGCTGGTTGGAGTTGATGGAAATGGACAGAGTTAAATAAAGGGCGGAAGAAAACCAGGAGGTTGCAAAAGTCTTGAGACTGAGGTTCATCTTCCAGAAGGAAAACAACTCTAAACAAACAGCCAGATATGCAATGGAATGGTTTCGATCAATACCTCTTCATATGTTAGAATGGACCAGTCAAAGTCCAGACAAAATTTAACTGAGAATCCATGTCATGGATTGTAAAATCTCAATAAGTGTCTACATCTCTGCTGTTATTTGCAGAGGTTTTCTCATTTCAAATAACATTCCTGCTGTTCCTAAAATTCCTATTTGCAAATCTCTGTTGTTTGGACAGTTTTTCTTACTTCTGGTAAGTAGAATTTTGTTGTTTTTTTATGCACAAATATACCGTCACATCTTCCTCTACCAAGTTGCACAATTCCTTTAATCTGAGTATGCTATTTTTAATACCTGTACAGTGTTATTGTTCTTATTTTTGTACCTTTGTGTAAATATGTAAGTTTCTACTTCTCTTTAACTTGCTACCAGTACACCTGAATTTTCCCACTGTGGGACAATGAGGGATATCTATCTTTTCTTTTCTTTTCTTTTCTTTTCTTTTCTTTTCTTTTCTTTTCTTTTCCTATATGAGGGATTGGATCCAGATCCAGGCAGAGGGTAGGCAAAAACATACTGAGTGGATTTAATAAATAACAAAGTCAGGAACTTAGAACTATGCAGAAGGAAACCAGGACAAACAGAAAATAACAAGAATTGTGAAGGCAAAACAAGTGCAATCAGAAAGTAACAGTAGAACTACACGAGTGTATGAAGACTACATGATCACTTTTGAAGAGCAATTATTAAAGGCGAGAGGAACTGGTAACTCTAATTAACTGAATGCACTATACCTGTGAAAGAAGTATGACACTGAGGGAAAAATGATGTGTGGACGTGGAATAAATAAAAACCAGGGAATACCAGTGGAAAGGAGTAAATCAACAAAACATTACAAAACACATCCATTCAAAAAGCATAACTAAAAGAATAACAGAAAATACAAAGTCAAAATCCAACAAAATTTGAAAATCAACAGCATGATTCTAGTATTGATGTTCAGAGACCTTCTCCATCCAGTCTGACAGAGCTTGAGCTAAAAAAAGAGAGGGCAGAAATTTCAATTTATAGATGTGCAAGATAGATGTGGTTGAGACACACTCCAAAAGACTTTCATTTTCATTCCAGTTCAATGTGCTTCTTTAAAGTATTGACTCAGGAGAGGTGCTGAATACATATGTACACCATAGACAGATTTGTTTTAAAAAAATGTTCACAATTATGCTCAAACTTTGTGTTGGTCTGTCACATAAAATCCCAAAACTATACAGAAGTTTGTAGTTGTGTGAGAAAATGTGAAAGCATTCAAGCGGTGTGCAGACTATTGCAAGGGTCTGTGTTATTTATTCTCTGAAGAGTAGGGTGCAGTGTGAAACATTTTATGCAATTTATGCACCATGTATTTGTATTTTTCAATCAGAACAAAAGTGTCAGGCAGATCAATTTGCAATCCTTTGCAGTGCTGCTTGAAAACTGCAGAATACCAATAAACAAACGCAAAAGAAAAAAAAATCTATGAAGCCAATTGTTTGTACTCTGTGCTTAACTTTTACTTGAAGCTGTAAGTTGCAACACTTCCATCGATATAGTTGTTTGAGATAAAGATGTCAAATCAGCTTTCGATTTAAAAAAGAAAATACAAAAACAGTTCTGTTCTTTTATTCCAGAAAATGGCAGCGCAAGAGTTCAACAAGTTAAAAAAAATTATGTTCAGCAGTGTAGAGGAAGTATTAAAAAAGTAACTACAGTTGTAGTTACACTGCTCAGTAACAAGTCAGGTTCTGCAACACACGATCATATAAATGTTTCAACTCTGCAGGTTATATAAATTGTTTTGGTCTTAAGTGAGGGAAATAATTTTGTAAGATATTCCATGTCTCTAATGTCTATAGCTGTTTCAGAGATAGAATGAAAATCCTCCCAAAAGATAGTACTATGATAAGGACAACACCAACTTCAAGCTTTTCAGCATCAACTTGACGCATTGTGTTTGGAGAATAGAAATACGGAGTATAAGCCAAGAAACACCATCCCTCTAGCCAAGCACGGAGGTGGAATCATCATGGTTTATGGCTGTCATGTCTAAAATGAGTATGTGGCACTGTCCTAAAATTAAGGACAATGAATGGAACCAGGTACTATGAAATCTCTGACAAAACTTTCTTCACACAAGGTAGACCACTGAAAATAGGTCATGGATGGGTCTGCTCGCATGGCGATGGTGACCCAACTAGATTCCAGACCTCAATGCTACAGAAAATCTTCAGAGGGAACTGAAGCAACGTCTAAGAAACACAAAGAACCTTTAGAGATCTTCTGTATGCTGTAACAAGATGAGTGCAAACCTGGTGACCAACTACAAGATTTGTATTATTGCTGGATTTGCCAACAAAGGCTGTTCCACCAAACACTAAAGCATGTTTTGCTTATTATTGATCAAATAAATGCATCATTCTGTAATGTGCAAATCAATTTCAAACATTTATGTAATCTGGATTTTTGGTTGATATTCTGTCTCAGAATAAGTGAAACTTCCATGAAAATTACAGATTGTAGAAAATTAAACATCAGCAGATTTCCCCCACGGTGTATTTTATGATGAAAACAAAGGACAATTACAACAAACAGGTGCTATAATAAGTTCCAGGACAGTAAGTCTAGCTCACCTAACCTATAACTCCTCATACTAACTACTGTACATCTCACTCCCCTGCACTCCATCCAACTGAGCTTTTCTGTCATTTATAATTTAAGAGACAGCCTCAGCTTCAGCACCAGAACTGCAGCTTCTGACTGACTTAACACGTTTGTGTGAACTTGAGGCCAAAAATCTGTCAGAGTCTACATTTGCATTCATTTGATCCGAAACCTTTGTCACCAGTCCTGTTTTCAGCTCCTCAACTTTGAAAAGTTGAGGAGCTGTAAGTCAAAGGAGGTTGTTCTTTTTAAAAGGCTTATCATAAAGATAGATTTATTATCCCAGGATTTAAAGATAGTATTTACAAAGTTGGTATTTATAAGACTGGAAAAAGTTTTCCGGTTGAAAAATTAAATTAAAGTCAGCGTAGAGAGGAAAAACTTTAAGGTATGTCTCTACAAGCTTTAGACTCAAGTTTATTGCATATTCTTTCTTGAAAAAAGCTCAAGCTAAGTCAGACTGGATGGAAACATCTGTAAACATTCATTTTTATGTCTTGCCACAGATCAGATTCTCAGTTGGATTTTGGATTTTGGTTTAGAAAAAATATCCCCAGAGCATGAAGCTACCACAACCATCTTTCACCATGGGGATGGTGTGATCACGGGGATGTCTGGTGTTAGGTAGCTGCTACCTATAACAAACTGTATGAAGATCGGTTTTGATGTTGTCTCACCAGAGCACCTTCTTCCACATGAGACTGCTAAAGGCTTTCTTGGGACTTTCTTACAACGCTACCTTTCTTTTTCCCACTCTGCGATAAGAAGCTCCCCCTTATCACTGCATGTCCATCCTGCTAGCTTAGGTGGACAGCCATGTTTTGGATCTGTGGTTGGGCTGTACTCTATTTTGAGATGATAGCTTGGTATATTTCTTGTTCTTCATGATGCTGTTTACTATTGTTCTCTAACAAATCTCTAAGGTCTTCACAGCACATCTAGGTTTATACTGAGTTGACTCCTAACAAATGAGGTGACCACTGAAAGCAGCGGGTTCCACTTTTTTCTATCATCTTGAAAGCGGAAGATAAGAAATCAACAGATTTTTCATACTGAAAAACATTTTTTGAAGACCATGTATCATTTTCTTTCCACTTCACAGTCATGCACTAATTTGTGTTGGTCTGTCATACTAAATCCTAATAAAATACACTGAGTTTTGCAGTTGTAATATGCTAAAGGGTGAAAAGGTTAAACAGATGTGAATACTTTTACATTCCTGTCCACCAATGCTTGAAAAATTGCTTTAATATGATTTCAAAGTGCTATTTGCACATGGTATAAACATGCACAGTGTTAATGGGCTTACTAAGAGACAACATTTATGTGAGCAGTATCTGAGAGCCTGTGCATGTCCCTTACGAAGGCTCAGAAAGCTTAGCAAAGCAACCTCCTCCAGCTCCTCTTTGCTGATCTTAAATATTAGTCTTCTGAGCTTAGTTTCCATTTAGACTACCCTTTATAAAGAATAGAGTGTTCATACGCACTTGTTACACCCTGTGTTATTTGTTTTATTTGGGATACTATTGTCCACATGGAGTGAGAGACGAACAGATTTTGAAAGTAGTGACAAAACCTTCATACACAGGATCGATACAAATGGGCTGTTATTAGGCGGGATTGGACAGGGTTGTTTGGGGAGTTTCTCAGCAATTGGATAACTCCCCCTACATGACGCAGTAATCGATCTGAAATTTCCCCACAGCCGATGCAGTGAATCTTCCAGCTATTACTCATTCCACTCCACAATGCATTATTGGGCAGCTATACCTTGCAGTCGAAGGAAACTGAGTTCTCCTTCTCCAGGGTGGTGATATAAACTTCCATTTGAAAGACAAAGACAATCTGCTCTGTTTCCCTAGGATGAATATGCACAGCTGTCTAGATGCAAAGTTTTCTTGCATCTGCAGGGTGAATCTTTCTGCTCCCAGAGAAGAAAATGCTTGGGATTTGTTTTAGGATTAGAGCAGCATCTCAAAACATGCAATTATAGACCAAGTATTTAAAGCTTTAGAGTTTAAAGGACATGAAATGGTGGTTGCTATGAATACATGATAATGACAGGAAGGTTAGACAAAGGGGAGTATGCTAACCAATAGGTTAGCTGTGGTGAAAATTAGAACGTTTTAATTTTATTCAGTTTTGAGAACAGATTTCTTTTTATAGGTTGCAATATCTAAAATGAGAACCTAATTTGTTTTTTCCATTTCACATGAAGCTATATAAGATATAACCAGGTATGAATTACATTCCTTACTACTCTTTGCAAAGAAAACCCCCATGGGGTAGATTGCGTACTATATGGATATCAGCGATATAATCCTTTGTAATACAAGATTACAGTACTATGCAAAAAAGATAAATGGCATACAGAGAGTGTTACTGAATTGCTTGATATGTAAGCATCATAAATGACTTTGTGAAAATAGCGAGCGAGTCTACTTATGGTTATTAGATTCAATAATATCTATCTAATGTCTAATATCCATAGCTATCTTCATCTGTACAGAAACAAAACTGAAGTTATTATCTTTGAACCTAAAGAGGAACAATTAAGAGTCAGCACGCAGCTTCAGTTATTACAACTACAAACTAGTGATCAGGCCTGAAATCTAATTTCTAAAGAGTCTGATGGACTCAGACCTGAACCTTCAGAGAAACATAAAGACAGTTACAAAATCGGCCTTCTATCACCTGAAGAACATTTCCAGGATTAAAGGTCTAATGTCTCAGCAAGATCTAGAGAAACTCATCCATGTGTTTAATTTTAGTCACATTGATTACTGCAACAGTGTCTTAATAGGTCTAACTAAAAAAATCAATCAGACAGCTGCAACTGATCCAGAACACTGTTGATCGTGTTCTCACAAAGACCAGGAAGATAGAGCACATCACCCCAGTTCTAAAGTCCTTACACTGGCTCCCTGTAGCTTAGAGAATAGACTTTAAAATACTTCTGTTAGTTTATAAATCACTGAAAGGGCTTAGCACCAAAATACATTAAAGACCTGTTGTTGTATCAACTTTCCAGACCACTCAGGTCTTCTGGTTCTAGTCTACTCTGCATCCCAGGAACCAAACATGGAGAAGCAGCATTCAATTTTTATGCTCCACTAACCTGGAACAAACTTACAGAAAACTGCAAAAAAGCCAAAACACTGAGTTCCTTTAAATCAAAGCTAAAAACCCACCTGTTTAGAGCTGCTTTCGATTAGTAGTAAGTGGAACATTGATTCAATATTTTCGAATTATATTTGTTTGAAGATCTTTATGATTTTGATGCATTGATATTTGCTCAATGATTTGGATGTATATTTGTTTGATGATTTTGATGTTTTTGTTGTACATTTGCTCAGTGATTTTGATGTATACTTGATTGATGTTTTTATGATGTGAAGCACTTTGAACTGCCTTGCTGCTAAAATGTGCTATACAAATAAACTTAACTTGACTTGACTTCAAATCAAAATGATACCTTTTATTGCCGGTGGTCTTATTTGAATTAGCAAGTGGAGAAATATGTGTTTTGAACAAAATCTCCAGTCTCACAACAATTAGTGGAATCCTGACATTCACTTACTATAAAACAAATGGAACTGACCTATTTTTATGTGTCCTTTCCTTAATTAGGGAGTCTTAAAGTACTTTTAATTAGTAACTCCTGACTTCCTGTTTTGATCACAATACAAGTACACACCAAATACAGTAAAACTTTATTGTGAAGTTGAAGGAAAATTATACAATTGTCTATTTTTTGACAAATCTTATTTTAAAAATTTGATAAGCATTGTGTGTCTTTGCATTCAGCACTCTTGAATCAGCACTTACAAGAATCAACTGGATATGGTTTATTGTGAACTATTCCATTGTCTGTATGTTTAGGGTTCTGCAAGAAGAGAATAGAAATCTTCTTTATTGGCTTTCAGTGGGGAAATTCAAGTGTATCAGTACCAACATGACAGGCTAGTGGAAGCAAGCACATTTAAACAAAGGTCAAAACAAGAAATTAAAGACTCTAAGGTAAGGGCAAATTTACAACACAAGAAAAATCTACTATACAGTAGTATAGTGCCACGGGACATTAAATGATTTCTCAAACATGCATGAAAGAATCAAGGCAACACTCTAGGTATGTTTTTGATGAGGGAATAACATTATAACATGATGCAAAGCTCAAAAAAGTCAATCTTACATAATATTCCCCCTTTAAAAATCCATAAAAGTTGCCAGTTGTTTTGTATTTATGTGCATTACTTTAAAGCTTTTCTTGTGTTCTGGCTTAAAAATTTTATCATTTATGCACTTTAAACCTAAGTTTAACTTTCCACTTTCCTATCATGGAGACAGGTTCCACTGACAGTTTGGAGTGTCAGTCAAGCATAGATGGAGTTAAAAAATTGCCCCCCCAAAAAAAACATAATAGCAGATTCCAATGTGCCTCCTTCTGTCAGAGGTTGCATGGCACATGGAAATTTTTCAATGCTCTTTTCTTCTTGAGGAATAGAGATCGAAAAACTGCTGCCTATGTTTCTTTCAGGTTAAATAAATCTCTTTTTTTTCTCCCTCTTCATTAAAAATCAACATCAGTTCTAAAAGATCTGAATTTACAAGGAAAGTTTCAATGTTTTTGTCAGACTCTTAGACAGATTTCATGAGTCGCTTTCAAAAATCAAAGTCTTGTCCCAGTCTTCCTAATTTGTGTGTCTCATTCAGCAAAAACTACATTTAATTTACAAAGAAAAGTCAGTTCACAGAAAAGTCCCTGCAAAGTCAAAGTGCATCTGACAAAGCAAAACTCTCCAGAAATCAAACTTCAAGAAAGAGAGAAGTTTCTTTCACAGAGCAAACTTTTGTTTGTCGGAGCCTAAGTGTAACTGCACAAAGTAAATGAAGGAGATAACTGTTTACTGCTTTAATAGGAGTGAAAATAGGCGACAGCTGGCGGGGTGACAACCCCACAGATTCATTGCCACATGCAATAGATTGTGTGGGTGTTGTGAGAAATAAGTACAGAAAGTATTCAGCACTGCTTCTGAAGTCTAATTTCTAAAGAGTTAGTTTTTGTTTCCATTTCTGGGTCAGGCAAACGACTAGCAAGTTGCTGAACTTGTGACCTGTGTTTTAATTTGTTTGACATAATCAGTTTCTATCCTTTATGGTTTTACTCTACTATTTGTCACAATATGTCTTGTTTTGTTGCCTGCAAGTACCATCTAAATAAATTCTAAAGTTTTCTCGTAAAATCAAAATCAGAGAGCAACAAAGCATGACTTAAATATATACTTTCACTGTGCGTTCCATGTTGACTTAGAAGTCCGATATTTCCAAGATCAAAGCTGAAAAATAAACAGGAAGCTGCCCTAAAGTTGGATTTCCAAGTAGAGCTGTCAGAGGTTTTATAACAAACTCATCCTCAAAATCAAACATGGCTGCCCAGGGTTTAAAGTGTAGTGATAGCGTCTGAAATAAACTGCTTCACTGTACTGTGTTCTTCAGATAGTTTGTGTCTCATTTAATCTTTTGAACATGTAATAATTTACAACCTGTTAGTGAACATGTTCGTTTAGTGTTTGAACACATAAAATGCAAAGAATGTAGTGTTTTTAGCTCATATTGCTAATAGTTAAATTGTGAATTAGCACAGCAATTGGCATATGCCACCAATAATCTAACTTGAAATTTAGACGCATATGCGACCGATAATCCAACTTGAAATTTAGACATGGTTAAATTGGGAATAATTTGATTCCCAGATCCATGCACTGACTTCAGAGGTAAATAAATAGCCACTTGCAGAGGTTCTCAGTTTCTCTGTGGTTTTGTTAGTAAGCAATAAAGTAGCCAAAGAATTTTTAATTGCTTAAAAACTGAAATTGTGGTTTAACACAACAGGAAACATCATAGAACCATGCTTTATGCTGTTTACATATAACTCTGACCACTGGCTGGTACTGGATCTAACCCCAGTACTGCACAGCCCACAAAGCACAGAGGAGAAACCAGCTGTTAATGCATGATATCTTATGGAAACAGATGAAAGAATAATGGATGCAATACACCTTTTCATCAGCAACTGCAATGCCCACTTTTTCCCACCTTTTGACGGATAGATTCACATGAAAACACAAAAATTTTGAACAGTGTTTCCCAAGTTGTCAAGCAAATGTCTAATCTTGCAAAACAAGTCAGCATCTGCTCTCAGCCACTGTATAACTTGTGTTCGAAAGCATAACTCCCATTCTAATATATGCAGCTTCTGTTTTTCTAAATCCAAAACTGAAGGTAACAGGTCACACACTGAATCACAGCTTCACTTTGACAGAATTTAGTTTTGACAGAGGTCAGGGAATATGCTCCTGACATTTAAAGCTCACCAACAAGATAAAGTCACGCTGTTTTTATGTTGTTGCCCTTAGGGCTGTGTTTGCTGGGTGATCCTTTCCCTACTCCTGTTCAGCTCAGCTTTGCTTGTAAGTTTCAGATATACCACTTCCTGTGCTGCTTCAAACATGCCATCAAGAGGGGGAGTAAGAGAAATCTGTGACAACTTATGGACAGAGGGGAGGTCAAGGCGAGGCTTGCTGACATTGCTGACAGACTGTGCTGCCTGCTTCCTGTTACAGTTCAGTGCATGCTGAAGGACAGCTTAAAGCAAACCATTCAAGAGCTTTCTTTACCTTGCAAAAAGTAACATGTACACCAGAAAATTCATAAAACATACAAACATCCTGACATCAGACTTCCAGTAATAGATATTATTTGCATTTTTTGGTGGCTTTATTGCAGCTTGATGCAGCTTATTGCAAGTCAAAGTACTTCTGTCATTAAGGCTGTGTTACATCTTTTTTGTTCTGATTGAAAGTATTCTCAGGCTAGTCCTCCTCTATCTGTCTGTTTATGTCTCCTATCTCCCAGCCCAACTCCTTTCTGAATATGGCTCTCTGAAAGAACTTCTCTTAAAGGGATTTTATCCTGTCTATCTGGTGAATGCCTACTACCCCGTGTTTGCTCAGGACAGCTCAAATTAAAATGAGGATTCCATATAATCTATTGGCTTTCTCAGTTTCACACTATTTCACAAATTTGCATTTTATAATTGCTATATTAACAAATCCATAATGAACTAGTCTAGAGTTCATGAGTGGTTGAATAAATGAACAGCAGTAAAATGTGTTTCATCACTAATATTACAAGTCTGAAAGTGACAAAGATTTGTTCTCCAAAGTGCCTTCCACCATGTCAAATCCCAAGTCTTTGCAAGATTGGATAAGAAATTTCGCCATAGCCAGAGGTCACTAAGCAATCTTCCTTTGCTATTTTGTTGGAGAAATTAAAAAAAGATGGACTATCAACCTGTTTGACTGTGTGTTTTACAATGTCAGAAAATGTCAAATGTTTTCAAGCCAGAAGCAAATGTCAAGTTATGAAGGTTTGTTGTGCAACAATAGGTTTGGTTTGGCTATGAACAACTATTGATAAGTGCAGAGAGCAATTTCTAATAAAGTTGGCAGTTTTTATCAAAATTAACAAGTTGGGGAATCATCTGACTATCAGGAATTAAAAGCCAAATAGCTCTCAGTCTCTGTCAGTTATTGTTTAACAATGCCTGCCTAGTCAGGTGTGGTATTATAGAACAATAAATGAAGGAGTGAATTTGTGGCATTCTCAAGCAGCAAGCCCTGCACACATATACAGAATAAGCATAGTCAGCTTCACTCCAAAATGTAAAAATTTACTAACAACATACTTCAACTTCCAGTTAAAATACTTCAGTCAATAAACTCTTTTGCCAGGCTAGTAAAATTCAACTAAACTATGAAGTAAAATTGAAAAGAATAAGGAAAACTGGGTGGCTCAGTTGGTATAGCACGTGCACCATGTCCAGAGGTTGTAGTCCTCAACTTGGTTGTCCTGGATTTGATACCTCCCCTCTCTCCTCCCTTCTTCATGACCATATACTGTAAAATAAAGGCCACTACAGTCTAAAATATCTTTAAAAGAATAAGGAAAACTAATTAACAATGAGAAAAAAGGGAAAAGGAACAAATAAAAATAAAACTGAAGCTGTAGTTTCAATACCATCTTTGATAGGAAAAACCTGCTTTGCAGACCTAAGGATACCATCTCTTCTTGGAGAACCTATGATCAGTTTATTTCTGCAGGAACTCAGACAACCAGTTTCGGGCATCTTGTCTTATTTTTGCCTGAGGTACAGTCACTGGATACACAGACAGCAGACTGACTCTACTTTACTTTGGATACAAGGTTTCTTCAAAGATCCAGTGTTTCCCAGTCATGGGGATTCCACAGCCTGGACTCCAACTGCTGACCAGCACCCACTAGACCCACCAGTCCCCACTCTCCCCCCATCCCCATTGCCCCCCAACCAACATCCACTGTCAGTAAAATCACAAGCCATCCCAAAACCCTCACAGAACTGAAAACACATGATCCCATCCGAATAACACTGGTGCTGTGCCAAGCGACGAAGCCTATCAATATCTCAGAGTATAGTAGCATACAGTATCCTGCAAAAGTATTCATACAAATGTGAACCATATTTTTCAGATTTTTCTTTGTTAAACATTTTGAAAACCGCATATTATTTTCTTTCCACTTCACAAATATGTATTATAAAATACCAACAAAATGCATTGTTTCTGTTTATAACATGCCAAAATGTGGAAAAGCTTATGAATAATTTTACAAGAAATTGCATCTTCGTTCAGTCTTGACATAAACTAGATCGGGTTGTACCTTCTTTTTACATGGACAGGATTTTGAAGAGAGGGCACAGTTACAGTAGACAGCTTTGTTTGGCTGCTGAGGAGGGATGCTGATGGCAGTTGTTGCTGCCGTACATTCTAACAGCCCGACCCTTCAAAATACAGCATTTCACAACTCCCTTTGAGTCTTTTTGGGTTACTTCAGGAAAGTGCTGTGATAGGTAGATACCTTTTCAATTTCATGGAGAAGTTTCAGTTTTCCGATTGCAGCTGAGTTCAAAGGAGTGGGGAATCAGACATACCTCAGGGCTGCCATTTTAGAAATTGAGGTTAATAGAGAGAAAGATATGTACTTGAAATCCAAGTACAATTCCAAAGCAGAAAAAAAACAGCTCTTATTAAAATGGCGGAAGTTTCCCTTGTGCCTCTGAAATCTAAATGGAAAACGATTCCTCTTGAACAATAGTTCCCATCTGAATGCATGAAAGGTAAAAAGGAGAAAGAGAGAAAGAGAGCATGCAGGTGCATATCCTGCTTCTATGTAAATGATAGTTTCAGTGGGAGCAGAGCATTTCCCCCTAATCCTGGCAGGTGTCCAGAGTTGTGTTTTGTGAGGCTACCAAACCATGCTGTGAGACCTGCTGCAGGTCTTTAGGACTCCTTGAGGGTTTCTCCTTAGCCTGCACTCTGACAGACATTGATGCAAACAGATTTCATAGCTCTGCTGCTCTAATCTTTCCTGGCTGCATTGTCTAGAATAGAGAAAAACAATGAGTGCCAGGGGAGTGTGCTTGTACATTCTTCAGATCAATTGAGCTGGTCTTGTAATGCTGCTGAAAGGATGGGAATTAGGAATGCAGAGCTCAGTGCAGAGTTCACGTACAGCAAGATCGAAATGAGAGTTAAAGTTGGCACATGATGTCTTTTCTGATTTACATACCTTATGATCTCGCAGGATTTCATGAATTAATTTCATATTTGCTTATTTTCCCAAGGATGTATTTCATTGTTGTTTTTTAAAAACAATTTCTGAATATTAAGCATACACTGTTCAAGAATCTATACTGAGAGTTTAAAAAGTAGCAAAAATCTAGGTTAACTAAGTTGGATTGCCAGATATTACATTCCCTTGCAAAAGTATTAATACAACCACAGATTTCAGCATTTTATATGGACTTTATGTGAACATCAGTTTTCTAGTGTTGCCACAGATTCTTCACTGAGTTTAGGTCTTGACCATGGAACCTTCTAACAGATAGACATGCTTTGATCTAATTAAGGAATCCCTACCTCCAATCTTTGGGAGCTGCTGTCCTGCAACTTTTAGATGCATTTCCTGTTTTAAAGGGGTGGTGACATCACTGTACAAACTATTTCATGTAGTTGTTATTGCTGCATATCTCAGTGCTCCAAAGAATTTCATTTAAAAAATAACTTCACCTTTTATAGGGGGTTGTTTTAGCAGCCCAGATTTCCCTCCTTGGTAAAAGTGTTGGGTTTGCTAATGATATGTGGCTCTACCTAGTTGACTTCACTCTGATTGGCTACAACCATATTTAGGAAACTTTTCAGTAAAATGCACTGAACATAGTTTCAAATTGGGGTTATAATTGCGTGGTACTTCCCCATAAATGAACTTCAGCCACTCTTCTCCAATTCTCTCATCCTTCGGGAGTAAGTGGAAACTTCCAGCCGATTTTGAGCACCCTTGGACATAACAGCTCCCATTTTTAGTAGCCATCCTCTTCTCAAGTGAAGTAGTCAGACATGCTAGCGCAACTTAGTCCTTAAATTAGCTAGTGTATCAGCTGGGGGTAGGAGGGAAGGGGAGAGGGAGGGCTGTTTGCTTGATGGTGTGCTCTAATTGGAGAGTATGAATTACGTAGAAAGTTAACCTACATAGAACGATAAACTGTTCTCTGATTCGTCCATTTTTCAGCAAAAAAACAAAGATGACTGTCTATGAGCAGGACTTTTGATACCAACTTTTGACATTCACACAGCTTCATCAGTGCACAACAGATCATATTATACCCCCAAAACCACAGAAAAATGAAATTTGTTGTCATGACCCCTTTAACACACCTGAATCTGATGGCATGTCCTCAAGTTCTGCAGAGCTTGGTAATAGGCTGTAAATTTGATTTAGATTTGTTGGAACAGGGACAAGACAGAAGGTCTTGAGGACCAGAGTTGGAGACCCCTGATCTTTGTGTTAAGTGTTGTTGTCCTTCCAGAAGGTGAACCTCCGCCGCAGTCTCAACTGTTTTGCAGCCTTTTCTTATTTGGCTTCATCCATCTTCACATCAGCTCTGATCAGCTTCTCTTTCGCTGGTGAAGAAAAGCATCCTCAAAGCATGATGCTGCCACTTCCACATTTCACAGTGGGATTGGTGGTGGTGGTGCTGTGTTTGGGATGATGTGCCGTGTAATTTATTTCCCCACACACAAAGTTGTTCATGAAGGCCAAAAAGTTTAATTTGGATCCTATTTCACCAGAACCCTCTTCGACATGTTTGCTGTGTCTTCTACATGGCTTTTGGCAAATTTAAACATAAGGCAGGAACAGCTGTGAGGTAGTTATACACCAGTTGTGAAAAAAGCTGAAGGGGTATTATTTTTGCAAGGCACTGTCTGTGCAATTTCCTATTAAATATATATATATATATATATATATATATATATAGATAGATAGATAGATAGATAGATATTTAGTAACCTTAATATTCTCACAAAGTTTTATTCTTTGATAATAAACCAAGTACTTGTGTTGAAGAATCTTATTTAAATCATAACCTTTAAAGGGCATTTTGATTTCAGCAGTGGACTGCTACCTATTCCTGAAACTATCCCCGTTCTTTGGGATTCTCAGTACAATCAATTTTAGTTAAATCATTATTTTATTTATTATGAAGATAAGATGCCCCTGACCTTAAGTAATAGTAAAAAGATAACACTTTGAAAATTAGTTTTTCAATATCTCAGTCTATTTCCTAAACTCTACCTCTAACAGCTCTCAGTGGATGTTAAGCTTGTGTAAAATTCACAGCACAGATGTGTAAAAAGGCCTAAAATATACTTCTTTATGGTAGCAGTATAATATCACCCCACAAATAATTTTAAAAAACAAATAATTTTTTAATGCAAATATTTGTTGAAAAAAAAAAAACATGTTGAGGGACATCTGTTTTTACATCTGGCACAAGTAACTACTCCGATCAATTAAGTATTGCTGATTTCAGGAGAAGTTTTGAAAGATCATACTTTACTTTTTAAGGTGGATCAGAGTGTTGATAAAATTAGACCGTCACACTACTACCACCCCAGTATGCATGACATACTTTTATGAAGTGTTACATAAGTTTTACACCAGGTGTAACAGAAAGCACACCTTTTGAAAAGTTCCACTTTTGTCTCGTTAGTCCAGAGAATATTTTCCCAAATGTCTTTAAGATCTTTCTGGGGAAATTTAGGACGAGCCTTTGTGTTGAAGCCTGTATTGTTTAAGTTGTTGTTATGGGGTTTTTTTGTGACCTTCTGGATTTTTGGTGGGCTGTCACCTCCTGGGGAGGATCATGTTTTATGTTTCCTCCATTTATAATCAATAGCTCTGATTGTTGTTCACTGGAATCCCAAACCTTGGAAATGGTGTTGACACTCTTTCCAAACTGATAGGTCAATGATGTTGTGTTTAATCTGCTCCTGAAGTTTTGGGGTATTGTGTGTTGCTTTTTTGGATTTTTTTTTTTTTTTTTTTTTTTTTTTTTTTTTTTGCCTACTTCATGTTGTCAGATGGGTTCTGTTTAGGTCATTTCTTGATTCTCCTGGTCAGGCGGTGATCAGGCCTGGGTGCAGCCAGTTTCTTTCTTACTAAATCATTCACTGCATAAGTTAGATTCCCATCAGTGATGATCCCCAAGAATGTGATAGATCACACCTAAGGTGTTTCAGTTGACTGAATAGAAAATCCAAACAAATCTTTGGAGTATATTTTTCCTACCTGAAGATGATACAATTGCATTTTCTTTATATTAATGTACAATGTATAATATAATTAATCTATGTTTAAGTAATGATTTATTCAGTGGAAATTGTTTAAGAGATTATTTAAAGGCTACAAAAAAGTACACAGAGAGTCTTGACTGCTGTGTTCAAAACAAACCCTTTTTTAGAAACTGTATCTGGTCAGTAATTCAGACTGCACTGATGTGTCAGGATTACTCATAGAGAAGTACACTGAGCTTTGTTTCCCTACAGCAATGTTATAATTTCCCTGAAATAAAGAAAACTAAATGGGCTGTGTTTGTGCCTTCTCGTTGTAGCTAAACAAATTTAATAAGATCTGTGATCACAGATGTCTTATGTTTCACCTCTGATGAAATGTTGCTCAAACTAAATCAGCATCACAATCTAAGCAAAGTAAAAAATAAATCGTAATACCTTTGATGAATCATAATTCACAAAACTGTGCATTGACGGAGTCTTGTCAAAGGATATAATCCATGAGAAATAATATCCTTAATGTGCTGGGCTCGCACAACCTTAATTAGATCAGCGGCTTATCTGCAGCCCCTTAGCGTTTTGAGGTGTGATTAGGAGTGAGAGGTGCAAGGCGAGCTTGTACAGGGGAACGATGTGTGCTTTAGATTGATCTGCTCTATTGTATCAGGGAATGTGGCAATCTCTCCAGCAGATTAAAAATAGACTGGATCTTTAAATTGGGGCTGGCTGCTCACTGGAGACCAATAGCTGAGCACTGAGAGCTGGGGTGGCAGCAGCATTGTGTGTGGGAAATGAGCTAAATCACTGTGCGCAGTTTCCCTGATGAATGAAACCTCCTCTATACTCGTGGTAAATGACTTGGCCTTGATAGACTGTGACATGAACCTTATTTTTTTTCTCAGTGCAGCTCCACAGATAATCTAAACAATTAAGTTGTAAAGATAAAACTTCAATTCCTTTCTGCCTTTCAAACATCAATGAAATCAATGAAATCAATGAAACAGAGAAAGAGAGAGAGAGAGAGAGAGAGAGAGAGAGAGAGAGAGAGAGAGAGAGAGAGAGAGAGATTTATGTTTTTGTTTGATATCTTAACATCTCTTTCAATCATGTCCATCTCACATGTTGGGGTCATAGAGTGTAAAATGAAAAGGAAAGCAGATTTCAGCGCTTCCTCCAGAGACTCCAGCTCAAATAAACATCCCAGGAACTGTACAACTCCTGCACCACTGTTCACCACGTGGGTCAGAATACGGCTGGCATTATTTAATATGAGGCCTCTTAATATGCTTTTTAGTATTTGCAGTGGTGAATGGAATCCTCTAACTGCAAGCAGACTGGTATCTGTAATCTTCACTCCCCTCGTATTTATTGGGACCCTTGATAAATACATAAAACCCATGAAATTAATTCATCTTTTATTCTAGCAGCCTAATAATATACTTAAAATTTTAGAAAATCCAACATTTACTTTGAGTACATTTATTCAGAAAAAAAATAAGCCACATTAAGAAATGCCAGTTTTTATCTAAATTCCTTGTGGCATAATTATAAACACTCCTGCTAATGATACTCTATGCAACCCACTTTCACCAATAGGACACTATTTACATTTCGGGAGCATTCAGAGACAAGGATCTCTTTACACAATCTCTGTAGTTAAGTAGTTCCCACAGTTGGGGTAGGGACCCCACCTGGGGTCTTGAGATCCTCTTGTGACAATAAGCCACATTCCAAAAATAGCAATAAGAAAACATTTGCATTTTATAAATAACATAAAAAATTAAAAACAGGACTTGAATTTAAAAAAGCAACAAATTGGTCAATATATTAGGTCTTGATTCTGATTATTTTTGCCATTGTACCACTTTTTAACTAATTTAGGAGGAATGCTTGCATCGTCAGATAAGAGGCAGGGTAACAGGTCTCTTACATTTCATTTTCATTTTTCTGGGTCAAAAGCTGGATGGTTTGTGAATCATTACTCTCGATCACCTATAGTCCTAGCTCTACTCTTCTGCTTTCTTCTCTACAGCTCACCCTACAGGTTTTCTATAGGACTTAGGTCTTGGACTTAGATGGTCATGCAAGATAATTTATCTATGTGTGGGGAATAATTTCTGTATTGATCTGGTAATGTATTTTGGATCATCCTGTTGAAAACCCATTGTTGACCCATTTTTCACTTTTTTATAGAGTTAACCACATTTTTATTTCAAATGTCCTGGTATTTCAAAGAGTTATGTCATTACAGTCCAACAAGGTTCTAAGGGCTTTGGAAAAGACCCAACACATCACAGTTGAGAGTTCATTGCTGAAAAGCTCACCATTACTCTGATTTGATGAAAGAACACAGCTCCAGTTAAAGTCCTGACATTGTTTGTAAATCCGCATGTTTATGTTTGTGATGGTAGGACAGAAAAGGCTCTATTTCTGGCATCTCTCCCATAAAAATCAGATTATGTCTGATGATTCTTATGGAGACTTGGTGACCCCAAGATACCACACTTAGCTGCAGTGAACTTTTGGGAATTTTAATTTTTTATTTTGCTAAAAATGTTTTACATAGAAGCATCAAACATCAAAGTATGTATTAAAAGAAGACATCAAAAAAAAAGTGCAGGATGTGCAAATGGAGCAAATGTCTTAAGAGCTTTGGGTGGGAGCTGAGTGTTGCCTTCAGTCCAAAGCATTCTCCTCCTGAGCTCAGTAAGGTTGCTTTTTTACCACTGTTTCTAAATGCAGTGGTCTGGTTTATCATTACTGCACATCATATTTTTTATCATTTCAAACACCTTATGGATATGATTAACTAAACAGTTTTGGTTTGATTTTTTTTTTTTTTTTTTTTTTTTTTTTGTAATTTTTTTCCTTTACATCCTCCTTATCACCAAATGACTGCTGGAAATAGGTACCAGCGCCTAAATGTCTGAGGCTTGAACAGGGAAAACCTAATTCAAAATGCTGAAAAAGTATGTTCTTATCCTATGCATCTGATGTAATACACCTGTCTGTAATTATAGCATCTTTAGGTGGAAAAAAATGTGGGAATGTCCTAATGAATTCCTCACCAGAATTTGCATTTTTATTACATTTTACAGAAATCCTTAAAAGTTTTTTTCTTCAGTTTTTTTAATTACTCATGTTTCTCAGTACTGTTAAGACTGCTGTTAAATGTCTATATGTCCAAACAGGCTGTCCTAGGTAGGTGGGAGACAGAGTTATAGTTTTCAATACAGATGATTTTGAAACTGCAGTTTTTCATACCTAGACTCCAAAACAACACCACTGTTAGACAATGTCCAGTAAGTATGGCATATCTGTGATTTTATAAGAAATAAATGATAGTGAATGTTTGCAAGTCAAAGTTTGGTTTTCTAAATATTTAGACAACGGCACTAATCAGCAATGCTTTACTTAATTTTCTTTTTTTACAGCACCTTTACCAGGGAGGGCAAAGAGTGTGGAGGGGGTGTATTTCTTTTGCTAGAAATGACTGCTGCATGTGCTCCTAAACCGCTGTAAAATTCTGGCAGGGATAATGCCTATTTTCTCTTTTTTAAGGGTTAAAAACAGGAACGTGTCACAATTTTCAGAGTTGTATTGAAGTTTTTTCCTATTTTCTTATGGCTCATAACATTCTCTCAACAAAGTTTTCTCAAAGGCTTTTATTTTCACATTTAAACCAGAATATGAGAGTTCAGTCTGTGCTGTGATTGAAAAGAAGTTGTTGTCCTCTAAGACTTCTTCATTAAAAGAAAAAATTCATTTGAATGTGTGGGGGTGGCATGCAAACAAAACCCCACACCTAAAACAATAGCTCACACCTAAAAATAGATGTATGCGTGGAAGCCACATTTGCATTGTCTTGCTCTGGAATCATTAAAGGGTTTCAGTGAAAGAATAAGATGTTGTTACCTAACAGAGGATGTGCTGAGATAGATGCATTTCAGCGATCGCTCTTCTGCCTTTGTCAAAGACTGCTTGCCAGCTCTGATGCCAGGAAGTGCCCTGCGGTCTCTCTGAAACATCAGCAATCACAACCCTGTTTCTCCTCGAGATCTGTGTTCACTTCAAATCAGGATGGGAGGATGCATGCCACAGAGCAGGAGGTACATGACAATCTGATAGTTGAGGTGAAAGCCGTCAAAAGTGTCAAGTGAGAAGTTTGCAGTGGAAACATCAGTTGTGTCACAGTGTCACGCCACGAGCACCACCCACTCACATTTGTGGGAGGAAAAAAAAGTTCAGTCAGGAGTGATGAGAGTGAAGCAGGAGGCAGCAAACAATGAATTGTTCTTTTAATGTCAGACACGCAGAAAAATAGAGATGGTGTGCCATCTACTGGAGGAACTGCATAATGCAGCAGAGGTGGTGAATGCGCCACATTATTTTTGTAGTACTTCTTTTTCAAACACTTGGTGGCAGTACATACCCAAATTACACCTATATCTCAAAACGCTTTGAAAGGTGAAAACATACACACGGGCCTTGCCAAAAAGCTTCATAGCATTTGAGCCTTTTTCAAATGTTGTGACATTACAAACTTTAATGTATTTAAAGTTGTGCATAATTGTGAATTAGTAATAAATAAAAATCCTCCTTTAATTTGATACCCCTATATAAAATCCAATACAACCGACTGTCTTCAGACTTCCCTAATTAATAAACAAAGATCGCCTGTGTGTAATTTATTCTTTGTGTGAATCCAGCTGTTGTGTGAACTCCTCTGAAGTTTGTTAGAGAACATTAGTGAACAAAAATCATCTTACAGACCACAGAGAGCATAAATCAGAGAATCAGCGAAGAGGTCAGTGGCTGCAATGAGCTACAGGTCTGTTGACAGGAAAACTATTAGAAGTGAACTCCACAAATATGGCAAATATGACCTTCATGGAAGAGCGGCTGCAAGAAGTCCCCTTTAAAGTTTGAAACAAGCAATGTAAGACATGGCATAAATGTGGAAGAAGTTACTCAGAAGGTACTTTTTTGGCACATATGCAAAACACTGTGGTGGAAAACAAACCCTGCAGCTCACCATGAACAGATCCTCGCCATGAAACACATTGGTGGCAGCAACATGTGACGAGATTGCTTTTCTCAGCATAGGCAGGGAAGCTGGTAAGAGTTCATGGGAAGATTAATGGAGCTAAATACAGGGCAATCCTGAAAGGAAACCTGTTAGAGTTCAGCAACCAACCTACCACACAGCCAGAACTTCAACAAAATGGTTGAGATCAGTGGTTCACAAATATTTTGTAACTCGGGCCTAAATTAAAACTGAAGTAAATATAGTTCACGACACAAAAACATTTGATTTGTGTTTTCTGATCAACAATAAAGCAAACACAATATTGTAAGAAAACAAAGCAGTCAGATTTTTGTGGAAAAGGATCTGGAAAATTATCCAAAACATAAAAAGAGTCCACAATTTTGTGGCTAAATTTTTTTAAGTTGTTTTACTCGGAAAAAAAAGTGATCTAGTCTCAGCAACAAGAACAAGATATGGGTCACCCTTTGTTCGCTTGCTGTATTTAGCCACGTTTTATGAATGGGTGCATCTGAGTCTGCTTTTGAGTAAAAGTCACATGATTTTTGTGGTCAAAACTTCTAAAAAATTAAAATGAAGGAAAGATTGTGTTAAAAGATTTATAGAAATAGGGAAATGAGCTTAATATAACATTTACCATTTTAGTAAAATTTTAATTTGTCAGTGAAAATCTCTAAAAATCTTTTAAAGAAGTGTCTATCTTCATCTGCTGGCAGGTAAAATTTGTACCATTCTTGAATTGCACTTACTGGCCATACAAAATTATTTTGAGGACTGCAAATGGCAAACAGATTTCATGTTGAGCATGCCCAGTTTAGTTCTGGTTTAGATAGTGGGACAAATGTTGTTCAGTTGGTACAGAAGTTGTCTTGTAATCAGAAAGTTGTGAGTCCAATTGTGACATATCCATGTGCCAACAGGCAAGGTATTTAACCCCAGGTTTCCTACTGATTGGCGTATGAATGCCAGTGGGTGAATGAGGCTGTAGTGTAAAGCACTTTTGAGAGGTCAGTATGACAAGAAAAGCACTATCAATTCAGTCAATTTACCATTTTAGTATCAAAAGTATCAAAGTGTGTGTGTGTGTGTGTGTGTGTGTGTGTGTGTGTGTGTGTGTGTGTGTGTGTGTGTGTGTGTGTGTGTGTGTTAGAATGGGCCAGTCAAAGTTCAGACCTAAATCTAATTGGCAAGACTTTAAAATTTCTGTTCACAGATGCTTTCCATCCAATCTGAGTGAGCTTGATGTATTTTGCAAAGAATGGGCAACAATTATTTTAGTTCTACTTGTGTAAAGCTTTGACAGATAGGTACTGAGTCACAAGGGCTATATAAATGCATACCACAGTTTTCAGGTTTTTAGAAAATAAAAACATTGAAAGTTTTATTTATTTTCCAGGCTGCACACTGGGGCAGTTGGTAACACTGTTTCTTTTGCATCAAGAAGTACCTGGGCTTAAATCCCAGCCTGCAGTCTTTCTACATAAAGTTTGCATGTTCTCCATGTGCATATATGGGTTCTTTCAGGCTACTCCAGCTTCCTCCCATTGTCAAAAATCATGAATGTTCGGTGAATTGAACACTCTAAATATCCCTTAGGTATGTGTGCGTGTGTGTTTGTTTGTTGTGTGTGTCTCTGCGTTGCCCTTTGATGGACTATCAACCTGTCCAAGGTGTCCTCCTGCCTCTCACTCAATGACTGCAGGTAAAAAATCGCACCAGCTTACCTGCTACATATTCCAAAACTTTATGCACAGTATAGCTTTGTGTTGCTCTATTACAGAAAACCCCAATAAAACGAATTGAAGATTGTGGCTGTAATGAGACAAAATGTGGAAAAGTCGAAAGGGTATGGAGACATTAACAAGGCACTGGATTTGATCTGTGGAACTGATTGATGAGAGTTTGCATTCAGACTCCAAACTTTTCATAGATATTTAGTTCATTTTAGATAGACAACTTTTACTCCCTTTAAATGTTTGGTAAAACACGTAAAAGTCATTTAAAAATTCTGCAGCAGTATTGCAAAGTCTGGTGAATGTTATGTTTTTCTCTCTGGACACCAAATCCTGTGGAGATGGATTATTGTCATTGTTAATCTGCCAAATGACGTACGAAAACTGTTTCACCTTCGCCGCTGGCATCAGTGTTGCAGATGCATCATGTTTAAAACCAGATTTTTAACAGACAATAGAAAAGAAAAAGAGGCTTATTCACTATATGTGTCACATTTGTGGGTTTTCCCAAACTAGTAACAACTTGTTGCTTTTTTTCCCACTTTTCAGAGAGTTTAGTGAAAATCTGGAAGTGTTTTGTTTTCAGCCAACTCTAACAGACTGTCCCACTGTTACCCAACCCAGATGAGCATGTCAAGTCAAGTCAGCTCGACTGGAGTTTTTAGTCACTTACTTACTTACTGTCAATGGGTTTCCTAACACTTTCGCCATATGAATAATGACATCATCACCAGTTGAACACCAGGTTTCAGGTGTTGTACAATCAAGAAAGGATATGAAGACATTGAAGAAAAGGTGGAACATGTGGTGATTTTTAAAAATAAACTGTAAGTTTGGATAAGTTCACTGCTACTCATATTAGAAACACAGATTTATGTGTGATCTTAACAAAATAGATGGCAATGTTTTGTTTTAATTGTCAGAGTAAATAAAATAAATAATTTAGACACAGAGAAACAACTGAAATGGCTGTGTGATGGAACATGTTACAGTGCAACACAAAACACAGGGCTCAAGGTAGAGTTCATGGGATTTATGATGAAGAAGCTTGAAAGTCAGGTTGGAAAGGTGAGTCTGGCAGTTAGAGAGCAGCTTGGGTGGGCAAAGTCAGCATTGAGCAATGTGTCGGAATCGGTTGGGTGAGGCAGAGAGTTCACTTCATAAGGACAAAAGGATAACTTGGTAATTTTGCACAAGTATGTTGACTGAATGAACTGGAAGAGTTGTGGAAGAGCACCAGAGAAGAAACAAGAGATGTTGCTATAGCATCATGGGTCCAAAACAAATAATTCATGTAGGAGATGGAGGGATCATGGAAAAAAAAGAATTAATCCTGGTAGGAACCAAATCAAGACATTCCCAACACTCTGAACAAGAATATCAGTTTGAGTATTTGAGTGTCTCTTTCTTATTAAAACAGTTTTTAAATAAAGGGCTGCTACATATTTCCCAATTCAAACTTCCAAATTTTTCCAGATTCAGATTATGAGGTAGCCTTCTGTTTTTTCAGCAAAAAAAAGGCCTATTTCACCTTTTTCTTGTATCTCGACTAACTATGACCAGATCAATTTCAGAATCTATGGTACTTCAACTTGTCAAATCTGGGCAGCATTATCCTGCTCCAAATACTGATTATTTAAAGTATAAGTTATATGAAATTCAGTTTAGTTCAGTTTATTTACATAACACCAGTACACAACAAATGTGATCCTTAGGAAATGTATATGCAGAAAGAAATAGTCATCAATCAACTCACATGAATGGAGTTAGTTACATGCAGTCAGTAACAGCCAGTCAGATTTAGCTCACAATTTTTAAATTAATTTTATTCAGTCTTTATTTTTACCTGGAGAGTTCTCTTTAAATTTAGATTCACTTTTGCAAGGCTGCACGGTGGAACAGTTGGTATCACTGCTGCCTTGTAGCAAAAAAGGTCCTGTTTCAAATCCCAGCCTGGGGTCTTTCTGCATGGAGCCTATATGTTCTCCATATGCATGCGTGGGTTCTCTCCAGGTACTCTGGCTTCCACAGTCCAAAAAACTGTTAAGCTAATTGAACACTGTAACTTGCCCTTAGGTATGTGTGTGTGCATGTATGTTTGTACTGTGTGTCTATGCGATGGACTGATTACCTGTCCAGGGCGCCATTTTCAGAGTCAGAACTCTAAATTTTTCTCAGACTTCTGAGTTTAAATTGTGAGATTAAAGTCAGAATTCTGACATTTTTCCACACAGAATTGTAAGATTAAATTCTGAGACCAAAGTCAGAATTGCAAAATTAAAGTCAGAACTGTGAGATTAAAGTCAGAACTGTGAGATTAAAATCCAAATTCTGACTTTTCTCTCAGAATTCTGAGTTTAAATTGTGAGATTAAAGTGAATTAAGGTCAGAACTTTTTTTTTTTTTTTTTTTTTTTTTTTTTTTTTTTTTTTTTTTTTTAGTATAGTGGCCCTGCTCCTCTTCCATACAATTGTACCTGGAATCATAGAATCACCCCTATGTTTACAAGGTTTGCTGAATTGTAAATAGATGTCCCACCCAACACTGCCCCCTACCAGCAGGGACAAGCCCCGCCCCACCTATCAACACCCCCAGTCTGTGAAGGGAAGCTGGGAGACCGGAGGAACAGGAGCTGGCGGCGGCAGGGGATCAGCGGCTCCCGCGTTCGTCCGACACTCAACTATAGCTGCTTCCAAGCAGTGGTGTTGGTGGTGGTGATGATGGCGGCGGCTGTGGAGCGAGGAGGCGTTCGGGCTGCTTTCCTGAACCCGGGCAGCGGCAGCGGTGGACCTGGACCGACGTTGCCCCCGACCGGAGCGCCAGCCGGGGCTGTGGTCCTGGGCTCAGGATCCAGCAGTATGCCTGTGCCCATGAACCTCTTCGCGACCTGGGAGATTGACCGATCATCTCCGAGCTGCGTTCCAAGGTAACATGTACGCTGCTGTGTTGGAGGAAGTTATCCCACGAACCTAAGTGTTTATAAAAAAATAAAGCATTGCTCAGTAAAATATCAGTTGTAACGAACAACGCCCTCATGTACCGTATTGTGAAGCAGAGGGAGACGAGCTGCTTCACATTCCCACAACAGAGGCTAGCTAGCATGGGAGCTAATGCTAAAGCTACTCAGCTAACAGCGTTGATGGTTTTTAATCTTAAATACATTTCAGTTTATTTTTATTCAATTTTGAATTTTATGTGGCAGTTGCTGATTTCCAGCTGTCAAATTAAGTCAAAGTATTCCCTAAACAGGTCATAAACCCCTGAAAGTTGTTGGAAACATTTAGTATAAAATTATATTGTGACCGTTATAACAAGCTAACAAAAGTTCAGTAAGAAGAATTTCATCCGCTTCTCGTCTACGTTTAAAACTGTTTTAAAAGTTAGCTTTTTCTCATGCTGTGTGTTCATGTGAGGCTGTTTGATCAGATTTATGGAATGCATGCCGCCTAAAAGCATAACTGTCTATAAATACAGCGACATGGATGCCGAGCAGGCATCCTTTTCATCTTTTAGAGCTGATCCAACTGATCTATGTCCGGAGCTGGCTGGCAGTTTGAAGTTAACGCTCGTTTTTGCTTTTTATTCTGTGCTTAGTGTTTTCATGCAATTTTTGCAGGTCAGCGTTGTATGTAGTTTTGTCGATTATTCTGCATGCAAATGTCACCCATCACACTAACCCATCTGTTATGTTTTAATGGTGCTGAATGCAGAAACATTCAATACCCCTGCGTTTGCATGGCTCATCAGTGAACAGGCATTGCTGCCACCTGATCAGGAACCCTCTGGGGGGCTGTGGGTACATTAATCAGCTTTGACCTAGATCTGCTTGGGATGGAAGTGGGCTTGCAAAAGGGGAGGGTTTCCTCTGCTTTCGATTTGCATGTTTGTGTTTGTATGCTGTTGCTTTAGTGCCTGCATGGGTATGCAAATTTAAGTGGGATTGTAACATATGGATGATGCACTGATCAGGTTGTTATGTGACTTTCATTAGAGAAAAAAAAAAAAATGTATGAAAGCGCCTGCTCTTGGTTGATGGTTTTGGTTAATTATACACCAAAAATGGTGGGAGTTTTTGATGGATTTAATGAATAGAAAACATATTTGACCTGCAATTCACTGATCATGGTAAAATTGAAATTTTCCCAGAATTGGAATTGTAGCAGAGATATGTGTACAAAAATAACCCAGCTTCAAAAATTACAGCATATCTAATTTACTCCTTTACAAGGCAGGATGTAGCTAGAGATACACAAATCAATCTGTCAGAGATCTGCATTGGTTGTGATCGGTGTGTGAAGACCTGAAAAAAAATCTTCTGCATCAAAACTTAGAACTCCCACTGTTTTCACCCTATAAACAAATAAATAGCATGTTGTTTTCCGCATGTTTTTCAGTTCACTAAAAATCAGATTAAGGTTATCAACTTTTATGGACAAACGGGAGTAATTTAGAAATTTTTCAATTTTCTGTTTGGTTCAAATCTACTACTTCTATCAAAGAGCCTGCAGTACAGTAGTCTTTTTTTTTTTTTTTTTTTTTTTTTTTTTTTAAAACACCTCAAAGAAAACTGGAAATTGGTATGAGCTAGGATAAGCCTGATTGGTGCATCCCTAAATATAGCTGTAAAACATTTTAAATTTTTGCATACATCAAAATGTAAATGCACCAATAGCAATGTATTTAGTTTTTCTTCCTTACAAGATGCCTTCAAATGAAATAAGCAAATGTTTGTCCATCCTAATTAAATGAAAGAGCCTGTGATTAGCTGTCCTGTATTAGATTAAATCATTTATTTCAAATATACAGCAACCTGCATGTGCCTTTCTGTTGTGATTGAGATACCTCGCATTGTGAGAGAGAGGGAAGTGAGTGTTGCACAAATCTGCAGCTAAACAGGAGTGCACTAATATTTGAAAGGAAACACAAAATTATTTCACAGTTGACATTTTAAACCATGTTAAATTAGGGATTAGTATGTTTAGCTTTTGATATACCAACATTGCTGAAGCGTTTTTGCTTCTGACGCTGGTACAAGTGTGTTTCATTGCACATTTCTTGCTTTAAATGCAGTTTGAACAATTATTAAATGCTTCACTTTTTGATGATCTCATCATCAGAATTCATGACAGCTACTGGTGGTGTTTGTTTGCCACGACACGAGAGCAAGCATGTTCAGGCTACATGATGGTGCAGTAATAGAGCGAGTCATACATACATTGATTTCTCATCTCCCTTCCCCCATGACTTTCTGTTGTGTACAGCGTAGAAAGCGCTGTATTAAAGACAAATGTATTTGAGCGTGGTAATAAATTATTATTGATGCACGCAGTAAAAGCTCACCACTCATTTGCTGGACAAAGACTGCAAGTAGTTGCATTTCTCTCTGTTGCATAGGAGTAATGGTAATAGAATAATAGTTAATGAGCCTTTGGATTTATGACACTGTTTATGTGGTTTTTAAAATATTTATTGTAATTGATTTTAGACCTGCTGGCTTTCAACAGGGAGTGCTTAATTAATTTTCAAAGTAACTTCTGCCTTATGTGGATTTAATGCTCTTAGACATGTTTGTATGAACACTTCTGCAGAGAGCCCAACCCGAGGCCTGTTTTGGGGGATTTAGCCTTCGCATTCTTTCAGGGGTTGGGCTATTTCTCTGTGCAGCTGTTTGTTCCTGTGCTGTATCAAATGTGGGTGTCCAGCCCATGGAATGGTTTCAGATGAAGGAATTGGGGCTGCTATCGATTTGCTGTTTTTATGTATTAGTTTTTTCTGTGTGTTATATGCCTGAGATCACAGACAGCTGTGTATAGTTAAAAATTACCAGCTGGTTTTATTATCTAAAACTTGGCAGCTTTATTAAAAGCACTCCTCTGGTTTCACTTAATCTTTCAGCACAGGTTTGTGATTCCTGACAGTTATACTGCTGACCCCACCCTTGGCACCGGGCCACTACATGACATCTTTTGTCAGTTGCCTCTCTTTGTGAAAGCGAGGTGTGCACTTGTTCTGTGTCTGCACTCTTGCACTTAGATTAGCTCCCCATTGCATCCAACCACATCCATCAGTTTGCCTGTAAAGCTTCATCTAGAAATGCACAGTTTGATTTATATCTCTAGCATTTCACATGCTGTTGACAATGCAGCTGATAAAGATGTGAAAGAGGTTAGATTGTGGGTTTCAGTTTTATAGTCTGCAAATGAAGTCGTCCTCTGTGCTTAACTGTCAACACTGGTTTCTGTGTACAACTTGTGTCAGGGCTGCCCACTTAAGGAGGTCCGAATTGAAATCACAGCTATTTAATACTATTTCTCAGTGGGGTTTTGGAAATGCACTAAATTCACATGAAGGCAGAGCAAACTGAAATTAAAGACTTTGTGAAATAGTTTTAATGTTTTTCTCTATTTTTTTTCTTTATATTTTAGTAATTGTCATTAGGGCTGGACAACATGGCTGAAAAATGTATCATGATGTAAGCATTTCATAGCCGTCTATCGATAATTATTTTTTGTTTTTTTATCGGAAATACTGCCAAACTAGTTACATGACCTTTCCTGTTTTGTCCACAGTTTTCACTCCACGCTGTTGTTTATTTTTAAGCAGTTATGAGGCAGTTTAAGGCTTAAGCAAAACCTTAAACTGCTGCTGTGCAAATTACGTTGTTGCTAGGTAACCACATAGTGAGTGATTTAGTTGATGCCACCAACCTAGCTTAGTTGGCCATAAGAGGTTGAGCGGCTAAAGTCTTTTCTCTGCCTACATTCCCCAGAATGCTGTGCGGTTCTGGCTTGGAGTTCAGTGAATATTCTACATATTTAATATTGAATATTCTGTCAGATGTATTATCTATTGATATTGATCACGTGCCTATCACAATATATATTGTTTTTGATTCACTGTCCAGCCTTAATTATCATAATTCACAATTATTGTGAATTAATGTAAAAAGTGTATCTAGCAATCAAAACATTAAAAATGTACCTTCCGGTGATTTAGAAGTATATATTTTTTGGAAAATAAACTAGCTCAAACTTGAGTTTCACACAAGATTAAAAACCGCTCCTTTATTTTACAATAAGTGTTCTTTCTCACTTCATTTTATCAGTATGACCCTGTCCACATTACTGTTATTGTGTCTCATAGCGATTCACCAAAGACGTTCAGACTTGGGCTGCACAATATAGCATGGATATACCATCATCGCATTGTCAGTGTGGGCAATATTCATATCAAAAAAGGACTGGTTGGAGTGCAATAATTGTTGGCTGATTTAGTCCAAGTGTTATGAAGTTGCATTTTTCATGCAAATGTAAAATTTAGTCAGTTGGACAGTTTCACGGCAGCAGATACTCACACTGGACACAAATGAGGTTGCCCAAAATGCTAATTGTCACATAGTGACGGAAGCTCAGATAAGAAAGAGAGGAAAGGAGGAAAAAGGCAAATATAGATGTACAATGTTTACTAACATTATTGCCATTGCTAGACTCTCTAATTTTTTGCAGCTGTAACAATGAGAATAACATTCATTTCTTCTGTAACATTCACAAAAAGAGGTAAGATCACTGCAGGTAATGGTGAACTTAAGGTGCCATTCAAGTCATCTGTTGAAAATTCTTGTATTTTTTTTTTTTTTTTTTTTTTTTTTTTCATATTGCAATATATTTCACAGAATTAGGAAAAAAAATCATAATGTTAGATTTTTCCATTATTGTGCAACCCGATTTCAGACAATGCTCAGACGTTCATTGACTCCCGTTTAAATTTTTATGACTCCGACTGATATTTTGCTGTCACTAGAGTTTCCGCACAATAAGAATCTCTGATTCACAACAGGGTTGAAAAGGGCTTCAGAGAGCTGCAATGACGTTCTAACTGTACTGTAAACACATGTAGCCTCGTCTTTATTTTGTAGCATAGTATGTAAATCTGCAAATCTTCAATAAACACTCGTCTTGAAGCAATTTGCTGAAGTAGCATGCTAACGCTAACTGCAACAAGTAAGGTTAAAGTTAGTTTCCTGTTTCATAAATTTGATCACTTTCATTTGATGCTCCAAGTTTTCAAGGACCAATGATTCAGCTTCAGGTCTCACATATGGCTGTTTGTGTAACAGAAGCAGCGTCTAAGCTGAGGAGTTGCATCATTTGAAAAAAAACAAAAAACAAACAGAATGCTGCAGCGACCAATGCGACCTCTCTGTCAACACATAGGGTGAAGGACTATTCTGTTTGGAAAAATCCAAAATTTGTAAGCTCACATCCACAAATGAACAAATTCCACTATATGACATGTTTTAAAGTTGAGTTGGTTTTTTCTTCTGGGAAATGTGAAGAGATTTTAAGTTTGATTTTTCTTCTTTGCAACTTTTTAGAGCCTACATTGAAATAAAAAGCTTGATTAATTGCACACCCTGCCTGTAAAGTGCAACAAAGAAAACTGGATTTTTTTTATTTTTTATTTTTTGACAATTCATTTTCAGTTACATTTCATGTGAATGAAAACCTCCAGCGACCAAATGGTCCATCAAAACATTTTTCATAGGCAAAACCTTTAAAAATCTGAAATTCCAACAGCTAAAAAAAAAAAATCTCATTTGGTGCTTCTCTGTCTTTTTATCCAACTGTGCTGATATTTGAAAGGCTTCTGTCTGCTAGATTAGAGTTGTTAAAGCCTTGTCCTGAACAGGCTGCCTGTTGGAACAGTTGGACTTGAATTGTTTTGATTCCAGCACTCCCATGCCTGCCAGACTGCCACCCCCAATCTTATAAATGCCATGTGGTGTTGGTCTTGTTGCTTATTTCTCTTTGGAGGAATGCATGTTTTTCTTCTTTGTCTGCTGATTTTAACACAAAACCTTTAGAGGGGGTGTAAGGAAAAAACATGAAGAACTGACATACATACCCATATTTCCCCCCTCAGCTTTGAGCTGACTGGTGCTGTAGTCATGCTGCTGACTAATTAAAGCGAACAAGAGAGATGTGGGGTGAGATTTATAAGAATACTGTTTTCATATAAAGGTTAAATCCTGTTTGTGTGTTAATATATGCACAAGTGACCTCGCTGAAATGGTTTCCAAGTGAAAAAGAGATGAAAAGAAAGAATTTGACTCCAAGGCTAAACCTTTCAAAGAAGTGAAGCAATTCTGTTTTCGAGGGAAGAAAACTGTTCTGTACATCACATCTCTGCAGAGCACTCTGTTGTTAAACTAGATTGTTAAACTTCTTTTGATATTTTCTATTCTTCAGATGGGATTTTTATTTGGTACAGTTAGTGTAGGTACAGACTTTTGGATTTATTTTATCCAGTGCTTACAGTCATAAAGAATTTAAAATCCTGCTGTAGATAAGAAATGCCTCCTATGTACAGCAAGATTTTAAATGTTGATTGATTTTCAAAACGTGAGAGACCCCACACATGATGATTAAAAAAAAATCATAGCTATAACAGTGTTTGGTCCTACAGTGTGTGGTGTCCAGCTACATGGCAAAGACAACACACCTCACACCGACAGATTTCACTCATGAACAGTCAGATGGGAAATCTCGCAAAACCTCTCAAGATCAAATGTGAATTCAGACTAAACAAACATGACCGACTTGGAAGAAGAAGTGGCGATAGTTTGTGGACTATTTGTGTCAGAGACCGGACCACTGGACTATCTGGTGTGCCATGGAAGTTGTTTTGTCTTCTGTGTATTTTGAATTCCCCTCCGTTTTTCTGTCACCTTTCTGATTGACTGCACGTTGCATTCAACAGGCTTCATGCTCGTTTGTCCTCGTTTGTTTGGGGAAACACCCCACACGCTGCGATATCGGGCAAAGACAATCCAACATGTTGAATATCCGCAATTTGAGATTGGAGCTGTCCTGACGTCCTTCTGAACTGACTAGATCACACTTAACACACCACATGCATCAGGAATATCTCCTAAGATTATCTGTAGAGCCATTACAGGAATCGGAGCATCCTTAAGATTGTTGGAAGAAAATCGGGTCAAAAATCGGCACAGTTATCTCGCCTTTTGAACCAGGTTTAAGTAGAGACGGACCAGTTAATCAACCAGAGTCTGAAATCTGTCCATTTTTTTTCCTCCATCGGCTTTGATCTTTGATCAAACCGGTCAAGCACTGGAAAGTCTGAAATTTTCTGTCGTATTCATTAAATGCATCACATTTAAGAACTCCAAGCATTTTCAATCTGTAGACACTTTAATAATAGCAGAAAATGTTATTTTATGTTAAGCTTTATGAATTGGGATAGAGTGGATCATCAGGGATAAGGGACCACAGCCAGCCACAAATTGCTGAAATCCGCAAAATCCTTATTGCCCCCTCTAAAAACGTGTATAACAGCCTATTTTAATAGTTCAAACACCAAATATACCTTAATATGCATTAATACACACAGTGGAAACCGTCTCAGCACTACCGCAGAAGCTTATGTCAACCGTCCTCCTTGATTAGCAATTTTGCAAACAACACAGTTCATTCCGCTGCCTCACTTTAAGTTTAAATTCTTTTAGAATAGTAGTTTTCTTTTTCCACTTCATAGTATTTTTGCTGTCTGGATTCTGAGAGGTGCAGAAGAGTTAAAGGTATGCCCACAAGGTACAAAATGTATCTGTCCTCCTTATTTTGAGCCTTATTTCTAGTGAGCAGAGCTTGCTTCGTTCTGCCTGTCTGAGTTCTTTTTCTTCTTAGTGACAGTTTTATTTTGATTTCTTTCACTTGCCCCAAATCTGTGTGGTTGTTAAGACTGATCTGTGCTGCATTTGTTGGGAAGAGAAGTTGACAAACAACAAAAAGTCAGAACTGGACTGAAGCAACATCATGTCTTCGCTCAAGGTCACTTAGCATTCAGCCATCAGTGAGGCGTTGTTACATATACGTAGTCACCACAGATTTAACTGTTGGTATGCCACCTCCAGCATCATCTGCATCTTTGATCCCCTTCATTTGTGTTTTTCAGATTCCCTTTATGTTTATTCTTAAACATAAACCTAAGATTAAATATTAGTGTAAGGCTACATAAAATTAGACATGTATGTTAGACAATGTGTCCTTAATTTACCCTTTCACTTTCTCAGCAACACATTTATCTCAAGACATGGATATTGTTTGTCTTAGCATGGGAGCTGCAGTAATCTGATTTCATAACAGGAAAAGAGAAGCTAGTAATCTGATGCTGGACACACAGACGCTGTCTGCTTAATCCACTGTTTTCTTTTGGAACCATAAAGAAGTCCTCGTCAGCCATCTCCAGTGCCCTTCAGGACGGTTGCAGCAGCACAGATGTCCCCAATGCTAATGGCAGCGTCCACAGCCCACATTTCTGAAGTTTTTTTTTTTTTTTTTTTTTCAAAGAAGTTACATGGATGATCAGGGATTCCTGAAACACTTGAAAGCTGAATGGGTGAATAACCTAAATACAAATATGAAACAAATATCTTTGTTGTTGAGCTCGTATGTCTGTTCAATAGTTTAACAGAAAAAAAGGTTTTGAATTGAAAGTGTTGCTGATTTTGTTAATATATAGTTTTTGATTAAAATTCAATTAATTGTGAATAATTAATTGCAGCCCCTGCAATTCACTCGATTAAAAATTTCTATGACCATATCCACTGGAAATATTTCCAAACAGGCAAACCAAGGTAGAAGCGTAGTACCCTTCTTTCAGCCAGCTGACTGGCTGTGCTCAGCAGTAGGTGGAACAGTTCTGCTTTAGCCTCTGTTCTAAAAACCCAATTCAATCTCCAGTCTCTCCACCACTTTTTCTGTTGTCTCATAAAACGTCTTTAAAGTGGAGGAACATTACAGCACAACTCTTTAGTGGGTTTGAAACTTGTTACAACCTGGGTTAACTTTATTTTCAGAAACCACCCAGTACCTGTTTGGTGCACAAACCACCTAACAGTGATGAGAAGTTACCAGGTGAAGCTGGAGACAGCTCGTCTGTTGAGGTTTGAATGACTTAATTGTTGCGGAGATAAATATCCAACAAAGCAAACAGGAAAACATACAGTCAGTTGTGGGTCATGAAGGTTTAGTTGATTCTCTCACTAAAGATTTATAGCAAATATATTTTATAAATTACCTCGTTGTCTAAAGGATGCCATGCTCTTAAAAATTGCAGATTTATTTGAAAAGTTTACAAGAATATAAATTAACAATAAAAATCTTTTTCCCTCAGGCTTTTCTGCAGAAGAAGAAAAAAGCAGCTCTGCTTTTGATTCTTGAATTGTTGTAGAGTCTGGAGTGTGTGTGTTGCTGATGTGGTGCTTTGATAATGTGCAAACTTAGAGCTGACGCAGAGTTGTAGATGATGCCTACAAGGTCCCATGGAGTTGATGAAATAGAACAGGGTTTTTGCAGTACATGACAGTTTCTTTATTCATCTTTGCACTGAAAACATGTAAAAACAACAAGCATTTCCCTGAGGCCTTAAGGGAACTGCTGCTACTAATAAACAAGCCTTCATGCTGAAAAATTCTCCTTCATATTTTCAGAGATTATGGTTATTCACAGTATAATTGCAGTAACAGCATTTTAAGATATCTGTATCAATACCATAATGTAGATTTTTAAAAAATCTAAGAATTAATTTAAATAGTCAGAAATTTGAGGAAAAAAAATATAGAAATGGGATTAAAATTGTATATATGATTATCTCAAATGTGATTCTTAAAATAAGGTTTAGTTCAGTCCTAACACTCAAAGTTTGCGTTTTGCATGTATTAGTACTTCCTTTTTTATCCTTCTTCCAATGTGCTGTTCACACACACTCTGCTAACAGTGGACCAATCAACACTCAAACCCACTTCTTCTCGCCTACTCCCACTCCCTGAAATGTGTCAAAAAATCTCTTGGTTTCCTTCCCTGCTTTCCTGAAGAAGCAGGAATTTCCTTGGGAAACATTTCACATTCCTGGGAACTCGAGATCCGACTGTGCAGCCGAAGAGCGAGCCACTTCAGGTTTTGTCGTCTTTTCACTGTTGTCAACCAACAACAAACTCTCCGGAAAGGATTGCCAGAACTGTTGAAAAGTTTTGCTGACCTGGCTCAGAGCTTTTTCATGCATGAATGTGGATATTTAATTCCACACGGGGGAAGAAGATGGGTTTGTCCTCTCTTCCTCCCCCGGTTTGGACCTCTGAATGGGGGGTGGAGGGGGGGCAGATTTACATGTGGGCGGATCCTGGGTCCCAGTTAAAAAGAGATCTGACTTTCTGAACAAGCAAGTGAGATGAAATCCTGTCAGAATTAACACGCTGGGAAATGTGTTTCTACTTGATTTTTGTTTTCTTGCTTATGCTTCACTGATCACAGTGACAGAGATTTTGTAGAACAATCTAATAATGCGCTGCTGTATTTACTGTATTTACTGTTGTCATATCTGAGATAGCTGCATCCATGCTTGTTCTACTTTCTGAAGCTCTCCCTACGATTTGGCTATAAGTAATATCCAGAATTTTATACTTCAGGTTTTTTAAGTAAAATCTTAGTAAACTTATCCCAAATGTTCTCATCATTATTATTCTGGCTTTTGTGGGCGGTGCGTGGTGTAGTGGTAGAGCGGGCACCCCATATACAGAAGCTGTCCGGAGTTTGATTCCCAACCCCGGAACCTTTGCTGCATGTCTTCCCTCTTCTCTCTCTCCTCATTTCCTGTCCTAAATACTACACATGAAGGCCCCTAGTTCCCCAAAAGCTATAAAAATTAAAAATATTCTGGTTTTTGGTCAAATAGAAATCATTTGGTTATACTAACTAATCTAAAACAAGAAAAGATTAGTCTGATTTAATGTCAAACAGTGAGGGATAAAACTGCACATTCTGGGATTTGTCTGTATTTGGGGTCATTTTTTAAAATAGCTTTAAGCTTGATGCCCTCCCCACTTTGTCTAATCACAGATTAAGTACTCTGAACTGTCTGGAGCCCTGTTCCATCTCCGTAGCGCCTCACTACTGCATAACCACCCCCTCTTCTGTGTTTAAAATAATAAAACAATGGGATATTTGCTTCACAGATTAAAACCTAAGACTGAGTTGAAATGATTATGAAATCCACCGGATTTAGCTGACACTATTGGAGATCTTATGGGCTGGTTTGTAAATTATTATTATTATTATTTTTTTTTTTCTTCGCATGGATTGAGAGAAAAGCAAGAATCTCCAGAGAATTTAGAGGCTTTATACATCCAGTCCATTAGTCGTTTGGAAATGTCGGGCCTGGGGAGGTGAACTGGAAAGTATGCTCAGCAGGCTGGTTCAGACTGCTATTGTTCATTCCAAATGACACTGGTAATACAGTAGGATTATATGCAGCAAATGTTTTATCACTGTTGTTGAGTAATGCGGAGAAGTGATTCTTTTCACAGAGTATATTTTCTCCTAAAGGGATAAGTCTTATAAAGGTAATAAGGCTTAATTAAGTCATTTGTAAGAGATGCTAAACCCAGGTGTCCAAGGCCATTTTTCTTTATGAAAGAGCTTCGTTACATTGCAGAAAATAGCTTGGGAGTTAAAGAACAATAAGTCCTGCACCTTTTAGCTTTTGTGACTCTCGATCTTTATCTCTAATGATTCTGGGGTTTTGTTTTACATTTGAAGCACCTTTTCTTTCACAAATATGCAGTTTGTGATGAAGGTAAACAAACAGGCATGTAGTTGTGAGAGTTAAAGGGTAGAATTAATCCTGTCTGATGTTCAGCTGAAGGCACCATATGTCAGCATTAAATATGAATAATGAAACTCAATTGATCTTTCAGTCTGAATGTCAGAAATAGTTTAAATGTGGATCCAACCAAAAGAAAACCACAGATCTTTATTTTGTTTTTTAGGTTGGAAAAAAATGTCTGTGTCTGACTCAGTTTTGGTCAAATCAAGTGAGCTTTGTCATTCGAGTGCTAAACAAAAGCATCCAACAGAAAAAGAGCCCTTCGCTTTCCTCTGCTCTCTTGTCTGCTGTCTCGCCACTGTGGTACCTCGCAGTGTGTCAAAACATCCTCTGCAATCTCATGAGCAAATTCAATGATCACTCCAAACCAGCATCATCACAACATCAAACAGAGCTGTGGTTGACTCTGCTAGATCCGTTTCACACTCCCAGTGGTGTTCTTCAACCATCATCAGAGATCAAAATTGGATTGGACTGAACCGGAGCAGAATGTGTCTGCTCTGATTTGCTCGCAGCTAGATATGTCAAAGTTGGCGAGATTCAAAGAAGGGCAGCAACTGACAAAAATAGTCTGTTGATGTATATTTTTTTTTTAAATTGCCTTTCCCTTTTTGATTTCCTATACTCGAAATTTAATAAACTCTGTAGGGGTCCTGCCATTGAGTAGTCTGCACTCATTGGTCGTCTCTATCCAAACTGTATGGTAGCTAAAGTGTCTGCTTCTGTGTTAGAGAAGTTTTTAAAGGGTGAGTGGTTCTACAGTGTTTGAGTACTTTGAGTTAGTGATGATCAGACAGAAAAAAGCAGAGCCACTTTAAGCTTTTTCACGCAGCTCAATGCAATGTTAAGTTAGACATGTAGTCTATCAACTACATAAATATTTTAGTAAAAGACTGGAATTTGGACCCATGTTTGATTAATTAATGCTGTGCCTGCATGTAAATGAGCTGAATTTATAAAGCGCTTTTCCAGTCATACTGACCACTCAAAGCACTTTACACTAGAGCTACATTCACCCATTTGCACTCATAAATACACACACATTTATACACCAACTTGCAGATTGGTTGCCAACTTGGGGTTAAGTGCCTTGCCCAGGGGCACATCGACATGTGACAGAACGATGCTGGAATTGAACCTACAACATTCCAGTTGCAGGACTACTACTCTACCCATAGTCGCCCTTAATTTGATATGAGAAGGCATTATGACGCCTAATGTATTAGGGCTGGAGCGATTAATCAGATTAGTCATGATGAATCGATGATTGAAATAATCATCAACTAATTTAGTCATTGATTAATCAATAAATGGAGTTATAGACTCAAAAAAAGGTCAATTGGTTAAAGAACAACATATTCAGAGCAGTAATTAAGCCAAAATGGTTCAAAAAATACATACATTTTGCATTTAAGATAAAAATAAAAAAAAAAAAAGCTTTGACAGTAAATATGTTCTTAAATACGTGCTACCCAAAACTCCTCAAGTGGCATAGTTTTAGTTTCAGCAGGTTCAAATTCTGTAAAAAAATAAATAAATAAATAAATAAAAATCTCCCGTGAAGCACTTTTTGCTACCCAATAATAATCAGTTAAAAAAAAATAATAAACAGATTAGCCCTACACTATATTGATGCAAAATCAAGCAGAAAGGGCTGAGCTTAGAAGTGTTGTTAGAAGTTTTTTTTTTTTTTTTTTTTTTTTTTTTTTTTCCGCTGCAGATGCATCCTTTGCAACAGATGGTCAAGCGTTCACTAAAGGAATGCTATGTTGTTGCATTTTAGACAATAAAATGTTTAATTTCTTATTTTAAAAAGGAATTGTTTTTTTTTTTTTTGTTTAGTTGCATATTTTAATGTATTGCTAATATTGTATAAAACAGGCTTAAATGAAAAATCTGCAGAATGTGCCAAGTTTTTATCCGATTAATTTATTAATCATCAGAATAATCAATAGATTAATTGATAACTAAAATAATCATTAGTAGCTGCCCTATACTGTATAAATGTCACTGCTGCCTTTGTTTAAAGCACAGTAAATGCGTTGTTTACATTTTTCTGTGACATGCATTAGATTTTCACATTTGGCTCCCTTAAAGAAAAAATTAACCTGAATAATATTGCCTTTTGATTTTTGAAGGAAAATTTGTTGTTCAGTTTAATGTTTTAGTTGAAAAATTAGTCAGTGAAGTGGCAGCCATAATCCATAGCAGAGGTCTTTAATAATAATTTTTTTTTTTTTAAGAGGAAGACTTAAACATCTGTTTGTTTTAATTTATTGATGTTTTGCAATACAAAGTGTTTTCCACCATACTTCAAAAGTATCAGCAAAGTAAGATTCGTTCACTCTTAACTTAAATAAGGTATTTTATAAAGTGAGATGTCTTTTTCTACATTAGCACAGTGCCAACACTTAAATCAACCTCACAGATTATCTATTGTTTAATTTCTCAAGAATAAATCTTCTCTGAAGAGGTTTAAATTGATTTTATCAGTCGGTTTGACACACAGATTGTTTTAAATAAAGCTTTGCTCTTGAGCTTTTGATCTCACCAGTGCTCTGCAGGCAGAGGGGCATTGTAGTGAGGCAGACCATAATAGGATTTTAAAGCTCAGTCATAACGTTGTCAGAGGCAGTTACATTTACAGGATTTACCTTTTTTTAGGCTGGTCGCTGTCGACACGATGTGAATTCAAGAGATACAAGAACCAAATGATAGAGGACCAACCCTTATTGAGGATGAACTGTATGTTAGGTTGCACTGACAAAGCCTATCATATTTTCTGCCTTCTAGGGAGATATTCTCTGTTTTTAACTGTGGTATGGTATCCTGTGGCTGATCTGGTATTCTGTGTCTACCACAAACACGGACCTGCTGACTTTATCAGTTTAAAGATAGAAAATGGACAAAAGAGATGTCAGCCACAGCAGTAACAGCAACAAAAGATAAAATTCATTCCACAGAGTTCCAGAAAATGACTGTCAAATCCCTAGGGGTTGTGAATACACAATGAGTTTGGATTTTCTGTTCAGGGGTGGCTCATGAGTGGACTTACAGGGTGACTTACGATGATTTAAAATGGTGTGTGTTGTTTTATCTATAGGTTTACCATTATTCGTTTAGTTTTTTTGCTATCAGGTTCTAACAGAACCGGTGATTCACACTTCACTATTAGTAATCCTGTTTGAAAGTGTCTGAGAGAAGCTCCAGTTTGAATCAAATGGAAATATAATCTGGCACTAAGCTGTAAACCGCAGTACCATGTAAAGTTACATAAAATATGGCATTAATCCCAACAATAGTCGGATTGTACCATGGCTCAGCTCCTGACCACACTAATACCATATTATGGAGTATTACAACAGTTATCGGCACAGCTTTGACATCCTCCCGCATCACAAGAATAACCGCTTCATTTCAATCCATCTTTCTCTTTTATAACATGTCTATTCTGATGATTTCACGCCTAAGTGATGACACCTATCCTCCTCCACGCTGTTGCAAATTAAAATCCTCAGCAACAGTTGTTCTACACAAAATAGATATTGAGCACAGAATAATAAAAATAGGCAAAACAAAGGTAAATCATTTCCCTCCTCCAAAATTGGAGGGACAAATTCTTCATATTATATTATAGCAATTCTCGTAGAGTGCTTGTTAAAATTACAGCAAATCCTGCTGATGCTTTTGAGCAGGGGTCTTCAAATCCAGGCCTTAAGTGCCGGTGTCCTGCAACTTTTAGATGTCTCTCAGTCAACACACCTGAATTATACAATTAGGCCATCAGCAGGACTGTGTAGAGCTTGAGTGCATGAGGAGGTAATTCACTGATTTGATTTGATTGTGTTAGGGTTGGGACACATCAAAAAGTTGCAGGACACCGGCCCTCGAAGACTAGAGTTCGACGCCCCTCTTCTAGGTTGATGAAGAGCATACTGAGAAATCAAGCAGAATATTTACTAAAAAAAGCATCAAGAGGTTTTATTAGAGGTGTAACTGTACAGTGGATACCTGCCAATTTATGGTTCTATGTTCATGGATTCTTCTTTGGAACATAACTCCAAAGTAGCTGGAAATTTTCAGATTTTTTTTTTTTCCTCTGTAAAATTCTTAGAAGAAAATGCAGCTTGTGAATCTGCATTATGCTATTGACTAGTGTTTGCAAAGCAGCCAATCTAGAATTGCCATTAATTTTCCCTGCTGCCGACTAGGTTTACCCCTTTCACGGCCAGCTAAGCAAGGTGGGTGGCATCAACTAACTCCCTTAGTCTTTGGTAAGCTAGCAACAATCTGTTGAGAAACTTCCACAGCAGCAGTTTCAGGTTTTGCCAATCCTCCTCATAACCGCTTAAAAATAAAAAAAACAAGGAAGAAAATGAGTACAACAGCTCAAGAGGAAACTGTTGATAAAATAGGAAAGGTTACATCATCAATTTGGGAGTATTTCAGATATTTAAAAAATTAAAAAACAAATCAATAATTATGTATCGACAGATATCAAACCCTTATATCACGATGCGTTTCTCAGCCATATTGTCCAGCCCTATGATAGGCGTTTACTTTTATGAATAAGTAAGGCTCCTTTTATTGTAAAGGTTTGATGTTCATAACGTGATGTTCAGTAGGTGACTTTTTCTAGTCAAGAGTGAGTGTATATTTGGTGTCCCAACTTTGAGGGAAGGTGATTTTGGAGGGGGTTTTTATGTTGTGGTATTTTTACTGATCCATTGATTTTTCTGACAGTGGGCAAAGTACTGACATCCATAAGTCCTTTTAGACCCACATGGACAACTCTCTGAAGCTTAGCCTGTAGCTATAAAACCTGGTTGCCTCTTTTAAACTATGTCCTACAAAGGTCATATTCTTGTCATTTTTCAATATTACTTTTAGCTGTTGTTAAACCTGATAATCACACAAATCTGGCTTTGCTTTAAAAGCGTCTTCTTGTACTTTGTTTACTCTCTTCATGTTTTTCTCCACACTGTGGCCATGAAAAGATTTCATTCAGGGATTTAAAGCTCAACCAGCATATGGCCATCTGGCACACATGACCAGATATTTGGGGTCTAAAAGAAGTTTTGATGGAAGCCCAAGTGCAGGCTAAGCTCTTATGGCACACGCTACTGTGTAAATCTCTTTAAACTGTTTTTGTTCTCTGGTTTGGGGGACTTTTATTGGCCCAAAAATTAATTTATCTTCTTCCAAATAACTAACCATTAGTCTTCTTGTTTTTGCTCAGTTTGCACAAGAGCCTTAGCTTTCCAGTCGATGTTGCATTTCAGTTTAATAAGACATTTAGTTCATGACAGTGTTAATGAGTTTTGAAATTTACAACATATAGCTTCAATATGTGGTTTTTGACTTTGTATTTTGATTGAAAAATTTCAATATTTTATCAAAGAGGCAGTAAGTGTGGTTGTTTTTCAGCCTTGGGAGATTTAGTTGTTCCTTTTGCAAGTCCCCATTTTGAAGAGTTGTACTTGTGTTTGGTGTTAGCAAATAAAATATTCAAAAGAAGTTGCTTTTAGAACAGCATTCCTTTTATTTGGGCTGAATTATACATTGAAACAAGAACAAACTGCAGCGTGATTATATAACCAAGTACTTTGGCTTTCGTCAGAAAGTGCTCTTTCTTCAGGAGTGTTGTTTTGGTTTTTTTTGTCCTTTATATGCCATTCAGTTTGCTCAAGAATTTATTGTGGAGCATAATGCTACAGGATGCTTTATTAATTGAATCTGACTGTATTCACATTTCAAAAAAGTCAAGAAATGATTTGTTGAAAGCAGTGAAAGCATTACTGGAAGATTTTTCTTTAAGGCTGAAACCCCCAGAGCACATACCAAAAAGTGTCTCTTTTCATCCAGCACTCTGTTACATCACTCATCCTTCATTCATCACTTCCCCCTGCTTTGTGCCCCAGACAAATGCTATGCAGTGATCCGAAGGCATGGAACTGGCAAAACATCTACAAGATTGCTGACCAGGGAAAAGAATAGCAAAAGTGCCCCTTCTGTTGTGTCAGTATATTGTTAGTCAGAAGGTTCCTGTGCCATATTTTTGAGTCATATCACAAAGCAGCTGGAACATAACTGCTACAGACTTTATCAAAAAAAAAAAAAAAAAAAAAAGAAATTGCTGCAGTCACTTTTTAACCATCATATCTCACAGTACTTCTTTTTTACTTTTATATGCAGCAATGAATTGGCCAGAGATCAGAAACAGAGAATTTATCCTACTGTCTACAGTTCAAATACTGTAAAATAAGATACCCCCCCATTCAGTAAACGCATCATAACTAAGAACTGCCAACATCGTTTGTCCAATAACTCATCAATCTACAACATGTACTTCTTAAATTTTAATAAAAGCTAAATAAAGGTTGGGGACATACAGTATCAGGGTTCATGTTCAGTCTTAAATTTTGGAATTCAACTATGAAAAAAGAAAATTAAATATGGAAAAATATTTTTATTTTTAAGGTTTTTACCCTAAAGTTGTGTCCTCCATCCATCCATCATCCAAGTGTCCATCTTGGTCTATCTGTTGAACCAACGATCTGTCCATCGATGCATCGATCGTCTGTCCATACATCTGTCTATCATGGTTCATCTGTTTATGTATCTTTCTATTTTTCCATGCATCAATCTATGCGTCTGTCCTTCTGTCCAACCAGCCATCCAGTCTGTTTCTTCGCTCTGACCAATGTAGAAATACTTGCCAGTACTTCATAGGGGTATTTTGAAATTAATACATAAAACTGGCTAACAAGTACTGTCAACTCAGGAAATATCATTCTGGAAAAGTAGAGAATTTTAAAATGAAAAGTCTGTAGCATTCATAATAAATTGATGGCTTTTTCTCTCTTTTATTTTTCCTTAGAAAAAAATTTGAGTGGTTTGAAATTGGAATCAATGGGTCAGAACTCAAAGATGACTGGAAATTATCATCAGCCAGAAGAAAGCTTGATCAGTTCATCTCAAATCAGAAGTTTTCTCGTGGCTGCTTTAGCTGCTATTTTTGACAAACTTCTATCACAGAAATGTCCAGAAATAGCACAGTGATAGGAACCACATGTATTCTGAAAGTGGAAGCACTTCTTTGGCTGATGGCCTTGAAATAAATTGATTTAGATCTCATGAAGATTGGTTCCTGCCAGAGACACAGTTTGCTAAAGGTTTTATAGCCATGTATTCATTGTTTCAAACATAAAATCATACCTTTTGTTAAATGAAAAGAACACATGCAGTGTTACTTAATGTTTTAATGTGGATGCAGCTCTAAAGATACTCCCTTTGTGGAGGTATGTAACATAACTCCTTATTTTGCCATAGCTCATGTCATTTGTAAAATCAGACAAAGTTTTAAGGTCTAAGTTTGCCTCACGTAATGCATTATTATCCCATTTCCAAAGGTTGAAGGCATGCAGATTTCAAAGTATGTTTATGTTTAAGAACTTTGCAGTGTCAGTGTAATATAAACTGTATGCTATCATATGAGTCACCTGTAGACAGGGTCATCATTTTGCAAAAGCTGCAGACAAAAAGCTTAGTACTGTTCCAAGTTTTGGCGTCAGCAAAACCTGTGGGATAAAAACCAGACACGTCTGAGGTTGCAGTCTTTCTGCATTTCTGACTTCCACCCATCTGTCCGTATTTAGTCCATTTCTGGAATTGTTTTGATGGCGAACAAAATTGTAGTTTAAAGGCACATGACTTTGAGGCTTTAAATTCTGTCTTGTTCAGTTTTTTTTACAGTTCTAATTCATAACAAATGCCATCCTAATGCACATTGCTAGATAAAAAGGTCCAATTCACTTCTGATTATATAGAAATACACAAATCAAAATAATACCAATACTGTTCAATCAAGTTGATTCAATGACAAACAGTATAATCTGATCGAAAAAATGCAATACTGTGTAATGCCTCATTACACGGCACGGCACAGCTTGTTTCCATTGTAAAAGTGGCCCGTATAACCGACCCTTATCACACCACTTCCGGGACCCCTTCAATTGTAGGTCCATAGGACAATGTTACGGTTAGGATGGAGGAGCTGCTGTCACACAACACAGTCCATTGATTGGAAGGCAGAAAAACATCACTGCTTACAACAACCATGAGACATACTAGTGCATCACATTTGTCGTCACACTAGAACGTCCAACTGGTGGTGGAAATACTGTCTTGAAGACCATAAAATCCCAACTGCACCAACCCATGCTGTACTGCTCAGTGGAAACAAGGCATAAGTCACACTATCTTGTCAGTAGGTCAAAGCTAAGTGCTGTGCCTCTATATGCCAAGTGATAAACTTTACAGTAAACCTTCATACCCTCATACAAAGTGGAAAGAAACAACTCTTTCAACATGAAGAAACCTCCAGAAAAAACATCTGCCATGAGCAACAAGTGGATTTGAGAAGACTGAAATCAAGCAGAGAAAACATTGAACACTGGTCCATGAACATTTTGTCTTTGAAAGAAAGTCTGAGTTCATAAAGGTGGCGTTAGCTCTGTTAGCGCCCATGTCTAGGAAAGATAAATAGCTTATCTGAGAGTTGCTAGGTTAGTAGATCTATATGATGAAAAACGGAGAGAGAGCATCTCAATAGCTCCTTTAATGGCCCTGTCTGTTAAAGAGATGAGGTCAAAGATTTAATTATTGGCGAAATTGCATCCTCTTTGGAAAAGCAACAGACAGATCATTCACTTATTGGCAGCAATATCTCAGCCGATGGCCCCGAGGAAAGCAACACAGCCAAACCAGCCATTATTGAGTGCTGGTTTGGCCAGCATACCTACTGTATTACAAATTTATGGTCATAGCCTTTATACTGTCCAGTTATTGGACAGCTATGTATATAGTCCAATTATTGGACAGCTATGTATATAGTCCAGTTATTGGACAGCTATGTATATAGTGCAGTTACTCTGCAACATATTTATAGTCATAGCAGGTACATCTCTTTAGTGACAGCTATTTATATATAATTCATATTGTGTACTCTATATTACTGCATCAAATGTTATTCAATTACTGCTTAATTGTTTTTGCAAAGATGCAATCATCATTTCATAGCCTTGTACTTGAGAGGTCAATAAAATTTAATCAGAATAAGTCACAGAACACTGCAACCAAAACAACAATGGACGTCCTTGATCTCACCATATAGAATTTGTGCATATTCAAAGCAGTCAAAGCACCTCTGGTGCGCTATTTAGGATAATGCGGAGATCCCTACATGGTCCACAAGACTTCTCTAAGACTCTGCAGAGACCACACTTGTTCTGGATGGCTTTTTATGTTTGTTGTCTGCTCTTAGTTTGGGGTAAAGAAGGCCTTAGAAGGCAGATTCATGTTAAGCAGAAGCATGGTCTAATGACTGTTTAGTCTGCCGTTTACATTGGGTTGGTATGTATAATGCAAAATACTTTTTACTTTGTGGTGAAACATGATGTTAATCTTCGTCAACTTTGGGCTTTGGGCTTACGACTACTAAAGCGGTCATAAGTCATGTTAGATACTACAATCATTTTACCCACAATTGCTGCAGTCTTATCTAAAGTCAAATATTTAACTACAGCAGAGTGGGTGCCCAGCCTGATAAGTAGTTTTATTTGTTCAGCCCAGATTATTGTGGGATGGTTATAGCCACAGATAAGCTATCTCACATCACACATGAGCTTCAACAGTAGCTTTCTGCTTCACTTTGAGGAATAATAAATGATGATTGCTTAATGATTCAACCAAGAGCACAGCATAAAACAAGTCAGTTGCTTCTTTAATGTATCGCTTTCTGTCTTATTGATCCCTTTCTTTAAAGGACTCAGTGACTATGGTCCACTGGTAACAATAAATTTCTTACTGCTGCTCCTGTCTTCTTCAAGATGTCATAGTTCAATGCAAAACTACCTTAGTTTGAACATTTTTTTTAAAAATTGGACTCTGTTATATCTATATGCTTTTGGAAGTAGTTTGCTTGATCCGAAGGATAGCCTTGGTTTTGGATTCTAATGGCCTATCAATCAATCGTTATTTGTATAGCATTTTACATGAGTCACTACCGAGCCAAAGTGCTTTCTATTTGTGCAAAAAGAAAAACACAGACTAGAATAAGGACAGACAAAAACAGTTTTACAACATTGGTAGAAACATAAAGGTGTCATAGTACAACTATGTGCTAAAAGCAGCTCTAAACAAATGCGGTTTTAGCTTGGCTTTAAACAAAAATAATTGATGATCCGCAATCCAGAAGGTAATGAATTCCTCAGCTTTAGGCCAGCTACAGTGAAGTGAAGGCTGAAAAAGGTCAACATTTAGTGAGTGACATGGAGAGAGAGAAATGGGCTTAGATGGAGTAGGCCTGCTCTGTTGCTGTTAGTGATGGCAAATAGATTAAACCTTTCTAACTGTGAAGTGCTCAGACTGCTACTAGGCGCCAGTATCACTTTTTCATTTTAAGATGACACTACAATTCAGTCAGTCACTAGAAATGTCTGTCAGTTATATAAGATTATATTTAGTAAAAGATTTCCTTGCAGTGTAAATAACTTCAAAGGAGACTTGATTGGAATTATGGTTGTCTTACCATCTTCACATGGTTCAATTTGAGTTCACTAGTAAAGATTTCCTTTCATCATTAATGGTTAGAAGTGATCTTAGTGAGTTTTGGGATGTTTTTAGATAAGAGGTGTTTAGTTCGTTTAAAACTGGTTTGTTTCCCCAGTTGGTGTGGTTCGTTTCTGTAAATGTAAACACAGCGGCCCAAGTAGGGTGCAGACCAAAGCAGTCGCATCGAGACAAGAAGAGGCGGTCTTGAAACAAACTCTGGAGCAGTTCGTTTATGATGCCACACAGCTGCCAGGTGTATGCCTCAAGCTTGAGTCAAAAAAAGTATTTTATAGGAAAAATGTGTTGGGAACCCTGTTTGTAGGAATGGGAAGGCTCTCTAAAATTAGAGGTTGTTTGGTTTATCTGTTGTAGTTAAAATGAATACAAACTAATTCACAAAAGACATTGAATTCTACAGCTGGCAACCAACATGTTGAGGTCTTGTTTCCTCTATTTGAAGTCTTCCTTCCACCTGCAGGCATTTAGATGTCAGTTGTATTTTTCTCTCCACAGATTTGACCAGACGCTAATTAGATCTGTTGATCGACAGGGGACCAGGTTTCTCTCTGCATCGACAGGGGACCAGGTTTCTCTCTGCATCCCAGCTTATCAGCTGGGATGCAGAGAGAACATGTGCCACTTATCTTTGTATTGCACTGCGTGTTTGCAGATATCTTGAACTAGAGACGACTGGATAGAAGCTTCCCACCCTTTCAGCCTTCTCTCTTGACAGTTGACATAGTTTTTGGAAGAGTGCCATGTTTTGACTGGTCTTTTTTTTCTGCTATGTAGAGATAGGGAAACCTGTTTATGAACCACCACTTTTACATCTTTTGTGCATCAGTACTAGGAGTCTTTTCTAAACTACTATCCCTAACTCAGTGCATTTCTGCAGCTTCTTTAACTGAATATTTGTTGTTTTTTAAAAACACCTGGTCTGTTTGAAATTACTGTTTGGGTGTCAAAGCAAACTGGCAAAGAGTATGAGCAAAGGGACATCCAGGCACCGGGCCAGAACAGATTGCAATGAGTTTCATTTTCAACAAAACACAGTGGCAGACAGGAGTGGAGATGATACTTCCGTCTCGTAATAAAGGGATTCCTGGCACTTGATCTGACCCCTCCAACAGCAGCAGACTTTTTTTTTTTTTTTTTTTGAATTACATGTGAATTTGGGTCCTCACAGACGACATGAAAACTCAGTGATGAAATGGAAATGCTAAAATATCAGCTGTTCTTTCATAAATCCTGCCAAAGAAAGCCATTGCTGACTAATGATCTGGTAGCCGAATTTCCATGATTCACCTGCTTTATTAATTGTTTACCTGTTTATTCATGAATCAAATATATGTGCAGTGCACAGTTGTAAACACGTAAAATATTTGTCATTCCCCTCAGATCTGTCTTGCATTCCGTATGTGGCTTTAAGTAAATAATCCAGCATCACCTTTCTATGCATCTGATACTGTAGCATATATAGTGAAGTATCTAGCTGAACCAGGATGCAACAGATTTTTCTTTACAGTTGCACTTCTTGATTTAGTTGGTGTACACAGAGATACCGTTTGAAAATGAATTTTATTTTTAGAGCATTATCTTTGTTTGAAGGACTTTGACTGAAATAGTAACAGATTTATAGTCGACAAGAGTCTTTATTGTTATCACAAAGAATACTGCTAAAGCAGACCAAACTTTCTGCCCAAGGTGGTCATGAGATCATTTTGTATAGCTGAGGATATAAACCTGATGTGATGTCAAGCTGAAAAGTAAGTTAGTCAGTTGTGAAACAGTAGAATATTGTAAATTTTACACCAGTACGCATACAATCTATATAACAATCTTCATAAACGAAAGCATACTTACTAGTCGTGACAGGACCTAATGGTTTACAGTATCAGATTTATTTTGTCACATTTGAACCCGTGTGAAAAGTGTTTTAGATACACCACTACACATGCATACAAGAAAAAATGTGGGTGACCAACCACAAATCAAAAATGTTATTTGGAGGGGAGGTATGTTATACATTCAATTTTTAACTCGGTTTTTACAGACTTTTAATTTTAGCAGGAGGAATTTTTCTCTTGGTACCAGTCAGATCACAGATCCGCTAACTCAGTAGCATTCACAAGCACCACTTGTTACTTGTAACAGCGTTGATAGATAAAGTTGGTGATATTAGGGCATTTGTTTGCAGACATACTAGAAATCACCAGTAGGAAGCAAAAGTTTTAAAGAGATTCATGTTATGCTCTGTCTGATAGGAGAAACAATGCTCTAGTTTCCTTTTTAATGCTTCCTGCCTTTAATCTTTGATTTTGAAGAAATTTAAATAGCAACTCTGCATGTTTATCTAACGCTACACAATTGGTTGAATTATTTAAAACATTCTCACCTGACCTGCCAAATTACTTGGGTGTTGTCTGTAAAAACTGTTCTTAACAGGTGATTGCTTCTATTTGATCTTGTTGTAAGTGAACTGCAAATAATCAGACCAGCCTAGTGCTAGAAATGGAGCCAGCGAGCAGGAGTCTTCGGTTTGCTTATAGCAGCCAATCAATCATTAATCTGAACTTGCAGGCTGGTTTCAGTGACAACACACTAGATTCAAGCTTTATTAATTCACTTGTGAACTCATAAATTAAACATTTTAAGAAATTACCTCCCCTGTCAGTGATGTGTTTAATGTAGGAACACAGTGTATTTGGTATATATTCAAAATTATTTTTTATTACTCGTCAGCAATTTCATTTTAGGTTAGGGTTTTCTTTTTCTTTCTTTTTTTTCTTGTTTTTTTGTAGAATGTCCCACTTTGTTGTTCAAGGCAAGAAAAATATTTAAGTTAAAAACTGATAAAATTTAGTTATTTGTGATATCTGTTCACTCCTGTTTTTTTTTTTTTAGTAAAGACCAGATGGCGGTGTATCACATTAGGGTCTGTGTTTTCTTATCTTAATGTGTTGTTGCAAACCATCAATATACCTTCTTAAATAATATTTTCCATTTCATTTTAAACAAAATTTAGATGTTTAGAATCCAACAAAATGGACTACTTTGCATGATCTGTGTTCTTAGTCCTTAATTCAGGCTCATTCTACTGATTTCTTTCCTTTAATGATTGTGTTAATTTTTCTAAATGCTTGTCTTGCTGTTCGTTGTTTCCCACAGGCTGTGCAGCCTCACATTGAAGAAGCTGGTCGTCCTCAAAGAACTGGATAAGGAGCTGAACTCACTTTCTATAGCCGTCAAAATACAGGTTGGTAACTTAATCTCCTATTTGTGATGAGAAAAGTTTCAGTTTCAAGACCCTTGAAAGTGGTGTATCTTAGCTTGAACCCGGTGCTTCACTGTGTGTCTATTCCCTGCTCTATGTCGTTGGCCTCGCTGATGATAAAGCAGTCACCTAATACCGCTTCAGGATAAAACCCTTCTTAGCTGCGCTGAAAGCCCCAGTGCCTTACATCCACTCAGGTGGCAGACCAGCTTACCACTCTAAGCAGGAGCATTAGCACCTTTAAGACGGCTTGTGCATCTTGCATTGATTACTTGTGCATATGTGTGTTTGCAACATTTATCTTAAAAACTTTATATAATCTTCACTTTGAATTCTTATTCAATAATTGCACATAAAATCAACTACAATGGCTGGAACGTTAAATTTTAGTCTTTGTAGACGGCAATATTTTTATTCAGCACTGGTTTCAGGCGGGGATTTTATTCCTATGTAATTTATTATGAAAAAAGACTGTTATCTCAAGCTTACAGATACAGCATAGAATTCTGTTTGGAGACAGACAAAATATGGTATAAAGGTTGACATAGATCGCTCCTGACAGACAGAAGCCCCATGTCGACTGTGCAGCAGCTCAGGCTGTCATGAAGACACTGGGAAACACAGACTATCTACTGTACAGTCACACGAAAAATAAGCCAAGCAGTTAATATTTCACTCTGTTTCATGGTTTTCAACATTCCATCCATTTATAAATTCACACGTGCATTCATACATCCCTTGAAGCATTAAAGCTGCAGTATGTAACATTTAAAAAATATATTTTTCTACATACGTGTTGAAACTGTCACTATGTCGTGACAGTATGGTATGAGACAGATGATCTGTGAAAAAATCGAGCTCCTCTGCCTTCTCCCAGTGCTCCCAGTGCTATCTAGAAACAACCAATCAGAGCCACAGCAGTAAGCAAAGCTGCAGTTTTTCAGTTTTTTTAGTTACCAGCTGCTTTGACATCATGTCTATGAAAGGTAAGGACAGATGTGCAGGAGCAAACGGGTGCTCCTGTCTTTTTCTCTATGCTTTAAATTAGATCAAATATGTTTTGTTTGTGTTTTTGTAAAAACATGTTTCCCTTGCTGATTTCTTCACTTTTCTCTTTTTTGTCACACTTCAGTGTTTCGGATTACGAAACTAATTTTAATATTGGATAAAAGTAACCACAGAGAATACCAATGATGCACAATATGTCTGTCTTAACATCTGTATCGGCTGATGCTAGTCTTTTTTTTTTTTTTTTTTAAACAGATCTGTCAGTTCAGTCAGTAAAACTGGGCTGTAAATAAAATCCAGTGCAGCAAGTTGCCTTTAATAGTCACTTAATTAACAAATAGAGTTTACCCATCTGTCATTTAATCTTTGTATAATAACATCTCTTCTGTGAAGGCCTCAGAGGGGAGTTGGAGAATATTAGTCAACAAATAGCGTCATGAAGACGTTGGAACACATCAGACGGTTCAGAGACAAAGTTGTGGAGAAATTTGAAGCAGGCACAACTGCAAACTTACCAAGACCTAATTGTTCACCGAAACTGACAGGCCAGCCATGGAAAGTATTATTCTGAAGAAGCCACAAGAATCCACAGTTCTGAAGGAAGGGACAATCTTTTTACAGGACAGGAGACACGGCAAACATGTTTAAGATAGTACTTTGGCCAGATGAGACCAAAATTGAACATTCTGGCCGACCTACAAAACACTATGTTAAGAGGAATAGCTCACATTCCACATCACCCAGGAAACACCATTATGTAAAATGGTAGTTGCAGAGTCATAGTATGGAAATGCTTTTCTGCAACTGGTACTGGGAAACTAGTAGGGGTTTAGAAAATGGATGGACCTAAATACAGGGCAATCCTGGAAAAATACCTGTTAGAGGCTGCAAGACTTGATACTGGAGCAGAGGCTCACCTTCCAGCAGAACAGTGACCCAAAACATACAGTTAGAACTACAATGAAATGGTTTAGATCAAAGCATAGTTATGTGTTAGAAAATCAGATCCAAATTTGAATCCAATTTAGAATCTGTGGTAAAACTTGAAAATTGATGTTTGCAGATGCTCTCCATTCATTCTGACTCAGCTTGGTCTATTTTATTATGAAGAATAAGTGGAACACCCTGTGGCTCAGTTGGCGGAGCAGGTGCACAATATTAGGAAACCATAATCCTGAACACAGCTGTGCTGAGTTCCACTCCTGATCCCAGGCCATTTCTTTGCCCCCTTTTCCTGTCGCCTTACTGTGAAATAATGGCAAAAATGTTGGTCTTAAAATCTTAGATGTGCAAAGGTGGTAGAGACTTTGTTCAAAAGACTTGCAGCTGTAATTACTTTTCAGAGTTTTATATGAAAAAAAAAAAAAAGAGTGTGAGGTATTGCTGCAAAGATATGAAAACGATGCAACCGGGTGGTTTCTCTAGATGGAATACTGTTTGGGGTGAAACTGAAATGTATGTACTTAAATTGAACATAAAAAAAAAACTAAACTGAACTTTGACTTCACATTTACACCCTACTTTGTGTTGGTTTATCCAATATAAACCCAATGAAATACATTAAAGAACTTCATAAATAGTGATTCACATTAGTTGGGTTTAAAGGTCACCAAAATTGCTGTTTTTATCTTATATGTAATTAGTTAACTTTGATCTCTTCATTACGAAGACTAAATAGTTACTCTATCAAAGCTGCTTGATTCTATTTAAAGAGAAAACACGACATCTTCTTGCTGCACCTATCCTGAAGGTAAAGGCGACCAACCAACTGTGGCTGTATCCATGAGCTACACTGTCTCCGGAGCGTGAAATCTCCCCGTTTCTGCTGAGCTGCCCCGAGGACAGCTGAGTAAAGCTCTGCTCGCCGCAGCTCTGAAATTGGAGCATTAAATGCATTTTCCAGCAGGTTTGGTGAGGAAGTGAAAAACAGACGATGAGGAACTGAAGGAACAAGTTGGGAATATGCCTGGAATCGCATGGCTTTGTTTTTACAGCGAATAACAAAAATTCTTGTTTTACGTCATTGCTTGTCTGTAGAACACAGTTGATGGCTGTCTCTTTTCTCTGCCTGGGATTCATCAAGTTAAGTGGCATGCATGCACAGACTCAGCCCTTGTAATCGGTTACCATATAGATGGTCTCCAGGCCTCCAGACTTGCAATGAGGGCATAGTTTTCCTTCTTGTATCAGATTTGCTTCTTATCACTTCAAGTATGTTAAACATGTTTAAAACAGCCTGATGCATTTTTATTCAGCCAATTTTACAATGGATTCTGGTACAAATGGCGCAAAGTTCTCATTTGATTGCAAGTTGCTGCCAGAAGAGCTTCGGTTTGCAGCACGCTGAGATATGATCCAGTTAAGTTTTGTGTGCATGTCTTCATCAGTGTGTGTTGGGTGGAAGCAGAAGCCTCCAAACTCCTTTAAGACCTCTGTAATATAATTCCCCGTCGAGCACTTGGAGTGACCTGAATGCACTTCCTGTCATTGCTGCAAACAAGAGATTCAGTTTAGAGGTTTTAATGTGTTTAAAAAGATAACCTTAGGAGGAAATGTGACATTGAACTCATTTTTCCATGAGCTGGTAGTAGCTTGGAGGCTTTGCTAACTAAACTCAACACCCCTCCATCCTCATGTGCCCCCTGAGAGATGTTGTAGAAGCTGTAGCAGAGGGTAAAAGGGGGCCTGGGGACGTTGAGTGCAATCTTTCTTTGCCAAGGTTCTGTATTGTTACTGCACGTTGTGCAGTTTCAATGTGCTTAGGTTTGTTTTTTTTTTTTTTTGGGGGGGGGGGTTGCCTTGATTCATTGTACTAGTCAATGTGTATTAGAAAGGACTGCATACAAGGCCTCTTTGTGGAGCTGCTGTTAGTGACAAGGTCAGATTCAGATTTATCCTCCTTTTTTTCTTGCTATACCCAACACAAGGACCATAGCTACTGTCAAAGGCTTATTACTCTCTTTTTGTAGTACTCTGAAGCATATTGAGCTAATATGTTGTTTTAAAGAAAGCTCACAACTTGTTGATTAGATGCATATCGGAAGCTAAGGCTGTTATCCAAAGAAACAAAAAAGCAGCTGAAGCTAAAATTGATTTGAAAGTCATTTTGGTTGTGTAAAGGACTCAGTAACAGCACAATGCTTGGATGGAACAAACATGAAATTCATTATTTCCATCTCAACAATTTTTTTGGGAAATAGTTGCTTCTGGCCAATGTTTTCTGTTTTTAGCAGTGAAGCAATGTTTTAGTACCGTCACCTTATAAAACATGCTGCAGTAGAAAACTGTTGTCATTGAATATATTACTGGCATTGAGAGCCTGAATGGGGCCTAAATACTTATCTAACATTTACTGCAGTTTAAGTAGTTTGTTGACAATGATGTACAGTGAACCCCAAGTATTCATGGGGTTTATGACCAAAGCCGCCTGCGAATAGCTAAAATCCTTCTAAAAACGCTTATAACTGCCTAATTTAACAGTTCAAACACCAAATATACCTTAATACAGTGGTGTCCAAAGTAGGTCCTCGAGGTCTAGGATTCTGCATGTTTCAGTTCTCTCCTGGGCGGTAGTAACTACCACCAAATTACTTACCTGGGGATGTAGTATCTACCTGCTTAGCATGTCAATGTTCTGCAGAGGCCTGCTAATGAGCCATCATTTGAAACAGGTGTGTTGAACCAGGGAGAGAACTGAAACATGCAGGATCCCTGCCCTAGAGGGGACTGAGTTTGGACACCGCTGCCTTAATATGCGTTATTATGCACAGTGGAAACCGCCTTGGCAGTACCACAGAAGCTAACATCCACGGTCAACCCCATCTTCGATTTTTCAATCAGCGGAAAGGAAAATGAATATTGCTCTTGGAATGACTGCTTTACAACTGCTAGCCAATAGCGTCTCAAGCAGAATTGCGTCTAGGTATTTCAGCTTCCCAAGCTGCATTTTCTATCAGGTATTTTAAAGAAGCTGTTCAGAAAAAAATCAGCGAATAGCCGGGTATTCCACGAATAACTTGGAGTTGTGTTCCATAGAAAAATCTGAACTGAACGAATAGGCGATAATCAAATGTATTGTGCAGTCCTACTCCACTCTTTATGAGTCTTAGCATTTTAGCCACTACAAGGATACATTAAGGGTCTCCATCAAAGGCTGTGAAAGTCAGAAAGCAAAAAATATTGGCACGCAAAACTTACTTGCAAAGCAAACTGGTTAGCATTAAAGAATTGCTACTGTAAGGTAGATGTGACTGTGTTGAATCCTGTTTACTGCTGCGACAGAATATTCACTCCTGTCAAGAAAACCAGATGTTGCATCCTCCAAAATGTCATCGATGAGTGAGTTGATTGGCAGTACCTGCTATGATTTGGAAACTCTGGTAACTTTGTACCTAATACCTTACCTATTTCAACATTACATCATCATTATTCAAGAATTTATCCTCAAGGAAGTCTTAAGTTAATTGGAATGTGTACCAGATACATGAGCTAAGCTTGGAAGATTTGTGAATTTTTTTTTTTTTTTTTTTTTTTTTTTTTTTTTACTCACTGAAGGATTGCCAGAGGTGTTGCACAACAAAAGTCTGCTTTTAACAAGCTTGGCTTAAAATTGTTCCTATAACCTGACGAGCTATTGGTGGTTTCATGTGTTCCTGTTTTTAGGATTACAACCAGCAGAACAAGAAGATTGATTGCGACGTCAATCTGAAATCTGTAATTCAAAAGTAACTTCATGGGTTAAATCCAGGGCATGCAAGAGAAGCATGTTAAAGCCTGAGAGAGGTCGTCCGGGGACACACTGAGTGCTGCTTAGTTTCTGTTGGGAAGAGACTGCCACGACCGGTTGTATTTAAATCCTCAAGTGGCCATCTCCCAGAATTAGCTCAGGTGATGAGTCTGTCTTAAGCAGAATGGCAAGCATTAGATAAGAAAGCTTAATGTGGTTTCAAGTAGCAGCTTGAATCAGTGGCTGTGCTTCTCCAACAGAGAATATTGGCAGCGGTAGTTAACATTACAGCATCATACCAGGGTAAAGATGTGGCGGCTGCTTATTTAAATCTCTCAAAACAAAATATTTCTCTTATTCTGCAAAAAACCGCTCGCTAGAGAGAAGTGATCGAGTTGAGGACTGTTTGTTCTAGGGTATGGTTAGGTGCGAATCCACATGGAGGTGTGAATGTGGAGCAGGCCTGTTCTAAAAAAAAAAAAAAAAAAAAAAAAGACCTCCAGACTTGGTCACTGTTGTCTGAAAGGATGTGTTGTGTTTGATTATAAGCTTTTTAGTTGTATTTTAATTCTGTTTAGGCTTATATACTTTTCATTAACACCTTTTAGCAAATTTCACATTGATATATTTACGTTTGATCAACAGTATATTGCATATCGTTAGCTTCTGGACTCCTTATTTTGACTTTTTTTTTCCCCAGATCCCACGTCATTTGCTCTACTGGTATAAATAAATTACCAAAAAAACTGTCCCGTCAGAACGTTTAAAGTAATATTTACTTTACTTCGTCTCACAGGGCTCGAAGCGTCTTCTGAGATCAAACGAGTACGTCCTTCCTCCCAGCGGACTGATGGAGACAGACCTGGAGCTCACCTTCTCACTACAGGCAAGCCCTCTCACATTCCACTGCAAACTCTCACACAGATGTCACTGTGTCTTAAAAGTTCTGTTGAAGCATTTTCTTTCCTTGTAATTTTTTTGTTTGTTTGTTTAATACCAAAAATATCTTCAGCTTTTAAATTATGACACACTCGTTCACATGCCATGGGTGTCTTTTGAGGATTAAATCAGTGGTTTCTAAACTTTCCAGCTTCTGACCTTCAGAGTAAAAAATTTAAGTAGGTCATGAACTCAACTCTTGGTTGAGCATACAAGAATTTTTATAGAGTCAGTTAAATGGTGGTACAAGGACAACAGAATCAGTATCAACAGCCAGTATTTTGGCTAGCATGTTTTTATTTATTTTCAAATAGTTTTTTTTTTTTTGTTTTTTTTTTTTTTTTTTGCTTTTACGTTTCTAAAATTCATATGCTTTCTCATCGTTAATTTTGATGTTCAGGTTCATTTCTGGAGAGGACATCAGGACCCCAGACTTAAATATTCATTACCCCAAGTGGGGTCCCGATTCCAGCTTTGTGAACTCCTGGCATAAATGACCTGCTTTTGAGTTGTTCAGAACCCTCTACACCTACCCTGTAAACAAACTATTGGATTTTTGCTAAAAGATTAACAAACAGGACTGCAACTAAGAGCTACAATTTTGTTGATTATATAATAAATCTAACCATCTCAATTTCATCCAAAAATCAAAAAGCTTTTTATTTTTTTAAACATTGGCTTTTATTGCATAAATATAGGTACATGATAGTGGTATACAGTTCAACCTCTCGCAACTTCATTTGATCTCGCAACTTAAATAAGTGTAAATAAGTAAATGAAACCTACATTTTATTAGTCCATCCATTATCTTCCGCTTCTTCCAAGATCTAAGCAGAGAAGCCCAGACTTCCCTCTCCCCAGCCGCTAGGCCCAGCTCTTCTGGGGGAATCCCAGGAGCATCGATTCTACTCTGAGCTCCTCTCAGATGACCGAGCTTTTCACCCTGTCCCAGACACCCTGCAGAGGAAACTCATTTCGGCCACTTGTACCTATAATCTCGTTCCTTCTGTCACTACCCAAACTTCGTGACCATAGATGAGAGTAGGAACGTAGATCAACCAGCAAATCGAGAGCTTCCCCTTTCGGCTCAGCTCCCTCCTCACTACGACAGACTGTTACAGCGCTCGCATCACTGCAAATGCCGCTCCAGTCCACCTATCGATCTCCTGCTCCATTTTTCTCTCATTTGTGAACAAGACCCTGAGATACTTGAACTCTTCCACTTGAGGCAGGACCTCGTCCCTGACCAGCAGAAGGCACGCCACCCTTTTCTAGCTCAAGACCAGGGTCTCGGATTTGGAGGTGCTGATTTTCAGAACCACATCATCTGCAAAAAGCAGAGACCTGTTCCTGATGCCACAAAAACGGATCCACTCAACATCTTGGCTGCACCTAGAAATATGGAATGTTTATATGGAAATATAGGTATTGGTATATAAATGTATGAGTCGGGGTGGGCATTTATCGTATTGCTTATCATTTATCGTATTAATTTTCTATTTTTTTCAACTGTTTGTTCTATAAGAGTATCAATAAATATCAATACATTTGAAAATACGATTTCAAGAGCAGTATTTGTGTTTGTGGGGCTATGATTGCTGTGTCCTGCAGTCACAGCCATACAGTTACCTGAAAGAAAAAAGAAAAAAAAGTTATCTGGAAAAAAAAAAAAAAAAAAAAGGAATAACTGGTTCTTATTGTCATGTTTATCATTATCACAACAGTACCACAAAATATTGTGATAAAACTTTAAGTCCATATCGCCCACCCCTATGTGTGGGTGCGAGTGAGTGAATGCATCTGTAGTATAAAGTGCTTTGAGTGGTCAGTAATATTGGAAAGGTGTTATATAAATTCAGTCAATTTTGTCATTTAATTTTAATCATGTTTTGAACATAAATATGAGAATAAACTGGAAATAAATAAAAAATAATTGATCTTATATCATTCGTGACTCCAGGCTCCAAAAGAAAAATAATCTTTCTGCTAAGACCATTATTTAAGAGATCGTCCCATTTCTATCTAATTTACGTATGAAGTGTTTTTATTACCAATTCGTATTTTATGTTCGTCTCGTTTTCGATATAATTCATTTAGTCATTACTTTATTAATGCAATCAAATGTGCTTAAAACAGAGTCCCTCAAGCAATTGTTCAGAGGAAAATGTAGCAAACAGCCTGTCTAACTTCACAGAGAGCATTCAGCTCCATAAAGAGACCTCTAGTTGACTTGGGATTTCTGTCAATTGATCATAAACATTCTGCTTGTGTCCTTCTCAGATGTTCGTGTACTGGGCTGCTGTGATTCTCAACTAAACCTCGTATAGAGTCGAACTCCTGACAGTCGTCGTGTGGTGGAAAAGTTTAGGAAGTTAAAAAAAAAAATAAAAAAAAAATCATCTTTTAATTAGGAATATGTTTGTTGATTAGTTGTTATTTTCTGCATCTTTGATTATAGCAAGTTTCAGCAGAGCAAAGTTACTGTTTAAAAAGAAGAGTTCAAACCAAAGAAAAACTTTTGCTTGGAAAAGTTGAAGCGTTAAGTTCAGCCAACTTGTAAAACCGGAACGTACAAGTGATTTTATTATAAGAACATTGTGGACCTAAACGGTGAAAATGTTGATTTAAGAGTTTAATTTTGGATGTCAAAAAGGTACAACTCTATAAAAAAAACTACCTTCTGACCACTGATATATGTGGTACAACAGTGAGGGATTACTGCTGCAGTAGTGCGGATAGCTTGACTCCAGTGGAAGAATCTTTAATGATTCCCTTCCAGGATGTCTACTACTGTGAGCAAATACTGCAGTAAAAACACAAGAAATCCTTGTGAGAAAAAACTTTTTTATTCTTTAAATCCCCTGAATAATAAAAATGATGTATATGTGGGGTGGCCTTTAAAAACTGCCTTTACTGTAATACAGTTAATTAGTTGCACATTAATGCGATACAATCCTTTAAATCATAAAAATGGTCAAAGTAGAGCAACAGAAAGCATGTTTTTAAAATCTTACAGGTGGGTAATATTAATTTAACTGAATATAATTTACAATATTTAGAACTAAAAATTCGATTACATGTTTTTATCTTCAAAAAAGTACGTGAAAATTTAACCATAAACAGGTTCATCTTTTCTTTTCTTTTATTTTGTGGACTATATAAACAGATTAAACGTATTACAATGAGTGATGTGTTTTCCTCTTTTTCATTACAGTACCCCCACTTTCTAAAGAGGGACGCCAACAGACTCCAAATCATGCTGCAGAGACGGAAGCGTTACAAGAATCGAACCATCCTGGGCTACAAAACGTTGGCTGTGGGAGTCATCAATATGGCTGAGGTAATGACCTGTGGCTCATCTGGGGATGATGCTTTCACTCGGTTCATTTCATGTGTCATTGTCAAGTCATTTTGCTTGAAGAACATGTTATGTTGTTCTAAGCTCGTGAACGCATTCTATCTTGCTCTCCTTGCCAGAGAGAATAGGCTCCTGTGATTCATTCTCATCAGACAGAGCTGTGTGAAATGATCGACCATCTGGTGATTGCTTCATATATGCGTTTCTAAAAAAGGAAACGAAAAGGGGGGAGCCCAGTGCATTCATTGACAATAGCTTGTTGAAGTAAGCTTAACGTGGTTTGTTTGTTTAAAAAAAAATTAGATGTTTTACTTTTTTGTCCTTTTCACTTCTTTAGGGTTGGTTCGAACCTCAGGTGGGGACACAGTGGGGAAATTATGACTGAATGAGCATGTCTGACCACAGACACAACAGAATCATTATGCTTGCATGTTTTATAGCCGCTATAGCTAGTGACGTGCACCTGCAGGTGCCATTTACTATGCATTGAGTCCACAAAACCAATGCGGGATTATATTTTCTCCCTCGATATAAATTGATAAACAGCTTGGTTTCTGTCAAGATGCAAGAGAAGGAAGGCTAAGCGAATTTCTCTTATATTGAACAATAATTAAATTTTACATAATTGCTGCTGTAGGCTTTGGTAAAATTTAACAAGCTATGGCTCCTATAGTTTATAAAATATTTTATTTATTTGAATTTTGCCGCTTTCTACGAACAAGCGAGGCATTTAGTCCAGTTTTTGTTGTTGATTGAACTTTTAGAAACTACAGTGACTGCAGTGTGCCACAACAAAGGGAAAATAACTCAACTTAAAACCATGCACGCATAGGAATGGTACAAGTGTGTTGCACGATAGTCATGTGATGTACAGCAATATGTATCAATGGTTGCGTCAATTAATAAACACAGTCCATCTATGCGTTGTTTGTCACCCTGAACACATTTTGGTGGCAGCATCGTCCAGTGGGTCTGCTTTTTTCAGCATCGACTGGAAAACCGATCGTCTCACAATTATCCGTTACTAAGATTTGTGTGGGAACATAACAGAATTGGAACTAGTTTAAGAGGTATGCACACTTTTGCAAGGTATAGCGCAGATGTTATCACTCATTTTCAAATCACTGTCTGCTCTCAGCTAGAGGTGTTTTCCTGCCGCAGCCCTGGGGCAGGAATTGATTGGCATCTGAAAACAAGACTAATGCATTATTGTGTTTTAAATTCCCACTCAGCTGCTCTGCTCTTTCTGCTGGGAAATAACCCACAGACCTTTTATGAATAAAGCCAAATTGGCCGTTATTGGACCCTGTAGGGTAATTGCGTTGTCATCCTGCTGCAAAGCAAACCCTCTTGTGCCTCGTGTTCTGAAACCATCGAAGCATTGTGTGGGAGGAAGTGGCTTACTGGGCTTCGCTCGGAGAGTTCAAGTGGACTCCTGCTGGTGGTTGAGCAAAATGAGCCTGCCTCCCTGTTCAGCGATTCATCAGCTGAAATATTACAAGCAGCCCCCAGACAGAGCTTAGCCTGAAAGCTCATCCTTTCTCATCTTAATTCAAAATGGTTTATTTAAAACCGTGTTGCAGTGCTGGTTTGATTGGATTGGGTCACTTAGGCAGAGCAGTTATTTTTTCTGATGAAGATTTAGTTACAGATAGCGTAGCTGTCAGCTTGCCAGATCAACGCAGTGGTTTCAGAGAACCTGTTTTAGTCTCTTGATTAGCAACGAATGTGTGAAGAGGATAATTTCTGTTTCCTGCCTTTGGTTCTGCGTGTTTAATCAGTGCTTTAAAAAAAACAGACAGAGCGATGATACCAGATGTGATCTCAAATGGTGCTTAGTTTGCAGAGAAATTAAATTTTTCAAACACTAAGAATTGTTTTATGTTTTATAAGTATCACACACCCATTAACTAAGAGCACAGATTGTAAATTTGATGCCTGGTCTCAATGTTGCACTGTGTCCAGGTGATGCAACACCCAACAGACGGGGGACAGATTCTGGGTCTCCATAGCAACGTGAAGGAGGCCCCGGTGCGCGTGGCAGAGATCAGCGTGTACTCTCTGTCCAGCCAGCCCATCGACCACGAGGACGGCAGTGGACAGGCTTGCCGCAAGACCAAAACCTCAGGTGGGCAAGCGCCATCTCCTGCCTCCCTGTGTGGGTCCGTTAGAATGGTCTGGGTCCAAATCCAAATGCATTTCAGCCTTCAACCCCAGAACCAGTCCTCCCTGCTGTGGCCTCCCTTTTCCCTCCTTCCACCTGGCTCAAGTTTCCCAACTGAGAACAGAAAAAACTCCATTAATCCAAGGCTGTCCCACAGCCAGAGATATGTTATTCTCTTCAGCTGTGGCTGTAATGTTGATTTGAGACCTGAACAGATGGAGGGACTATTACCTTTCACCGTTCTATTTCTAGACAGTGATGGTGGGGTGATATACTGTCCAGTCCGGACTCTGTGGCATTATACCGCCATGCTGATCCGACTCTGCTCTGGATGTTATTAAGGAAGCCGCTCAAACATAACACATGAGCTCATGCACCAAGCATGAAACGAGTGTCACTCTGAGGGAAGGGAGGGAAGAAAAGATGTTTATCTTTCTCTGTGCATTGATCCTTAATAGCATCCATCCTACCTAGGAGCATAGAACAGGATGTTTCACAGGCAACGGAAAGTACAAAGAAGCTGTTCCAGATGAATATAAATCTGCTTTTTAAGCTAAAAATATTTGTCTTTAAAGAAAATTAAAATGGCAAAAGATTTTACACCGACACTCAGATACCAGACAAGCCCAGTAAAAGGAACATTTTCCCACATTTCCCTTATTAAATGTAGAAAAGCAAGATAGAGGGAGATAAAGGTTAAAATTACTGAGTATGAAAAACTTTGCTGTATGTTTAGTAAAGATTTGTTCTTTTAAGAACAACTTTTGCTAAAAAAAAAGAAAAAGTGGGTAATTAAATTTTCTCGTATATTTCATAGCCTTTATTGGAACCGATATCTGTGTATTTTGACATCTATATTTATGTTTGTGACTCCTCGACCTCAGACCGTTCCCCTGATATGGATAATTATTCAGAGGACGATGATGACAGCTACTCGTCGGAGCAGGAGGCCAGTGATGACGCAGTTAATGCCCAGGTTGGTGCCAGAAAAATGCTCATTTTGTGACAGTGCTGCAGTTCCCTGTGAAATCCGATTTATATGCATGTTTTAAATTATTTTTCAGCTTCTTGCCAAACCTATAGCTGTAGCTTTCACAAACTTCAGTGTGTTTATTTGGATTTTATGTGATAAACCAACACAAAGTGGAAGGAAATGGTGTGATTAAGTGATTATAAAAAGCCTTTTACTTTAAGCCCTTTACTCCAAAACCCCTAAACCCTAACCCCCTAAACCAAAACCCCTAAATAAAATCCAGTATAACTAATTACCTTCAGAAGTTGCCTAGTTAATAAATAGACTACCAACGTATATGCAGCTGCTCTGTGAAGGCTTCTGAGGTTCGTTCAAAAACAAACAGCATCATGAAAACCAGGGAACACAGCAGGCAGGTCAGACGGGAAGTTGAGAAGCTTAAAGCTGGGTTTGGTCATAAAATAAAATCCCAAGTTTCGAACAGCTCCTGGAACTGTGTTCAATTCAGATGATTTTCTAAATGCGACTACAATCAGACTTCTGCGTGAACAGTTTACGATTCCAAAGCGACCCCCATGCGCAGAAGAATGTAGACGTCAGTCAGTCAGCGCACTGTATACGGAAGTAATAAAGGATGCCACTGTCAATGGATTACTTTTAAAGTTATCCAGCAATGGGAGCCGACAGTATTGTCACAAGATCATAAGACGAAGAAAGCTGAGAAAAAGACACCACAACAAATGGCAAAGGCCTTGTGGAGCATTGACTCAAACTTCTGCCGAGAAGTCTGTTTGGATGTGTAGTCAGAGCCAGGAGTGGTGAGATTGTGATGCGTTTCGCTGACAGACTTCTTTCATAGTTTATTTTCATAATAATCACTGCTTTCTTCAGCCATTGTTTACATCCAGATTTACCATATCCGGTGCAGAATTATGATGCATGTATCACGTCAACGACGTAAAAGTCGGATAAAATACGATTGCAGACACTTTGAAAACTATCGGATACGCATCTGATTTAGTACCACATATGGAAGTGGCACAAATTGGGCTTGTGTTTTGGGTGAAAAGGTCTGAATTGGGCTGTTCAGATTGCCATAAAAAAATTTGGATTTGTATCGTTTTTGCCTGCTGTGTGAACATAGCCTGATGGACCCTGAACATATAACCATCATGAAACATAACGGTGGTAGTGGGACAGGAAGCAGGGACAGGGAATCTGGCTGTAAAACACTTGAGACGGAGGTGGAGGTTCACTTGCCAACAGAACAATGACCCTAAACTTACACCAGAACTACATACAGTGGAATGGTTTAGGTAAAAGTATCAGGTGTTAAAATGGTCTAGTTAAAGTCCAGACCTAAATTGGATTGAGAAAGTATTGCAAAACTTGAACAACTTATGTTTCAGATAATCTCCATCAAATCTGACTGATCTTAAGCTATTGTGCAAGGAAGTATGGTCAAAAATGTCAGTCTCTACATGAACCAAGCTGATAGAGACACACACCAAAAGACTTGTAGATGTAATTGTGTCCTTTTCCTTCAAAATTCTCCACTTCTTTGTTTTGATCCTTCATATAAAATACATTACAAATCTCCTTCTGTCTCATTTGCGTTTGTTTTTATGTCAGGATATTTATGATGAAGATGACGAAGTCCGGAAGCCCAAGAAACCCCGTAGGAAAATGATCAGAACCACCTCCATGACCAGGGTAAGTTGCCTGCTCTTCTGTCACAAAGAGCTTAATGTTCGCCAATCATTGACCATGAGAATAGCATAAAACTTGTAGTGTACTGTTGCACAAGCTTTTAAGAGAAGTAGCACACCATGTTCCATTTGTCCAAGCCATTAGAAGGATGTGGATGGGCATGTAAATGACCAATGTGGGCTCGCTGAACTGACTATAATGGTCTTTACATGAAATAAGTAATCCAGTAGTTGGTAACAAGCCCAGCTGACATGCTTATTAAGTGTTAGATTTATTTCAGCAGTTTCTTTTTCTTATATTTACACCTTTTTTTGTCTTCTCTTACAGCAACCTAATTTTAAGCAGAAATTTGTGGCTCTGCTGAAGAGGTTCAAGGTTACCGACGAGGTAAGCTACAACTGCTTTCGTTTGGGTTGCTGCCCAAACGAGCATTTTTTTAGCACCAAAGAAAAGGTTTGCCATATTCTCTTTGAGAATTTCTCAGCCAGACTGTTATGTGGTCTCAAGTTAGTCAGCTGTAATGCTTGTAGTTATTACATTGCCATTGAGGCAGCAGAAAATAATCCCAGTATTGATTGCCCGAACAGCCTTTTACTGCAGAGCAGTCAGATGGGAAAAACACAAGGTTACAGGCACTGTTGTTAATTAATGTCTGATTCATTCATTCCCCATAGATGTGATTGATACAAAGCAATTTACAGCTCAATTAACCCACTACTTGTTCAAATGAATGACTAATCTACTGTTTAGAATATATTTTCTGTGGATTCTGTTTTAGATGTTATATAAAAGGTTAACAGTGAGACATTTAGCCATTTTATATAGTAAGATTCAGATGTCCACTCGTACCTAAACTATATTAAACAATTAGTGAGCGTAGTTAGGTTTAAAATGTAAAATCTGTTGGAAAAAATTCAAAATTTGTTAAATAATGTTCATCTTTCTGGTCTTTTATCAGTAAATTGCAATATTCATACCCCTTGAACCTTCAACTACAAACTTCAGTGTATTTTATTGGGGTTTTATGTAATACACTAACTAAAATGGAAAGAATATATTCAATGGTTTTTTATTTAAAGATTTTTACAAATAAAATTGTCGGAGGTTTGCCAGACAACATTAGTGAACAAACTGCATCATAAAGACCAAGGAACACAACAGGGAGAATGATTTGGAGACATTTTAGGCAGCTTTAGGTTATAAAACCATATCTAAAGCTTGAAACATCTCACAGATCTCTGTTTAATTCATCATCTGAATATGGAAAGAGTATAATACCTACCAAGACACAGCCATTCACCAAAATTAACAGGCCGAGGAGGTCATTAATTAGAGAAGCAGCCAAGAGGCCCATGGGAACTCTGGAGGAGCTGCCTACAGGACAACTATTATTCACACACTCCACAAATCTGCAAATTAGAGCTGAGTGGCAAGATGGAAGAAAGTTACAGTTTACAAGAAAGCCATAAGAAGTCCTGTTTTCAGTTTGCCACAAGCTATGGAGTGGAAACAGCCTACATGGTCAGACTGGACTTGGACTGTCTCTTTTTTTATCTATGTGCAAAACACTGTTAGATAGATAGCTAACACTGCATGTCTTAAACATGGTTGTGGCAGCATCATGCTGTGGGATGTTCTGCAGGAGGGACAGGGAAGCTAGATGGGGTTAAATACAGGGCAGAATAGAAGAAAAGCTGTTAGAGGCTGCAAACAAAAAAACCAAACTAGGGGTGCATCAATTGCAGTATTCTGGCCAATCACTGATATTTAAAAAGCCTGACCTACTGATTCCGATTTTGGCCGATACAGATTTTTTTTTTGTCTAAAAAGTCGCTAAATATAGCGACAAAGTCGCTAAGTTGGCAACAGTGGAATGACTATTGTTAACTGCACACATACAGACGTGATCTTGTGGGCGGGTCAGTCAGTCAGCCCTCTTACAGCAGAGCAAAAGCTGACAGTGGCTGATTTTCAGACCTTTACAGAGGTAGATAAGATCCGTGGATAAGATCAGCTTCATATTTAAGTATCAGCCGTTCTCCCAAAATTAAGGAAATCGGGGCCAGTTTATCGGTGCAACCCTAAAAATAACTGTGGTAGAGGTTTGCTCTCCAGGACAACAACCCTACACATACAGCCAGACCTATTATGGAATGGTTTAGAGTAAAGCATAATGAGGTAAAATGGTCCAGACCTAAACCCAGTTGAGAATGTGAAAAGACTTAAATTGGTTCCTACAGATGCTCTCCATCTAATCTGACAGAGCTTGAGCTATTTTGCGAAAAAGATGAAGAGACAAAAACTTCCCTGTCTAGAATAGTTGTACATAGTATTGATTCAGGAAGGCTGGAAAGTAATACACCTCACACTTCACATTTAGTTCTAACTTGAGTATACGGGAAAAATATCAAGCTGCATTATAACTTTTGGGAGACACTGTATGTCTAATGATGCTCACTCATAGCAATCTCACTGCTGTATTTTTCTGGATGCTTCTGAAAGCTCCAGGTGGCGAGGTGATCTTTTATCACATTCACTGTCACTAATCTCTTCCTTGTGCCTGGGTAATGTGCAAGGCTTCAGCTCTATAAATACCCAGGCAGAAGGAGGCGGGAGGACAGACTGTTTATCTGCTTCCCGCCAGCTTCTGCTCTTATGGAGTGGCATTAATCACCTGATTAGTCCACAAGCCTGCCTGTGTGCACTTCCTATGATATAAATGCCCACTGTGCAGCACCTCAGCACTCACCTACCTTTTAACTATCATGCTTAAAACAAAGGTAGGAATTTACTGGCCTCACTTCGTCCTGAAGTCTAAACCAACATTTGATTTTTACACTTGCTTAAATCATGGCTACAAAGCCCAATCTGTGTATGTAGTGTACTGAAGACGTGTGTGTGTGTGTGTGTGTGTGTGTGTGTGTGTGTGTGTGTGTGTGTGTGTGTGTGTGTGTGTGTGGGTGCTAGACTCTGATCCAGTAGACCAGACCCAGGAGGTTGAGGAAGATCTGGACTTGCTGTACGACAGTCTCGAGGTGTACAACCAGAGTGACAGTGGGCCAGAAATGGAGGACAATGAGAGTGTACTGAGCACTCCAAAGCCCAAACTCAAGTATGTTTTTCTTCAAGTCCATCTTTTAAATATTTTACCATGTTGGAGAAGATGGATATTAAATAAAGGAGAGCCCAGTACAGAACCTTGGGGAACACCAGAATTAAGAGAAGCTGACATAGACTTGATAGATTCTGGCTCTATGAAGTCAAAGCAGCCTTGGATGTTAGATGGTTTTTATTTCTTTACTGTGTTTTATTTGATTTAGCATGAAGTTAAAGCTAAAATAATTTTAAGAAAATTCTTATTTTTTATTTTGTTCTATTTTCATAAAAAAACTAATATTTACATGTAACACTTCATATTTAAAAATATATCTTTTTATCAGTATGATGATAACTTTGGAGATTTTCCCTATAACGCAACTGAATAAGATTCTTCTAAAGTTTGTTTCCTTTGTTGAAGCCAGGCTAAGCAGAATAGTTTTTGTCCCATAGTTTTAAACTCCTAATATTTAGAATATTGTCTCTTTTTAGGCCGTTCTTTGAAGGAATGTCTCACTCCAGCTCCCAGACAGAGATCGGAAGCATACACAGCCAAAAAAGTCAGCATAGAGAGCTGTCCTGTCCTGTAAGTTGATCATTATTCACCATGTATGAACAAACTGTCTTCTAGGCTCATTGTTTATGGTTAGAGCTTCTACTCATTTGTTTTATAGGTTCCTTTGTAAAAAAAAAAAAAAAAAAAAAAAAAAAAAAAAAAACCTATTGTTTAAATGTTTGTAAGCACTCGACTCATTGAATTTGAGGGAATCAGAGTTGGAGTGCAATGCAGCCACTAGCAGGACAGGATGAAGACTTAAGTCCTTGCCCTGTCCACCCCTGCAGACTCTCAGTATTTATAGGGAGTGTCACCAGATGACCTTTCCAGCACCATCAATACACACACTTAGACACAGCAATGCCCCCATGCTCCAGAGAGAAGATTGGATGGAGCAGCCCTGAACTCCTTCTCAGATTTATGGCCCATTAGAACAACACAGGCAGAGAAGGAGAGGCATGTTGAATCCAATGATGTGAGGGAGAGGGGGCCTGTTTATAAATATCTGGGAATCCATTTGAGCTTGTAATAAAATAGCCCAAAGCATCTCAGGCTGCTGTAGCCCTCTATTTTGTTGTGTTGCAGTGGAACTGCATAAACATGTCTCACATCCAGAAAGGAAAGTTGTTTGATCTCAGACTGAACTGAATTAACCCAGATGTTACAGGATGCACAGTATTTTTAATGGCTTAACCCAGAGCATGCAAACACGCTTAGTTGTGTTTAGGAAATTAATGGGGTGAATAGCACAACTATTAGACCTTTAGGTCACCTACAGTCTGGAAAAATACAGAGTTTGACTTGAGGATGAATAACAATTCCAGAACTGGATAAGTATGAAAATCTGAAGAACATGTGGTAATCCCAGACTTATTTCCTGTTGCATTGTGTAAATCTTATATCTGTCCATCCATCCATCCATCCATGCATCCATGCCCTGGGGGTCTAAACTGGCAAATTTAACTACTGGCAGGCAACAAAATTCATTAAGTTAAGAATGCAAATATTAGTTTATTGTGATTTATTATTATTATTATTATTATTATTATTATTATTATTTTTTTTTTTTTTATTAATTTATTTTTTTCAAGTTTTACCTGCTCAACAATAAACAACATTTTTATGAAATTCGTATTTCATTACAGATCTAAAACATAAAAAAGGCGTCGGATTGTTGCCTTATTAAAAGAAAAACTGACAATTTCCAAATGTTTTGGGTCATCAGTTGTTGTCTGTTGTTGACCAAATTTGTGCTCATCTTGACTTGTGGTCAAAAGCCATAAAAATCATTTCAAGGGGCACACTTTGGATACCCCTGCTCTATAGCAACATCTACAGTAAATTATAGCAAACTTCTGTATTTCTACTTTAAAACTTTGACAAGTTTTCATAGTTTTGCAGACTTAAATTTCCAAACGTGTAGGAACACTGGGAATTTCTTGGAAGTCTTCAAAGTGACCTCTATGGAGGAAATAATCTAATGTAGCCATGTGTTTTCCCCCCTGCAGAGCGGAGACTTTCTGACTGTGGACAGATGTAAAGTGCAAGGGAGCCGATATCAAGATGACAGCATCACAGAAACGGCTGTTGGGGTATGTTTTTGGAACAGCGGCACATAATTTAAACCAAACCCCTCTGGAGCATCTCTTTCTCGTATTTTCTCTTTCTAGCCGTACCCTTTTCACTTCACCGCATCCTCTTCCCTTGGGTCTTTGAGGAAAAAGAAACAAAGAAAGGGAGTGTGTTAGGGCAGACAAAGATGATGCTGAATGATGAGGACTGAGAGAGGTTTCTGAGTTTCCTGCTGTTTTCTTGCTGCTGGGTCAGCCTAACCTTTTTCATTCAGCCGCGGCTCCCCCTCTGAGCACAGGGCACCCGTCTCAGCAATCTGCTTCACTAAACCAATTTGAAGTGAATGTCGAAGCTGCTTCCTCAGCCACCTGCTAACAGACCACAGCTTTTTATCTCCTCTGTCACGGCGGGCATTTATAATTATCCAAAACCTCAGTAACTAAGCTCAGTTCCTTCCAAAGCCAGCAGCAATATCTTACTTTATACTCCAGACACCTCTGGCAGACGGAAAAGACACTGCTGGAGATGGATGAGCTGTGATGCTTGTGACTGTGCTGGCTGGGTTTGATTCCCATGAAAGATGTTTGTCAAATTAAAGCTTTTAAACCTGCCTGGAGGTAGAAAAATGATGACTTTGAACAATAAAAAAAAAAAAATGTTTCAAATATCAGTTCAATGATTTATGTTGGGTCAAATCCAAGGCCTTTGGGCTTAGACAGGACACGGACTGAAATGTCATTTTGCTCATCTTTACATCATAAAATCGATAGTACAGTGAGATTTTTATGCTATATAGGATTTTTTGTAATAAGAAAGAAATCAAGGCTTGGGTGAAATTGAGAAATCTTTTAAAATAAATGTCATTATATCAAAGGCTATTACAGGAGGATATTCAAAACTATCATGTTTTCTTTTGAAAACTCCTAGTACTTCACAAGATGCAATTTTTGAACTTAAAATAAAAAACTAAATCAAATTTGCACGCTAAATGATTCATTCAGGGTTCCTACAAAGTTTTGAAGTCTTGAGTTTGGTTTAAATGTTTTACAGGTTTAGATAATTATGGGAAAATATCTGTATTTAAGGACTATGTTTGCATATCTAATTATCAAAAAAAAAAAAAAAAATCCATCCATCCTTCATTCATCTATTTATCTTTTCTCCATTAATATATTTGCCTACATTCCTTCCACTCTGGTTTATGGACATTTTTGAATTTCAGTTCTGAGCTAGGACTGCACAATATATCGCAAATGTATCGTTTTCTCAGTTATCTCTCCACGCATAACATGAAGAACTGCCTGGACCGCTATAAATCTTAGCTAATTATTAGTTAACATTTAATTATTAGCTAAACACTTGTTTGATGCAGCATTAAAAGATTTAGAAGGGAAGAGGTGGTAAGGTGGTGAAGTCGTAAAGAAACATACAACTAAGTTGTTTCCATGCTGAAACATCAGGTGTAAGCAAGAAGCAATTTTTTCAATAAAACCTTATTGTTGAGATGGAAATAATGAACTTAATGTTTGATATGAGCCAAATGCAGAAGAATATTAACACTTTTAAATTGAATTATTAAATTATTGTTAATTTATTGCAAGTCATACTATTATCACAACATTCACCAGTACTATCACATATGACATGTTTTCCTAGCATGGTGCAGCCCAAGTCTGAGCACTGTAGGAATTACTTAGTTTGCTATAAAATCACAATGAACTTTTGTATTTTTACTTGTATAATGGGCTAAAAAGGAGTGGAAGCTTTGAAAATGAAAAGTATGGAATTTAGATATGAAAAATATGTAAGAACCCAGGTTATTCCTCCTCTTTATTTTAGGCCCAAGAACCAGAGACAGAAAACAGTGGATCCGGAGTAGGGGAGGCAAACAGCTGGGATGTCAACGCTGAACGGATCCCCAGCTCTGTCGGCAAGCTCTGCAAAACAGAGTCACAAAACCACATGTCACCCAGGTGAGTGGCACATCACTACATCTGCAAATAAATAGTGTTTCCTTTTTTATTCTCTTGTTGAGTCCAGATTATTAGTTTTCTTGTTTTGCCTGTCATATATTTTGAACTGGTTATATTTCATGCGCTCAGTAAAGTGGAGAACAGGCTGCAGAGACGTCCTCGCAGCACCTCCATGAAAGACAGACAAAACTCAAAGGCTCAGAGTGACAGGACCAGCAGCATGGAGAGCGAGTGTTCCCCAGACTCCCGGCTTATTGCACAGGTAAACATCTCTCTTATGTAAAACGTTGCCAGTCTTAGTTTCTGTTCTTGACAGATGCACTTGCTTGTATCAGTTTCAGAGTCTCTGCTCCTCGTTTTTCTCCAAGGTTCCCAGGAAGTCTGTGTATGACCAGCTAAACCAGATCCTCATCTCAGACGAACGTTTGCCTGAGAGCATCATTCTCATCAACACTACAGAGTGGCAAGGACAGGTATGTTTTCCTTCAAGAACATTTCATAGCTTCCCTTAACAGGCTTCTACACAGTCTGGAAAATTATAGAAAGTAAAGAATTTAATTTATTTTCTGTTTACTTGGAATTCTAATCTATGCATCCATCCATCATTCATGCATCCAAGCGTGCATCTAACTCACTATCCATACATGCATCTATCATTCCATCCATTTCTGCATCCATTCATCTGTGTATCTATCCATCCCTCTATCCAAACATGCATCAGAGACTGTATTCATCTGTCCAGCTGTTCATGCATTCATGAGTGCATCCATCAATCCATCCATCGGTCCATGGATTCATGAGTGCATCCATCTATCCATCCATCCATCCATGCATTCATGGGTTCATCCATTCATCCATCCACCCATCCATTCATGCATTTATGACTGCATGCAGTCATCCATCCAGTCACTCTTCCATTCCTACAGTCTTTTTCAGTTTTTCTTTTCAGATTTTCTACTTAAAGCCTGGCCACTGCAGATGCATATAAATTTATCATAAGCCCTTGTATTTATACAAGAAAAAATGGGCCAATTATTGACAATGAAATCTGGAAGTTATTGTCTTGGGATTTAAGAAATGTTGACACAAGGAATTTGTAGAAACCCTGCTTATATACACTAGAATTATAAAGAGCACGACTACTCACTGGGCATGCTTCACACGTTACATACACGAGGCTTCTTTCATGTATTGGGTGTGCAGAAGGTATCTCAGTTTGTCCAGATTCTGCTGTCTTTCCGACACAGTCTCGCATATCCGTTAACTCATTGTGTCCCTCTCATGTGCGTTTCTGTGCAGTATGTAGCCGACTTGCTCAATGAACAGGGCCAGCCCATTGTCTCCACTTGCTCTGCTGCCGATGTTCAGGCTGCCTTCAACACCATCGTTACACGCATCCAGAGATTGTGAGTCACGTACACACATGCACATGCTTTGTTTGTATGAAATGTTTAATCAGGGAGTGTTATTTCCCTCCTTAATTTGGATTGAATTTTGCCAAGCCATGGGTGTTCTGCTCAGAAGATTTCAGGTTGTTTTTGCTCATCTTGTTGAGGTGTTCTGTCTGTGCAGCCATCGTTTGAAAATCAGCTTTTTTTTTTTTTTTTTTCAGACAGGTTACAGTTCTTTGCTTGTCATCTCCCCAAGATTTCAAGTCATTTTTTAGGCAAAATTGTGTTTGTGTAGACTTTCCAACTGCTAGAATGTTTTCTTCTGCCAAAGACGAGCTGAACTGTGACTTTTCAACGCACATGCCCCTCAGTCAACCTCGATCCTTGTGCTAATTCCATATGTCATTGTTAATTTTATTTCTCTAGCGCATTTAAAAATGATAAGATTAAGAAAAGGTTAGTTAAACAAACAGGAAAAACATAAGTCAGTAAAATAAATACAAAAGAATCTAAAAACAAACAATAATATGAATAAAACCAAGCTAAAATGAGGAAACACTACGACATAAAAACACTTGAAGGGACTTAAATTTTTCCACTCTATGGTTTTTGTCACTGCCAAAACCTGTATTATTACTGCTACAACCTAAATTTCAGAAAAGTTAGGATGTTCTTAACACTTAAATAAAATGAAAACTGGAAGACCTTCAAATCACGAGCCAATATTTATTCACAACAGAACATAGATGGCATATCAAATGTTTAAACTGAGACATATTAAAATTATATACACAAAGTGAGCTTATTTCAGATTTGATACTTGTAGCTTGATGCTGCACATTTCATGGGACAGGGGCATATTTACCACGTTGTAGCATTTCCTCTTTTCAAAACAGTTAGAAGATACCTTCGCATTCAAGTTATACGTTTCTGGAGTGTTGGAATTTGGTCCCATTCTTGGCTGATGTAGGTTCCTGGTCGTCTTTGATGTATTTTCATTTCATGATGCACCAAATGTTCTCTATAGGTGAGAGATCTGGACTCCAAGCAGGCCAATTCAGCTCCCGGAGTCTTCTCAGATGAAGCCATGCTTCAGTTTGTGGTTTTGCATTGTCCTGCTAAAATACACATTTGACGTTGATGAACATTGTTTCTAAAGTATTCACATTCTTTTTACGCACTCTTTTACAGATCAGACTGCCGATCTAAGGCATCCCTTTTATAGCTAATCATGTAGACCTGATATCAATTAACTTAGTTAGCTGCTAGATGTTCTCCCACCTGAATCCTTCAGCAGCAAATCTAAAATAAATGCACTTTGTACATAAAATTGAAAAGTTTCTCAGTTAAGAGATTTATTATGCCATGTTCTGTTGTAAATAAAATATTGTGTCATGTAATTTGAGAATCTTTTAGTTTTCACTTTTATTCAACTTTAAAAAGCATCCCAACTTTTCTGGAATTTAGATTGTAAATTCGACTTAGTTGTGATGTTTGCCATCCATTTCTGTAATTGAAATGCCATATCAGGAAAAAATGGCTACACCAAGGCAGCAAGGTATGAAAACTAGCAAATTTTACAAGCAGTTTAAAAGTCATCCCTTAGTATATGTGATTTTTAAAAAAAAATAGAACTTGATGAAGTGGTATCATAGTAAAAACATTTTCCAGTCAGAGGAGAGTAAAATATATTTCATTGACAGGTTCATATTCTAAAACTGACATGATGCTGGATCTTAAACAAACATAAAACATGGTCTCTATTTTTACTTCATGGAGTTTGTTGTAAACACTATTATCTTGAAAAGTAAGTAAAAAAATCTCAAACACAAAGTCCAAACTAAAAGGGAAATAAATTTGAATGTCATCAGCATAACAATGAAAGAAAGTACTGCACTTTATAAATATCGATCCAGTATACAGAACCCTGCTGTAATGACCTGTTAACCTAAAACTGGTTGGCAGTAAGTCTTTTATATCATTATGGAAGAATTTCAACTACATTTCTTTGGAGAATAAGTGTAATTCAGCCACGTTGGAGGGTTTTCGAGCATGAACAGCCTATTTAAGATTATGCAACAGAATCACAGCAACATTTATTAGAATCAGTTTCAGCTAGAGAAAAAACCTTGTTCATGAAACATAACACTATTTTTAAAGATGAATTTTTATTTTTTTTTTTAATTTTTTTTTTTTATTTTTGTTGTGGCAGGATCAGAAGAGATGCTTAAATAAAGTTGAAAAAGTCTTACAGATACTTTTATGTCCTCAGTGCTGTAAAATCTGTTTGATACAATGTGGCTCTTTGGGGAAAATAACAAAGCTGGCCTGTTTTTAAAGCATGAATCCTATAGAGATACAATTCTTGCAGGCAGGCTTTAATTTTTCACACATCTCTGACCCACATTTCTTAAAGCCAGTTTTTCTCTTTCCACTCACTGCCTCCTTTATTTAACACCTTCCAGCTGTAACTGCAATGCTCAGACACCACCAACAATAAAAGTGGCCGTTGCGGGTGACCAGAGTTACCTCAGCACCGTCCTGAGGTTCTTTGTGGAGCAGCTTGCCAATAAGACCCCAGACTGGCTCAGTTATATACGCTTTCTTGTTATCCCCATCGGTACGTCAACTGGATTTAAGATTTAATCCAGCTGAAGATGCTGCATATATTTAACCAAGTCTGCATGCAGGTTCCCATCCCCTGGCGAAGTATGTGGCCTCCTTCGACAGCCGCTTCAACAACCTCTTCATGGACACAGCTTGGAGGGAGCTGTTCTGCAGGACGGAACGGCCCACGTCAGGTAGGACTCAACACTCCGAACTCTGCCTGAAAAGAAAGTCTGCATGTCTAATGTGCAGCTAACTTGAAAGGGAAAGAAACTGGGTCAGAGCTCAGGTCATGAGCTGCTGAACAGAGAAGGGGATTTCTGGCTATTGCAGCAGATGGTTTTTGATCAAGTAGTGCTTTCACACTCTGGAAACATCTGAAAACCACCAGCAGGTTACAGTAGGATCATCCACCTAGTTGTTTTATTTTTTTCTGTGTTAGACATATCCCGTGGATTTGACTTCATGAATCAAACTGAAACATTTTCTTTGACTCTGTATTCTGTTTATTTTTCGAAGGAATTTATTGTTTCACCCATTTGTTGTTTGTAAACTTAAACATTAACGTACGACTGCACTCACAGGATTGTTTTCTATACGCTGCCTCCATGTTCACTTCTAAAATATCAACGAGCCCGACTACCAACATCCTTTTCCACTTTTTATCTTCCTTAATTTCATCCTCAAAGAGAGTCCCGATCTCTCGCACATCATGTTGAGTCATCGCTTAGGAGCTAATGAAAGCAGGAAGGCTTGGGATCCTTTTTTCTCTAAATCCTTAACAGAAGCTGCCTTAACAACCCACCAGTCTTTTATTTGTCATGCAATCTGTCAGATGTGTGCTTGGCCTGTCTGTCCTAACCCATATTTGGAAGAATGTAAATAATTAATGCTCAGTCTCCAAGCAATCTGATGCATGTGAAGTTGTTGATCTGACATGAACGCAGGGTTCTTATTTAGTGAGGAATCTGGAAGTTGCCCCGTCTCTTCCTGTTCTGGAAAGGTATGGAAAATGTGAGGAAGGAAAAATATTTGTATTTCAAGACTTTTGTGTTGGTTTCTACATGAAAGATGCACATCTATCCATCCATTGCCCAAATTTATCAGTCCATGCATCTATCAGTCCATGCATCTATCTATAGATCTATCCCTTCACACTTCCACTCATCCATCTCTCCCTTCATCCTTACATTTGTCTGTACTCTCAATTTTCTCTCCATCTATTCATCAATCTGTCCTACATCTGTGTTCATCCATCATACCATAGAACATCCATCCACGCATGTCAATCCATTGAAAGTTTGACAAACAAATGGACAAACAAATGGTTCAACCAACTTTCCATCCATCCTTTCATCCAGCCATTCATTCATCTATCTCTCCATCCCTTCATCTATGTCTCCATCCATTCATTTATCTCAGTTTGTCCATCCATCAGTCAGTCCATTCATGGGTCCATCCATCCACCCTTCTATCTATCCATCCATCGGTTTTTGGATGTTCCATGTTTAAAGCCTGTCCTCTGCAGAAGTCGTAAGTTAATAAACCGACTGTTGCTGTATGACAGTTATGAGACTGTCATACCGCAACAGTCTTCAGTCAGCGGCCTCTTCAGATTTGTTGTGAAACTGACTGCTGCCATAGATCCTTCCTGCCCACAGCCTCACCAGCCACAACGACTCTTTGAAGATACTTGGAAGATATGACTTACAACAACATTTAGTTTCTCTTTTGGATAAATAAAGTATCATTGAATTAATTAAAAATGAGGTGAGAACACTATTACATTGTGGAAGTCATAACGCGCAGGAACTCTGCACACAGTTTCACCCATGTGTGCCTGATGTCTGTCTAAACCGAAGCGGAATTCAAATAGCAAATGCACCGTTTCTCAGCAGTCTGATGTACATGAAAACCAGCACATGAATCAGATGTTTTCCTCCTTGTCAAACTGAAGCCAAACAGCACAGACGTGTTGGTAATGATACGTCTTTCTTTTCCCTACAGATAACATAGATGTAGCAGGACGAATTATTCAGTATCTAGCCGGTGCCAATGTGTCCCACCAGTTTCCCATCTCAGAAGCCATGCTCACCTACAAACAGAAGAGGTAAACTTGGATTATTTGTATTTTTTTTTTTTTTTTTTTTTTTTTTTTTAAACCATATTCATACAGCATCTGTATGCATGTATATATCTGTGCTTTTTATGCAATCTAAAAATATCCTGATCACCATTTTAATTTGAGCTCTTAAAGTAAATATCCACTAAACTGCATGAAATCAGTGCTTGAATTTCTATGCATACAAGCATGCAGCTTTTTGCATATTAAACACAAGGAACTGTTTTTTGTGTTGACCATCATTGGAACAGCCTTATATTTGGATTCTAAATTCAACAAACAAATGAGCAGAAACCTGTACCCATTGTTTTTTTTTTAATGACCCTTCCCCGCAGCTTCCTATTGATCAGAAGGTACTAAAAACAACGCAGTTTTTAACTGTTGCATTCCTTCTCCTTCCCCTTTCCCCCTTTGATTTGCTTTCAAGGAAAAGAAGTCTGTATTTTGATTTTTATATCAGGTATCTAACTCTCTATCTAGCTCTTTTTGTTTGACCTTTTTTATTCCCTCTCCTCCATTTGGCCTAAGCTCCTCGCTGTGTCTTTTCATTTCCCTTTTCACTCTATTATCCGTCTAACTTCATTTTGTCCTGACCCGTGTCTATGGTTTGCTGTGACTCTGATTCCTACTCTGTCTTGTGTGTTGTTGCTGTGACGATTTGCCTAACAACCTTTACGACAAGCCTTTACAAATCAAGTTGGTGTTCTAACAGGCAGCCAACGGTAAAAATATCGTTAGAATCGTAAAGGCTGTGAGAACCAGATGCTGTTCTTAGAAGGCAGGACCGTCTGTAGGTAGAAGACTCAAACCATTCAAATAAATCATTTGTCACATATTTTCTCTTCTTTAAAGAGCAACTGATATTGTGCTGCCTCTAAACTACTAAACAGCTGGACAACAGTTTGCTTTGACTAAATTTATGATCCTGCTTCCTCAGTTAACCTGCAGAAAGATAGTTCTTCAGATTAAAAGTTCAGACCTCAGAGGTGTACTTCGTTACACCTAGTTTTGAGTCTGAAATAATGTGAGAACTTTTACACATGGCTGAACAGACAGAATAAACTGGAATAGTTTGTACTTCATGCACACATATTTTAGAACAATGCATTTGGTTGAATATACAGAAGTGATGTTGACATATGACCTGTTTAGAGTAAGGTTGATATGGATTCAGTTAATGCATGTGCTACCAAGCTTTAGTAAAACAAACAAAAAAATACAACATAAAGATACAGAAACAGAGTCACACTAAAGATGTATCAAATACCTGAAAATACAAAAATAAAATGACCAATGTTATTTGGAAGCATGAAATCTACTAACGACTAACATGTTTGTCAATGGATGCTGTGAATATAACCAAAAAAGATCATGCTTTCTGAACCCTTGGAACACCAATGAGGCATATTATGACCACTACCAGGTGAACTGAATAACTTGATTATTTCTTCATCATGGCAACTGCTAGGTTAGGTAGTGGGAGGGATATTCAAGACTCAAGATTCACTTTGTCATTCAGAACCACCTCAAATTATGCTGCACAAGCTCACAAAAAAAAAATCAAAAAATGTCAGTATAAATTATAAAAGAGGGAACTATAATGACTGAATAAATATAAAATCAGTCATACATATTAAAAACAAATATTTAATTATTGCACAAGAGAAATGTTGACTGCCCTGAAACATTTTTTGAAAGACTTGTAGAGTAAGCTACAAAAGAGCAGTTATTGCTTTATTGTTCAACAATCTGAAAGAAACTTCCACAGAACTTCTTCAGCCTGCACCTCAGGCTATGGTATCGTCTACTTGAGGACAGGAATCAGAACAGACCATGAGGTGCCCCCAATGAGGTTTTTTTTTTTTGCCCTGGATAAGCAGCATATATTAGACAATAAGTGAACATTGACATTGAGATGGATGTTGTTCCTGCTTCTCAACCTTGAAAGTTAAGATGCAGGATAAATGTATCCTGCATCTTAACTTTCAAGTGTTAGCTTCAGCAGGTTTGACAAAGGCCAAATTGTGATAGTTTTGCAACATCTCAAAACTACTGCTCCTGTGTGGTGTTCCCTTTGGTGGTTAGTTTCTATCAAAAGTTGTCCAAGGAAGTAACGGTGGTGAACTGGTGACAGGGTCATGCCTAAGTGATGCTTGTAAAGAGAAAAGGCTGGCCCGTGTGATCAGAGCCAACAGATGAGCTACTGTAGTTCAAATTGCTGGTTCTGATAGAAAGGTGAAGGGTGCAGACAAGTCAAGGTGGAGCACAGTGAGTTTGAGGCATCCAAATTGCCCAGACCAGTCAAATCGAGCATCAAAGAAGACCCAGTTCCACTTCTCAACTTACACTAATTAAAGTTAACATCTTGTTACCACATACCACCGCACACCTTCAGAAGTTTAGCGGCATGGCATAGATCAGTGTGGTTCGGTACGCTGTTTTACGGCATATTCAGGAAAGCGTTTCCACTGCCAATTTGACTCTCACTGGGCAGACAGGGTTAAAGCCAAACACTTAGCATGGCGTCATACTAGTGCAACGACAAACATGACGCACTAGTATGTCTTGTGTTCTTCGCAAGCAGTGGCGTTTTTCTGTCCCCCAATCAATGGACTGTGTTGTGCGATGGACCTAACCATACCTTTATCCTATGGACTTTCCTCTGAAGGGGGTCCAGGAATGGTACAGTATGGGTCAGTTGTATGAGCCCCTTTTACTATGGAAACATACCAAATAGTGTACCGAACCGCACCAACCTGTGACGTACCGCTCAGTGGAAATGAGCCACTAGTTATGATTGATTTGAATGCTTTTGATACATCTTAACTATGGGTGGCAGTGATTTGAGGGTGCTGGAATGTCTTTAAAAGCTGCTCAGTTCATGATGTACGAAACTTCTCAGTCATGTTTGGTTATTTGCTTCCTTGTAAAAATCCCCTAAAACAGATTCAGTGCATCACTGTGTTGAAACCATCTGTGCACCAAAAAAGGCACCGAACCTGCATCATCATTTTGTGGTGAAGCTGCTTTGCAAATGCATTGCAACTCCTTCTGGCAAGTCCTCAGCGAGTTTAGGAGTTTTGTTACCTCTTGGATGCGTTTTGGCTCTTTCTTTTGTTGCCTGGGTTTCTGTTTATCTTAATGAGAGGCTTCATGTTTTTCTATCTGCAGAGGCATGTGTTGTTAAAGATTTGCCTTTTACCCATTGCTTAAGAATCCAGAATCCTCTGTTTGAGGAGATTTGGAGCCAAAATGAAATGCTCTCTCTAGTTCCGGTTGTAAGGAGCGGTCCTCATATTCATCTCATTGTAAGGTGACACCCCCTCCCAACAAAACCCCATATTCCACCTGAGTCATTTCTGCTGCGAAGGGATATGGTGAAAGCCATTCCTAAGCCATCTCTCCTCCAGGAACATTGAGTGTTCATCTGCACCTCTCGACTATCGAAATGTTTTGACACCTTTTCCCACCCTTACAGAGTTCTCACTCTTTCTGTCCTCACAGCCCGGATGAGGATTCCTGTCAGAAGTTTGTGCCATTTATTGGGGTAAGGATTCTCTTTTCCATTTTGGATGTGTCACGGTTGAGGCATGTCTGCTGTGTTTCACACTGAAGCCTGTTTGCTCTTGCAGGTTGTGAAAGTTGGAATAGTGGAGCAAAGCCTTTCGACCTCAAGTAGGAAACCTTTTTTTTTTTTTTTTTTTTGAGGTTGTATCATATTTGGGATTATGATGTCTTTAGTGTTGTTTTTTATTATTATTCTGTATTGTCTTGCAAAATAATTTTTTCCTATTTTGTCACATTCCAACCACAAACTTCAGTGTGTGTTTATAGGGATTTCATGTGACAGACCAACACAAGAGTGTGTAATTTATATAGAGAAAGGAAAATGATGTATGGTTTTCAAAAAGTTTTACAAGCTGAAATCTGAACAACATGGTGAGGTTGGTTAGGGAACATGAGTGAACAAACAGCATCATGGAGAACAAGGAACCCAGCAGACAGGTCAGGGGTAATGTTGTAGAGATAATTAAAGCAGGCTCCGGTTATAAAACAATGTTTCAAGCTTTTAACAACTTAGAGAACACTGTTTGATACATATCCTGCAAATGGAAACAGTATGGCTACCTACCAAGACCTAGCCGTCCACCCTAACCTACAGCCTGGGCAGGGAGAGCATTAATCAGAGGCCTATAGTAACTGTGGAGGAGCTGCAGAGAGCCACGGCTCAGGTGGGAGAATCTGTTGAAAGGACATCTATTAGTTGTGCATCCCACAGATCTGGGCAAGAAAAGAGCCATTGTTTAAAGGTTCTGTTTTTCAGTTTGCCACAAGCCATGTCGGGGGCATGGCAAACATATGGGGAAAAAGTGCTGTGGTCACATGACCTTCATGCAACATATATTGTGTGGTGGGAAACAAACTCTCATCCCCTGAAACACTGTGGTGGAAGCTTCTCCATGGTTGTATATCCTGTGTGTCTCTATGGACTCGCTCCCCCCGCAACCCTGCACAGATAACCGGGAATAGATGATGGATGGATGGACTTAAAAACTTGCTGCTAAAATTGCAGCGAACAGTGGTTCTACAAAGTGTGACCTTCCTTCCACCTCCAAATTACTCACTACTCTGTCTGATCAACGTTTAAACTCCCAATAAAATATAATGAAGATTGTGGTTGTAAGTGTGAGAATGTTTAAGCGGCATTGATATTAATACTGGTCAACTTTTCTGATTAAAATATGAAGATATCCTTATAGTTTTTTTGTTTGTTTTTTTATAGCAACAGTTAATGTAGTCTCTGGAAAAACAGTATTATTTTGTCATTTCCCACAGTGGATTCTGATGACGCGATGGGAGGCAACACAAGCATCTTGTCCTCCCCACCGCCCCCATCGGCTGGCCCGTATGGAAAGGAGATCGGCAGCACACCCCCACAGTCTCCCTCTGTGTCCACCGCCCTGTCAGGAGCTGGGTACAAAACATCACGTTTTAGTCTGTGGTGTTTTTACTGACTCGTGGGTTTTTTTGTTTTTTGTTTTTTTTTAACCCTGCCCTCTTCCCTTGTAGCTCTCCATGTTCAGGTAGTGAGGTGATGGGGCTCCAGGTGGACTACTGGACCTGGCAAGGCTCGGAGAAGAAGAAAGAGGGCGAGAAGAGGGATGTGGGATTGAAGAACACCCTTAAGTGCAACTTCCGGTCGCTACAAGTCAGCCGCCTGCCCTGCGGAGGGGAACTCACTCCTCCACCCAGTATGGCCATGACTGTGGTCACCAAAGAGAAGAACAAGAAAGGTACGCTCATCTAATGTAGCTGACCTATAGGTGATTGGCAGCACTTAATTTAGCTATTTAAGCTCGACTTTAGGCCTAACTTTACACACAAAAATAAAGGTATGCTCTCTTTCGACACACAATTGTGCTCTTAAAGTGATCCAACCAATTTAGCTACGGTTATCTGTATCTTCCCAGCACTAGAGGGTGGTTAGCAAGCTCCGTTTTGAAAATAAGACACCTTTTAGATTTTATTCCTCTACAGTTTTGCATCAGATGGCTTTACAAGCCAAAGAGGGCCTGTGTTGCAGCTTAATTCACTTTATTTTGACATGATGCGTGTAATTTACTTGGTTCACTTGTAACAAAGTTTAGTCTCTGTTTTCCAAACTGAGTGTAATGAACCAACCTTTGTGACAGGTGAGATGCTGAGTTTGGAAACATGTTCTGACTGAGCTCACGCTTTCTACCTTCTCAGTGATTTTTCTCAGCAAGAAGCCCAAGGAGAAAGAGCTGGACTCTAAGAGCCAAGTGATCGATGGTATCAGCAGGTTGATCTGCACAGCCAAGCACCAACACACTATGCTGAGAGGTACGTTACACGAGGCTGCACTGCCATCTGTTGTTCATTTTACGCAATAACAGCAGAGTAACTCGCAAGTCTTCTCCATATCCAATGCATTTTTCTCACAACTCTTTGGTCTTTATAGTCAACATTGATGGCGTGGAGTGGAATGATGTGAAGTTTTTCCAGCTCGCTGCCCAGTGGCCAACACATGTCAAGCACTTCCCGGTGGGAATCTTTGGTTACACGAAGCCGGTGTGACCCACCACCGCCGTCCGGTCAAGCACCAGACTCTCAGCTGCACTTGTCTTACCCAGAGGGCAAAGAGAATTACACAGAAACCCAACAGGCCCCCGAAAGTAAAAAGTAAAAGTTTTCCTGTGGAAATATTACAGACTCACAACCACGTGTTCATTATACAATTCATGTCGTTTGATGTTTTTGATGTTGTTGGGTGTTGCTGTTTTGGTTTTTCTTTCTTTCTTTCTTTCTTTCTTTCTTTCTTTCTTTCTTTTTTTACACACTACAAAAAGAACAATTTTGTAAGATTTGTGGATATTTTGAGGTTTTCAACAAATTGCCACATTTCAGTAATGGCAGCTGTGTTTGCACTTTGATTTTGTTAAACATTTTATTATTTCTGTGAAATCCTACATTTATTGTTACTCTATAGACAACGGAGGAGTGTGACGGTGACGTGCAGTGGCGTGCGTGAGACTGTTACAGACTGTGTTTGTGTTTGTTGTTGAAAGTTGGAATATTGCTGTGAATCTAGATGGAATCCTTCTCTTCTAACTCGGCTTTCTTACTTGTCCCTTTAATTTTTTGGAAAACTTTTATAGGAAGAAGCGCAAAGTTCTTGTTGCCTTGTTGCTTTGAAGCACACTAAAGCAAATCAAGACAAAAACAGACATTGGAAGGTAGCTATAATGAATGTAGCTATGTTATATTTGTAACCTGTCAGCATTGGTGAGTGCATTCAGACTGTACAGTAACAAGCACTTAGAAGCAGGGTAAACAGAACGTTATTTTAACTCTGAACAGCTAAACACCAAATTTAGTTGCAGCTGAACGACTCGTCTTGTAGTTTCCAGACGGGGGTTTCAATTTAGCTTTCTCTGGCCCATTTCAGGATGTAAAAGCATTTATCTGGTAATCCTAACTACCCTGCGTTCGACTAGATGTACTGAGCTAACCTGCAGTAATTTAGCTAATGCTGGACTGTGCAGTGATGTGCCAAAGCTGGTTTTACAGACTGTTCGCAAGAGCTCTTTCTTTAGCCAAACTTCAAATTGTGTGATACTCAAAGCTGAAACTGTGCATTTAATGCGTCTGTGGTCCCTGTGGAGATCAGTATTAATATTACTGAGTTACTAATTTAGACTTATATAAGTGTTAACACTCCATATTTGGTCAAATGTCAATTTAGATGGGTGCATGTCCTAACCAAGCAGTGTCAGTTGTGTTTTTGGAGAAATACTGCAAGGATCAGGGGTTTAGTGTTGCGTGAGGGAGAATTATACAGTGCCAAGTATTCGTACTCAAACTTATTCACATCACGCTACAACCACGAACTTCATTGTATTTTACTCGAAGTCGTCCCAGATTCCTCTGCATTTAGTTCCCCATCCATCTTCTCTGGCCTTGCTAAAGGAACGCATCCCCACAGAATGATGCTGCCACCACCATTCTAACACATGAATATGGTTTGATCAGATCCGTTTCTTGGTTACCGTAGCAAAATAAACAGGGTCGTCCTGCTGGAAGGTGAGTCTCCGCCACCTTCTAACAGGTTGACTTTGACCAGCTTTCCTCTCCCTGGTGAAGAAAAGCATCCCCAGAGTACAATGCTGCCACCACCATGTGTCACAATGGAGATGGTGTGCTCACAGTTAGCCAAAAAAGGGATTTTGAACTTTCTTCCATGTTTCCCAGTGTACATAGCTGTTTTGTGCACTCTTCCATAAAGGTCAAATTTCTCTTAACAGAGTTTACCACCTGAGCTTCAGCTCGTCCAATTACTCCACATCTTATTTAGGGGTGTTTGAATACAAATAAATACCATATTTGTAACATAAAAACAAATTTGTTACATTGAAGTTTGCGGCTGTAACGTGGCAAAAATGTGATCAAGTTTATGTAAAGCACTGTAAATAAAAGTTCACTTTTCTGACTTGAACAATGCTTTGACTGTAGTTTTGAGCACTGTGCAAGTGTTCAGTTGCTTTTTAAAGTTCTGATAAACCTACAGAGTTTGGCCAGCTGTCCAAGTCCACCGCCTTTGTGTCTGCATTGGTGTGCTGCAACGTTCAATGGTACTCCCTGAATAGCGTTATGTGAAAACTTTTGCAATAGGAAAACCTTTTTTGGACAAAGGGCCTTCTGTTTGAGTTTGCTTTTTATAAAGTGAAGACTTTAAAGCTTTGATAGGCTGGCTTTTTTTTTTTTTTTTTTTTTTAATTACTGTATATAAATATTTACAGGATATAATATTGTGAATCACAAACCACCCCGCTTCCCCTCCACTAAATTGAAAGCACAATTAGTGAACTTTTATTTCTTGACATGAATGCCAAATATATTTCCAGAACTCCTAACTATGAAGTCAACAATGCAAACACTGTTGTGTTATTTCTCATACATTTCCCTAACTTTGTAATGCACTTTCATGTGGTTTTATACACATAGTAACTCTAATTGGGACACACTTTAGCTTAAAGTGTTTGAGATGTTATATTTGAAATGGAAACCACTACCTATATGTACAGTCAAGAGAAGTTTTCTTTCTTTCATAGGGATTGTGTGTTGATGGGCTAAAGTTCCCTGATGTTTTGCCACTTAATTCTAACACCCCATCAACCCCCAGTTGTCCGTCTCTCCCTGTAACCTGCTTATTGAAGGAGTCAGTATTGACTCTCAGTCAGGAATCCAGCTACTTCCTCAGTTTCGCTCTTTTGAGGGAACCAGCCACATGGGTTAATCCCTTTCTAATACTTAGAAGAAAATTATAATCCTATTTCAGTGTATTATTTAACCTCAGTTTACCCCCCCCACTCCCCCAATTCTAGAGGTAGCATATGGGTGTTTTACAAGGCTGGATCAATGAGCAGGCATGCTCACTCTGTTACCACAATTTGGCAAAATAACCTTAAACTATCAGTGTTATGCTTACAAAACAGGTCAGAATCCAGTTAAACCATGCCATCTCATTGCTCCTGTTACTTGAACTACCACCCAGTGTCTTTGCACAAACCCTATTTTAGATGACATGACAGTATTTTTAAATTTACCACTAAAAAATATGGGTTACTCTGCATGTTTTATTATAGATGTAAATATGTTTTGGATTTTTTATATTGTTTTTTTTTTTTTCTTTCCATGCTCTTACAAACAGTTGTGTTTAATAAAATTTTTAATCTTCCGTACAAGCAGCTCGTCTTTAATCGGTTTTTTTTTCTTCCAGCGAAATCACAGGCGAACCCCATCACCTCCAGTCCAAACATCAACAGAGTAATTTTGTGTTAGTTAGCGGAGATCGAGGGCAGGTTGACGTAGCTCTTCATCGGAGGTAGCGGTTTAATCTTCCGCCCCGCCCAGCCTCCTTTCCTCTTCCACAAGCCGCTGGACGGGCGGATGCCGAGCCAGCGGTTGCGACCGGCTTTGCCAATGATCCGTTTGTTGTGGTCGATGTTTGACACGCGACCCACCGTGACCATACAGGTCTCCAACACCTGTGTGTACCAAAAGGGCAACGTTGAGTTCACAGCAGAAAATTGCATTAAAATTTGCTATTTAAAAAGATAAAGTAGTTCCACCTCACCTGAACCTGCTGCTTCGAAGGGAGCTGAACAATTGCAGTCCCGTTTACTTTACGCAGCAAAACGCCACTTGTGCCTGAAAACCAGATGAACCAAATTTAAATGATTATGTTTTAAATATTGTGAGGTTTGCATCATTAATAGTTTGGGTAGCACCACTAGCCCCTACTTCCCAACAATCCACCAGTTACTTTCTAAAACATATAACTTACCTGAATTTACTGATCAAACCCCAGAACTGTAATAGAACCTAACGGTTACTTTCTGGAGCTTTCCTGAAACTTTATCGTAACTATCCCAGAACATTCATAAAATCCAATAGTTACCTTCCCTAAACGTTTATTAAACTTTACAGTTAATTTCTGGAGATTTATGGTGACATTCTTGGCAATTGTTACTTTCTCAGTATTGCAACTTAAAGGTTATTTTCACAACCTTTCCTAGAACATCTATGAAACATGATGGTTACCTTCCCTGAACCTTCATGGAACTTAAGAACTACTTTCAGATACGTTCATGAAACTTTATAGTTACAAACTAAAACTTTCCTGAAACCAAATTGTTTCTTTTTATATCTTGATTATTACTTTCAACTAACAGTCATAGAACCTGATGGTTAACTTCCTTGTACTTCCATGAAGCTTTATGGTTTCATTCCTGAAAGTTCATTTATTTTCTCAGTACAGTTATGTAATTTGATACTACTTTCTGGAACTTCTATAGAACATCATTGTTACTTTCCCTGAAAACGTACAGAACCTGACTCCTACATTCCCTGAATTTTCATGGAACTTTATAGTTGCATTCTGAAACTTTGGTTACTTTTTAGAACTTTCTAGGAACATAACTTACTTTCTGTACCTTAATTATTACTTTAAACGAACATTCATCGAACATGATGGTGCCAGAACTTTCAATGAACTTTATAGTTACTTTTTGGAACATTCCTAAAACCTTTGAGGAACTTAAGTTACTGTACCATAATTTTCATAGAATTTGATTGCTACTTTATAAATGATTACTTCCCAAAATTTACCTGGGAACTTTTTGCAGCTTGGGTTACTTTCCTTGAACTTAGGTAACTTTTGTAGAAAGTAATTTCTGGGTTCTGGGAATGTACGCGCTATATTATGTAGTGCTACCAAAATGTAACAGAAACCAGAGTACCTGCAGCGCGTATGTACTCTGATCCTTTTCCTGGCTGTAGCTCCAGGTTGTTCACTAGTGTCCCCACAGGAAGAGCACCCAGTGGGTAAGCATCACCTTCATTTGCTGATACTGCAAAGAGTTTCCAAAATGTCAGTATTACCTAAAATGAGCCAAATGTCATCAACTATGTGAAGAATCAGAGAGGGTGTGGTTCAGACCTGCCATGCGTCCAATAACGCCAGATGTTTTAATGATGTCTCCAGCCTGCATTTTTTCTGTTGCAATGATCCATCTTTTCCGGTTGCCTCCTGCTACCAGAGCAATATCAGCAGACCTTTACACAAGAACAGAGAATTAAATGCAACTCTTCTCTTTTCCATTAAGTAGAATTCAGTGTGATGAAATGATCTCACCTGCATGGGTCGTAGCGCACCTCGACGACCTTTTCTTCAAAAGGCTGACCCTCTTTGTTGGGTTCATAGCGTAACCGCTGGAAGTCTACCCACCGGTACCTCTGTTTGTGGCCTCCACCAATGCCCCGCGTGCGAACCCTTCCTGTAAATAAATGACCAGGAAGTGTTTTACAAGCCTAAATCATGGAGTGAAGCGGGCCTTCGAGCAGAGGCTGAGTTTGATCTGTACAGAATATTTCAGACATTTGACCAAAATATTTGAAACAAGGCCCAGAAACTCTGTTATTACATACGACCAACAACGGACCATCAAGCTTCAAAATGAGTTTTCATGTACAGCGAAAAAATAACTCTTCCAGGTGTTTAGCACTTCAAAGAAGCTGTCTTCATCAACCTTAACCAGTTCTGTTCCGAAGTTTACAAGAACTCATAATTTATTTAAATCAGTTTTTCTTTGTTCTGACCTAAAAACATAGTATACAACTTTATGTGTTAAAAACAGGGGTCCAGGCCACAGATGTGAATTAATTGTGGTCAAAGAGCAAATGTCCCTTTGCAAGTTCCACTTCAACCACGCATTTTGTAACCATCCAGAAGTTTTCGACACAATTCTGGCTGAATATTTGACCTTTTTTTTTTTTTTTTTTTTAAGAAATTGGACGGTTCAGTTCCAGTAACTGGTTTCCTGACACAGACCTGGCTTTTTATGGATAGTTCACACATTTTCAACAGGGTTAATGTCAGTGACTTAATGTCAAGCCTGTTTTCCATTCAAAAATCAGTTTTGATGTGTGTTTGGGATCATTGCTGTGATGGAACACCCAAGTATGTCTAGGTTTCAACCATCTGATCAAAAAATAAAATCTCTGCAATTAAAGGAAACTGGTTACGATGTTAAATAATTACAAAGGCTCAAGCCTACAATAAACTGGAAACAGCTGGAACAGCACCATCACTGACCACTTTGAAGCCAACGTAGTCAAAGAGTCAAAACTCTACATCTTTTAGTTTGATGGAATTTATGGGGCAATCCAAACGTTTTCTGGAGAAAGGTTTAATGATTTATTGAAGTATGTTTGGAGGAGTCGAGGCAAGCCTTTCAAATCTACTGTACCAACTGTCAAGCATGGTAGGGGCAGTATCATGCTAAGGACCTGTTTATGTGCCTGTAGTACAGCTGAATCGCACTAAGTGGATGGAATAACAAGTAATTCATCAACTAGATGGTGGAAACATAACCTAAATCAAAGCTAGTTTCAGAATGGATAGAGCAGGCTAACTTTGAGCTTCTGGAATACCCTCAACCCAACACCAAAACATAAGTACTGTGCTGAAAGACTTTTCAAATGACTTAAACATTCTAGGGGGAGGGGGGCTAGATACAGAAAATTAAAGTAAAGATCACATTACCCTTCAGTCTTACCTGTATGATCTCTCCCTCCAGTCTTTTTCATCCCCATTGGCTTTATGGTGTACTTGTCCATCTGCTTCCATAATGTCCTATTCTGCTCCAGAGAGGCTGTGGTCAAGAAGCCTCTGTACTGACTGACTGCATTGGGTACCTGAGTTCCCAGCTTCAGCTGTGCAACTGCCTACAAATAGAAAAAGGAGACGCACAACTCGCTTGGTGGCTGCATGGCTGCAGGTTAACTCTGGCTGTAACAGGCAGGGAGTATTTATTTACCTGTGAGGAGAGCAGAGCAGGCTGGGAGAGAGTCAGGGAGCGCAGAGCTCGGGTTAAACATGACAACACCATGACAGCTGCAAAAAAAAAACCCCAAAAACATCATTAAAATACACAAATACAGTCCCTATAAGGAAACTTTTTGAGTGCATACTTTTAAATAAAAGACAAGAAAAATAATCACGCACACTTATACCTAATCGCAAATTAGAGAGACCAGTTCACCTGTCATGTCAGTCAAACAGTCATGTTTTTGGACTGTGGGAGGAAGTTGGAGTACCCAGAGAGCGCTGGGAGGAAACATGCAAGCTCTATGCATAAAGACCCCAGGCCTGGAATCAAACCCATGACCTTTTTGAGTGCTACCAACTGATCCACTGTGAAGACTGCCTTATAGTCCAACAATATAAATCCTCCTCTGGAGGTTTGGAGAAATATTCCCATAAACACGCTCCTAAACCTCGTGGACAGACCACCATGAAGAGCCGAAGCAGCTACGGGTGGAGATATTTCACAGTAAAGCAGAAGTATTATCAATGGGATGTGATTAGGATTAGGTTAGGGCGTCTGTTAAAGTCGGCGTCTCTTTTGGTAACGTAAGCTACATGCTTTTGCAGGTATTTATTTATAAACTACTGCAATATTTCTCCAAACTTCGGCTCGTTTTACTTTTCATGCCTGTAATTTTTTTTTTAAATCAGAAAAACACGTTAACAACACTTATAGCAGGCTAAATTTATATTTTATTGTATTTCGAAAACAGTTATGACAACTACTTTTCCTAAAACTTACCGACACAGGTTAGAGCTCCACACTGACTTCCTCTTGCTTTCTGCTGTTTTTCGCTCGGGTTTCTCGGGGATGTCGAGTTAAACCTCACACATAACCCAAAACAACATTAACGTCCAGCCTATGTTTTTAGTCTTTTTAATTATTTCATCCTGAAATTTTGCTCGACGCCCTTCACAGTCCTGCATGCGACGTCGCGCACTAATGACGCAAGTGAAAGCGTCGGAAAAAAAAAAAAAAAAAAAAAAAAAAAAAATCGGTTAATTTTGTACCGTACTTAGTTGGCCTATTGTCATAAGTCCATGTCGCTCTCTGTTCAGCTATATATAAATATTCTTCATAACATCGAGAAGTCTACTATGCTGTAGTTTGGTAATGAGGCGCTGGTGCGTTCCTTATTCTTCAGCCGGGGGATGACTCGGGCAGAGGTGATGCCGAAGCGGAATGGGAGGAGTTTCCCTCTTAAATGGAGATTACAGGCTTCCAAAGCGATCTGAGTTGGCTTCTTCATTCACCGCTGACAACCTAACAGAGCAATAATGAAATAGGCCTATGAACTACCACAGACCTCTCACACTGACAGCAAATAAGTATTGGGAAGAGGACAGGATTGGAGGTAATCTAAACACCTCCTGATATTCTGCAGTGCCTTTGGGTTTCAGTGTGCCACCTCAAGATTGGAGGCTTTGAAAACTTTCTTTAGGCTTCCCTGCCTGGTTAATACACACCCTGGGTTGAAAGTTATCATATTCTATCATGTATTTTCACAGATATTGTATAAAGCAGTCAACCGCGCAATGATGCCCCGACTGTTGCACTATTTGACCACGCTTGCCGTGCCGGGTGATGAATAGTGCGTCATCCACTGTTTGAACGTTGAATTTTCTACTCCGCCACGAGGAGGCAGCATTGCGCTGTTGTGTCCGGAAGATGTGGGCTTCAGCGTATTCACGAAAAATAAAACCTCATGCTTCTTCTATAGCAATACAAAGAGTCCATGTTCTACAATATGTTATTCTGATCTCAGTTACATCTCTGCCACAGAGGAAGCTCTGAAACTGATGAACTGTACAAAATTTCTATGAGAAGGTTTAGGAACATTAGTAAACATGTCAGAGGACTGTTTTTTCTTTATTAATAACTAAACTGAATATGGTGTGCAAGATGTTATAAAGTACAATGTTGTTAAAAGTGCTATTTTGATATGTAGGATCAAGCAGGATAAAAGGTTAAATCTCCCTGTTTAAACTGCCCAGCAATGTTCTTGAAGTTTATAAAAAGGTGAAATACCTTGGTCATTTTATTACTAATCAAATGAATGATGATGATGATATGTATAGACAGTGTTGTAAGCTCTATATAAGTTTAGCTTTTGTTCAGTACCGGTAAAAGTGGCTTTGTTTAAAGCATATTGCATACCATTTCTGTACAGCTCAGTTGTGGTCATCTTACAAACAATTAAGCATGCAGAAGCTGCATGTTGCATACAGTGATGCGTTGACATCCTCCTTAAAATACCCAGATGAGGGGGTGCCAGTCAGATGTTTGTAGCTGTGGGTGTTTGCACGTATAAAGCTTTGATAAGAAGGTTGATGTTCACGTTTGAAGAGAGACTAACAGCATTTTAGCGGTGAGTTGTTGCTGTTTCTCATCCAATCTGGTTTAAGTGTTTGCATTTGAACTGATTTCTTTTCAGTAAGATTTTATTTATACAATGCTTTTTTTTTTTTTTTTTTTTTTTTTTGCTTTTTTTTTTTTTTTTTTTTTACTTTTAATGTGTTTTTATATTTTTATTGTGATTTAAGTCTTATGTTAATTTTAACTTGTGTAACCACAGACTTAAAGTCTGCAAATAAAGACTGAGTTGAATATCAAAGATAGCCTATGGTAAGACCAAATGCTGTGTTCAAATCTAATTTCACCAATGAGAAAAAAGCTATCTAAACCAACTCAGCCCTATGTGAAAAGTAATCACCTCCTAAACCTAAATGGTAATGAATCTTTCATATTGCAGTGGAGGTATTTTGGTTCACTCTTCCTTGGAGAATTGTTTTAACTAAGCCACACTGGAGAGCATTAGTGGCCTGCCTGAAGTCATGCCACCAGATCCCAATTGGATTTATGTCCAGACTTTGACTAGGCCATGCCAAAGCCTATTTTTCAGAGACATTCAGTGGTGGACATCCTGGTGGACTTTGGATGATTGTTCTGCTGCATAATCCAAGTGATCTTGATGTGAGATGAGTGTGAGTCCTTCTTGGTCAGCAGTGGTTTTGACCTTGGACCTCTCCCATAAAAGCAATCTTTGCCCAGGCAGAAATCATAATATGAACAATGATCTCCTGGATGAATTGTAAGTGCGCTTTTGGAATAATTTCAGTTGGCTTATCACTCCTGGGAAAGTTCTCCCTTTGCGGATAATAGCTTTCAGTATGCGACCCTTAGAAAAAGCCTTAAAAATGGCTTTGTAACCACTTTCAGACTTGACAGTTGTCAGTGACTTTAATTCTCATCTGTTCTTAAATATCTTTGGAACGGGGCATATATTGAGATTTTTTGCCCTATTTCATGTTGTCAGACAGATTATGTTTAGGTGATTTCCTGATTCTAAGTGAGGCGAATGAAACTGAAGCAAGTTTTCAAAAAATGTGGTTATTCACAAGTAATTCTTGATTTAACAAGGATGAAATCATTTTTTCACATGGGGTCAGGTCAATTTGGATATCCCTTTTTCCTTCAAGGTGAAATTATTATTATTATTATTATTTGAAAACAGCTTTCTGTATTTATTCAGGTTCTTCAGTCTGACATGATCATTAGTTTGATGATCTGAAACAACTAAATGGGAAGGAAAAAAAGCAAAAAACAGAAGAAATGTGTAAATGGAAGAATTATTTTTCCCACCATTGAACACACGTAATAAACAAAATAACCAAAAAATAAATAAATAAATAAAACAACAAATGTGAAAACATTACAGATTCAACTATCTTTAAGGAGCTACTGTAAACCAGCACTACTGGGGCTGAAGACCAAGTAATAGAAATATCCTGTATTGTCTCTCAGTGGGGGGGATTTTGTTTGATTAACAACAATTTATGTTTTTAAAAAGTAAAAACAAATTAAAATGGGCAAATACTTTGTCACAGCACTGTAGCTATGAATGTTTTCCTCATCTACCTTGTGTATTGATCAACCTCTCCTGTATGAATTCAAGTTCTTTTGTGAGCCCAAAGCAGCTGCAAAGACAAAGACTGCTTGTCCCTTGGGCCGGCCCTGGTTAAAAGCGCTCATAAACAAGGACACTATGCATTAAAGAACGGAAAAGCACATAATAACAGCAAAAAATAATGGAATAAAACTGTTTCCAAATGAGCAAACATGCCTTTTAAAATTAGTTTGTGTCCACCACAATAACCTGATTCATGCATGCTGTCAGAAAACATTCATAAATGATTGTGTTACATAAAGTTAGTCAACACTTTGAGGGATTCAAAAATGTATGACATGTTGGGTTGATTTCCAAACTTGATGGCATAATTGAGGCTCAGTCGATATAATTATCCAACAAATCCTTATGTGTCTAATGCAGAAGAGTATTAGGGTCTCTGAAAAACAATAAAAAAGAATTCTGTTTTTAGTCTCAGAATTGTGAGGGAGGAAAAAAGTCAGAATTTTGACTTTAATCTGAAAATTCGGACTTTTTTTTCTCTGAGATTAAAGTCAGATTTCTATAAAATGTAATTGAGATTTTCAACTGATGGAATTGTAAATTCTGTCTTTTCTCTCAGAATTTTTTTTATTTTATTTATTTATTTTTGTTGTTGTTCAGTGGCACTAATACTCATCTGTAGACTGATTTTTCCACAGTTTCAGGGAAGAAAACAAAACATGACGTCACTGCAAGCAACACGAGCCGCAGAGGCTTGTGGGAAATTTTTGTTGCGTTGGAGACATTTTGGATCTGAAAGGGGGCTGAGCTAGCCGTCAGTCCCAGCTCTCGGTAAGTGGAAAGAGAACGGTATAACGACGGAAACTTAAATCCTGGGTGGTGTTTGTTTCAGGGAGTGTTTGAGTGGCGTCCGTTAAAGCCATGATGTGTATAGCCAATCGAGCTGAGGCTGATAATAGTTAGAATTCGCAGCAAATAGACAGGGAGTGGTGAAGCGAAGCTAGCCACCGGTTAGCCAGCCAGACACCAAGCGGAGCAGCAAGCTGCATCAGATGACTTTATTTTGTGAAGTTCGCTGTAACAATACGATTTTCCATTGGAAAAAAAAAAAAAAAAAAAAAAAAATCAAACTTAGGTTGTAAAACCAAACTACGTGTATATTACGGCATTTTACACGGGAAGAAGTTGGTTAAACGTTGCAAAATTAAGACTCGTTTGTGATCCACGACGCTTCGTTTTGTTGTTTTTATTCCTGAGTCCGATTATAATTCACTGTTTCTACTGCTCTGCACTTTGATGCAATTTTATGGCTTCAAAAATACTTCTTTTTTTTTGCCACGTCAGTGTCGTTTGGAGTCGTAAACATGTAACTATCTCGACATCACATAAAATAATAAACATAGTAAGGTTTAGTTGTTACTCATTTCTTTGAGGCTGGTGTTGGGGGCGGACTGTGGTCGGACGTATTTAAAGGTAAAGTCAGTGGAGTGATGGATGACTGGATGGCTCTGCCACACCCTCCTGCATGCCTGTCTCTGCTTTGTGTCTGACAGCGGTACCGATTATGGTGGTTCAATGTTTACGCAAGAAATGGAGAGAAATGATGCGACCAGGTTGTCTGGAAATGCATCTTTATGGACATAAACCAGTGCTTTGTGTTTGACCTCAGTAGGCACTCACTGCAGCATTTATTATTTAAATTTGAACAAAAAAATAGTGCACCATAAATCAATTTCGATTGGCATGCTAAATATATTAAAAAAAAAAAAAAAAAAAAAAAATCAGAATTTGACCCCATATTTATCCAATGTATCAAAACTGAAGTCCTGTATTTTTTTAGCCTGTCCTCTGATGGACTTTCTTTCTTAGCTTCAAAAAATTAGATTTGATGCTTAAATGGGGATGAGCTTTTAAGTTCTTAATTTTGCTTTTAATTTAAAACCACTAAATCTGTCCAAAGAAACTCCCACAGAAGGCTTGATCTGTTTATCTCTAGGGTCAAGTATACCATAATCAGCAGCCTCACTAAGTTCAAATTCCCTTTTGTGTACCAATTTCAGTGTAACTGTTGTAAATAAGCACTGTTTGAGGTGATTATATAGCGAAATGAAGAGAACTGATTAACGTTGGCCAAAAGCTGCTACAAGTGTAATTCTTTGGCCTTTTTTTTTTTTTTTTTTTTTTTTTAAAGATGTCAAATAATATAAACACAAATAAGATCTCTGGGTGTGCAGACAAACTAATGGGTCAGATTCCACTCCGACTCTTCTCTTCATTAAGTCGTCTTATCTTACTGGGGATGCACAAATATAGAAAGTGTTGCAGTGGCGATATCAGTCACGATAAATGCCTATTTCCTTCTCTTTTCACTTTGTGCCCTTTGACATTTTTGACATCTGCTGCCTCGAGACTCTGTCCAACTTGCTAAATACTGCATCAGTATGAAAATTACGAGTTCATAACACTTGGACTAAATCAGCCAACAATTACCGCACCAAACAGCCCTTTGGGTTATGAACAATGCACAGACTGATATTGCGATGATGATATATTCGCAATATATTGCACAGCCTTACTTCCTCCCCCCTCCCCTATCAATTAATCAAAACCTAAGATTGATAATTTTCTGTCTATAAATACATCAACTTTTATGCACTTTTTTTCGTTAAATAAAAATCACATACTGTACGTGTTGGGGACATATGCTTAGATGCAAAAATAGGATTCTTTTATGTCTTCAAAGAACCAGCAGCACATTTCTCTCTTTAAGGAGTTGTAGTCTGAGAGAAAAAAAAAAAATCGCCATCAACCGATCTCAAAGAAAACCAGAAATCGGTGTTGGCCAGCAGTACACATGTACTGCTAAACACTGCGCAATAATTTAATTCAGTTATGTTTTGAAGCTTTTCTTGAGAGAATTCATAGATTGTACCAAATATGCCTAAACTCTAATGTAGAGCTTAATACATATTAGAAACACTCAAGTGGAGTCACTGAAGTTATCCACAAAGCTTAGTGTTGCACTGCCAGTGTTTTCAACGCGATCGTGTGAATGTTGTTTAGGACAGATGGGTTGTAAAAGCGGCTTCCTGCGATGCTTACAGCGGTATTCTTTGCTTGAGAATATGGCTGAAAATGTGCTTCTTTGTTTTTTCTTCCCCCACCATAAGAGAGGGAACGCTGTGAAGTTTTGTTCTCGTCTGAGCCTGTTTGGTGTCATTGAGGTTATTCCATAATGTCTGAGTATGGAGGAGAGCTGCATGGCTCCCTCCCCCACCCAACCTGCTCCTCTGCGCTCGTCTGTTTTCATCCTGCTGAGGGCGGGCCCGTCTCCTAATGTACACCCTTAGCTGATGCTGCTTGTTCTGACGAAGCAGTGGGAAGGTCACAGTCATCCTGCAGGCAGCTCGCTTTCTCCTCCTCCCTCTCTTCCTCTGCAGCATCATCATCTCATTACAGTCTCGTTTTATTCCCATTTCTGTCCTGCAGATTTTTTTTTTTTTTCTTTTTTTTTTTTTTTTTTTTTTTTTTTTTTTTTTTTTTTTTTTTTGCATCTTACAGTGAAATTCTTTGGATTTTACTGGCGTAGGTTTTTAGCAGGAGAAAGTGGCAGAATTTTCTCACCTTTTCGTCAGTCTGCAGATGAGGCCTCCACCAGTGAAACAAAGGTTAGGTTTGGGTTGTTGTTTTTTGTTTTGTTTTTTTTGAGCAAACAATAGATGGTTGAGCTTCTTGCAGACTTTTAGTGAAACTCATTCAGACTGCAGTATTGATGGGGCTTTTGTCTAAATGCTTTATTCCTATTTTATCATGATGCATCAAAAATAAAAGGCCGTTTGTGAAGAAATAGACAGAATATTGTATCTGGTGTGAAGTGCATTAACATCTGTCAGGCACCATGTTTGTTTCTGTGCTGTTCGCGTGTTAAAAATGCACGCCAGTTAGCTTTGCAAGTAAGTGCTCCAACAGCGTTTCCTGTCGGTTTCTAAAGATGGATGATGGGTTGAGTTTCTTATTTCCAACCAGAGGTCAGAAGAGTAAAGAGTTGGAAAACCAAACACCATAGGATTTTAATGCATCTCGAGGTTTTTTCTTAGCTTACTTCAGCAGCCGTTTTTGTCCGTTATTTGAGTTTTTTCCTGATTTCTTGATTCTCAATGTCCTCCTTAAGATTTATTTGTCTTTAGGAATAGTTGAAAGTTACAAATTAATTGAATGGCAGCCTCTTTAAAGTACAAACATCGTGGCTTTTGGACTTTGTCTCACCTCTTTAAAGACTCGGCAAACATTAACTTCCTCTCTCTGAGGAAAGGAAGTGTTTGGAACAGGTGTTTGGAGTGTTTTAGCTGAGATGAAAGCGTACGTCTTTATGAGCTAATGCGCCTCCTCGGTTAGTCAGTGCTTTTATCCATACAGGTGCCTGACAGCCGAGCTGACACTCAGAGTTGCTCTAAAGGGTAACAAGCTGTGTGATCTGTGAATGTTCCTGATCATTCAGTGGGAAGCTTGGAGCTTTGAAGCCAGGGCTAATAAGAGAGAGATGCTAGGCTCCTATCATCCTTGGTTTGACTTTAGACTTTTGGATGCAAAGTTAATATGACTAATGCAGCTGAAGACAATGAATTCGCTGTTATTTATTTTACTATGCAAACTTAAGTCAATCTTGATTCTTTTTGAAGCATTTGCTTAAAGAAATTAGACTGTCAGCTGATTCTGCTTTACATATTTTTACCGAGTTGGTTCACAAATTCTTGTTTTTATTTGGGCACAGCTCACTGTGAACTTAAGGGGTTTTTTTGTGTGTTTTGCACACAAATATTTGCATATTATGACAGCTTTTGCAAAATAACATGTAGCATGCATTCTTTGATATACAGTTTTCAATTCATTCCTTATCAAAACACATCGATAGTCTAACCATAATAAGCAGAAAATAAAGCTACATCAAAAATATTGGTTTTCTATGAAATGGTAGGTAAAAGACATACATGTTACTGTTGTAATTAGGATTAGGGTAACTGGGTACCACCAAGACCAGTCACAGCAGAGCAGAAATTGTCAAGCCAATATTTTCAGGACATGTTCTTCAAATGATCCTGAATATTTGATTCATTTCAGTTTATGGTCTATCTCAAAGTTTGTCTCTCCACTATTTCGTACATTTGTAGTTAAAGTTGTCTAATTCTGTTAGTCCAATCATATTTGAGTTGTATGAACGACTATGCAAAAAAGAAAAAATCAGTTTGCGGGAAAAAAAAATTCAAATTGAGCATCAAAACCTGCTGTGTGAACGTAGATTTAGATCTGGAGCTATGAAAAATTTGATATTGTTTTAAATATAGAGATGCTCTTCTAAGAATATTAAGAAAGCAAAAGTAAATTGTGATTGATTGAGAATTATCAGGGCTAGTCCCATTAGCTTGAAATTGTCTGTTACAGTTTGAACACCGGGGGGTGGGGGGTCACTTATGCTCATGGCTTTTCAAGGCAACGCAAAATATGCTGGGTTAGATAAAGATACGTTTTGAAGCTCAAAAATAACTTTCTAAAGCAATTTCTTTTTGAACATTTCTTCATAATGATGGTGTATTTAGCTTAAATTGGCTGGCTGGCGTGTTTTCATGGGAATTATTTTCCAGGATGTCAGGGCATGGCGGTGGGAAGTCCGCCAGCAGGGACCTGGCCAGGGCTGCACTTACTGAAACGGCAGCCGAGTGGTGTAACAGCGTCTTTCTTAAGATGTTATACGCTCCGCTTTTAACAGCTAACACAGCTTTAGTCGATGATTTGATGCGGCCTGCTTTTAATCAGTTTTAATCCGGTGTAGCGGAGAGTTCAGGCATTTACCAAGCAGCAGTAGCAGGTGTGTCAGAAAGTTTAGCTTTTATTTATTGATGTTATAAGCTTCATTTATGATTGCTCCCTAATACTTGATCGTTTTAAATGACTTCACCTGACAAGTGCCATGTATTTGTGTTTATGAGCCTTCTGCTTTCACTCGACATTGGTAGTTTACTTAGCATTAATCTCTGCTGCTCGCAGGCTTGTCCAGAGCTTCCAGCTGTTAGTAAATGGACACCAGTGGGATTCTGGGTAGTGATCACTTCCGCAGCTGCATAACTTTCAGTGGCCCACCAGCTGTTCACAGTTGCTGCTCTGCGTGCCTGTCAGGGATTCGTCATGACACAAATTAGCATGATGAACAGCTTCTGAGAGCGTGCCTTTGTGTTCACGTGAAACGGCATGCATAACAAGACATGATTACAGGACAGCAGAAGATGCTAAGATCTTGTCAGTGAGGGATGTTTTGCCGACCAAACGGGCTAAACTTCTCTGTTTTGCTTTTTGTTTCTGTTTGGTTTTTTTTTGTTGTTTTTTTTTTTTCATTTTGACAATTTTTCTCACATGCAGGAAAAAAAACGTATAAATAATGTTAACAATGAACAAATGCACTGATCTCCCATTTTAACCTGCCATCACCAATTTTAGCCAGTTCTAATTTCTCTCTAAGAACGATATTTGGCAGCATTTAAAGTATGTTTTTTTTCTCCTTCATGCTGTTCGCAGTCAATAAGTAGGCGAGACACCATATAAAAAGGGTTTTACTGTGTTAAAACAAAGCTAACATGATTTTAAAGTTAACATTTTAAATTGCCTTTAGCATTGTTTAACTTTGCTTTAACATGTTTATTTTCCTATTTTTTGATAAAGTCTCACCTTTTGTTTCAAAGTAGGTGGCTGAATGAACAGCTGACATAGATCCTTGTAGAATCTTCAATTCTTTCTGTTTCCTTCATTTTTTTCAGTTCAATTCAAAATACTTTATTCATCCCAAGGGAAATTAAATGTTGTCGTAACTCATATCATCCAACTATCTTCAAAGAGTGTTTGTGGATGGTGATGCACAAAGGATCTCCAATAGCAGTCAGTCTTGCAATGAATCTAAAGAGGTCTCTGACTGAAGACTATTACTGTATGACAGTCTCATGACTGTCATGACATGCTAACAGCTGAATTTCCAGGCAACGGAGACAATATTCCATAGTAACATGTTCAGGATGACACCATCAGTTGTTGGCAAGCTCTGCTAATCCACCTCATATGCTACTGCTGCTGCTCTTTAAATCTCTATCTGGTCGCGTGGTTAGAAAGCCGAGCAGAGAGACGTTGGAGTCTGGGATATAGTCCTTGCCCATTATGATCAATGGGAGAGACGGTTTGAACTTCTTCCTCCTCTCTCTGCTCTTTGGTCCTGCTCTGCATGAATGAAGCCTTCTTTTCAGCTCTTCTGGGATTTGGGGTCATAGTTCAGGTATTATTTAGGCTGGTCACTGATCAGAGTCGGTCAAGCTGAAAAACAACAGATTCCAGCAATGAGCCGGTTTCCTCGTGCTTCTCTCGTGAGTGATTGCAGCCATGAGTTGGCTTTTCTACTAAGTTTGTTGTATGCAATAAATTGTTATGCATTTGCAAAACTAAACACTAAAACAAAAACACAGGTGTGCACCATTAATTGCCCGGCGAGGCAATTGGTGCAAAAGGCAGGCATTGTTCTCGACACCATTTCGGCTGGTGTACCAGCCTCAAGAGCCTGTGTTCTGCATGTTCTCGATGTTCCCTGTTTCAGCACATGTGAATCAAAGTTAGCTGGCATGTTCCTGGGGAACTTGGTAACTTGCTGAGGAGCTAATTAAGTCATTTCAATCAGCTGTGTTGGAGCAGGAACACATCTAAAACACGCAGGACAAGGCTTGCAAAATAAATTTATCAATTAACCGCATGATAAATAAAATTGAGCTCGATCATTTCCATTCTGATGATATTTTTTGAAGGGCAATGTTGTTTACAGAGACATCATAATTTATTTTATTTATGGTTTTGGTTGTGTGTGGTTTTTATATCTCTTTTATTTATTGTTTTTGTTTTGTGGTGTTTTATTTTGGATATTTAAAACATTTTAAAAATTACTAAATAAATACAGAATATGGAAAAAATAGAAAAAAAATACATGATGAAAAAAGTAACAATAAAAAATTACTCAATAAATACAAAAAAATATTTATTTATTTTTTAAATTTATGAAATAAAGGCAACTAGTAAAACAATAAGGTTGGAAATAAAATGGAAAATTAAATAATCGTGATAATGTTACTAAATTGAAGTTTACTGGTATTTGAGAGGATGAACTTGCATTATTATGTCATTATCAGTATATCACTTAAAAATGATCTCAAAACAACAATATTATTGTTTATCACAATAATTTCTGGGATAATTTCATCCAGCAACACTTGTTATGGTTACAGGCCTTTGCAGGAGACTGGCCCTTGAGGACTGACTTGAACTGGGGCATGCTACTGAGAGCAGTAGATGCCCACATTGACAATGTGACTGGTAAAGACAACGGGGTTGTTTAGATGTCAAGATAAAATAAAAATGATCTTCAGTCAGTGAATCTGCAGAAAGTGATGATTTCCAGACTGTTTATTAGCCAGGAGGTGATCTGCTGTAGTCTCTGTTTATATCGTCTGCAGTTATTGGCGTAATGAACTTAGATCTCTCTGAAAGGTGACCCTTCTGGTGGCTTTGCCCTCCATTTATGAGGATGACTCCTCCCACGCCGCCTCATCACCACTTCCACACGAGTCCCCCCCAACCCCCCACCCGGTTGACTGCTCAGCAATGTGCTCATAAACTCAGTGATTACTTACTGTATCATCCTGGAGGGGTAAACCTCTCAGCTGTGTTTTCCGCAGGATCCCAGTTGCTTAGGCGTTTGGTTGTTTTCCACTGACTGTCGCCATCAGTAACGTTGCTCTTTGAGTCATAGTTAACCTTCAGACTGTTTGGGGGAAATGTCACATGGTTCATGCGCGCTCTACACGCCTGACATTTTTATTGAACACCGTGTCGAGGGAAGTCACAGAGGTCTGCTTTTTGCTGCTTTTTTTTTTTCTTCCTGCTGGACGTTTTGTTGGGTTTGTCATCTTGCATCTACAGACATTCGTGGCTGGCTGCGTTTGGATGCTGGGATCAGAAAGCATCCACACTGCAGCTCCGCTCCCAGCCACAGCTTGTTATAGATGCCGAATCCCAGTGGACTGCATATAGCATCCGATCTTCTGAGGGTGTGGCCCTTTATTCAACCCACACAGATATCAAATACACAAATCATGTAGATTAGTTTTAATTTCCCTGCTTATAGAATTTCATTCCTAATATATGCAGATGAGTTTCCTGCCGGTAAGAAATGCTGACCAACCGTGTGTCTCATATTTAGTGATTAGATAAGCTCGCTGCTCCAGGATGATCTGATTTCCAGAGCTCAGAAATGAGACGGTGTCGGTTAGCAGTGACAGAAAGATCCCCCCCCCCACACACACACACACACTGAGATCTTATTTCATGTTATGAAAATGAAAAAAAAGCATCATCTGCAAAAGATATTTGAACACAAAGCTGCATCAATTGATGAAAAGGAAATGAATGACTCAGTTTACATAAGCCAGACTATCTCAGATTCTGTTTTGTGAGTTTCTGCGTCACTCGAATACAGCTGAGTCATTGAAAGATCATCATGATAAGCAATGTTTTTTTATAGCTTCTCCTTTTAAGATTTGCCTCAGTTACACACATTTAGTTTAGTTGCCTGCCTTTATTTGTGTGCTCCAAACACAAAAAGAGATATAAGGAAGTATCAGTAATAAAAATCCTGTTTCCTACAGGATTTTCTTACTTGTTTGTATTTATATTTTTTTAACACATTATTCCAACTCAAGAGGAGAGGGGAATATAAATTTCAGAGTGAAATACATTAATCATTGTTTTAAATTCATTTATTATGGGTTATTTTAAGGTGTTTTCTGAACATTAAGATTGTTTGACATATTGACAGATTCAGACAAGAGTCTTCTTTTTAACACTTCAGGATAATTAAAGCATTTATGCGTTTTGAGGAGTCAGTAATGCCATCAAAGAGATCAGCAGAGGATATTTTTATTTCTTTTGGGGGAGAGCAGTAAAATGTCGGTGTTTGTGATACTCAGTAAAACACGTCGTTGTTAAAGTGTCTTCCCAGTTAGAGTGCTGCTGCAACATCAAATTTTGACTGTTTTTTTTAATGTGAATTTATCCAAGAATCATTTTAGAGCGCTTCAACCAGATAAGCTGCAGTTCCTCCTCTTTATCCAATTAGCCTATATTTGGTGTTGTCGATGACTCATCACAGCTCTGCAGCTTCAGCAGCATGAGACGGCTTCAGCTTTTCCAACAGCCTCATTGCACGTCTCTAGGAAAAACGGTCTAAAAGCCTCACAGGGGTTCTCAAAAAACAGATGACACATCTGCAGCCACTCTGCCTAAAATCTCTGGGTCTCTTGGCAGAGAAGGTCTGAATGCAGCTTATGTGAAATCGAATGTTGACATGCATTACATCCCGTTATTTTTCATTTCGCGTATTAGAAAATACCTTTGTTTCTCTGGAAAACGCAGAGCTCAGTGTACCCACTTCCTCTCCTACATGGGACCGACTGAGTGAGCAGACCATCCGCCCATTCCTCTTTTGTACTCGCTTGTCTTCGCCTATCTCCAGCAGTCATTGGTTGAGAGGCAGGGTACAGCCTGTCACCCAGTTCGTTACAGGGCAACACAGAGGCACAGGAGAAACCGCAGTGTGCACACTTACCCAAAGACCCCCCGGCTGGGATTCAGCGCAACCAACTGCTCCACCGTGCAGCCTCCATTAACAGCAAAGGGATAAAGTTAACGTATTTGAGTGTTTTTCAGCACGCTGCAGGGTGTGCCGCGGTGGAAATTTTTGTCCCTGATTTCAACAAATTGCTCTCAATTTCTCCGAAGCTTGCAGTCTTCTGGAAAAGTGTTTGTACTTACAACATCCTTTATCGTGTTTCCATTGCACTGGGCAACATAGCAGGTTGATATATTTCTAAAAAGAAAAAAAAAAAAAAAAAACACTTGATAGATGCTCAGGAAGCAGTTGTTGTCAGAAACCCTCCACGCATCACTTCATGGTTTCTAACATTAAGCTCATAATGCGATTAAAGATTCCACAACAGCTTTGTTTTAATTTAGTTTTAAAACTTACTAGCACTGAACGATATGAAGAATCACAGTCGTCATTGCTCTGTCAGTCTTTGCAATATCTGAGTCACAATCAACTGCGCAGATGCAATATTTGGTCAGTGATTCTGTATTATGAGCAATGTATTTAAACTCTGTGTGTTTTGTGGACTTGGAGAAGACGTCCGACTGTGTCCCAGGGGAAGTTCTGTGAGGAGTACTTCAGGAGAACATTTCAGCTGCAAGGCAAAGTGCTTTACATCATAAAAACATCGTGCACTCACCAATTATGGAACAAGCAAGAAACATTACACTTTGACAAACACCATCATCAAAATCATCAAGCAAATACACATAAAATATATTGATCCATGTTGAACTTACTGCTAATCAAAGGCAGCTCTAAACAGGTGGGTAGTTAGCCTTAGCCCATTTAAAGGAACTCAGTGTTGGGTACCTGTTAGGTCCCTGTACGAGCGGCGTTGGAGTTTGGTGAGTTGGGTTCATTTCCGGTGAGTTGGAGTCAACCAAGGTTGCCGTTTGTCACCGATTCTGTTCATAACTTTCATGGAGAGAAATTTTAGGAGCAGCCAAGGTGTTGAGGAGATAAACTTTGGTGGCCTCTGGAACGGGTCTTGATGTGGTCCTGTTGGCTTCATCAGACCTTCATCTGGAGCAGATTGCGGCCGGGATGAAAATCAGAACCTCCAAATCTGAGGAGGTTCAAGACCTTCTTGAGCCGGAATAAAAGGGTAGACTGTCTTCTCCAGGTTGCAGATGAGTTCCTGCCCCATGTGGAGGAGTTCAAGTATCTCTGGGTCTTGCTCTCAATTTACCAGTCGATCTACGTTCCTTTCCTCATCTTTGCTCACAAGCTTTGGGTAGTGACCGAAAGAACGAGATCGTGGGTACTAGCGACCGTAATGAGTTTCCTCCGCCGGAATTTATCCAAACTTTAATTTTAAACGTTTTTGTCTGTTCGCGTTGGAGTTGCACCTGTGACTTTGTTTCCACAGTTTTATTCTCTCTTCAATCTTGTTCAGGTTTCCTTGAGCCACAGAAAACATGTCGACGATGATGTACCCGCGGGAGGAGAAGCTCGAGAAGCTTTCCCAGGAGGAGATCATCTCCAACACAAAGCTGGTGATCCAAGGTCTGGAGGCTCTGAAGAACGAGCACAACTCCATCCTCCACAGCCTGCTGGAGACCATCAAGTGCCTGAAGAAGGATGAAGAGGCCAACCTAGTCCACGAGAAGTCCAACCTGCTCCGCAAGTCGGTAGAGATGATCGAGCTTGGCTTGGGAGAAGCCCAGGTAAGACAAGATGGGGAAAATGAAGTGAGATGTTGGATTGTCTTCTGTTCAGTGTATTTTTTCCTCCTCACAGCTTCCTCATTCTATACTGAGGTTGCATGGTGATCATGATTCACTCCGAGTACTTTGCACTCTTGTCCCCTGCCGCTTTTCTCGCTCCTGTTAAATGTCCCCGCTCTCCGACGCCGTCTCCATCCCAGGTGATGATGGCTCTGTCCAACCACCTGAACGCGGTGGAGTCCGAGAAGCAGAAGCTGCGCGCGCAGGTCCGGAGGCTGTGCCAAGAGAACCAGTGGCTGCGGGATGAGCTGGCCAACACCCAGCAGAAGCTCCAGAAGAGCGAGCAGAGCGTGGCTCAGCTGGAGGAGGAGAAGAAGCACCTGGAGTTCATGAACCAGCTCAAAAAGTACGATGAAGACATCTCACCCACTGTAAGTAGAGCTTTAGTCTCTCATTCAGCTATTTCCATGGGTTTGTTTTTCTAGGGATTCATTGTGAAAATGTTTAGCTTCATGTTGGGCTCTTCACAGGTAAAATGTATCATCTGTAGCTGGATGTAGGATGTAGGTTTGCACTGAGGAGTAAAAAAGTTAACTTTGCTCTCTGTCAGCGAAAGCCCTGGTGAAAAGTTTTTACACCCTTTTATAGTCCTAATGTGTTATAAACATTTTCTGGTCATAGTCAGAGCTAAAATATATTTTAAAATGACACAGAATGCACAACAGTACAATGCAAAAAGTTTTGTATCTGTGTGTATTTGCCAAAAACAAAGACAAATCGGAAAATTTGGAAAAGCGCAGATTATCTGTAATGATGTAACACATGCAAACTCATTTGTGCAAACTTTTTTAGAATTTAGTATCAATGTCTTGGTATATTTCGGGAAGAAAATGTGCTTCTTGTTTCTTGATAGAGGGGGTAGTTTTGGATTGAATAGAAATAGATGATCCCAGTTTAATCAAAGTATGTCTCTGACATGCATCTTACCTCCATATGAAGTACATCAAAGAGCATGCCGGTGTTTAAAGGTTGAAAAAAGGGAGAATTTTCAGTTTTGATGCTTTAGTAAAAATGCAGATTTTGCAACATTTAATTCAATTATGGGTCAAATTTAAGACAGACTTAAGCCTAAAATTAGTCAATCCCCTGGCAGTGTGGGGTTTAAAGTAATGTTTTAAATTTACCATCATGTTTTTTTCCCGTAAGTCATTTTGACATTTAAGAGTCCAGACTTGAATCTGTGGAAGCAGCTAAATATTGGGGTGATGATAAAGAGGCTTTCTAACCTCAAAGACTGGAGCTCATCACCAACGATAAATCATTAAAACAGCGGACTCATCCAAAATGTAATGCTAATAAAGATGTTGATTATTATTATTATTATTATTATTATTATTATTAAGAAGAGGATAAATCATTCTCGATATGACCTTTTTAATAAAAAATGAAAACAGATAAGCTAACTTTTTCAAAACTGATATTCCATTTACATTGTCTTATCTTTGGAGAGATTCCTGTCTTGTTTCCTTTCAGAGACAAACTTCTGGGTTGAATGAAAATAAGTTTCAATCTAGATCTTCCAGGGGTGTGAACAGTTCTGCTCTTAAGCGTTTTTCTTAAAGCTGAATTTTATCTAGTTTTCTTAGTTAATTTAACATTAGAGACTCGTTCCCATTTCACCCCGTGCTCATCATTTGTACCTCTCCTTGTATATTTGGCACATTCATAATAAAGAGATGGGGATCATAATTGTTTTCTGTGATGTAGGGGGAGATTTTTCTTAATAGGATACACTTGAAAATAAAGGAGAGAAAGCTTCACCTGTAAATAAACTCATAAACATGAATATTTTCTCAATTAGTATATTTTAAGGACCTAATAACCACTGAAATATCTTCATTTTAGTGTTCCAATATATTGCGCTGTGGTACAACTGTTGATGATCATTAATAGGCTACAATATTTAATACAGCAGCTGGTATAGTTTAAAATTTTATGCATACTAGTAAATTTTGTTTAATATATGGTCAAAAGATTTTAAAAAACAGTATTTTTCTCTTTATAATAAATGGTAACAAGAAAACCCCCGCAAAAATCACTCTTATTTATATCTTGATGTATTCTGAAGGAAACATTTTGCATTATATTTTGTTTTTCCCTCAAAAGCGTATAATGTTTGCTGCAGGATTTATAATGATTTACTGGACACTTGTGGATTTATTAAGTTTACACACAAGGAATTGGCAAGAACTAATGATTCATACGCTTCTTTAGGATGTTTAAACCACTATCTGAAATAAATGCCAGTGGATAGGGGGAAGGGTATGCTCAGAAGTAGAGGTAGATGTATGAATAACCCTTGGAATGGAGATTTATTTTTATTTTGCAACTAACAATACTAGAGGATTTCCAAAGTAATTTGCTAAACATCTGTTTGAAATCTGATTTTGTTGGGACCTGAAGCACAATCACAAATCTCCAGCTCAATAGATAAAATAAAAGTCAAGTTGTTTTTTCTTGTTCAAAGTCCAGATCTGAACGCATTTCAGAGGAAAAGATAATTTAAGGTTATTGCTGCTTAAGGAGGTACCAAAAGCTGCTGAGTCATTGAGGGTTCTCATTTTAGTTCGTGGTTCACTTAATATAATTTTTATTCAAGGGTCGATTTTTGGCTCTTAATAATCACAAAAAACAATATAATCAACCAAAAAAAAAAAAAGATTTATATTAAAAAATTGTTTTACTCTTATTGTATTTTTAAGTGCAATTAATGCAATGTGTCTCCAAGCTCAGCAATTTTGTTGAATTATTATGATTTCAATATTGGGTAAAATATTGGAAATTCTATTAGGGGGTTTTCACAATCAAGGAACCTTAATTTTAGCTTAGTTGTTGATTTAAAAAAAAAAAAATTAAATAAATAAATTACACATGTGTTTTATGGTGTTGTTCACCTGAAGTTAACCTCCCTTTAGTTGCAGCAGCTGTTTAATTTCTAAGTTGGTTTTGATTCCATGACTGCGTGTTTTCACTGAAGACAAAACTGCTGCTGCAGCAGTAAGAAATCAACTTTTTCCAGGAATTAGCTACATTAGGATCTTTATTGATGGGGTGAGGAAGAACGAGTGTATTTTCTTACCACATTCTCGGTCCCAAAATAATGCCGTATAGGTTTTTATTTACAAACTGCTTGAATCAGCAGAAACTTCCTGCTTGGAGCCTGAGGGACCCAGTTGTTGGTCTAGATGAGAAGCTGCAGTCTTTAGCCTTTTAAGTCACTCTTAACGTTAATGGATGAAAGAACTTTATCCTCCAGCTTCCACCTTCAGGAAGAATCTAGATAATTGAAATAGAAAAAAATGATACTTTATGTCAATTTTGAAGGTGTTTTCGTCTTACATTTGAATGAGTAATATCAATGAGTTTGTGGTGGTTTTGCACATTCATGAAAACTGCATCATTGTTTGTTTTGGTATCACAACCCATGTTAATCAATGAGGAGTGCTCTCGACTTGACTTAATCATCTAAATGTCAAGTGTTTGAGTTGTATTTACTGTGCAGCTCCTTTCAGTTGTCACTTTTCATTTCAACACAGAAATTTTTTTTCATTTTTTTTTTTTTTTTTTTTTTTTCTTTTTTTCTTTTATTTTTTTTTAATCCCTGATGTCTGAAGGAGGGTCTAATGGTTTGGTTTTATTTTACCAGCAGGAGGAGAAAGACCGAGAAACGCCAAAGGACAACCTGGACGACCTCTTCCCTAACGATGAAGAGGAGCAGGGTCAAGGAAGTAAGTAAAAAGAGAACATATGTGTACACAAACGTTTAAATAAATACTAATTAGGTCATCTCTGAAGCCAGTTGGTTGCACAGCTTTTTTTTTTTTTTTTTGCATTTATGCGTTTATTTTACTTTTACTTTCCAATTCTCCACTACTTAGTGTTTGTCTTCGAGAAAAAAATCATTTGGGTTTTTGGTCTTAACCCTACAGAGAACTTGAACCTGGCTTAAGATGCACATCCATAGATATGTTATGTTTTTCTAATAACATTTACGTGACTCATTCTTGTAATGTTCTGGACTTTTCTCCCACAGTGCAGCACCAACACAACAGTGCTGCCGTGGCTGCAGCCCAGCAGGGAGGCTATGAGATACCGGCCCGCCTGAGAACTCTGCACAACCTCGTGATCCAGTACGCCTCTCAGGGCAGGTACGAGGTGGCCGTGCCCCTCTGCAAGCAAGCTTTGGAGGACTTGGAGAAAACCTCTGGACATGACCACCCCGATGTTGCCACCATGCTCAACATCCTGGCTTTGGTCTATAGGTAGGAATAAACAAAAAAACAACAACATTAAAAACCTCAGCATCTCTCACTCTTTAAGGTCAGGTTTTGTTTTATTAGACTGATCATGTCGTGTTTTTCCAATCATACAGGGATCAAAACAAATATAAAGAGGCAGCCCATCTGCTCAATGATGCGCTATCCATCCGTGAGAAAACCCTGGGCAAAGACCACCCAGCTGTAAGCATCCCATTTTCATGGCAGCATGGTCACAGCCATCTGTTATTTCATATTGTTTGCTTTATGTAATTGGTGAACAGGGAGGCAAAACCAGCTCTGTAGTATGTTAACTGTCCTGCTCAATCATTTGTTTTCCTCCTCTGATGATTTATGGATTGCTGGTCATGTGGTCGCAGACAGGAAGCAATCACTACTGTGCTCAAAGATCCAATAAAGACCAAAGCACAAAATCCTTACACAGATAAGTGATTATTTAGATTGTTTAATCTCCCAACTTCAGTCTTTCAGTTTTCAGTCAACTGACCTGTGACTTGGATGCATCCCCGTTGCAACACCCCTGAATATAACTCATGCGTCACTCCCAGACCTCTGCAGAACTTGAAGACATGCTGAGGGGGTGATACAGGTTTATTGGAGCAGGGATGCATCTAGAAGCTGCAGGATGGTAGTTCCCAAAAACTGGAATTTTGAGAGCCCTAGTGTAGATTTATTACACGCAGAGGGATACATTTCAAGGATTTATTTCTGTTGATTTTTAAAATTACACCTTATAGCTGATGAAACCCCAAAGTTCAGTTTCTCAGAAAATTAGAATGTAAAATAGATTAAAAAAAATTTCATTCAGAAACATTAGGTTTTGGTCTTTTTATCGCCCGCATAATAATGTATAAAATTGCTGACTTGATAGTCAAAAGGACGGTAAGTCACAAAAGGTCACTACTAATGCAGGTGGCTGATAAGAATGCTGCATCTACTCGGTATTAATGGAAAGTTAAGTGGATGGAAGAAATGTGATAGAAAAAGGTGTAGAAGCAATGGTATTTTAATATGGAAATGTTATTTTATTTCTGTGTGGTATGCTTGTTCAGTGATTCCTGTTGTTCCCAAGCATGTTATGGAAAGTAAAGTAGAAGAAAAAAGCATGGTAGTATAAAGTGACCAGAACATAATATTTATTTATTAAAAATAATTTTTAATTAAAAAAATAAATGTTAGAAATGAATGCTTTTTGTGTTATGAATCTATGAGTTTTACTTTTTTAACTTAATTACTGCAGTGAATTAAGTTGTCCATGATATTTCAATTTATCAAGTTACACCTGTAAAAGTACCTCTTAGAAAAGGTGGGAAGCAAGGTAACTTGGTGAATTTTAGAAGTTGTTTTATAGTTTCAGCAGAAGCACTTCTGAAAATACAGTGCTGTAGCTCTGTCCTTTGCTTTATATGTTCATCGCTTTTTGACAGGGTGCGTTAACCGCCTTAGAGGTTTGAGCTTTAAGAGAGCCCAGTTTGACTGAGCTTCTTGCTGTGAAAGAGTTAACTCTCTGGACTGCAGTGGAAAAAGCCCTGAAGTGAATACAAGAGCCAAAGAGAGCCCTAATTATGCTGTCTGTCTCTGTTTGTGTCCAGGTTGCTGCAACACTGAACAACTTGGCTGTGCTGTACGGAAAGAGAGGGAAGTACAAGGAAGCCGAGCCTCTCTGTAAGAGAGCCCTGGAGATCAGAGAAAAGGTAGGTCGTATCCCTGGACTGCTTCAGCACCGCAGTCCACAGCACAGCAAGATGTCACCTCAGGGCTCTGTAACATCAGCTATGAATAGAGAAAAGAGAAAATGATTTTCTTAAATTGAGCGTGAAGTTTCTACTGCGGGCTGTTCCCTGGTCGGAGGGGGAATTACTGGTTTTAATTGAGAGCAGAGCTGAAAATGGATACTAGTCACTGGGGAAGTTAGGCAGGAGATGGATTAGAGACACGACCAGCTATTGAACTCGGGAGGGTACGAACATTATCTCTTAGTCTGAAGGCTCCATTCTGTTCACACTTGATCAGCCAGCTGTTTCTTACGCATTCCCGGTTCTGATAGCAGGTGATATGAAACGGCAACAAGGTTAGAGATAACGGAGCAGCCAACAGCACTGAGGTTGGGTTCTGTGACCACGCTCTGATCTCCCGACTCCGATTTTTGCAGATTCTGATTTTTCTTTCAGAACTGCTTATTTTCTTATTATTAGGGGTAGACGTGTTTTTACTGTTTTAACACAAAGATTAAATGATTATGGAATACATTTTTTAATGTATCTTTACCATCTTGCATTAGTGATTTAGTTCAGTTAGCATTACTGACATGCATCCCTCCAGTTTTTTTTTGTGATTCCACAATAGTGGAAATTCACGCAAAATCAACAGATCCCCGCATTTTATGCAAAATTGTGAGTTTTCCCCAAAAATGATCAAAAACATTTGGTTTAAGTTACTAACTCCCACCTGCAGGTGGCAGTATTACTTACTTCTGTTGCCTCACCTTTACTTGATGCTAAGTTGTGGTCAGTGATCGATATGGCGAGTAAATAAAAAAATATCGAGTTATTTAAGTTCTATAAATAATAAAAGTGTTTGTGTGTCCAGAATGTCTGCTTGTTGTTTTTTCTCATCTTTTTCCTTCTGTATGTGGATTTTGGAAGGCGTTTAATGAGGAAAAAATATCGCTAAATTCCTTGCAAATATTTCTAATGTAGCACGACAAAATCGGTGATTTTGACTGCAAAAAAAAAAATCATAAAAACAATCGCGAAATCTTGGAGGGACTGGAAGTCTGTGTGCTGTCCTTAGAGAAGGTAGATCCTTAACTCTGAGATTTCCAAAAAAAAGTGCCAACATATCTTTCAAATCCAGCATGTTCCCTGACAGATGGAGGTCAGAATAGAGCAACATTGCTGGAATACACTCAGCCTTCCTGTTATCTGCCCTATGTTTTGCTCTCTCTCATATGTTGTAGAGATTGTTTCCATTTGTTCCTCCGTGTTCCTCTGTGGTTCCCCAGGGAATTGTGCTATCTCCCTTCCTATTCACCTCCTCCACTGCGGACTTTAAGTACTGTTCCAGGGTGTGTCATCTACAAAATGTTAATTTAATACATTTCATTCTGGATTCCCGTCAGGTCCTTGGGAAGGACCACCCAGATGTGGCCAAACAACTGAACAACCTGGCCCTGCTGTGCCAGAACCAGGGCAAATATGAGGAGGTGGAGTTTTACTACTGCCGCGCCCTGGAGATCTACGAGTGCCGGCTGGGTCCAGACGATCCCAATGTGGCCAAAACCAAGAACAACCTGGTGAGAAAGAGATTCATTCTGGCTTGTATTTCTCTCCTTTTTGCATGCAAAGCTCTGTTTATTATACATTGGGAGCTATAGACGCTCAGTCTGTATCAATGTGAAGTAACAGGAAGAGAACTTTGTATTCTGAAGAAATGGCGTTTTTGCTCTGTTGTCGATCTCTGCGTAAGCACGAGAAATCTTTGTAAATTGAATTCTGTCTGCAAAGTTTCCACTTTGTTCAACTTTTATTCGGCTCATTTCTTTGACTTATTGTGTCCCTGGCTTCAGTAAAGCACAGTTTTGTTTATTTCAAAGGTCATACAAGGCTGCTGTTTTTTCTCTCAGCACAAGAAGCCTCATTTTAAGTTGGATTTTTGTGGCGGTTACCATCCTTTATCTGCTGGCTCACTACCTTATGCTTTTATTTATTTTTTTTTATTTTTTTTTTTTTTATTGCCTACCGTTAAAATCTTCCCAGTGAAAGGGAGGCTGGATGCTGCAGTATTGTTCCTGCATGACTCACATGCAGATGGATTTTTCTCCTCAGGGGGTTGTAGAGTCAATAGTCCCAAATGCATCCATCTTTAAATGTATCCTCTCCTCCATTTCTCCTTTAGGCCTCCTGCTTCCTCAAACAGGGGAAATACAAAGAGGCTGAGATTCTGTACAAAGAGATTCTGACCCGTGCTCACGAGAAAGAGTTTGGATCGGTTGATGGTAAGAGCCCATGATGGACGGTGAAGCTCACAGAGATGCTGTTCTGTTGGAGATTTTATTTTTCTATTAGCCTTCAAATCATTGTATAAATATACTGGGTTAGTTCAGGTCAGTAAAGGGAAGCTGGTCAGAAAGTGGATCACATTCTGTGCAGGCTGCCAGTCTCCACCACTCAGAGGACCAAAACTTTACAGAATCACTCAGAAGAAATAAGGAGTTTGCTTGTTTGAAGGATAAATTCTTGAACTGTTCTTGGATTGTGTTGGCTTTCTTACAGAGACCAAATTGCCTTAAAATTAAACCAGAAGTCATTCGTTTGCTGCTGCTTCCTACGGCTCTTTAGAAAAAGTCTCTTAAGAAGTCTTTTTCATGCAGCATTCAGCAACAACGCCCACATCATCTTTTCAGTCTCAAAGTTCAAGGATAAGGTGGCAAAACCTGAAGAATGCTGGAATCATTCCCTTGATTCACTGCTTTGAAAAAGCATTCATACTTCCTGAACAACAGTAAATTTCAGTATATTTTATTGAGATTTTATATGATGGATCAACACAAAGCACTGGATAACTACAACAGAGTATTAGGGACACTGAAGATGAAAGAGAAGAAACATAATTGGCCACAGAGGAGTAAATTTTTGCCATGAACTGAGAAATTTTGAGATTAATTTTACATATTTACAGGAAAAAACTTTGATATTCTCTGATGTTGAAAAGTTATAACTTTGCAAGAGTAAATTACAATTTACTATGATTTTGATGCATAAATTTATGATATAAAACTGTTTTCTGACATTATGAAGTCAGAATCTTGTATGGAAAAAAAGATATTTATCAAGGTTTAAGGTTGTCAGACTTTTGTGACAAAAAGTGACAGAAGTCCTTTAAGATTGAGGTGACAAATTTAGGAAATGCGCATCTGGATATTTTCCAAAGTGTAAGTGATTGATCTGGGCTATTTTTTTCTGCATTGAAACATCTTCCGGGTGCAGGCTCAATGCAGCCATGTTGCAGCTTGTTCCTCGCTGTCTCAGGCGTATATTCTGGATCCCGTTCATGGGGAGTCAGCACACAGGAGATGTTCTGATACAGGAAAAGAGCCCGAATCTACCACTTATACTTTGGAAGATATCCAGATGCTCATCTTCAAAATATACTACTTAAATCTTAGAAGACATCTGTCACTTTTATTGCAAATGTCTGACTTTATAATCAATGAAAATTTGAGAGGGTTGTTTTTTCTTTCAAATTTCAGATTTTATTATGTCAAAGAATATCTTAGTTTGAATATCGTAAACTGATGTCTTTAATCACGGAAAATTGTACTTTTTTTCTTGCAAATGTACGACTTTTCGACATCAGAGACTATCAAAGTTTTTTCTAGTAAATATGTGAAATTATTCTCAATATTTTAGGTTTTTTTAGCAGAAATGTACTCCTCTGTGGCCAAATTGTCTTGTTTTTATCTACAAAGGTCCTAATCCAACAGGACGACGACTCTAAACATAAATGCACGTCTATGCATGTGTTAGAAAAGTTCACACCTAAATCAAATTGATCCCATGTCACTGAGGTTTTGCTATTTTGCAAAGAAAATGAGCAAAATGTTTTTTGGGGGTAGAGAAGTACCCTAAAAGAGTTGCAGTTGTAACCGTGTCTTCCTTCCAGTTAAAAATGCACTACTACTCCTAGTAAAATCCATTGAAATTTGTGGCTATAATGTGATAAAATGGGGAAAAATGTGATTGTTTATTATTCAAATATATATGCATTCATAAACGCGCAGATCTCCAAAAAAATCTCATGAATTCTGACAATGTTTTGGGACTTTATTGGATGTTTTTCTTGTATTTTGTCACCAGTAAGCTCTTTAAATACATACGATTCAGTTTAATGGATAAGTTCCATTGTTTTCTATTTTAATATCTGTTTTTCATCACTTGTGGAACTGTAAACTCAGTTCAAACATAAATAAAAAAAAAATGCATCACTAAGTGTTTGAGTCCAGATTTAGATGGTTCCTTGAACCCTAGTTGGACTGTATGTAGACGGTGTCTCTTGTCTGTCTGCCTGCAGCTGAGAACAAGCCCATCTGGATGCATGCAGAGGAAAGAGAGGAGATGAGCAAGGTGAGAAAACCTTCCCAAAACATAAAGATCTATGTGTGATAGAAAAAAATGCCTTCCTGGAAGGCTAAAATAGAGTCCTTTTTATAGGATGATGTGCCAGACTCAATCCAATCCCTAGAAGATATTTATATGTAAACACAAAAAAATGCTGCTTATCAGGTTTTAACCATAGTTGTTCTCTCTTGTTTTTCTTCCTCTCTTCCCTGAATTACTTCCAGGGCAAACACAGAGACAACACCCCATATGGAGAGTACGGTGGCTGGTACAAGGCCTGCAAAGTCAACAGGTGACACTGATAACTGTGTTTTATGACTCAGTCATAAAGCCTCCTGATACAGTCTCTAAATTTACTGCAACTTTTGATTCAGTGGAAGTTCTTGATGAGGTCTTTACTGTATTTGGGCCTTTATGCGTGCCTTTTACGTCCTCAGGATTTACTCTTGAGACCTTTTTAAGTGAATTTCTGTCTCTTTCCATGCAGCCCTACAGTGAACACTACCCTGAGGAACCTTGGCGCCCTGTACCGCCGCCAGGGCAAACTAGAGGCCGCTGAGACACTGGAGGAGTGCGCCGTGAGGTCTCGCAAGCAGGTCAGCGACATCTGCCAAATAGGAAGGGCCTGTTTCTGCATGCCGGTTGTTTATGTTCCTGTTTTTTTTATTTTAAATTTTGAAACGTATCGCTCATGTTAGAAAAAGAAATCTCATGGTATTTCTTTCCCTTTCCCTGCATTGCTATGGATCCAGAGCAACACAGTAAGTGGTTTGTCTCTGTTGGCTCCCATAGAGCTTCCACCTCTCCCGTCTAACATCACTCCCATCTCACAATCATGTAAAATACTTGTTTGTTGCTAGAAAAGTGACGTAACTACATCAGGAGGGGTAGGAAATGTGAAATCACTTTAATTCCTCCCATAAAACTTTATACTTCCACTCATTTCCACAACCTAATGTCTGCATCTGTTCTTATTCTAATTACGTTTGTACCTCTGCAGGGCATCGATCCCATCCACCAAACACGTGTGGTGGAGATCCTGAAAGATACAGACGGCGAGAGGCGGAGGAGCAGAGACAGCCTGACCAGCGTTAAGTACGAGAGCGGCTCTGAAACTGGCGAGGAAGTGAGTATGGGCGTGGAGTGGAACGGGGTGAGTACTAATCCACTATTGTAGAATAAACACGGCCAGTCTGGAAAAACCAGGCAGTGTCAGTGTTTCCAGAGAGATCGAGGGCTGGTACAGAACTTCACTGCTACTTTTTCCTGCTGTTTTTTAAAGATGTCACTTATAGCAGCTTATAGTGTGGGTGAAGAGTTAGCATGCAGTTATCAAAGGCATGAATTGCATCAATTTGGGCCTTCTGAATACACAGTATGAGCTGTTCTTTTTCAGCGTGGATTGAGCAAATAAAAAAACAACTCAGCCAGTTTCAAAAACAAGAATTTGTCACATAACTTTGAATTTATTGTAAATTTTCTTTAAGCCACATGAAAACCAAATTTATACATACAGGCTCAAACAATTACAAACTCATGCGTTAATATTTTTGTAAATGTCCCTCATCCAGTTGCACCTTGACTGCACACTTTGTTGTAGCCATCAACAAGCTTCCACCATAGTTCCTCCTGAGTATTTGACTTTTTTTTTTTTTTTTTTTTGCTAAATTCTGTTACACTTAGTGAAAAACCATTTTGACGTCCATTTAGGATTATTGTCCCAGAAGTCTTTGTTGTTTATTTGATGTGATTTTTTAGAATTTCTGGAGATAGTCCTCCATTTTCATGATTTAATCAAACTCTATTCAGTGACAGTAACAGTGGCAACGAAACAGACCCAATGGATGATGGTGCCACCACCGTGCTTCACAGTATTCTTAGGTTTAAAAGCCTTCAGACTCCTCAAAACATACTTCTTGTAATTGTGGCCAAACAGCTTAATCTTTAGAATAGGAAAAAACATAAATCCTTTATTGTTCCACAGTGGGGTAATTCAGCTGTACCAACAGCAAGTTAAAGGTAAATAGCAGCATACAGAGCCTACCTATAGTAAAAAAAAAACAAAAAAAAAACCAAAAAGAGAGAAATAGTAAGGGTAAATTTACAACATATACAGTTATTAGAAATAACATGTTTTTAAAAGAAATGTGCAGCTGAGTAGGTTCATTTTAAAAAAATACAAAATGTGCATGCATATTTGTGCATGAAAAAAAAGACTATTTATAGGAAATAAAAAAATTGCAATAATAGCAGGGATGTAAACACTTATTGAGTTTGGTGGGAGCAGTGATAGTTATAAAGTCTTACAGCTGTAGGGAGGAAGGATCTACAATAATGCTCCTTAGTGCACCTAGGATGCATCAGTCTGTCACGAAAAGAGCTCTCCAGCTCAGCAACAGCTTCATGTTTGAGGTGAGAGACATTGTCCAACTGTCCTTCTGCCTCTCACCACCTGCACTGGGTCCAGTTGTCATCCTATCACAGAGCTGGCCTTCCTGATGAACTTATCTAACTGCTTCCTCTCAGCTGTAGATAAGGTGCTGCTTAATATTGCATGAGCTTTAAAACTTTCTCCAGAAGACATTTGGTTTGTCCATTTGGGCAAATTCCAGTTGAACTTGAAGGTGTGGTCTTCTTCTTTGGTCAGAACCCTCTCAGTTCAGTTTGGTCTAAAACTGGCTTCACTGTTCAACTTCACCTTCCAGTTTATGATGGTTTCTGGACTGCTCTTGAACATCTAAATCAATTAATATTTATCTGAGGCGTTACTTTGGGTCAGTATGGTGGGCTCATAGACGCAATCAGGTGATGCATCAAGACAGTACTCTTAAACACACGTCAAAACAGATTTTGGAGTTGATAAAACAGAGCACCGAGAATGAGTTTGACCTCAACCCGATTAAAAATGTATGGACTGCTTGAATTCTGGGTCCGTGTCCAGAAACAGACCTATTAGAGCTTTCTAATAGCAGCCAGAACTATGCCAGAACTTTTTTGGTGGCTACAAAAACCTTGTGGTTTTTCTGCAGCTTAGTAAGGGACATCCATCCTTATATTAGGAGGGCTGTTTGAGACTGTATGGATAATTTCAACTCTGTGTGGATAACAGAGAATTCACAATAATTTAAAACTCATGTACCTTGACCATTAATACCCCTATATTAATTTAAAAAAAAAATCACATCCATGATGATTGGATGTTAACTTTTCTCTGAGACTGAATAAACTGGTGCATTTAGCAGAATGCTAACCCCTGGCTCTGCACTTTATTCATGATAAAAAAAAAATCACAGAGCTAAAAAAAAAAAAAACCCCACTATACCAACTGTATACTTTGTTTTATGATGGTTGTTATTATTGAAGGCTTTATATTATGGATATAAATGTGTTTAAAACAAATGCAAAGCCATGTAGTGATCTGTGTCTGTACCATCCCATCGACTCCCTGCAGATAGACCTTGTCTTTGTCCTGAAGTTACCATAAAGCTGATTGAGTGTCTTGGCATGCTCGCCTCTTTGTTTTTAGCCTCACAGTTTGCTTTAAACTACATGCTCATGTCTTTTTGTTGTTTTTAAATGAGTGGTTCTGTCGCTGGCAGTGCTTCTGTGCAAGTGATACGGTACGAAAAAGGCACACGCTCAGTCCCTGTCGCCTTGGTAACTTAACACGTATTCACATCCACCTGTGCGATCTCAACTAACGAGGTGAACCACTCACACAATATGCCGGATAGGCTGCAGACAACGAGCACACCCTGTCTGCCGATGTTTTGACCCAAATCCGAACTTTTTACAGCGAGGTTTCACCCTGGATTTTAAAGAGTCTAAAACTTGCAGCAGTGACAGTAAAACGGGTGTGGCAGCTGAAAAATAAGCCCCTCTGCATCAACGAAGAAGGAGGCTTTTAGCCTGAGCTTGTGCCTCTTTATTCACTTGAGTGCAGCCTCACCTCACACTGCATCAGCCTAAGCATGCATGTTCCAGCCTGCCACTCTCACCCACCCCCCCTAACATGCACTAATGGGCCGCGTTTGTTTTCACATGACTGAAAAATGTCTGTTCTGACATTTGATCTTGAGCTCTGCTGCTTTTTCTGAAGTAGAAATTTTTTGTGGTTGTTTTAGTACTAAAGTATGAATGTGAAAGCTCCCCTGGTAGAGATGTGTAAAAAGCCTTCAAATGAATACGTCTTTTGTTGCAGTGGTGTAATTACATATTAATAAAATGAGAAAAATCCAACCATTTTGCCAACTTGACAGGTAATCTTCTCATATGACATTTCATAAGCTTGGAGCATGCAGAGAGGGGGATCTTTGGATCAGGGGTGGCTCCGTGGGCCAAATTTAAAGACTTTGACAAAGTTGCAGGCCAACCTTGATATTTGTTGAGAAATGTTATATCCTTTGCTTACAACTACGTTGGCTAAACACACAAGGTCTGCGCTGTACGCTTGTGAACAGATAATGAGCTTCCCACCTGTCCAGAAAGCTTTTATTTTCCACCAGTAGAGCAATCTGAGATGTGTAGTATTTGTTGTTAGATTTGGATTTATCTTGCAGGCAAAGTATAGTTACACTGCGTGCAGAATTTGGCTCACAGGTCTGAGTTTAACTGATGTGCTTTAGTTGATCTACAGTCCTGGCTCCTCTCTTTTTCTGTTGTCTCTTTAGTTTACGCTGCAGGTTTTCTATAGGTTTTAGGTGTAAGATAAACATGGAAGGAGGGCTAATTTTGTGCGCCGTCTTCATATAGTGTGTGCTGGCAAGATAAATATGGATCCAAGTCCAGTCTAGTGACCTTAAAGAAAAGGATGTCAATAATTGATTAATTTCTTAATATGAGATTTTTTTTTTCTCCACTTAATAAATGCTCTCAAATAACAGGTTGGATTTTTCAAAAACTTTTCAGTGTAAGATTATACAGGTGCATTTAAAGATTAATTTAAGGCTTTGTCCACATCCCTACTAAGGTGCTAATCAATGTAAAACTGCTTCCAAGCTTAACAGCAGCAGATCTAACAGCATGCGTATTCATGCAGAAGTGCAGTTCATTGTCAGAGGAGGAGAAAGAAAAGATTTCTCCCTGATGCTCATAGTTTCTGAAAGCTCGACCTGTTGACTTAGTGTTAATTACTTCCATCCATCCATTTATTTACAAATGTAAAAACATGCCATGCAGCTCAGCTAGCTTGTTTGAATAAAAAAAGCATGAAAAGACCTGTCTTCTTCATCACTGTAGACATTCAAAGGATTCTGTGTCAGAGCTGATACTCATCTACTTTCTCTTGTTACCTTCTGCAACATTATTTAATTATCTGCTCATCAAGTCTGTGTTGAACCAGTTTGGTGTACAGGTTGCTAACCCAGATGAGATTGCAGCTGTTTCACGTCACGTTTATGGTTGTGTCTTGGGTTTATTTAGTTTTTTGTCTCATTAAAAGCATGATATGACCTGTGAAAAGTGTTTGTGTGCCTGCAGAAGTTTGAATTCTCGCATTTAATGCACTGCTTTTCAAGCCTCCTCTTTTGTTTTTGGCTTTTCCCCTCCCTCATTCGCCACTAACATGTTTCTTTGTTGATTTTTCTTGCCATGACAACCAATCAGCCTGTCAATCAGTTTTTCCCCCTGGCAATCAGTGGATTGTACTCTCTCTGTTAAAGAAAACAAACCTGGGTGGAGTGATATATGGTGATGTAATGAGAGGGATTTTGTCAGTCATCTTTTACAGTGATAGAACATAGTTTGCTGTTATTAGGATTTTAAGGGATTATAATAGTTTGTTTGGTTAAAATGAGGTTTTATTAATGCAACATCAGAGTATTTGGTGCATTAGGTGCTGCATCTGCAGTGCACAGTCAGTTACCGTGCACTCTCTGCCAGATTCAGGCTTTCCAGAACCCAAGGAGAAAATAAAAAGAGCTGAGTCACAAAGACTGCATCGCTAATCTGACTGCAGCTTTCTGGGTTGACTTCCATTTTTTATAGTGAAATGCAGCTCTTATGCTGCAGCATTTTCACATCACACAAATTCAGCACCATCTCAGGGGTGTAAATCCTACATTTTAGTATATTCCAGCATGTACAGGCAATATGTATGGGAGAAATACAGTCTCATTACAATCTGAGTTTTTTTTAGACATTGAATTTATTACAGAATTTTTATCCTGTGCAGTTATGTAAATGACCTTTTTTGTTATTTTAATTTGGCCAGCAAAAAAAATTCAGCGACAGAAATTTGTCTGCAAATGTGGTGACCTTACAGTGACCCAAGCCATAACAATCAGCACTAGATCAAGTCGAGCAGCTTTTAGCCAATCAAAGTGCACTCATTTGATCACGTGACACCAGTGCGTCAGGTCAGTCAAATGTTTCACTCAGCTCGAGTAGATGAAAAGATAACGAAACTGCAACGACTGTCAGCAAGTAGCTGGTGTTCTGTAATAATCTCTATTTAAGAGAAAAACTTCCATCTACATCAAGCCCTGCTAACCAACGGCACTGGTGTCACATGATCAAAGGAGCATAATTTGATTGGCTGAAAGCAGCTTGACTCGATCTAAGGCTGATTGCTTTGGTCACCAGAAGGTCACCACATTTGTAGGTTTTTTGTTGTTTTTTTTTTTTTTCTTTTTTTACTGTCAAATTTAAAGTAAAAACAAATAAAATTCATATTTATAATTGCGCAGGATAAAAATTCATTGTTACAAATTCAGTGTCTAGAAAAAGTCTGGTTCTAACAAGACAATATTTCTTTTATCACAATGTCTTAAAAACATTTGAAATTCATCAGTTTTCTGGCTGTAAATCTGTCGCTGCAGTCGGAGCCACACAAAACCAAACCAGGCTCTAAAAATAAAACATTACTCTTAATCACAATTATTTACTTGTAATTAACTCTAAATGATACAGTAATTGCCCATCCCCAAGTGTGTCAAAACATCAGTGTTTCCAGACTGTATTCTGGTAATACTGTCTCCTAAATAACAAAAATTGCTTTCATATGTGTTATTACTGAGTTTTTGAGTTTATTGAGTTCTATTTTTGCATTTACAGCAGGATGTTTGATTCTGTTGATGCACAAATTCGTAGCTGCCTTTAAACTGATGATTTATTTTAACTTTCTATAATCTGCACCTAATCTAATGTAAGGAAGTGTGGTTATATGATTAATATTAACCATAATCTGTCATATTAGAGTTATTTGGAACTGAAACAAAATAATCAGGATTTCAGATGATTGTATACAATTAAATTTAGTTATAAGTGAGATCTCAGCCTTTTTTTTCACCACTTATGTCAATAATTCATGAAAATACTTGAAAATACAAAAAATAAAACCATATACTTTGGTTTTAAGTATAACGGTAATGAAATATAAGGAGGAAGTTGTTTTGAAGAAGGGGTACAAATAGACAAAGGGTTGAATTTAACCCAGAGTAATAATATATAACATAAAAACTGAGCTTTAGCATAAATAAAAAGTTAGATTTAGGCAACTTCATGGACATCCTTCAGGCAGGAGACAAAGTTGGGCACTGAGACTTGCTAAAATAGTCAAGAAATCACCTGATAATTTGTTTATTTTTTTTATCTTTTTTTTTTGTTTGTTTTTTTGTTTTTTTTGTTTTTTTTTTTTTGTTTTTATGGTGATTCAATCATAGTTATAAAAAAATAAAGATATGTGCTCCTGATGTCTAGTGCACTTTTGTTTTATTTAAGTATTAAAAATTAGTTGGCAGATTTTGAAAATGCGAGTCTATAAATGGATGGGTTTTTGATGAGGAAACATCTGGAGGACGTCTGGGGATCAGACAGCTCCGCTGTGTCAGAAGTCAGGCAGGTCTAGCATAGGAAGCCCAACGTAGAGCTTTTAATCTTACAATGTCTGCCCTTTTTTGTCCTTGTTTTTGTCTCTCTTCTCTCTCGTTTATCAGGCCTAAGCCATCAAGATTATTCCTTCATGCTTCTCCCCCCCCCCCCCAACACAGTAACAAAGGGATGTGTGTTGTCGTTCCCTCTGGGCTCCTTTGTCCCTACAAACCAACAGCTCCTCTACCGTGTCCGGTGCCCCCCTCCCCCTGCAGCAGAGACTCAGAAAGCCCCCCCCCCCCTCTCCTGGTTGTCATCTCTCTTCCCTGCTCAACTGGCAACTGCTGGGACGTTTGGTCTTCTCATCCTTTCCTGTCACTAACCAGTGTCAGAAGTCTTTCTTTCAGCTCTTTCTCTCACTTGACATTAGAGGAAGTTGTTTTGCGAGTGTGTGTGAGTGTGTGTAATCTATCCCTGTGAGGACGTCACTTGTACGTGTTTTTCCCTTTCGGCAGGATTTATTTATACGTTTTAATGTGGGCATAGTAGATTTATTTATCTAGGTAGTGAAGCTGAAGGTGGGAAAAGAAATGTTTAGTGTTACCATGGAGTCAACATGTTATAATAGATTAATTTCTACAGTTTATCTGCATGATCTCACAGAAATTGTTGAAACCTGAAAGATGAGCTCCACGTTAGCTGCCATCTTGGTGCCTGGATTTTGCCACTTTGTTTTACAGACGTTTATTTGGTAAAGTTTTAAACTGAAGCCTGGTTCATTAATGGTACTGTATGATCCCCACTGAAGGTTCTGCAGCCTTGCTGGTGAGAGTAGAGAGAGAAGTGATCGTTGCCATTTTTATTTTCTTTTTAAGTTGGATGTTGTTGGTTCTTTTGTATCATCATCATTGTTTACATTTTTTAAAAGGCTTTTGATATGTTTTGGCCCAATATAAAGGCGGTAGTGAGCGTTGCCTGTTGCTAATGAGAAAAAGTTTGCCTGATGACAGAAAGCTGCTGTTGCCATGGTAATGTGTTCTGGTGGCTCCCATCAGCTTGCAGTGTCCTTGGTTTTTATGTTGTTCACGAAGGCTCAGTTTTGCCATACGGTTCTGGTGTGAAGTTTACAAATCCTCATCTGGGCGGCGGCGGTTGCTGCAGACTCAGAGGTTCCCGGTTCAAATCCCGCTCCCTCCTCTTCTAAGGAGGATCAGGGGTTGCGTCAAGAAGGGCATCTGGCATAAAACATCTGCCAAGTCTGTGCGCACGCAGCTGTGCCAGCCAAATGGGGTGGGAATTTCCTAATAATTTCAAAGCCTTGGTTTTATTTCGTAGTTGAATTTTAAAGCAACAGAAATCCTTGGTGATTTTTAAAAACATGCACAAGTTAGATTTGTGAATCACTGAACCTTCCAGGTTCAAATATATACATACACCCTCACAACCATCCTTTTTATCTCGCTTTATTCTAATGGAATATTTGCCCATTCTACCTTTTAGAATCGGCAGATTCCATTTAAATCGGTTGGTTTTCTGGCACAGATCCTGGTTTTGGCTGGACTTTGGAAATAAATGCAATAAAAAATAAACTTGTGCCCCAAAAAAATCTAAAAATTCTTATTGTTAATATAACAACAGTGTGTTGTAGGACAACAAAGTTGACCTATGTAAAGTGCATAGGGAAGTACTCTGACCAAAAAAGTTATAATAAACAGTCATAAATAAGAAAAAATAAAAAAAGTAAATTACACATGTGTATTGTACATGGCCCATTTCAAAGAGGTGAGTTACTGATTAGGCCACCATTTAAATTAATAGCCAGAATAATGTCTTGATCCTGAGGAAGAGTGTATGTAAACTTCTGACCAGAATTGTGTATTTGACATGTAGAGCAGAGACCAACTGGAGCGTTCAGCTCAACTATTAACCATCTGAGAGATTGCCTAGGTATTAATGATGGATTTTGAACCTTTTTTATGGTAAATACCCAGAACTGCTTTGCTCTGACGGCATTAAAGGTGTAACCTAACGCTGTAACTTTACAGATGTCAGTGTGAATATGTGTATGTCTCAGTGGTACAGTCACAGTGAACCAATCTGGCTTTGGAAACTAGTTTAAACACAAAGCTTCGAGCTTTTTTACTTCTTGCTCAGCGTAAATATTGTAACTTTGGTGAATCATGTTTTTTGGCACCAGGAATTCAGTGCGAGTGTCTCCTCACGGTTTACCCTAACCGAATGTAAATGATCTTAACATCTTGGAAGTGTAACTGTAAGCTGTATTTCTAGATTTGACAAGTGCATTCACTCTATGGCTTTTCAGTGTGCTACATGCCTTGATTCTTCATTCCTTTCCATTGAGTACACCTATACATCTAATGCAATTCTGAACAAAAAAATAATAGTGTTCACTCAATTATGATGATGTTGTTGTTAGTGGAATGCTTGCTTATTTATTGAACTGTCTATTCTCAACATATAGAGTGGGACTTCTGTTTCTATTTGTGAAAGAACAAAAACCATAAGCTCTATAAGCATTATCTTAGTATGTAGGACTGCATTATAGCTATATATTCACCATTCTGCATTGTGATGATTAATGCATCAACACTTGTTGGTATTCTCAAATAAAGTTTTTCATTTGTGAACATTGTGTCTTTCTCTGCTTTGGATAAAAACATGAATGTGAGTTGCAGGAAAGCAGGAATCCATCTTCATCTCTCGGTACCTGCATCACCCCCTGCTGGTGATGCTCCTGCACTGCATTACGATGACCACAGCTTGCTTTTCTTTACATCTCCAGCAGCTGGTCTGGCTTGGAATGGTTGGATGGATAAAATACTGTGGTGTAAAGAGAAAATCTGACTATAGTAACTAACATATAACTGTGTAGTCTGTGTACTGTTAAAAATCTTAATTTGCTCTACCTGATCACTTCGATAAAGCTCCTTTAACAAGTATTGGTACTGCAGAAAAGGTCTGTAAAAAGGCTTTAAAACTTCCCTCAAAGCCACATTGGAAAGAATTTAAAACAAACATATTGAATATATATAAAGATTTCTGTTTTCTTTCAATAAAATAACTTTTACCACAGTAGCAGCCCAAACAATTCCTATAAAACAAGTGCAGGCTAAGCCGATGTTAATGTATGCTTTACGTTTTGAATTTATTATCACTTCACTTAACAGTAAAACATGGGAAAGACCAGAGAACATACCAGTCTAGTGTAGGGTGCCATCAACTTAGGTGGGCATTTATCATATAGTTTTTCAATATCATAAAAAATTTCCTATCAAAATTTGATTGTGACGACAAATGAAAACCCTAAAGACTGGCTGTATTGTCTGCATTTTTACTATTTTCCCTATTGTTTGTTCCATGACGTCATCAATAAATATCAGTAAATTTAAAATTTGATTAAATGTAGTTACTGTGTGCAGTTTAGTGATAAAATCACATTTCTTTATGTATCTGAAGTCCAGAAGAGGCCAGTTTAAAAAAATAGGTATCTTTTTTTTTTTTTTTTTTTTTTTTTTTTTTTTAAAGAGCAGTATTTGTGATTTTGGGGTGGTGATCATAATGCAGTGGGCTAAAAAAAAAAGACCGCAAGGAATTCATAAATAGTTTTTTTTTTTTTTTTTTTTTTTTTTTTTTTTTTTTTTTTTTTTTTTTTTTTTTTGTATCATTATAACAATAAATACTACGTAATATCATGATAAAATTTTAAAGTTATATCTCCCTCCCATAGCATCAGTAGCAGGTCAAGAAATAGGCCCCTATTGCTTTCCACGAAACATCTCAGTTCTTCATCTAAAGCTGTACTGTAGCGCCGTTTTTGGTTTAAAATAATTTAAAATGGACGAGGAGAGATTCATCCATTTAAATGTGAAAATATGCCGAGAAATATGACCAATAGTCTTATCGTTTTAAGGACAATGGCAAAAAAAACATTGCCTGCCAACTGATTTCTCACTAGATCGAGTGAGAGAGAAATCTAAATTAAGTGAAGATAGAAAACGGATTGCTAAGCTAATATTTTGAATTTTAAATGGTGACTATTATATGGTATAACAAATAATTTTAAAGTTACTATGTTTCTTATGATAGGCTGAAACCACACAAATAGCGGTTCTCTTTAAGACATAAATATGTTGATCCTTATAAGTCAAAGAATGGCTGCAAGAATATCCCTGCTTGCCAAAGCTTGCCTGTCTCTGCAGCTGGAACAGCAATTTAAAAGTAAAAAAAAAAAAAAAAAAAAGCTTAAATTGTGGTTTTTTTGTTTTGTTTTGTTTTGTTTTTTTTTAAAAGTTGGACGAGGACCCAAGTTCACCTTGGCACCACTCACAGTGAAGAGGACGGTAAGGGAGAGTCAACCATATCCACGCTACTAGTTGGTTATGTAAAATGAGGTATTTGTTGATTAGCCGGAAAACTTTAGCTTTAAAATGCGAGAAAGTTACAAATTTCATTTCCCCAGTTTTACACTTAATTCATAACCCCAGAGACATTCATGACAATACGGTCATCAGTTTTCTTCCCAGCGACATGTTTTGTCTCCGAATTTCTGTAGGACATGCTAACATGGTGCTTCTACATATAGCATAGCTTTATCACTAGTTTTTAAGCATATATCTGAGTCGACACGTTCAGTGTTCAATAATGAACAGCTGGCTGACGAGCTAGGCTAACATTAGCTCCCTTAGACTCATTGATAATTCAGCTGAGTACCATTGAACTGTTTCCAGACGAAACGAAGAGAAAAGGCTGTTCTCCAGCTTTGTAACGTCGGCTTTTGCTTTTCATGTCATAAGTTTTAATGACTGGTGTTTCAGCTGCTCTCCGGGCGCCTCTCCAGCACAGCCAGCTGTCTGTGGATATCTGAGCATAGTTCATAGAAGGCCACATGATACACACTGCAGGTACTATGGTCTCTGTGTCATGAGAACATCATTTTAAAGGGTGAAAAAGACTTTGGTTGTTCGGGAAAACCAGATCTGTTTGATCAAAACAGAGGAACAAATGCACAAGAAAAAAAAAGGCTACAATTGGTTTTAAAAAAAAAAAAAAAAGTGTGTGCAAAAAACCAAAATTGTTCGATTCAATTACGAAACTCACAGACATTAGACTGGCAACATGTATTGGGAGCTGAGTTTGATTAAAGACTTGAATACCAATGCCTTGATTGGACCACCTTGCTAATCCAAGCATCCCTGCTCCAAAGCTTACTGACTTCAGCTGAGTTGTCATTTTATGAATATGCGACTGCAAGACGTAACTTATCTCAGGCCTTTTTCCACGTTTTTACCAGGGGACCAGCAAATGTAGAGCGAGCTTCTTTTAGCTGGTACGCCTATGCAAATGATGAAAAACATATTATGCTTTGCTTAAAGTGAAACATCTCTTATTGAATCAACAGACCAAACCAGGGTTTGTTGCCTTCTGGTAAAGCTGCCTTAATAATGACTCTCCCTGCTCCTGTTTTTACTGATCCGTTTAGCTCTAGTCCGTGAGGATTAAGATGAAAATGCTTTTTCACATGAACATCACAGCGGGAACCTGACTTAATGCATCTGAGTTCGCCTGATTTTTACCTTTCTGCATCTGACTAACTGGAACTGAAGCACATCTGCATGGCAGTGCCTGTCCTGTAGCACATATTCACAAATGCATGTCTAATTTTGCAGTCACAAATCCAACAATTAATGATGTACAGAATACACACACAAGTGTTTAAAGGTGTAACTAAACAGCCGGCTGTCAGTGAATGGTTGAGTGTGTGTGTCTGCAGGATGGAAGTGGAACTCTGCAGCGCAGCGGTTCTCTGGGGAAGCTCAGAGACGTTCTACGTCGCAGCAGCGAGATGCTGGTGAAGAAACTCCAGGGCAACGTACCACCTGAACCTCGCAGCACCAAGTAATTAACACAAACGTTTTGCTTGGAGTAAATACAAGCTTCTAATGCAATAAAATATTTGGGGTTTTTCCAAATTCATCTCAGATTGTGACATGTTCTCAAATCAGTTTTGTGAAAATAACCAGATATGAGGTACGATATAAACATGGCACTCTACTTTCCCAGCATGAAGAGAGCTGCTTCGCTGAATTACCTGAACAGAACGAGTGACGACTCATTCCAGGTGAGGATGTTAACGCTCCCTCTCTCCCACATTACAGCCACAGCCGTCTGTGCATCTTACTGGGATTTTGTGTCTCAGACCAACACATCATAGTGCTGAATTGTGAAGTGGGAGGAAAAAATAGAGATGTTGTTTAAGGTTTTCTCGAATAAAAATCTAAAAAGTGTGGACGGAATTTGTTTTCACCCTCAGTTTGCTCTGATACGCCTAAATGAAAGGAGAAGCATTTATCAGAAGCAGCCAAGAGGCCGGTGTTAGCTCAGAGAAGTGTAGCGTCTGTTTGCTTTCAGCCCTACCGAGTCGATATTCACCAGAACTGCTTTTTTTTTTTTTTTTACCGTGATTCAATCTGGAAGTCTTTTTGAGTGTGTCTCTACTATCTGTACACATGTACGAAATTTTTGCCCAATCGTCTTCGCAAAAGGTCTCCAACTCTGTACTTTGACAAGGCTATTCTGACAGGAATATGCTTTGACCTAAACCATTTCATTGTAGCTCTGGAGGAAAGTGAACATCTGCTCCGGTCTGAAGTCTTCCGCGGCCTCTAAAAGGTTTTCTTCTAAGATCGCCTTGTATTAACTTCCATCCATCTCCCCCATCCACTCTGACAAGCCAGAAGAGAATCCCCACATCACCATGTTTCACTGAGGGGATGTTAACTAGTTAGTTTCTACCGCACAATGGTTAGCCCCATAAAGTTGCATTTTGGTTTAATCCTACCTGGCCACTTTCTTCCACGTGTTTGCAGTGTTTCCTACATGGTTGGAGACAAACTTCAAGCTTATAGCTTTCTTTCAACGATTGCAAATTCTTCCCCCTGAGCTATGTACCTCTGCAACTCCTCCAGAAATGGACTACTTCTCTGATTAATGCTTTCCTTCCATTAGTTAGCTTTATTTAAGGCTATCAGACTAAAGGTCTGAAAATCATGTATCAGTTTCCTTCCACTTAGCAATTAATTGTGCTTCCTTCACATACAGTCTCAGTGTTTCTGTACAGTAAAATGTGCAAAAGTTGAAGTGAAATACATGCTTTTGTTAGTAATCCAATCCTCCTTCCCATGCGTCTGCTTACCTCCGTCAGACCCGAGGAGGTGGAAACTTCAGGGAAAGCCGGGGCCTGAGCTCCAGCACCGTGGATCTGTACACCGGAAAGTGAGCGTGCACGAGAGGACGCGCCTCCACATCACTACAAACGTTGACGGCTGGGAGATGTTCTTTACAGCGGCCCGTCTCCTGAGCCACAGCAATGACTGACGACACTACCGCACAGAACCAGCTCCTTCAGGGTCTTTATCCACACAGCTGGACACTTATTCACTCCCAGACCTCCACAGTCCGGAGACTTTCCCGCATAACTGCTGACACGTTGTGGTTTGAAATCAGCCTTACACCACCCTCCCCTCGTCATGATCCTGAAGTCCCCCGTTGCCCGAGTGCCTCGTTAACGTGTTGAACCTCGTCTCACAATCCCAGCAGCTGCATTTTGAATCGATTTGTTGCCATGAAGTCACTCGTGCTGGTTTTATTTTCCTCTTGTGTTGTTTTGATCTCAGATTTTTGTGACTCCCTGTCATCCTGTGCCATTTCATTGTTTTATCAGTGCAAGAAAATAAAAGAGTCTGTAAACATTGAGGTTTGAGGTGAGGTTGGGTGAACGTGTTGTTTTTCTTGCCTTTTCAGATTTAATTTCTAATAAGGTTGAAGTTTTTGGGAACAGGGTGAAACATTTATGAGACTGATACGATTTTAAGTCGTGTGAAATTATCTGCTGCTTTAACCGGCACTGTTTTGATGTATAAATGTTTTTTGTTTTTTCTGCTGCTGAACTTTAAAACGCAGACTCTTTGAGGCATTTTGGACTCAAAAAGCTGGAAAACTATATTTTAGATTGTGTATCTGAATAAAAAAAACACGCTGGGCTGGTTGATTTATCTCAGCCTGAATGTCTTAATTTTTCTGGTGGAGGATTTAAGCTTCTTTATAAGACGAAGACCGGCTGCAACGTTTTGAGACCATCTTTGTATAAAGTCATTTAGCGATCAGGATGGAGATGGTTTCTTTTTGCACAATTCTCAGGTGGTGGTCTGTTTTTTCTCACTGATTGCATTTTTAGTGAAGCATCTCTTCAGAACTGGATTGTCGTTATACAATTTTATTTTTTATAAGTCTCCTTTACTTTGAATAGATTTTCCTTGAATACTTTGTAAGAATAAAATGCATTTGTCAGATCATAAATCAACATAATCTTAGGAGGCGATCCGTTTGAGGGAATTAAACTGAATGTTTTAGATGGTTAGAGAGCATCAGATTGGGCCTGATTCCTGAACGGTCCCATATGTAATCAGTAGCCTAATGACACTTTCTCTGATGTGGATCTGAAAATAAAAACTTTTTGATTCATCGTTCTCTTGTCTTTTTTTCCCAGACAGTTTATGATGGTGTGTTGGAAATACTTAGATCTTGAAAGTGTGCAGATATTCTCTTCTGGATCAGTGAAACCCCTCCAGGTCATTCTGAGGAATCCCAAGCTGTTCCCAGGCCACAAGGGATTTCTAGTTCCTCCAGAGGTTTCTGGATCTACGCTCGGCTCTCCTCCCAGCGGGATGTTCCCGGGAGGGATCCTGATCACATTCTTTTCAATGTGGAGCAGCAGCAGCATCCTACAACCTCTTTTGTTGACCATAATCATTCGCTTCTCTAATTGAACACCAGAGGCCCATAGAAAGGACAAATGTTTGTTGTTGTATGTCTTGTTACGGCTAAAGTAGGATCTCCAGGATGGGAATGATGGGATGACCTCGGGATGTTTCAACAGGCCATGTGCCATTTAGAGTAATTTTATCAGCTACAATCCCTGACATGTCTGTGCTTTGCGTGTTTGACTGGAATCGTGACGTAAATAAGTGGATTGGATGGAAATTCCTTCAGATTAGCGTAAGAAAAACAAGAACAAAATCGTTTTTGGTACTAATTTTTTTTTAAATTTTTTTTTTTTAGCCTCAACCTGAAAGAAACCTTAGTTATAAATTCAAACAACCACATAGTTTATTACATTCTCAGTGAACAATAATCAGCCCTGGAGAGGACAGTGAGGGGAGCTGGAGAGGTGCCCTCACCCTCAATCCACAATGTGTTTCTGAGCTGCGGCAGAATTAAGATCGATTTGTTTTACAATTTGTTTTTATGAATTTTTCACACTGATATTATATAAAATACTGTCTCATTTTGTTTTATGCCTTTACTTTGATAATGACAAGTAAAGGCATGCCTCACAACAGATTGAACTGACTTGAATTAAATGTTGCAAGGATCAAACCTCCCATATCAGGTAAGATTATTGTGATTTTTTTTTTTTTTTTAGAGTCGGGAGTAAAAACAACAACAACAAAAAAAACCTAATATCAACCAGGCAGCTGCAGCTCATCCAAAATGCTTCTTCTAGATTCCTGATGACACAAGGAAAATGGATCATACCCCACCACTCCTTACATCACCGGACTGATTGGTTCCCAGTTTGTAAAATGGTAGATTGTGAATTCTTACGGTCTTCAAATACCTCATGGATTTTGGGCCTAAATACATTTTGGAATAGGTTGTCCACTATGAACCTGGCAGAGCCCTCAGGTCATCACAGACCTGTTCACGCAGGGTTCCCAGGACCAAAGCTAGTGAAGGGCAGGCAGGAACAAACTCCCTGAAAACGTGAGATGTGCAGAAAAATGTTAGTTCTCCCAAACAAGGACTGAAAACCTGCAGCTTTCCAATAAGAACCAACGCTTTTCTCATCACTTTGTAAGTTTGCGGGATAGTTTTGATGATTTTATGATGTAAAGCACTTTGAATTGCCTTGCTGCTGAAATGTGCTATACAAATAAACCTGACTTGATTTAAGTTTATTTTATCGGGTCAGGGTATTTAATCCTCTTAAAGTTCATTTTACTGGTTACTCTGTCATGCAAACATTTACATGTTTAATGTATCTCTTTTCTGTAAAGCCCTTTTCCATCAATATCGCTAAATCATTAAACTTACCTTGCAATCATGTATGGGCAACATAAACTTAAAACAACAAATGTTAAAATACTGTTGCACAAATGGTGGCGGGGTTTCTTAATGGGCCCTTAATGACAATTTTGGGCTCATTTGTAGATCATTAAAACTCATTGTAATTTCAAGTTAGTTATTCTTTTAAGCAAAAATTATTATTTTTTTATTTAAGAAATATTTGCATCATCTAAGAAAGGTTTGAAGTTTAAAGAGCCAGTGATCCATTTAAACCGGAGGGTCGCACTGTTGTATTCCTGATCCAAGGTAAATTACCGGAAGCTGCGATGTTGGATGAGAGGGATTCAATTGTCAAGCAACCGGAAATATACACGTTGAAAAAAGGATGTAAAGAACTTCAAAATAAAACTTAGTTGTTTTTTTTTTTTTTATATGTTGAGTGAAAATAATGTGGAAAACCATAGAGGGTTCAAAGTGTCTCCTTTGGTTTCACAGAACTCCCAAAACGAAAAAAGTACAAATATGTCATTAGTAAAGACAGGAACTGAGACATGAACATCTGCAATGGATTCAAAAGAGCTAACTGCAAACCATATATGTTGAAAAATATATACAAATAAATCTATTAAAAGGCTTAGAAATGTCTATAAATTGATTGAAGCATTTATTTTGAACATGCAGCTAATACAGGTTCACGTATATCCATATAACAGCTGCAGACCTACCAAGACATGGCTGGCTACCTCATATGACAGATCAAGCAAGGACAGCATTGTCAGAGAGGCTGGAGAAGCTGCAGAGATCAACAGCTCAGGTTGGGGAAGCTGTCAACAACTTTATGGAAAAGACAAAAGACATTGTAAAAAGAAAGCCATAAGAAGTCCTATTTGCAGTTTACCTCAGTCTGTGTAAGAAACACTAGGAAGAAGGTGCTCTGGTCAGCGGACGTAAAAACGGAACTTTCTTTACATGCAAGCGCTAAATGTGCAAAACAAATGCTGCATCACTGCATTAAAACATGGTGTCAAGATGATGGCCTTAAACATACAGACAGAGGATGGACGATAAGTGAAAAAAAATCAGATATAATAAATTTGTTTTGGTTTTTGAAGAATGACCATTTTATTTATGTCTTAAGTATTAAAAAACACATCAAAAAAATTACATAAAGGGAATTACTACATTTTCTTCAATGAAGAACAATATTTATAGAAAATGACGTAAAAAAAAAAAAAAAAAAAAAAAAAAAAAAGCCTAAATAACATCACTAAAAACTTTCTTTTGTAGAAAAGCTAGGTCTATTTTGCATAAACCTGCTACAGTTATATTTTAATTTTAAAAAGATCTTTCAATTATTTATCATTGTTGGCCAAAATTAAGAACCACTTGCAGATTGCACACCCCCTGTTTAGACTAAAGCATATTAATTTATCAAAATGGCCCAGTCCAAGCCCGGACTTAACTGTAAATAAGAATCTGTGGCAAGAGAACTGATGTGCACTGATGCTCTCTATCCACTCTGATCTTGAGGAATTATGCAAAAATAGATGTGCAACGCTGGAGAACGCTCCATTTTCCACCGCTTTGCGACTCTTATTGTGAAAGGACCCTACAGGAAGCGGTTCCCGGTCTTCCAGTCCACTTCACTACGTGTGTGAAGTGAGAAAGAAAAAAAAAAAAAAAATACCCCACTCCACTCAGAGGCTACGGAGCGGGAGGAAGCAGAGTTGGGAGAGAAACTCGCCGTGGCCGCGGGTTGAAGGAGGTCCGGGCGGTTCTGAGCTCAGTCGGACCCACGCAGCGGGCTGGAATGAGTCACAGCAGCGGCTGTTCCCAGCTGCTGTCCCCCTGCGAGCCACCTGGAAGTTTATAGAGTCGGGTGAAACTTTCGGCGGGGCTGCTCGGTGTGAACTCAGTGGTTCGTGTCGCTGGCCTGGTTTGGGTCGTCCATGTTCCTGCCGTGTTCTGGTGAAACCAGGTGAGCAGCCGAGGCCGTCCGGGCTTCTCCCCCGGGGGAGCTGCGCAGGGAAGCGGCGGCGCTGGGCTACCTGTGCGCACACGGTGACTCTACTCTCAGTGTGACTCGACCTGCTTTTTCCACGGCTTTCTTTCTTCGGGGGAACCGAGCTGGGAACCATGGAGGTACCGGCAGGGGCTAAAACCCGGCGGAGGGACGGAAGCAGGGTAAACTGCAGGCTGACCCGGAGAGGAAAAGCCCCGCTGGATGTTCTGTACGCGGCTGGATTCATCTGCCTCCAAGGTCGGTACTAAGTTTCTCTTCTCTCTTACATTGTATCCCCTTGTGAGCATGCTCAGCTTGTTAAAACACATCCTCACTGATTAATCACCACCATGTTCACAAAACCGAGACTTCTGCCTGGACGGACAGCTGCTGGACTCACCCATCCAACCAGAGGGAGGCTCCATGTGGAGCTTCGATCTGAAAAGTTGGAGTTAAAGTTTGCTTTTTGGAGTAGGAGGAAGGGAAGGTGGTGGTGGTGGGGGGGGAACACCCCTCCCCCATCAGCCCCCAGTGAGGGGGAGAAATAACTGAAATTTGGAGCGCAAGCGAAGCTGCATAATGAGTGGATTATGGATGCATTAGAGCTGCACCCAGTGCAGGCGTTCTGATCAGACCTTCTGCAGGAGCGTGTTGAAACCACAGTGGCCAGGAGTTGTTAAGCGTCAGGAAAGTTGGGGCGACCTGACCTTTGTGTGCATCTGCATGCCCCCACTTTACCTCCGATTTGCTGCTGTTCCACCCGAATTTCCACAGTGGGACAATAAGGGAGATTTGACTCCCGTTCTACTCCGTGGAACCACGGTTCCCTGCAGATGCTCTGCAGATCTTTACCAGCTTTGGGACATCTAGACAGACAATGATATTTATTTATTTATCTTCTTCTTTGCAAAGTAGCTCAAGCTCAGTCAGATTGGATGGAGAGTATCTATTCTTCATTGGATTTGGGTCTGGACTTTGACTAGGCCATCCTCGTGCTTTCATGTGAACCCCACCCCAGGAATTTCTTGGGTATTTGGCGCCATCTGTCTTCCCATTAACTCTGACCAGCTTCTCTGTTTTTGCTGGAAACAAAACAAACCCACAGCATGATGCTGCCACCACCATGTTTCACTGTGGGGATGCTTTGTTTTAGGGTAATATGCAGCTTTAGGGTTGTTGTTTTTTTTTTTTTTGCCAGACAACTGTTTTGCAGAAGGTCCATTTTCAGTCTCATCCATTCATTTGCTTAGTGTGCATCTTACTGGTCACTCTGTCATGCAAGCATTTATGTACCTCTTTTCTGTAAGGCCCCTTTTCAGCTGCATTTCCATCAACAGCGCTAAAACAATAAACTTACCTCGCAATCATCTATGGGAAACATAAGCTTAAAACAGTAAATGTAAAACTCTGCGTTGCACAAATGGCGGAGGGGTTTCTTGATGGCCCGTTAAGGGCAATGTTGCACTCCATTTGTAGGTCAGTAAAACTTATTACAGTTTCAAGTTATGTATTCTCTTAAACTAATTTAATTAAACACCTCCTTCCACGCATTTGCTGTGGAGCCTCCTGGCTTTCTTTTAACGGTTGTTTTCGTGTTGCCTCTCTCCAGTGGCGGCCATGTCAGCGGAGCGGACCACTGGAAGTCGTCATCAGGTTCTCCCACCTGAGCTGTGGCTCTCTGCAGCTCCTCCAGAGTTACATGAGCCTCTTGGCTGCTTCTCTGATTGCTGCTCTGTGTTTTTCTTGGACTTCATCTGATGAGAGATCATCTTCTCTCACAAACATCCGAGGCCCTCAAAGAACAGCTGGGTTTATACTGAGGTTAAAATGTAAAAAAAAAAAAAGGGTGAGCTCTTACTTTTTTTGATTAGGTGGGTTATGATGACGATGATTATTGGTTGCGTTTTATTGAAACGGATCTGAATTTAAAGGGATGCAGGGGGGCACAGTTGGTAGCACTGTTGGCGCTGCTGCGAGAAGGTCCTTTGTGTGAATCCCAGCCTGCGGTCTTTCTGCATGGAGCTTGCATGGATGCATCCCTTTCCTTCCACTTCACAATTCCGCACTATTTTGCGTTCATTTATCTTTCATTTAAATACCAGTAAAATACACTAAAGTAATGGGCGTAACGTGATAAAATGTAACCAAAAAAAAAAACAAAAAACAACCCGTACTTTTTGAAGGCACAGCTGTATGCTTTCCAGCACGTTGGACAACTCCCTCTCCAAGCCGAGACTTGGCAAAAAGTTTAAGGATGCGGCATAAATCCTGAAGTGGAGGAAGAGTCTCATTCTGCTTCCCGATTGTTTCCCTCGAACAGCAGCAGGAGGAAAATGAAGTCCAAGACCCCAGCTGCAGAGTGGGAAAGAAGCAGAAGAGCCGTGTAAACATCCGAGTCTGTGGAAGGAATGCGGTTCTGGATGGAGCTCATTAAACTCAGCGCTCATCGTGTCACAACTGAGTCGGTTTCGTCTGATTACCGCGGGCTGAGTTTTGCTGCTGCCGCGGTCGTCAGGGTGGCTGAAGTGTGTTTGCTGCTCCCTCCCTCCCTCCACACCTCATGGTGCCCGTTTTTGGGGATGAATGTGTCCTCTGTGTGCCGGCAGCAGCAGCAGCAGCAGGGGGGGAGGCGGGCCTGCAGCGGGTTTGTTTTTATAAAACGTCTGAACAGAACCACTCCAGGTTCTGTCGCGACGGCCCGCTGTAAAAGAGCGCTTTCTGACTGCAGAGATCAGACGAAACCTTCGCGTCTTGATGGTGCCTTTCAACTGGATCTGGGTGTTCTGGTCAAATATTTGCACATACCTTTTTTTTTTTTTTTTTAAAAACAAAAAAAAAAACCAAAACAAAAAAACAACAACAAAAAAAAAACCCTCAACTCCGTGTGTCGACTCTCTGTTGTTTCCATCTGTAGCTGGAGTGATGTGGCTCCCCTCAGAGAGCGTAAAAGCCACTGATGAAGCCATCTGCATCTCCATCTATTGCATTAAACAGCCTAAATATAGCGTTTTAATGTGGAGAGAAAACACAACATGGCGATATTTACGTTGCATCCCCATTCTTGTGCACATCCAGACAATTTCTCCGTATTACTGTGTGCTTATTTAGATCATCATTGAAGCTGGCTGGACGGTGGTCCCCTATGAAGCTGCGGGATGTGTGCATTTGTCCTGCAGACGGCCTCCTGAGCTGCAGAATCGACCGGTGGTTTGTTTTGCCGTTTTAATAATAATAATGAAGAAAAAAAAAGCAGCTCCTACTGTACTGGAACAGATGGCGATGAAGGCTTCCTTTCAGGGCGTTTTGTTGGCATTCACACCTGCGCTTTCCTGTCATTAACGCCGCTGTGCCTGTAGGCCGCTTGGCTGCTCCTTCATTTTCTGATTATCAGGACAGGAAAAGAGGATTATTACTGAATAAACGGAGATGTGTGCGGATGAATCTATCGCTCTCAGGCGATCTGCCAGCAGTTTATGAAAAAGACAATGTGCACTTTGTTGTGTTATTCAGGGAAGGACGCCGACTGTCATCTGAAGTGGGTTGTTCAGAAATTAGCACGCAGGTTTGGAGGGAAAGTGGGAAAGAAATTCTGATGTTTTGACATTTTCAAGTTCAGTTGAAATGTTCTGTCAGTCCTGAGAGAGTCTGGAAAAGTACGGGATTTGATCTGATCATTTTCAAAGTCTAAATGAGTACGGAAAAGGCTTTGAATTTCCAACTTTATATCGTGTTTTAGTGTAAAGGGTCAAAAACTGAAGAGAGACTTTTAACACTGGCTCATATTGGAGCTGCGACACAGCCTGGAAAAGTCTGGAATTTTGTTTCAGTAGCTTCTAGATAAGACTGGAAAAATGTTTCCGACTCTATTCCATACGTCTAAATGTTCCTTCTTTCCTTTTATGTGTGCTTCCTTCCTTCCATGTCTTGCCTTCCTTTCATGTGTCCTTCCTTTCTTGCATTTGTCTTTCCTTCCTTCCTTCCTTCCTTCCTTGCATTTGTCTTTCCTTCCTTCCTTCTTTCCTTCCTTGCATTTGTCTTTCCTTCCTTCCTTCTTTCCTTCCTTCATTCCTTCATTCCTTCCTTGCATTTGTCTTTCCTTCCTTCCTTCATTCCTTCCTTGCATTTGTCTTTCCTTCCTTCCTTCCTTGCATTTGTCTTTCCTTCCTTCCTTCCTTCCTTGCATTTGTCTTTCCTTCCTTCCTTGCGTTTGTCTTTCCTTCCTTCCTTCCTTCCTTGCATTTGTCTTTCCTTCCTTCCTTCTTTCCTTCCTTGCATTTGTCTTTCCTTCCTTCCTTCTTTCCTTCCTTCCTTCTTTCCTTCCTTCCTTCCTTCCTTCCTTCCTTGCATTTGTCTTTCCTTCCTTCCTTCCTTCCTTCCTTGCATTTGTCTTTCCTTCCTTCCTTCCTTCCTTGCATTTGTCTTTCCTTCCTTCCTTGCATTTGTCTTTCCTTCCTTCCTTCCTTCCTTCCTTCCTTGCATTTGTCTTTCCTTCCTTCTTTCCTTCCTTCCTTCCTTGCATTTGTCTTTCCTTCCTTCTTTCCTTCCTTCCTTCCTTGCATTTGTCTTTCCTTCCTTCCTTCCTTGAATTTGTCTTTCCTTCCTTCCTTCCTTGCATTTGTCTTTCCTTCCTTCCTTCCTTGCATTTGTCTTTCCTTCCTTCCTTGCATTTGTCTTTCCTTCCTTCCTTCCTTGCATTTGTCTTTCCTTCCTTCCTTCCTTCCTTCCTTGCATTTGTCTTTCCTTCCTTCCTTCCTTCCTTCCTTCCTTGCATTTGTCTTTCCTTCCTTCCTTCCTTCCTTGCATTTGTCTTTCCTTCCTTCCTTCCTTCCTTGCATTTGTCTTTCCTTCCTTCCTTCCTTCCTTCCTTCCTTGCATTTGTCTTTCCTTCCTTCTTTCCTTCCTTCCTTCCTTGCATTTGTCTTTCCTTCCTTCCTTCCTTGCATTTGTCTTTCCTTCCTTCCTTCCTTGAATTTGTCTTTCCTTCCTTCCTTCCTTGCATTTGTCTTTCCTTCCTTCCTTGCATTTGTCTTTCCTTCCTTCCTTCCTTGCATTTGTCTTTCCTTCCTTCCTTCCTTCCTTCCTTGCATTTGTCTTTCCTTCCTTCCTTCCTTGCATTTGTCTTTCCTTCCTTCCTTCCTTCCTTCTTTTCTTGAATTTGTCTTTCCTTCCTTGTGTCTTTCTTTCCTTTCTTGTGTCTTTCTTTCCTTCCTTGTGTCCTATCTCCATTCTTTCCTGCCTGTTTTTTCCCAGGCTCTATATCACAAGCCTGCCTGCTGTACAAGCATCTGCCATAAATTCATGCTGAGCGTTAACATTTCGTTAACATTTTTATATTTCAATCATAACTTGTAGTTCTCTGAAAACGTCTGTCTGGAGAGGCTGGGAATATTTAGGAACCCCGACCAGCAGTTTGTCTTTGGTTAAATTTTGCTCCATGGAGATTTAACAGCACCAAGAAGAAAAAGGAAAAACACAACTGAGGTTGGAATCCTGATAAACCGAAGGATAAGTAGTGGGGTGTGTTTCCATGTATCCTTGTGGACATCAGAAACTTTCACTGGTAGCTGTGGGACCGTGGGAGGATTTCTCAAGGTCCTCTGAGGCTCTGGTTTCCGCTCATTTATCAGGTGATGTTTATTGAGCTTTAGGTGAAGCTTTTGAACTTCTTTTTCTTTTTTTACCCCAGTCAGTATGTGCCGTTTCCTCTCAGTCCATTATGGAGGGCTTCAGTCTCAGGGGAGGATCTTCTTACACCATTTCAGAGGTTGAACTCATGGCTGTGAAATCTCTTGTTACAGAGTCCGCGTCGCCGCGCCTTCGTCACCGTTTGTTAAATCGGCGTCTCCTCACCGCTGTCGTAACGGCAGTTTGAAAGAGAAACTATTTATGGATTACACGGCTTTCCCCGTCTCCCGAGCTTTTCTTACATTTCGTTGAAACCGTCTTAAAGTCATGGCTCAGCGATTGCCAAAAACAACCGATTCACCAGCCTGAGGGAGAGATTAAGAAGAAAAATGGATATGATAGCTTATAAGACGTCGTGTCAGCTAATATTTTCCGTGCTCTTACATTAAACCTTGGGTATGTGTGTGGGAGAATCATATCTGAATGAGAAAACCTTCCCCCGTTTTTTGTTTTGTTTTGCATGGGCCTGAGACTTTATAAACTTCAGTGAAACCAAGTAAAGAAGAGCAAAAACTGGCTGCTTCAAGAGCTGATTACACATAATCAACCATGTAGCCTAACCCGCGTATGTTTTTAATAAAGAGCATACATGTTGGCTCATGTGTTAGTGATTTGTTGTGGATCTTTTTCTTTTCTGCTGGGTCTGTTGCTCGTCTTGTCATGAAGGATCTCTGTTGTTTATTGGCTTGGTTCCTCTGAAGCTTTTTGTCCTGTCTGGACTGGAAGACGGATTGTGAGGCACCCTTGGTTTTGCTGTCTTAGGCATAGTAGCATTTTTTTCTTTCTGTAGTGTTTCAGATAATTTGCTGCATCTGATGCATCGCTTGGTTAGCGTGCAAGAGATGCTGAATAATTTTATTTTTTTCTAACATATTCCAAATCAGAATTAAAAAAATTAAAAAATAAAAAATCTGGGATGACTGATCCAAGATGAGGCATTTGCTAATGCTATCTTTTACTGGAATACTACCGAAACCCTAATGCAGTCAATGCAATTTAACAGCTTGAAAAGTCATTAGCTTTAAAGGGAAGTAAAATAATACACTACAGAGGACCCCCACCTATTCACGGCTCTTTCTGTGGACTATTACTCCAAATTACTCAAAGAATGCCTGCCTGTCCACTAGGGGCGCACTGATCAGTTGGCCCCAATTTCCTTAATTTTAGTCGGCCACTGTCCCCTTTTGCTCTGCCGTAAGAGAAGGCTGACTGACGGACCTGCCCATCAGTGACCGCGTACGTGCAGACGTGACCTGCACGTACGCGGTTACCAATAGTCACCCCACTGTTGCCGACTTAGCAACTTTGTCGCTAAATTTAGCAACTTTTCAGACAAAAATAATCTGTATTGGCCAAAATCGGAATCAGCAGGCCAGGCTTTTTAAAGATCAGTGAGAAAACTGCACTCGGTGCACCCCTACTATCCACAGACGTTTCCAAAGAGCATAACATATTTGAAAGAAACAGCTTGCGATTTAAAATACCTAGGTGCAATGCTAGTTGACAAGCCTTCGACTGGCTTTTGCAAAGCAGCAAATCCAAGAGTGACATTTATTTTCCTTGGTGCTGATTGCCTGAACCCCCAAAGAGTGTAGATGAGGAAGACTGGATGTTAGTTTCTTCAGTAGTGCTAAGATGGTTTCCATTGTGTGTAATCATGCATATTAAGGTATACTTGCCGTTTGAACTATTAAAATAGGCAGTTTTAAGTGTTTTTAAAGGGGACTTAAGTGTTTGCTGATATCAGGTGTTCGCAGGAGGTTGTGGTCCCTAACCCCCAGGAACACCGGGGGTTCGCTGAAAACCCATCCTAGTAGAGGGCCTGTAAAAATATTTGGTGGTAGTTTAAGGACGAGAAATCTCTCCAGCACCACTCAGTTAATTTTAAAGATAAAATTTAGAAATAAAGTAAGGTTTGGGCTCTTAAAGGAGCAGGTATGTTTATTAAGAGCAGCTGTAAACTGTTGGAGTTAAGTTTGTTTTGCCAGTCACGGTTGTCAGTAAATTGAACCTAGTTGCTGTTTCCCTACAATAGTTTTATTGTTTTTCCACTCTGTTCCTCATGATCCGGACTGATGTTACTGATTTCTGCTGCACTGCAAATTCAAACAAATACGATTTGATTAAGCTCATGCGTTCTCTGTTTTTTTTTTTTTTTTTTTTTTTTTTTTTTTTTAAAGTTTACATATAAACATCTCTCGGTAGGTCTAGTTTCTGTAAGAGGTGCAGTAGTTTCCTCTGACTCTATACCCTGACCACGTAACTCCCTCCTCAGATACTCCAGCTTCTCCCCAAGACAGGCAGGTATGAGGCCCCACCAAGGAGGTGGCGGCGGAGGGGCGCGTCGCAGTGTAACAAAATCCTCGCTTTGTTTTCAGTGTTTGGGAGCAAAGCGTGAGCGGTGCTGCCACTGCATTTAAATGCATCCGATTGAAACGTGCAGGAATGCCTCATTTGGCTGCAGCTCGTTTGAAGGGAGAGCAGGGAATAAAGGAGGGCAAGGAGGGGAGAAAGGCATGCCATCGCATAAACCCAGCAGCCATTAACTCTTTGTTGCCTGAGGCTGAATGAATTCATCAGAGCAACAGGCCACAGGCAGAGAGACTCCAGACAGCTTCTATTCAGCTCCTCTTTGTCACAGCAGTGCATGGAAACAGGCTGACCAGGCCTCTGGTGTCTGATATCATCAGCGGCTGTTTCATCTCAGAACCGTTCAGTCGACCCAGGTGGTCAGTTGCTAAAAATTAATCTCTTCCTTGACTGATTCATCCAACTGCTTGGCATTCTGTTTGGAGATGCTCTCTGTCTTTCTGTTGTGGTTGCAGCAGAGGCCCTTTCGAAGAACGGGTCCGTCTCCATGGCAGCATGCGTTGACCTCCCGGTCCCCTCACCCGACTCAGCCTGTCCGGCTGGGCCGTGCTGAGGATGATACGAGCTGAAGTGGATGGCTTCATCAGCTCTTGGCCCAGGAGAATGTTTTAGATCTTCCTCCCCAGAGCGCCGCAGCGCTGCCACGGTTCTCCTGGGATTTGGAGCAAAGTGTTATCAATACATTGCACAAAAATGAATAAATCAACCATGAAGACGTATTTATTGTTCTAAACCGTTTGGATTTGTCCACTTCCGTGAATTCCAGCCCTGGAACGCCTTTCTTTGACTTGAGTGAAAACTCCTGTGTGTCAAAAAGGACAGAATGAAAATATTAACTTATTATTTAACAGATCTACCACATTATTTATCTATTCGCTGCTGTTTTGTCTCACCCTTTTAAAATCTGATTAAACGCATGCCCTTTGCATGTATGACCATTTGAACTTTGAGTATGCTCCATGTTTTTGGAATCTAAAGATCGGTAAAAAGCTTTAAAATAAATACATTTTTATTGCAGAATCATAACCTCACATAGTTTGCATGCATTCTGGTTTTTCCCGTTTTAAAGAGCCTCTTTGGCATTTATGCCCCCCCATCCCCCCGTTAGCAAGACGTCATGGATTCTTTCAGGCTTTCAGCTAAAAATATACATTTTTCTTTTTAAATAGAAACAGGCCCGCAGTATCATAGCTCCTCCACCATACTGTGCAATGGTTTCAATCCAGCTCCACCTGGAACAGCTGAGCAGCAGCAGCAACAGTCCTAATTTAAACCCAGTAGGGCTGCAACAACGAATCGATAAAATCGACGACTAAAAAAGTCGGCAACGAATTTCATTATCGATTCGTTGTGTCGCCCGATTAATGCCTCACTCACCATGACGCGGGGCCGTCTTCTTCACCGGCAGAGCTTTGTCAATGCTGGCTGACTGAATTATAGTTAAAAAGAAGAAGAAGAAACCTCAACCTGCTGAGGGAGTTGAACAGAGCGAGGTGGAGGCAGAGCGGAGGCGGTGTGTTCAAAGGATAAATTCTGGAAAAGACAGACGCAGAGAAAACGGTTCGATCCAACTCAAAAGTGCTGGAAGCGCTTCACGAAGCTAAAAAGAAATGTGTAAGCTGCAATGTTTAATATGCAAGGGGGCCGCCCCCGCCCAGTTTCGCCAACGAGGTTTGTAGTTTGATTCATTGAACTGAGCGCGAGGGCGCGCGCCAAGCCGCACCGCTTGCTCGGCTTGCATGAGCTCATCGCGCACTTTCGAAAGCGATAACGCCAAAGTTGACAAGACTTGAACGACGACGTCACCGACGCTCACACACTCAGGTGCGCTCGCACGCGGGTGGACACGCGCTTCCGCCAGCAAACAGAGCGCGCGCAGAGAAACAGTCGCGTGGTGGCGAAGGTACAATTAGAAGTGGGTTCAGTTCTTCGTGCTCGGCCCCTGACACGCAGCAAAAATCCAGTCATCGCCGAATAAAAGGTGTTGACCTGGTTTGAGGGAGAGAGAGAAAGATACAGCAGATAGATTTATTTAAGTTCACGGCAGATGAATGGAGAATATTTTCAAATTTTTTTCCTTTTGTTCTATGTTTAAGTACTTCTTCAATAGATGTTACATATATTGTGTTTGTATTAATGGTCATTACATATATTACTCCAGTCAACTTTTCTATAGACTGATTGCTGTTATTAAAAGAAAGTAGGGATGCACCGATTGCAGTTTTCTGGCCGATCATCGATATTTAAAAAGCCCGACTGATTTTGGTCTATCCTGATTTGTTTCTGTAATAAATATAGGAAAAAATTTGCAAAGCTGGCAACAGTAGGCTGACTATTGTTAAACACAACCCTCTGTCAGACCCTTGTGGTGGTAGGAAAAGATAAGATCGGTTTCACATGTAAGTATCAACCGATTGTCAATCACCGAAAGTTAAACAAATTCCACCCCTAAAAGGAAGTCATGAAAAAAAGAACTTTTTTTTCCCCAATTCATCGATTAATCGAAAAAATAATTGATTAATCGATTATTAAAATGATCATTAATTGCAGCTCTAAAGCTCAGTACTGTTTCGTAAGCTCCAGCTGTTTGTTTGTGATGGTAGTATAGACAATATTTCTTCATGACTGCCTTCTGAACAGCCATTAAGACAGATAAATCACATGCTATGGTAGAAATGAAGACCCCAAGATGCCACGTTATAAAGTTTGGTCTAAATTTGTTACGGTTCTCAGGGTTTAAAGTTTTATTTCTCCTAATTTGACTGTAGGGATGAGCTAGTTTAGACCAGTTGGTATTTTCTTGACCTATGAAGATTAACATTCAGGTAAATTGTATGAATGGTTTGTTCTCTTCCCTTTCCCATTTTGAAGAGTGACTAATAGAAACGGGTGTCCTCATTCAGCATATTTATACCTCAGGATAACAGAGAATAACTAAGAAATAGTTCAAAACTCTAAAATGAATAAAAATCTCAGTTAATAGTAATAATTGCGTCAGTTATTATTCCTGATTCGATTTTTTTTTTTTTTTTTTTTTTTTTTTGTCCCTTTCGCGGCATCTTCTGTGGAACGAAACTCCAAATCTCCAAATCCTTTGGGAAAATTTTCCTATTCGCGGATTATTTTCGTAGAACATATTGAAAAAATTTGAAAGAAAATGCAGCTTGGGAAGCTGCGATGCCTAGCCCCAATGCGACTTGACGCGCTGTTGGCTGGTGTTTGCAAAATAGTCAAACCAGGAGCATCATTCATTGTCCTTCGTGCTGATTCGCTGTACCCTCAAGAGCAGAGATAAAGATAACTATAGATATTAGCTTCTGCAGTACTGTTAAGATGGTTTCCACCGTGTGCATTAATGTATATTAAGGTACATTTGGTGTTTGAACTATTAAAATAGTCATTTATAAGCGTGTTTCAAGGAGGTCTCAAGTATTCGCTTGCAGCTGTGCTCCCAAGCGCTTCACTCTAAATAAATATGCTCAAAGGAAATATTGGATATTTCCACGTTTCTGTGTGATATTATGCAGCTGCATTACAATATTTGTTTAAAAGTCCATAAATGCAGAGGAGTGATGTATCCTGAATATGAGCGTTGTTTAAAATCGCCCAATTTAACTGTATCTTTGTCAGATTTTGGCCAATTTCACCTCAACCAGCCGCCCTCTGGTTGAATTTAATGGCTTCGTGTGACCTCTGCTGACCGAAGAATGGCCGCTCATGTTTGGGAACGATGCACCCAGCAGATCTGGCTCATTATGAGCAGCGTTGTTCTGTGTAATTGCTTTAGAGGAGAGGGGGTCTCTAAACAACAAACATGGTTGTTTTTCTGGGGTTTTTAATCACATTAAACAGGCCGACTACCAGCAACAACTTCACTCCTTCCCCACCATTTCTGCACTCTCTTTCACCCCTCTCTGCTCTTTTCCACTTTGCTCGTTCCACTTTGACAAACCATGCCAAGTACCAAAGCCCCCTCCCTCCCTTCCTCCCCTCCTACCCGAAGCCTCTCCATCCTTTCTGGTGCTGTCCTCTTTCTGAACCTTCCTCTAAGGAGTCTGTGTTAACCCAGACAGCAGGATGGAGCTGCACGGGAGGAATAATTGAGTAGGTTTGCAGAATAAGGAGGACTTGGAAGGAGTCTGCCCCTCTGAAGCTGCTTTCCTGATAGGGAAAGCAGATTTGTCAAAGCTGTTTTGAAATGCGGGTTTCCTCCAGAACTGTCCTGATTTGTAGAAGCGCTCACTTCGTCTTGGGGATCCAATTTGTGCCTCCATTTTCCAAAAAAAAAAACCCCCAGAATATATAACCGATGGAGAGCCTGTCAGGAGACGCTCCCCCTGTGGTTTGGTTAGTGTTTCGTTTTCAATTGGCACAAATGTTTTCCTCTAGTTTTTTCCATTCATTCTTGATTTTCATCGTTTTTGTATTCTGTAAAAAAAAAAAATAAAGTAAAAAAAAGTTTAGAATGATAAATTATGGGAGTTTTAGAGGATTGTTTTATGAATAACTATTAAACTGGTGCTATGGCTCGTTTTGATTGTGTAGTTGTGTCTGCATGTCTCTAGCAGTCATTGTGCACATGTGCCCTCAGAACTCAGAGTTTAAATGGCCACAGAGGACAGACGTAACGCGTGCCGACACAATGGCCTGCTCTGTGCAGGTGCAGCCAGCTGACTCAACCTTGCTGATTACGCTGCACGGGGCAGCGTTTCCTGTCCTTATCTGCCGACGTGACGACAGACAGAAATGTGTTGTGTTGTGTCTGACAATTAACAATGGTCCCTCAGCTCGCCCCCATGTGTGCCAAACGCCAGAGGAAATCGATGTTGTGTTGCCGCCGTTTCCTCCTGCAGCAACGCACAGCGTTCTCCCTCCCCCCGGTCCACTGTTGCTTTTGTGTCCTCATCCAGGTTAGGACCCAGGCGGAGGGCCGCGGGCCTGTCTTTCCTCGCCTTGCCAGGTGTGTGGGTCGTGTTTGCGCCCGTGTTGTCAGGAGGGTGAAGGCTGCGGACTCCCTGCGGGCCCGAACAACAGCCGTGGCAGGAGAAGGCCAGCAGCTGTTTGGTTGTTGACTTCCTGTGGTGCAGATGGAGACCCCACGCTGCTCAACACCGGGGTCTTTCACTCTGGCTGGATTGTATGAACACAGACTCATGAACAAAAGACTTCTCTAAGCGTGTGTTTATGGGCTGCTTCTGGCTTTTGCAAATGTTTGGCTGGTGACTATGGAGAAAGCCTCCTAATGTTGCTCTGCTTCAGTCGTTGCAGTTCGCTCCCCTTTTCTCTCGTTTTTAAACAGAGCTCCTTGATGCTTCACTCTGGGATAAAAATGTAAGTGAAAGCTTCACACACAATAGAAACAAGGAGCTGTTTTTTGCTGCATCTAGCTATATTTTAGTGAGCAGTGGTGCCATCTGTTTGTTTGGCATTGAAGCCCAGATTCAAAAGCACTTTAGCACCATTCAAATGCAAAAATGGGCTGCTTGTATTTCTTTCTGGTTGCTTACCAGATTAAAAGGGATGTGGAATCCCAGATTTCTCTTGGTCGCCTTCACAAGCTAACAAAAATGAGATTTTAAAATATTAAAATCACGTATTTTGTTAGTTTTTAACTCCAATTTGCGCAGTTTTATGGTCAGTGGAAATGCAGCTGGTGTCACCGGTGGAGCTTTTTCTACCATACTTTTTCCTTTCATCAAACTTTCCATTAAATAGAACTAAGTACAGCTCTTGAGTATGAATTTAATTATTAAAACAACCTTTTTTTGATCAAGCTAATTTCTTGAGGTGTTAATATAAATCACATTGCCTACTATTGCAAATGTATATTCATTTTTCTACATTTTCTACAGCAAAACCAGAGATCTTTTTGACTCTCTTTAACTTTTGACCTAAAAGGTATCTTGTGCACATTATTGATGCTGTGTAGCCACTGGCAAATCCTCCTCCAAACACCTTACCCCCCCTCCACCCTATCCATCTTTGAGAGCTGTAACATTTTGGCATCTTATTCAGAGTTGGAGCTCTGCTTTTCTGCCCCAATGCGTTTTTGCACCATGACTTCACCGGTACCCTTTCATCTCTCTTGGGATGGATTCCAGGCACAACTCTTTCTGTGCCTTTTGTGTCCTGTCATCTCGCAGGAAGCAAAGAAAAGGTTGCAGTGAAAGCTACACCTCTGCCTTTCCCCCTTGCAACCTCCCAGGTCCATCTTGAAATGAGGTCAGATGACACACGAGCCCCCGAGTTGAACCTCCGCCCTTTCGCTCTTTTGAACGTTTACACGGACGCTCTGAAACCGGGAAAAGACTACCAAAACAGCAGCTCACTCCCTGAAGTGAGATTATTGGGAAATTTTGCAGTTGGCTGTCAAGAAAAAAAAAAAAAAAAAAAAAAAAAAAAAAAAAAAGTCGTTTTAAAACCAAGAGTTTTGAGTGACGTATGCCTCGGAGCGCTCTTTACTTATAAATACAAGCAAAGCTGGAAGGATATGTGCCAAAAGTCAGCTGTAGTGTTATTGACAGTCTGTCTCAGCTTTCCATTTAAACTGCTGTGGTGTAATTAACTTCTGTTTAGGTGTGAAAACTGTTGTATCCTAATGAAAGCTGCAGTTATCTTTACATCAGCTCCACTTCTAAAAACGAGGATTCTTCAGCAGACTGGGAGCTAGTCATGAATTAAAGAAGCGCCGCCGTTCGTAGACACACGTCCAAGTGTTTCTCATCTTTAACAAGAAAGAGCTGGATGTCCTGCAGCTTTTCCTCCTCCCCTCCTTCCTTTGTTTGATCGGGTTGTTTTCTGGCGCTGTAACTCTTTGTGAATCTCTGCATTTCAAAAGGCATTAAACATGAGCGAGGAAACGCAGAGGCCTCCACAGAGTGTGCAGAGCGTATGGAAGCCATGCAACAGGTCCAAACTTCCAAGTACTGTTGGACTCCTTTGGGAAACCTGAGCCTGTCACACATTTTACTGCATTTTATTTTGTTTGAATACAGAAGAAAAGTGAATCCCCATCTGGCTCTGAGTTTTAGACTCCCCACTTGTTTTTTTTTTTTTCTGTCCACTCACAACTAGAGTTTGGACAGTAGGCGTACTGAACCATGAATCGGACCCATATTTTGAAAATCTTAGCCGTAGCTTAGTGTCCCAAAGACAGCATTCCACCCATCCCCCCTGGACATGATTTCTGTTTACCCAGGACAAGTTTCCCCCGTCGTCCATCTTCATCCAGGACAGGTTTGCCCCTTTTGTCAACCAGTAGAGGTTGCCTCCATCATCTATTTTTGTCCAGAGCAGGTTTCCATCTTCGTTGAGGGTCGACTTAACCCTTTGTCCGTCTTCGTCCAGGGCAGGTTTCACCCTTTGTGAAACCTGCCGTTTTTCTTCAGGAAAAGTTTCGTCTTTCTCCTGAGAGTTAACATTTCTGCATGTGTCCCCGCCGCCATTTTCTGATGTCAACACGTCTTCTTTCAGGACAACTTTTCCCCTTTGTCAACCAGTAGAGGTTGCCTCCATCGTCCGCCTTTGTCCTGAAGAGGATTCGTTTTTCGTTTTTCTCCTTGTGTCCCTGCCTCCATTCTCTGAAATCAACACAATTCTGTTTACTTTAGTACTTTTTGTCTTTTTTGTCCCTTGAGTCTTCCAGTCTCAACAAAAATGATTCGTCCCTTTTTAAAATGCAAACACACCTTTTTAAAATGACCCATCATGTCCCACAGTCCCAAATTTACATGAGTTCCTCCCCTTTTCTTCTTCCACTGGTGCAGTTCTGTCTGAAATGTTTTTGAGAGGTGGTTTTTAATACATTTTCATAGAAGGGTAAAGTGGTCGAATCGGTCCTTGAAAATCGTTTAAAGTCGTTAACCTGAGTTTTGAACAGTGCCCTGAGGGCGGCTTCAATCTCAGGCGGGAATGTGGTTAAATTGGGGATCTGGAGAATGTCAGGTTGTGAGTAGGAGGGAGGATTAGAGGGTCAATGAAGAAACACAGGTCGGTCAATCTTCCCCCTTGAAGACATGCTCAGGTTTCTACATAGATGGACACTTAATAGGCATTACATGATCATAAAGGATGAAGATGCACAGGTTTTAGCCAGCTAGTGAATGATCAGAGACCAGAGGTCTTCTTGTCAGTTTGTTCCTGAATAGACTTGCATAAAATATTCAAAAAACGTGACTCATTAGTATATGAAAGATGACTGGATTCTGATTATGCTCGTGTCGCACAAATGCTGCCTTCTTCATTCTGGAGAGGAGCTGAGAAACAGTCTACAACACGGTAACTAACCTAATTACCCTTTTAGCTACGTGTCCTCTTGGTGTTTGCCAGCTTGATCCTGTGATGTTAATCTGGTTCTTGTTTGGGTCATGCGGTGGGGTCTGACCTGCTGTGATCCCAGTTAGATGTATTCAAAACACATCTAAATTATCAGCTAAATAACTCAGACAAGAAGAGAAGAATGTGTTCTGAGTTCATTATATAAGGCTGAAATGATGCTTCTTGGATGGAGAGTTTTCCCAATCTTGTTTCTCTCTTGATATTGCTCATTCAATTTACTTTGTGTTGATCTATCACTTAAACACTGAAGTTTGTGGTTGCAGCATGAAAAACTGAATACTTCTGCAAAGCAATGCATGTTTTATTGTAGTGTAGAGTTTAATGAGGAAAATGAACAGGAAGGCATTTTAAAAGAAGAGCTATAATTCAATGTGAGACCATATGCTTCCTATTTGCTCCTATTTTGTAAAAACGCTTTTTTAGATTCCTCCTCTGTTAATTCTGGTGCTGTTGAAGTGTTTTAAATCTGGTATTTTAAACATACTGTGGAAATCTTGTGTTAATCAGTTCCTTGTGATTGTTGGCCTGCTGCTCATCGTCTGTCGTAGCTGTTTCACATTTATTAACCCTCCTTTGAGAAGCGATAAGAGCATGCTTGGCAGTTCTCACTCTTTCTCAGCAAACTGAACAAAAAGCACATTGTTTGTAAAACTTATTTCTTTCCTTGATTAACGTGCAATCGGGTGGATTGCGTGAATCTCCCATATGGATAAAGCATAATATTTCTTTTGGCACTAACCCAACAAAAGCAAGCCAATTGAACTTAGATGACTAGTTGACTGCAAAATAAACCAAATTTAACCTGATTCCCTTCTCTTAATGGGGCCATTTTTTTTCCTGTTTGATCAGTGACATACAATATATAGATGATTTTTTTTTTTTTTTTTTTTTTTTTTTTAAGGAATACAAAAAAACAAGTATATTGCAATAAAATTGCAGGTTCTTTGTGTTTAAAAGTATAAAAAGTTATCTTTTTACTGCAGTAACATAATAAAAATTGAGAAAAATCTAGCATTTAATTTGAGCAACTTTAGTCATAGGCAAACAAATGCATCTTAGCCTTTTGGAGTCATGTGGTATTATATGGTAATCTGATGAGGAAGTTCAACTAGTAATCCACCATCCTACTTCTCTCCAATACAAATAAGGTATGCAACAGAGGCCCGCCTCTCTTAGCTACTTGCCAAAATGGGAAAAACGAGAGAACATGGCATTCAACTGAGGCAAATTTGTGTTAATCTATGCAAGTCAGTAACGGGTTACAATATAATATCAGCTTCACCTAAACTTGACCATATCTACAGTATGTTAGAAAGCTGAAAACTCTAAATTTCTAAAGCAGCAAAAAAGTGTCTGTAGCCACTATTACACACGGTCTATTGACCAGTTGGGTTGTTGGGGTGTTTTCTGTCCTACCATCACTAACGTAAACTTGTGAAGTTTATTCCACTCTCGTGGCACTTAAATGAAATTCATATGCTTTGGTTAGATGAGACTAAGATTTAACTCTTATCACGGCAGGTTTTTCTGGGATTAAACAAAGAATTACTTGGAAAAAGCACCTGATTCTAGGGCTCCATGATATTAGGAATACATGCGATAAATAAAATTAATTTTTTTTTGTTGTTTTGGCTTCATAGTAAACATGTACCCCATATAAGGAGTCTATCCAGCTACTGGAAAACAAAAATAAAATTAATTCCAACTCAAGAGGCCTTTAATTGAAATAAATATAAACTGTTGATATTGTGCAGCACTACCTCATACCATTGTCAAGTACAGTAGAGGATGTGTGATGCTGTGGGCTTGCTTCTTTTGGAAAGGGAGTGGAAACATTACTAGAGTGCAAGGCATCTTGAACTCCTTCAAATGTCAGGGCATCACATAGAAATATCTGCTGTACCGCTACCAGAAAACTGAAAACGGGGGGGGGGGGGAGGTTGGTTCTTTCAACAAGAACGATGTAAAACATATGACCAAATCAATGCTGAAATGGTTCATGAAACAGAAAAACAAACCTTGTTCTGCTCTCCTCTCCATCCCAAAATCTAAATCCAGTAGAAAACCTGCAAGGAGAGCCTTCTTTGCCGGTGGGGTCAGTGGGTGTAGAGGGTAGTGCTTTTGTAGCCAGGGAAGTTGTTAACCTTAGGGGATGTAGCTGTCGATGTAATTTCATTTATCCATAAGTTTCAAGAAAGATGTTGCTCTTTGGAATCAGTGGCTTTTTGTGTCTGCATGGTAGAAAACATCTATTTAGACCCCCCACTGGTTACAACAGAGCCTCCTCTGCTTAAAACCATAATGAGGGCGTCAAACATGGCAGGGAAGGTCACTATAATCCGAAGGATAAAACCTGTTTTTTTTGTTTTGTTTTTTTTTTTTAACCTCAGGGACCGCTGTACACTATGACCCCTCCTCATTACAGAAGTCAAATCTGTTCCCAACAGTGTTATCAGATTATCTCCAACATATAATTTATCGCAGGAGGTGTCACGTTAACCATCTGCAGCCATGTTTGAATTAAAATCCTAAATGAAGGTAATTTCTGTTTATTCAGAAAAAAGCTGGATGGTTGCAGCGTTGACGCAACAAGTCTGCACAGATAACGCACTCCGTCCAAACATGAATAAATGAACACTGATGCAATGGTAGTTAGTGACTCTTTCTGTCTCTTTCTATCTGTGTGAAACTCAAACAACAGGTCTGTGTCACCTTGCATACCTTAACGTTGTGGGGGGGGGTTTAATTTTGTTTTCAATTCAGCATTGTGAGGACTAAAGAGTGAAGATTACAGAGTGTTTTTGAAGGAATATCCGTTTGTTTTAATCCACACAGAGAAGCAGAAAGCTCTCGCTAAAATGCAGCTTAGTCGAGCAGCAAGGTGTGAGACAGAGACCGGCTAAAAAAACAGGTTGCTGGTGATAAATAGCAGTCCTGGGTTGGAAAGTGTCTCCTTTCCGACAGAGGACTGGGGCTTTGTCTTGAAATGCAAGCTGCCTCTCTGCAGCCGCTGCCAGTTTCTCAGGAGCTCCAACTTTCAATGGTAGAGGTGGAAAGAGGAGTGAGATTTGTTACAGGGAGATGCCTCGGGGTGAAACAGGGGGGATGAAAAGATTTGAGTAGGTGTTGCTGTCTGTTAAAAGGGATTAGCATTTAATTAGAGCCATGGTCAAGTATCATTATACCATCATATATTCTCTGTGTAACAGGGAGATCCCTCTTCAGGTGTCCACAACTAAAACCTTCATTATCATGATGCATATGTGACATTTAAGCTGCTCCTTTCCACAGTGCCTGTCAAAAACAACTTCAACTCCCAGTTTTATATGATAAACCAACACAAAGCTGCACATAATTGTAAAGTAAGATGAAAACAATAAGTTTTTGATACTCTGATACTCCCAAATTACATGTTGTTCAAATGAACAATTTCTTAGAAATTAATCTCAATTGAAATCGAGCTGTTCTGTGATGTCCTCAGAGGTTTGTTGAAGACCTTTAGTGAGCAAACAACATCATGAAGATCAAGGAATATCTAACACATCAGGGTAAAGTTGTTGCCTATGGTAACTGAAGTAGCTGCAGAGATCCACAGCTCAAGAGGGAGAATCTTTCAACTGGGTGGCAATTAGTGGTGCACTCCAGAAATCTTGTAGAAGAGTGGCAAGTAGAAAGTTGTTGTTGGAGGAAGACCATCAGAAGTCCCATTTAAGGTTAGGGACCAAATAAGAATTTTTCAGCATGAAGTTGTGGCAATACTTTTCTTCAGCAGAGACATGAAAACTGTTCAGTCTATGACTCTATGGATGAAGCTAAATGCAGGGCAATCCAGTTTGAAAACCAGTTTGAGACTTCATAAGACTTCGTACTGGGGCCGAAGTTCACCTGTAAGCAGGACCGCAACCCTACAACCAGAGCTACAGTGGAATGGTTTAAAGCTACTATATACTCTGGCGTACTGTGTGTATTCTGTGAGCCGTGTGTACTGTCTGCGGACGGTTGAGATTTCATAGTCAGGGGTATTGCTTTCCTACATATCCCATGACAAATTCTTTCATTTCCAACAATTCCACTAAGCTTGACATCGTGCCTCATGCTTACTCTGAGTCTGAGCTGTTTCCTCCCACTTACTTTTAGTTCTCTGAAAGGCGTTATATTTCCTCAGTAATGTATCATATAAGTTTCTATAGTTTCTAATCTCTTCCGTCAGACACGGAATACTTGAAGCCCCTGTAAAACACTTATAACTGCCTATTTTTATGGTTTGAACACCAAATATACCTTAATATGCATTAATACACACAGTGAAAACCGTCTTGGCATTACCGCAGAAACTTAGATCTACGGTCTTCCATATTTCCAGCCAATAGCGTGTCAAGTAGCATTGCGCCTAGCGATTTCTGCTTCCCAACACACTTTACAAAAAAGTCATTTTAATCCAATCATAGATACATTCCAGTTAATCCTAGTTATCAAACAATGGAGTCAAGTTCACTTTGTTATTCAATCTGGTTGTAAAAGTTTTCTATGTTAGGAAGCCCAGCAGATTACTTCGAGTCATGGACTTGCAGCATTCACTCCTCCTGGACGAGCACATAGCGACAGCAGAAAGTCACTTGAGTTGTGTTGTTTGCAGTAATCCCTCATACTGAGGGATCAAGTTCAGACCTAGATCCATTTGTAAATTTTTGGCAAGACATGGTCAGATCTTCTCTAGCTATTCTGACCGAGCTTCAGATATTTGACAAAGAAGACTGTGCAAAAAGGTGGATGCATACCCTGAAACATTTGTTGTTGTATTTGGTTTGAAGGGCAGTTCTACAAAGTATTGACTCAGATTATACCTTTTAAAAAAAAAAATTCAAAACTACTTTTCAGTTTTGTTCTCTCTTTCTTGGTCTACCATCTACAATCACAATAAAACACTTTGAAGTTAGTGGTAACGTGACAGAATATGGAGTAGTTGGAGTATTATTACTGCACGGGTTAAACAAAAAGTTGCTTGTGCACATTCTTTTTTATAAAACTTTATTCTTCTTTTGTGTTATGTTTCAGGGAGTTTTATCAAACTTCATTTCTTAAAATCTTAAAATCTTATTTGCATCTAATTTTGGACTGCCTTTGAGTTTCAAATTCACAGCCTCTCTTTAATTTACACCTAATTTTGTTAATTTTACTGGTATTTTAGAATTCCCCTTTTTAAATAAACTTGTCTATTTAACAGACATGACACAGATTAAAGCGCTGAAAACATTCCCCTCTTTTATCCTCTGGAAGTGTCACTACATGCCATGTGAAACTGGAAATTCCAGGAAACCTAATTTTTCCTTCAGGATAATGAAATGGAGCCCCCGACCCGCTTTTTTTGTAGAAAGAGCTGTTGTGTGCTGCTTTTTCAGCTTTCAGCCTTATTGAAAGTAACATTTACATCAAGAGCCAATTTAATTTACTTTTGCTGCAAGGTGAATGTTGACCTTTTGTGGTCTTCGACTACATTCAAACCCCCTACACATGATCTTCAGGTGTTGCCCATTTAGTGGTTGGTGATGTTGGTTATTTCAGGCTCTAACTTGAGGTGGGGTTCCTTTATATAGGCAAGAAGCAGAGATGTTCAGCTCTAGTTTCTGTGCTTCAAAGCCTACAAAATTTGTGTGGTGTTGCAGGTAATGGTTGCAGTTTATCTAATTCGCCTCCTGCCTGTCTTTGACTGATGCTGAAAGCTGATAGAAATTGTGTTGCCTCATTATTCTAGTTCCTGGTGCCAGGTCTCCATTTAATGGTCCCTGCATGCTAATACATACATCTTTAGAGGAGCGCTTGTTTGATGTAAGGGTGACTGCATGTGTTAAAGACTTATCAGATGGGTGTCGTTAGAAATGCAAGATTCAGTCATTGTGAGGCATTCCTGAAGGTAGGACAGAGATTCCCTGGTATGGGAAGCAACAGGATCAACAGAATGCACAGCGTCAGTGTTCAGCGATTTGCTTTGATCAGCCAGTGAGACCAAGTGGGAGTCATAAAGACCTCTGAGCTCAGCAGTGGACCATGACTCTTCAGATAGATTAATCTTATTTGCAGCAGCTGTAAAGGAGAGACACAGTCACTGTACAATGAGTTTGTTAGGCACTTAATAAATACACAAAAGATAATTCATAGGTTAGTCAGGAATGCAGTTCTCTAAAAAGTAAACCCATGGTGAGAGGGAGTATCTAGTGAACTAATGCTATCTAGTGCCATCTAGTCAGAATGTGACTTTGTCTGGTGGGGCAGATGCAAGATATTACGAATCCCGAGTACTATAAGTTGATGTACCTGTATTTAAAGCTGTTATGTTGAAGAAAAGTAGTAGTTTTTGAGTTCTCCTGTTGTGATGACAAATGTTAGCTAACTTTTCGTTGGGTTGACGCTCGGCTACATTAGCAGAGAAGAAGGCTCCACCGCTTTTGATTTGGTTTCGTTTTTAGCTCAGAAACCAACTCTGTTGAAAAGAGAAACAGACAGAAAAGATGGAAATGATTTATGAGCACTGTGATAATACCACTGCTGGCTAACTCTTAGATGCTAATAATGCTAAAGTTAGCTTCTGTTTTGTCGCATCTGGCTGGTGCCAGACTAAAGGGTTATTTCACTTTTTTTAAAATCAAGTCTAGACGCCATTTGTTCATCTCATGCTCCAAATCTAAAATAGTTGGGTTATATAATTCTAAACCAACCAGAAATTTTCCAAGAAACCATGAGTTTACAATATTATAGCTGAATGTTGCAGTATTGATTATGATTAACTTCCATTTTCCTGAGTCTTTTCATTCTCCTTGAGCTTTAACATCTCTGCTACTAGAATAATGCATTAGGTGAAGGCATCAAAGGCAGTGAGTTTATCTAACTGGCCAAATATAATACTGACATGCAATGTATGAATGCATGACACTAAAAATACGTCCTTCCAAATATTGCAACCAAGAAGTCTTTTGGGATTTAAATAATTGCACATATTGATATTTATAGGACTAATGTGATTGTTATGTTTTAAAATGCCGTTTGAGATTAATGAAGCCTTTATTATATGTTAAAACACAAAATTGAACTTAAATTGCTTAAGGACCACCTTAGAATTAGACTAGCATATAAATACTAAGTCTTATATTGCTCTTTTGAACTCTGTATCATGTCACGTTTTGTCTACACCTTTAGTATTAAATATTAGCAGAAAATCTTTTGCATATGCATTTTGGCAACTTGGTTAAACTTGATATCTAAAAGTATTTTGAGTTAGTTGGCTACTGGTTGGTTAGCTGTTTAAGCAATGTGACTGAAGATCGAGTCTTTCACTAATTGTCTCGACGCTCCTATTGATTTAATTGTGGTGCATCTGATTTCTACCTGGAAGACAGGGTTTTCAAGTTCTGACATGGAATGTCAGATTTAAGATGGCTGCTGTGTGTATAACAACGTGAAAGTTGCTGGAATAAGTTGCCCATATTCTTCTTTATTTATAAAGAACATAACTTTCCTTCTTGTCACCATCATCTCCAGGTGTCTTAAAGCCATACCCAGAACAGAACCAGCCTTCTTTATCAGGTTGTTGAGCTTTTTTTAAGCTCCTGGCTCTGATGCTGCTACCCCAACAGATGATGACAGAAGATCTCCACAGCAGGCTTATTGAAGAACTGCAGCATCTTGCTGCAAACACTGAAGGACCTAAGCTTCCTCAAGAAACACAGTCTGCTCTGTTCCTTCTTGAAGACAGCTTCACTGTTGTCTCTCCAGTCTAGTCTGTTGTCCAAGTGTTTCAACTCCTTGCTTATAGTAGGTAGCATGCTCACTATGAATTAGCATATTTCACTTGGTTTCCAACTTAAAAGGAAAACACACCTAACTTGGGTGTGGCATCACTCATTACAATCTGTACAGTGATTTAGTGATTCACCAAATTATGAACTATTGAATTCAGCCAATTTTCCTTTGATCAGCTCAAACCGTTAACTGACACAGGAAATACAAAAAATATGATTATTTTCTTCTTTTTTCACATTTGTAAATTACATGGAATTAGCTTTGAGTTTACTAGAAATCATCTAAAGGTTAGGGATATATCCTTTGAAGAATAAATAGTTAAAATTATGTAATTCCTTCATTTAGCCAAAGTCTGGATTGTAGGTTGGACCTCATTTAAAAAAAAAAAAAAAAAAAAATCAAGCCTGACCGGTATATCTCTATCTTAATTGTCAGTTGAACTGGCTTTTTTCCTTAGATGTATCAGTGGCATATATAAGTTTTCTATGCCACACCAAGCAAGTTGTGACTCATACTGACGAAGGCCAGAGTTTCAGAAGAACCACAGAGGCAGTTTCATTCAAAGCATTGTAACGTAGGGCTTAGTTTTAAGACTGCCACTCTCACACCATGGAGCCGAGAGAAGCGCCTCGGCATATCTTACTCCAACACAAAGGGAAACTGTGATGTACATACAAATGAGCCCATAATTGGTGTTTTTGTCTCCCACTTTCTTTTTAGTTTAATCTCACAAACAAACCTACTGTGCACAGGCATATCTGTGTAATTCTGGTGTTTTAGGGGTGTGTTGGTGCACATTTTATACATGCACTACTAAGCGTCTGGTAGGGAGACTATGAACTCTTCCCCCTCTCCTGTTTTCCTCCTTAACTGTCTCTCCACTGTCCCTATTAACTCTCAGCCTGAGCCCTCAGTAAAGTAAAACATTGTTCTCTGTGTGTGCATGACTGCAGGGGGTGGTGTGTAAAGCAGGAAGTAATTAGAGCTAATTATTCTGCTTTAATCATTAAAAAAAAACCTCCACCGATGCTGCATCACCACTATGCCTGGTTAACCAGCATTTCACTACGCAATTACAGCTCATTGTGGTTTGTTGGACGAAACAATGAGGTTTGTTTTTAATGGTCGCTCTGAGTAACTTGAAAGTTTGCTAGGAGCTTCGTTCATTCCCTGATGGTTTGAAATCTTGTGTTTTTACACTTCTGTCTTATCTGGTTTTGCCTAAAGTGCTGGGGGAAGTAGGACAGCCTTTACAAGGACCTTTTTATTGTCATTGGAGCAATTAAGTTTGTTTCTTTCATCTGAACATCTCTTTTGAAAAAGACATTGCACTTAGCAGCTCACTGAGCAAGGACTGAGTTGTTAGAAGTGCTAAAATAAAGATGTGTAGTGGGGGTGTTGAGGTTTGTTGCTGGGACGCTACAGATGCAGCGTCCCTGCTTGCCGGACCCTGTCGGCTCTGTAAGGCTTCCTAAGCTAAAGAGACTTTCAGTTGTTTATAGCTGTCAAGAGCAATTTACTCTGGGATCCTCATCCCTCAGATGTTCCGTGTTGTCACCCTCAGACTTCAATAGCTCAATATTGCTCTGTAGTATTTCACCTCACTACAGTAAGCTTGGAGTGTGAGCTTACTTTATAGCCCAGTTGTTTTCAGTGAGCTGCTAGATCTTCTGCCCAACTTTTTTTATTGCACCTTTTGAAGCCAGAAAACAGTTGGGATGATTGAATATGTGCCTGCAGGCTGTTGGCTCATTGTTACAAATGTCAAAGCAAAAATCTGCTCAGCTCTTTCATTCTTTAAAAAAGGTAGATGGCATTTGGACTCAGAGGTCCCCTCTGATCCAGTCATAATGGCCAATAAAATCAGGTTTAGAGAGCAATTTGAGCTCCAGTCTAATCAACTATCTAACTAATCTTGCAGACATTGCTGCTTTTGATAAATGCAACATTCCTAACAAATTTCAATTGGATTCTGAAAATCTTATTCAACTGAAACAAGTCTTTTTAGTCTTTAATTACATTTTGATGTGATGTTGTCAGAAAATGTTTCTGTTCTACACCTTTCCTCAGCCTTCGACTCAGTTGGCTTTGGGATTGGATTGATCTTTTTTTAAATGGTTTGCATCATATTTATTAGACCAATCATTTCCTGTAGTAGTTTCAATATACAAGTTGTATACAAGTCCAGTAGACTGGTGTACCGCAAGGTTCTTCGGCCCCCTGTTGTTTCCCCTTTTGAGCATCTAACATTAATTTCTTATCACTAGTATGAAGATGATATCTAATTACATATATCTGTTTAGCTTTACCAGATTTAAATTTTATATTGCTGGACAAGTGATTAACCAATAAAAAAGGCTGAAAACTTTCTTCAGCTAAATGAAGAAAATACTAAAATCTGTTCTTCTGACCCAGACAAGATTATTCCTCTTCTTTTGGACATTCTTTGACCTTTGGCTACCTATGCTAAATCTACAATCAGGAAGCTTTGGATATATTTGGTCCAGTGTCTTGCATGAGATATCCATGTCAAATTGCTGGTTCATTTATGTTTTTATCATTTGTAAAATGTTCCAAAGTTCAATCGCTCTGCAGCAGTCATAGTTGGTTCAAAACATCTGCTCGATTACTTACTGAGTCGATTAAGTTTTCTCATATTTCTTTGCTTCTTCATGTCTCGTCCAGCTTCGCTGGCTTCCTCTCCATAGCTGACTTCAGTTTACATTTTTGGTGTACTTTTTAAAAATCAACTAAAACATTTTTTTTAAACTGTGCTTGCCAAACCAACAGTATTTTTTGTTTTTTATGCTGAAATATTGCATCTTAGTGTATTCTTTGTGATTTTATATTATGGTAGGTGTTATGTACATTTTTTTTTTTTTTTAACTTGCGTGGTTACTGAGGAGAAGAAGGGAATGAGGCACTTTTCTGTAGAGTCCTGCAGCCTTGCATTTACGACCATCCTCCATAATGTCTGCTTCCCACTAGAGTGGAAAGGAGGCCATGCCGAGGCATGAAGAGGAAGAGATCTGATCCAAGGAGCAGTGGGGATAAACTTGAACACTGCACTGTGAAAGACAAACTGACAGCCACTAATTAATTCAACATTTCATTGAATCATCTCTTCATTTGCTATCACTAATCCACAGCTCTCCTCTTTCTTTCCTTTGTTTCTCTCTATCCTTCTCTCCCCCCCTTTGCCCACGCAACCTTTTTTCCCCCTCTTTCCAACTATACAAACTCCTAAAACTATTGGATGCCTGAAAAGAAAACTCCTGCTGCGTTGCATATCTCTCCCTTCCTCCTCCTCATCTACATGTAATTGAAACATCAGAGCCAACACACAAGTGTTTGAGAGCGTGAACAGAGCTGATCTTTAAGGCACGTAAGGTACTGTATTTCCCTGACCTACTTTCCCACTAACTGGTGTATCCAACGGGATTTTTATATTACATTTTTGGGTAGACACTGTGGACAGAAAACAGATTAGGCTCCAAACTTATTTAAACTAAATCCGAATTTTTTTTTGAATACTTTTCATAATTATTTTTATTTTTTTTTTTTTTTTACAAAGTTGCTTTCCCTTTCGAAAGTCATTTTTTTCCCTTTAGAAGTAAAATACAGTACTGAATCAGAATTTGTGTTCACAAACAAGGAATTTGACTTTGGTTTCAAGCGCTCACGGCAAACAAAGTATAAAAATTAGTGGTGGAACTCGATTAAAATGTTTAATCAAGTGGTCTGTCATTAATTAATCGAAATTATTCACATTTTGATCAAACTGTATATTGACAAACATTTTCAATTCAAAAACCCTTTTTGCTGATAAATTATTGAATACATTTTTGCTGATAAATTATTGAATAAATGAGCTTTACAACAAATATTTATTGTGTTTAATCTGTTATTTAGGTTATTTAGCAATCAGATTGGGTATAGTAGCACTTTGCACCATTCAGCTTTCAAGTGTTTCAGAAACCCCTGATCATTCATGTAACTTCTTTGAAAAAATACTTCTTTAGAAATATGGACTGGTGATGCTGACATTAACATTGGGGATGTCTGTGCTGCTGCAACATGTTTTGGATTGAGATGGTACTTTAGGCTGGAATAGCTTCGGTGACTGGCCAACTCCTTTTAGCACAACTTGCACATGAAAACAGTCAGATTGGTGTTTTGTTTTTTTTTTTTTTTTTTTGAAGCAAGAAATGAATCTCCAGTGGGTCAAAAGGAGCAGCTATGTTGTCCATCACTGTTGTTTGCGGATGTGGCTTGCGCATCAGATTTACGAGAGTACCAGAAACCCACGAATACACATGTCCCAGCTCGGGACTTTTCTATGTAAAAGAAAAAAAAATAATTGCATTGTGGTGTCTTCATTGACTGAATATAAAAGATGGGATATTTTAGTTTCTGATTGCCAGTTGAGCTGAAAAACGGCCTGTTAAGTCTATTTGGACTACAATTCAAAAAGCATTAACTTCTCACAGCAAATAAAGCAATGTGTTTTCTACAAGTCATTATCTGGATTAAGACCTTACTTTTAAAGAAAAAGAGATGAAAATCATCTTACTTTTCCTTTAATTGGTGCCCACAGGTGATTAGCTGGTCAAATGTTCTATAAATTCATTAAACAGAAAATTTCCACATTCTCAGTCTGAAGCACATTTTCCTTTTAGAGTTCATGCTTAAACGAATGAGTTTTTCTTTTTTTGTATTTTGTTTGTATTTTTGCAGCATTTTTAGAGCGTAAAGTCTGCTGGTCAAGCCTAAAAAAAAACCAAACTCAGCCAGAATAATCCTGATCTGTGCCTCTCTTCAAGGAGGTCTTGTCAAACCAACGCGTAATATAGACAGTTATTCACTCAATCCAAGACGAGCCTTTTCTCTTATTTCAATCCAGCTGGTAAAAAGATTAAAATGACAGAAAATTGAGAAAACGTTAAATTAAGATGCATCAGCAATCTCACCACCTTGAACAAAAATCAAGTTGGGATTACCCTGATCTGTTGGTCTTGTTTTAAAAACATCTTTTCTCCACACCTTCCTAAAGAAACATTCTTTGTGCTTTTTATTTTTCACTCAGAGTGGATTGTGCCTGTGTGGGTGGTGCACAGTGCCGATATGTCTGAAGCATGTCTCCATTGAATGCTCACGGTGCTAAAAGCGGTGATGTTTCTTTAGAGCCCCTCACAGAGCAGCCAGAGCGTTTCTCCTGCCGTTATACTGCTCACTCAAGGAGAGGTGCTTGACGGTCCAGTGGCTTCCTCTCTGAATACCGATCATTGTCTCTCCTAGGTTTAGGGAACTTTAGAGCCTGGCGTTGGACTTGCTGGCTGGGGTTCAGGAACTCTGCCGGGCCAGAGATTAGCAAGGCATGGCAGGATCCCTGATAACTGACACCCTCCACGCAGGCATCTGAGCCTCTCTCCCATCCCGCTAAAGACTACATCCACAAAGACGCCTTTCAGCGCCAGGCACGGTGGCGCTAATCCCCAAAACACAAAGACCTTAGCCACCGATAGCATCTAAATAACTCTAAAGTAAATGTCATTTGGCTGAATTAGCTGTATCTCATGTTGTCGGTGGATTGTTGTGTGGGGCGTACAGAAATATTTGTGGTTGTTTTGATTTCTGCTGGTGTGATTTTTTTTTTTTTTTTTTTTTTTTTTTTTTTTTTGAGTGGTGGTGCTTAATGGGATACAAGGTCAGATCGCCCACTAAGATGGCTGGTTGAAACCCTGCTTCACCGCAGGGTTTAGATTGGGTTCTTCCAGCTTCATCAGACGCATCCTGAAGATTCATACCTACCTTCACTGAACTATCTCAAGAACATCTGCATGGACCACAGGTTGGATGTCTGTTATCTGAAATGGCCTTACAACGTTGCAAAATTTAACATTAATATAGGATTTAAAAAAAAGCCATGATGTTGTAGAAAAATCGTGTTGACTTTTCCCTTTCTGCCATGGACTAACACAATTAGCCTTTGCATATATCTAAAGGAAATCTGGATGAAACAAGGCATTAAATTACTCAGGTAATGAAATGTAGCAGATAGCTTTCAAATATTTGTGTAAGATGTTTGATTAAAATGATCTTTAGCTTGTTAGAAACTTTTTGAATTTTTGCAGTCAAAACAGGAAAAAAAATTAAAGGTAAGCAACATTTAAGATAAAGCATGAAAAAACTCACAGCAGAGTAAAATGTGATTGGAAGAAGAAGCTTAATCTGTTCATAATGACCGGCAAAACCCAATACATTTCCCCAGAAAAAGTCCAAGTCTGGGTTTTAATCTGTTAAACATAACCAGAAGTTTGTTAAACACTCTTTGTTTAATATTTCAAAGACATATTGGATCAGTAAACAAAAAAAGTTACATTTCTGGTTTTGTGGTAGAGGTGGGCTAAATGGTGATCACCCCAACACTTGTGCATTAAACGTGCAGCATCTGCAGTTTTTACCATAATTTGTTACTTTCTGCTTCCATACTGATCAAAATAGGTTCAGAATGTGTACAGCTGAACTATGAAGTGATTTTGACCTAATGGTGTTGCTGTAAAAGCTCCGTTACATCAAAGTTATAAATTAAAATCCTTTCCACACAGCATAAAAAAATATATGCCTGAGAGTATCTAAATATATTGATCATTTTAATTAAGCTTGTGCATTTTTGTATTTGGTTAAGCCTAGTGTTACAGCACTGCTGCTGATCATTAGCAAACAACTGGCTTTTCCATAGACATTAGCATTAAGCTAAGCAGGCTTGGCACCAACCTTTTTGTGGCATTACTTCATTATAATAATAATTCATTTTATTTCTAGGCACCTTTCTAGACACTCAGGGACACTACAAAAACAAGGAATAAAAATGAGAAGTACATAAAAAGCAAACAAGGAGGCTGAGCTTTAAACACATTCGGTGAGTCTGGATAGTTGTGTAATAATATACTGTAAGTTTTATTTAAAAAAAAAAAAAAAAAAAAAAAAAAAAAAAAAAAAAGTTTATGTTGAAATTCTGTTTATCTGTCAGCCATACATTACAAGAACCTTCAGGAAGTGCAGATGAACAACCTTGGTTTTGTGATTAATAGAAGAAGTAGAATAAAACAGCAAACTATAATCACCAAAGAATATAGAGTTCCCCTCCTTAAGTTACTTACTATTATTAATCACTAGTTAGTATTTTACTTTCTAGAACAAGCCTCCTTGGAGGATTGTGCCATCGCATTTCACTGAAAACAAATTACCCTGAGTTGATCTTAGACTTTAGGGCCCCGCGTCCCAGGAGGGTCGCTAGCGACTGGTTGCTGTGGAAACGCCCGTAGAAAAATACAGTGAGACAGACCTGTTTGAAGGATGAGCTGGGTCTATCAAGTTATGTAGTGCTCCACCATCATGTGGGAATCCAATACCATACATTTATCTTGATATAAAGTGCAATAACCAGAGAATGCGTCCCATCTATGTATAATGCAGCTCATATCCTTTTTGTGTAAGACCATCATGCCATCACTGGGGAATATCTGGGTCTCCTACAGACAAGACTTTGAGCTTCACAGGGCTACAGATCAATACATCTCACTGAAATGAAGAATGGAAACAAACAGGTTGTGAGTGCAGGTCTGGAAATGAATAAATAAGCTCCAGCCTGGTGTTTTCGGCTTTCCTTCGTCTTGTCCTTCTGCTCCTTGGTGGGTGGGGAGGAGTGTTCCCTCCCAGCTTTAATTCAATAGGGCTGATACCTGAGAACTGGACCAGGGCTGTGTTGTTAGCCCTAAAGCCTGGCTTCTGGGCCAAGGCCAGATGGAAAAGGTTGATCAGGCTGTTAATGGACGCCTGGGATGGGTGGGTTGGGAGGGAGGAAGTGTGCATGGATATGACCCTGTTTTAACAACGTTACTTAGTATGTTGTTATTGTTGTTTGCCATTTGTGCATAATCCATCCCATAATTTTCTGCTAGGAAAGAGCTTTTTTGGGTTGCAGCTGGTGATGTAAAAGTCCAGGAAACGGATCACTTACTGCAGCTTCCTAAAGCCTCTGAAGCCAGTGAAAAATCATTAAATCACCTCGTCTGGAGGGAGCGGTCATCACTGACGTGAGGGGAAGCAGAGCGGCTCTTTGTGTTACTGATCCATGCATGGGAGGGTGGGGGGGACAGTTACTGTTGACGCCTAACGGTCAGGGTTACCTTTTAGACCTCTTAGAGGCTGATTTATTGGACGTGTTTTCTTTGAAGTTGCCTAAAGACGAATTTGTGGCAGCAGGACATGTTTTTGAGTTGATAGATGGTAAAAAGCTGGATATCATACCTGATATCCATGGGGGCTCAGAAGGAGACTTTTTTGAAACTAAGAAATTACTTTTGTTATATATATAATATGTTTTATATATGATATATGCAATTGTTTTGTTGCAGAAAATGTGATGTTTTGATTGTTGTTTCTGCACATTTTTCCCACATTTTAATTTTTTCTGCCGTGGTTATAGGAAGAGCCACAAAGGGAAGAATCTGATTCATTTCTTATTTGGTGGGAATAACATTAGCAGTTTCACTCTATGGGCCTTAAAGACTTGAACGAATAAAACCAGAAAAGTCTTTGTAGTAGTGGACTTTTTCAGTGCATCTCATTATTGCATCTCTAGTCTTTCCAGAATCGGAAATAGTTGTAGCATACAACTTGGCTTTATTGATGTGTAGCATTGTGCTTAAATCTGCATCAAATAAATATTTTGTTTTTAAAAATCATGAAGCCAGATGAGGGGCTCATTGACATTTTGTTTCAAATATAAGACAGAGTGCAGTGTAAATGCTTTTTCTTGCTGATGTTTTACACGTATAAATTAGAGATTAGCATAGTTAGCATGACTAATTGTAAATATCAGTTTGCATTTCATTTATTATTGCTCCTTACTTTACCTCTGATGGCTGCCAAAGTTCCCAATCCACGCTTTGTAACTAAAGCGAATGCACATTGATGTTCTGTGGCAGAAGCGACCAAAAGTTGGCTACAAAATGACCAAAACGGGAAAAATGCTAAATGTTCAAGGAGTGAGCCTGAATAAACAGCTGAATCTCCTTTTTTAAGTAGTGTTTGACACCTTTTTGCCAAGTTTTACATGATTTTTAACACTTAAGTGATAAGCTTTGAACCTTCTTCTTACAGCAATAACAATCTCACTAAACCGTGCTTTGTTTTAGTAAAATCTATTATCTCTTAGGAATAGATGTATATAATAACCCCATGTTCTGCACGCCTTTGTGATCTGCTGAAGGCATTGACAGGGAACGGGGGGGTTGAAGTTCACCCACTTTGACATAAAAGGGTCATTTGCAACCATGGGACAAATGTGCGGATACATTGTTTAGCAGAATGTGCTGGAGAACATGTTAAAGATAATCCAAAACAACTTTGCTTGTATCAAAATCAGCGAATGCATTTAAAAGTGGCACAGAGCTCAGCCAGGATTTTAAGATGGCTTAATACCCGACACATTTTGTGCCTACAGGGTTATAAGCCATGCCTCTTTGGTTTGAGCTGGGTGTTTTGTATGCAAATATAGCTCAGCGATCTCTTCGGGCCGACTTTTATGATGTAATTTAACAAAGAGGGGTTTTGATTCTGAAGCAAACCCCCCCCCCTTTTTTTTTTTTTTTTTTTTTTTTTTTTTTTTTTTTTTTTTTTAAATAAAGTTTTATGTGAATGCAGTTTTTAATGCATCCATTTCTTTCTTTTTATTCAATTCAATTATTATTTTTGGATTTTTTTTTTTGGATATATTGTTAAAAATGCACTAAGGACTTGTAAATGTAATTACTAGAAAGAAAACCATGAACCAGATTTCTTGCTGGTGATCCCAAGCTGGTTTCTGTGATATTGCTGAGAAACCACAAAAACGGGGGTCATTTTTATAGAAAAGAAACACAATATTCGACCTAAGCCCAAGGAGATCCAGAAAACTTCATCTTGCTTAAATCGACAGGTCACGTAAAGTTTTGTTTAGTTTCGTCCTATATAGACCCTCCTCCTTAAGCAGGGATTGCTGGCAGACCCCGAAACCCCTCCTGCTGTTGGCCTTTCTTTACCTAATCCTCTTATAAATAGGCCACTGTGTGTATTTTACAGGCAATAAAGCAATGTGTGCTTGGTGTGTCAGTAAGGCTTAGGGGATAAATAGGAGGGGCAAAGGGTCTCACCTTGTGGTAAAGATCTTGCTTCTTAAGATTCTTGGAAAATGAAAATCCATGTGTTTCCCAGTTTTGGATGTACTTGGATGTTCCTTCTGGTCTTTGGCCCGAAATGGTCAGAATATTATAAAAAGTGGACTCAGATCGTGAACGCAACAGGAAAATAGATTTCTCTTGCTCTGCTTCTGGAGGCTTTCAGAAACCTTTTCAAAGATTGTTCCTTTGAGGCAGTGAGAACGCAGTAGAGGAAGATTTGTTGACCTTAACTACTCTTTCCCAGATGAAAGCATTACCCAGAAGCCCTCCGGCTTGGCCCAGGAGACCACCAGGGCTGCTGGGAGGTTTTCTCTGCCAGCGCTCATGAACCAAATCCATTAAAGCCATACAGTTTGAGGGGGCAGGGGGGATGGGATATGAAGGATGAATAGGTGGAGTCATGTTTACTCCTGGATTGATTTATCTATCCCAGCTTTCACTTCAGCTTCATAGTGGATCATTTGCCAGGAGGCATCACACAGTTATAGAAGCAATACATTAAATGAGAAGTACATTTAAGAAAATACCTCACAACAATAGACAGCGTTATGCTGCCCTGAGGCGAAAGTCAGTGAAACATAAAAACACTAAGATGCTGCAGATGGAGAGCCTCTGCTGTTTGTCTCGTGAAGTCAGTGTTGACCCTGTGGCTAACATTTCTGTTTTCTTTCTCTCTCTCCGCATGTTTGCTTCGATGTGGTTGATGCATTGATTTCCATCAAAGGTAAGTCTAAAAATGTCTCCATGGCTTTTTACCCCCTCCAACCTCAAATGTCAACTAAATCCTTCAGTGTCAGTTTTGCCTGAATGGACGTGAACAGAAATGCTAACAGGATTCGTGTTTTTACTTGCTTAGTATTTGTTACATCTAGGAGAAGATTAAGAAAACATTTTAGCTAGGTTTTGAATTTTTTTGTAATCTAACACTGAGCTCGTTAACAGAGGAATGTGGAACAATCTTAGACTAACGTCACTGAAGTACAATCTTTTTGAAAATATCTAAACTTAATACACACCAATATACAAAAATAACACTTTTTAAAGTAAAAACAATAACTTTTGTCCAGTCTAGCTCAAAAGGTTTACTAAGTAGAAACATAAACTGACTTGTTGCATTCTTATTTATAATTAAATAAGTCTGACTGCCCATGTGCTGACCACATCATCTTTAGAAAAATTTGATTTTTATTCAAGACTCCCCCCCCCATCCTGTTGTCTTTGTGATGAAAATCAGATTTTCTCACAAAAAGTTGCTCTAATCAGGCTGCTTTTTATGTTTAAGGGTATTAAGTGGGGTATCAAGGTGTTTTTAATATCCCCAGGGGGCAATGTGTATTATAGCCAACAGAAAAAGCATTCATCAACAATAAATGCAGTAAATACGATAAAAACCATCGAAGTAAAGGCATAAAAGCATAACTACTGACAGACACACACGACACTCAACAAGTAGTATTTGAATGGATGGTAACAGCAGGTAAAAATGAATTCTTAAATCTGTTGGTTTTGCAGCTTTTTAATTCAAATCTGCATTCTGATGGTAAAATGGTAAACTCTGTGAACAAGGGGTGATTAGGTTCAACTAAAATTGCCTGAGCTTTAAGTTATCTGTTTTTGTTGAGAGTGGAGATGTTGTTGTGTTTGGCAGTTTTGCTGCAAAGATGGACAGTGTGATGAATGCGTTTTTTGTTTTTCTGTGACAATAACCCAAACCAACAAATAAAAGAAAAAATATTCAACAAAACATTCTCATAAAACAACTGTCCATGGTAAAATTCCTTAATTTATGATAAAAGTGCATATGTTGGTTCATCTTCTACACAAAAAATGTGCACATTTGTCTCTCCATTTATTTATTAATCCTTTTGTTCATTCACACAACCATCTGTCCATCTCTCAATCTGTCCTATCAAATGGGTCCTATGTCCATTTTTAAGTCTTTTGCTTCATTGATCAGTCTGTCCCATCAAATAATCAGTCTATTCATCTGTCCATACATAGATTCATCCATTTTTTTCTTTTATCGAACCATCAGTCTACCATCTATAGACCCATCTTGCAGTCCATCAGCCCATCTAGCCATCAATTCTTTAGCCAATCCAGTCATTGATCTCTTAGTCAGTCTGTCTGTCCTTGGATATGTCATTCTGTTCATTTATTCGTCTATCAGTCTATCCATCAATCAATCAGTCAGTCAGTCCAAGAGTTATCCCTCCATCAGAAGGTTAATTTGTTGATTTGTTCATCCATCAGTTTATCCATCAAACAGCCAGTCTGTCAGAACTTCTTTAGATTCTTCCATCAGTCCAACCAGCAGATAGATGAACAGGTGAATCAAAGTGTGGATCGAAGGTGGAATGGACAAATAAATGGACACACTGATGGAAAGCATGACTGACAGACCAATTAATGAAGGGACTGAAGCACATGGGGATGGACAGTCCATCGGGATACATCTGTCCTATCCTCCTGTCAGCCTCACTACTTAAGAAATATCTGCCAAAGATTCAGAGTGAACTCTTATATTTTCATTTTCAAAAATGGGCCAGAGATTTGATTTTAATTTGAACCTTAAAAAGTATAAAATGTTAAAGTGGAAAAACATATGAGAACCATGACCTCTACAGGTGTTTTAGGTTATGAAAATACTTATGTGGCCATTAACTTTTCTGGGCAGTTTGCCCAGTCCAGCCTAGAACTGACAAAGGCACACAATGTTTTTCTGCTAAAGAAAGTCAAAAGTAGCTAAAGGGTGAAGAAAAACAAAAATATCAGCAGGGCACTGATGTGGAAATGATTGTAGGATAGCAGCTTACCCGTGGTCTTCCAGACTGGCAGGAGATCGCAGACAGGAAGCGGCATTGTCCAATCGTGCTTAAAGACGAGACTGGCTCTGACAGACAGGCAGGGCTCTGGCTTCACACGCAGGTAATTGGCTGTTGGCATGGGAGACACCACAGCGTGAAACCAGATTCTTTATCCCAGATACACAAACTCTCCTTCCCTTCCTCTTCCTGTTTCCCTCCCCTCCTCACCTTTTGAGGGCAGTTCTTATAAGAACAGCTGCGGCTCCGCACCCAGTTAGCATTCACAAATAGCCAGGCAGGCCAATTAGGGGCCTTAAAGTGTATAATTGCATGCCTGCGATTGTGTGAGTATTTGTGAAGGTGTCATTTCGTTAAGTCTCAGGGGGTCGCGCCACCTCCCGCGGTGAGGTGTCTCTGCTCAGAGTGTGAGTGGCAGTGCGCTCAGGGGGAGGTCATTGTGCTGGTCAGGCCTCACTGCTTTTCAATGCTGTTTACACTGAAGACGAGAGGAGACACGTCTGTTATCTTTGTGTGTACTGAAGACTGAACAACTCATCACAATATCATTGTGTGAAGGATGGGAAAAATATTTGCAAATGTTCAAAGTGCAAAAGGGAGTTTTAGGCTTGAATCAAGTGTATGGGCTCTGCTTAAACATTGACTCTTTTATAGCAGATCAGTCTTTGCTTTTCTTAAATACTTCAATTTAGACTTTGAAAAAAATACTTCCATTTGTGAGCATATTTGCTTGTGCAGATCATAACCCTAGTTTTTCAAGTGTGTCTATGGCGATACCTCCATTTTGAAGTGTTCAGTAGCACCTCCTCTTCTCACTCTCTCTGGATTACGGAACCTCAATTCCCAGGGATGAATGCACAAAATGTAAAGATAAGGTCACAAAGACAGGCGTGAACAAGTGGCCTTGGATTAGTGGTGTTTGCACACATCGCTTCCAATTTGTTAGTAAAAACCTGATAAGTTATCTTTTCTGAACAAGTTTGTGTGTAAGATGGGAAACTGGGGATGTCCTGATCAAGATTAATTTATTGGATAACAACCAGTTATTTGTGATTACACATTTGCCAATATTGAGGCCAGTCCAATACATTTATTAGATTTAATAGTAATGTAAACACTTGAAAACTCTGTAGCTTTGAAGTGTTTTAAAAATAATAAATTTCATCAGCTTTGCATGGTCTTGAACTGTGTTATTGTCACCCATAGTCTCTGTTTTCCTTGGCAGCTACTGATATTTTGTTCAAGCAATAGTTTCTGTACAACAGCCTCAAAACATGCATTTAGCTAGGTTAAAGCTCCTATGTTTTGACAGCACAATTCTTAAAACATGTTAATAACAGCTTTATTCTTTGTTTTTAGACTCAAAACACACAACTATAATCTCCAATAATCTCACATATTGCTGTTGCTGATGTTTTCATGCGGAGAAGTTTGCAAAAGTACTTGCTAATGTTAGCACGTTAACTTTGTTTTGATATGATTTGTTGCTGAGGGGAAACAGGAACTTTGGCTAAAATAACATCACTGTGAAACAATGTCTCCCACCCCGTGCAAGAAGCTGTTGCTGGACTGGAGAGCTCCTTCAGTGACAGACTGCTGCATCCTAGGTGCACAAAAGAGTGCTATAGCAGATCCTTCCTCCCAGCAGCTGTTAGACTTCATAACCATCACTGCTCCCAACTAACCCTAGCTCAATAAGCGTTTACATCCCTGCTGTTTCTTGCACAGCTTTCCTTTCTTGTAAATGGTCTGTTTTTATGCACAAATACATATTTGTATTTTCTTTAAGTGACCCTAATCAGTTGCACATTTCTTTTAAGTATGGTAGCTTTAACTATACAGTATTTTTTTTTTTTATGTAGTAAACTTGCCCTGTTTAGTAAAATATTTTATTCTTTTTCAGTTGTTTGAATATGTATGCTTCTTTTTACCTGTACCTTGCTCCTGGTACAACTGAATTTCCCCACTGTGGGACAATAAAGGATATTTCTATTCTATTCTGTAATTCAGCTCCTAGCATATTTTACCGCTGTTCTAGTTAACATTTTGCAGACAAAAATTGCAACTTTATAAACACAGGGTATTTCTGTCAACAACCTTACATTGAATGACTATTGTTTTAGTTGCAGAGCAGTTCACATGACAAAGATTGGCTGCATCAGCCAATACAGTCTCACTGTGAATGTCATTCTAAAGGGTGAAAAACACTGGGGAAACCCAGATTTGTTTAATAAAAAAATAAAAAAAATGACTGGCAATTGCAGTTTACTGGCTTATACAGTGGATGCAGCTGATATAAAATCAAATAGCACATCAAAAACATAGATCAGGAGTTGGGTTTAGTTAGAAACTCTAATACCAATCATTAAAATATGCCTTGATAGGGACACTGATCTGATGCTTTGAATCTAATCAATGTGTTGCTGTTTGGTGGTGGTGTTTAGCTGGCGCAAGCAGAAAAATTGGAGAAAAAAAAAATACATTTTATTCCCCATTTAAAACTTTACTTTTACAAAAGCCATTGTGTTAAACCTGATTCATATTTTTTTTCTAATTTCTTCACAACTAAAATAAAAATGCTATTGCTATATTTCTTAGTTGCAAATATTTTTCCTCAGCAAAGAAGCCGCTGTATTATCTAGCTAGATGCATTCAGTTGTGTCACGTTTAGTATTATTGCTGTTCCCTAACAAATCTAAAATTAGTTCCTGCTTCCGGTAGGTAAGATGACCTTTATGTATGCGACATATTGGCTTAGGGATGTCAGTTACGCTTAAATTTCCCCTTTCAGGGACAAACAAAGGACTTTTCTACTCAAACAATTGATAACCTGGCAGCTTCTTGCATTTGGCAGTAAAATATTTAAAGAGCAAGTCTTTGCAACTTCAGATTTTGGTGTAAAAGCATAGATATGGAAATAGGGTTAACACATTTTAGAAAAATTGAATCTTTGCTGAACCCTGGAGATTGGAGCAGGTCAGAGGTTTGGGTTGGCTGGTCAGGATCGCCGCTGGGCTGGCCGTGTTGTTACTCCACAAACCGGATCAGTCATCAGAATGAAACCATGAGCAGAAAATTAAACCCTACTAGCAGAGAAATGTTGCTCTTTTGATCTCAAGGATACAGTCAACTACATTTCTAAACAGAACCAGCATCACAGTCCCACCTGACTCCGAATAGACAGCTGAAATGCAAATATAGAGGAATATTGGCATAAATCTTGCCTGATTTTGTTTTTCCTTCTCTTTCTGTGTTTTACTCTTCCTCTCTCCTTATTTTTCTCATTCCCTCTGTTTTGCACATTTCCTAAGCAAAAGAGCTTTCCAGATCCTGTAGAAATGAAATCATCAGGGTAAAACGAACCTTTCAAGCAGAGATGAACATTTCATTAGTCATATTGACCGTTTCAGACCCCTATTGCATTGCAGTTTGAGTGTCAAAATTATCCCTAATTGTGACTTTGAGATCTTGCATTTCAGCACCTGAACATGTTTAATTTCATACCTTTTTCCTCTGAACAACATATATAAACAACATGTAATTGGCTTTGGGTGGATTTAGCACGGTGCTGTTTGCGTGCCTGCTGTGTGAACACATTTTCTGAGTGCAGAGGTGTGAAAGTTGAGCTGGTGCTGCTGGATTGTTCTTGAAAAACAACATAATTATCTGAATTGCGTTCAGATCAACCTGAGTGGGAGAAAATGGAACGAGTGGCTTGTTGCCAAGTAACACAGCTTGTAAGTATCAGTGTTTTTGTCCATAATAATACTCGCTTGGATAATCTGAATAAAGTTACCATATAGTGTTGGATTTTAAATGCACAATAACGACTTTTACTGGGTGTTTTTTTTTTTTTTTTTCTTTTCCCTGAAATTGTCAGCTGATTAGTTTAATATACATGAGAACAGGTCGCCTGATTCCTCTTTATTCTCCTCTCTTCACTTACACCAGTTTTATGCTAATAAAAACCCTCTTGTGGCTTTCAAAGCAAAAACGCGAGCCTCGCCGGGGGGTTCGCCACACCCTCCCCCTTTCCTCTGTTATTCAAATAATCGTAGGGAGTGCAAATGTCATCAGCTCCCCTGAGCACTTTGGAAAAAGGGGTCACTTTTGCTTCACTGTGCCTTGGATATATTTTACTGTATGACAAATGCAGACTTTTACCTTCCTGCTGTCTTTTTTTTTTTTTTTTTTCCTTATGCAGCTTTAGATTCAGTGTCAAATATTTTATCTAAGTGTGTAAAATACCATTATTGATTTAAATGACTATATTTGAAACTATTTAGCTTTCTTGTCCTAAATACTTGATGCCATTAAAGTCCAGTTGTACAATGCCTTGCAAAAATGGTCAATCTTTTCCAAATTTTTCTAAAACCACAAACTTAAATGTATTTTATTGAGGTTTTTGGGGCTGCAATTGATTAATTTAGTAAATGATTCTATCAATTATTCTAACGATTGATCAATTAATCTGATAAAAACAAATTGGCACATTCTGCAGATTATTTTTTTTAACCACTTAAGCTTATTTTATCCAATATTAGAAATACATTAAAAAACAAACAAAAAATTGGCATTTTTAAATATGGAAATACATGTTTTATTGCCTAAAATGCAATAAAATAGCATCCCTTTAATGAGTACTTGATCATTTGTAGCAAAGGATGCATCCTGGAGCTAAACAAAAATTCTTCTAACATCAACATGTGACAAGCTCAGTTCTTTCTGCTTGACTTAACCTAGTGTAGGGCTAATGTGTTTATTTTTTGGATTAACTAATTTGATAATTGGATAGCAAAAGGTGCTTAATTGGAGATTATTTTTTTTTACAGAATTTGAATCAGGTGAAGTTAAAACTATAGCATTTGAGGAGTTCTGGGTAGAAAATATTTACACACTAAGATTTTTTTATTTTATTTTTTTATTTTAAGTGCAACATTTATAAATTCTTTTGTACATTTTTGGCTTAATTAGTGCTCTGAATATGTTCTTTCAACAAATGGCCCTTTTTTGAATCTGTATGCTCCAGTTAAGAATTAGAGGTTTTATGTCTATAACTGGGAAGTAGAAGGAAATGATGCATGGTTGGACTTTGACTGGGCCGTTCTAACGCATACATTTGCTTTGATTTGAACCAATCCATTGTAGCTCTGGCTGTATGTTTAGGGTGTTGGTCCTGCTGGAAGGTGAGTCTTCACCTGGGTCTCAAGTCTTTTTGCAGCTTCTTACAGGGTTTCTTTCATAATTGCCGTGCATTTAGCTTCACCTCTATTCCAATCAAATCTTCCCATTACTTCATTGTCCACATTTTGGTGCGTCATAAACCGCTTGTAAGAAACCTCTTATGGCTTTCTTCTTCCCATTATGTCCATTAAGGCCAGATTTGTGAAGTACCCAACTAATAGTTATCATGTCAACATGTTTTCTTTCCTGAGCTCTGAATCTCTGCAGCACCTCCACAGTTACCATGAGCATCTCCGGTTAGTGCTCTCTCTCCCTTAGTTCAGATGGTTCTTTCCTCTTTATGATGTTGTTTGATCATTAATGTTCCCTTATAAACATCTAAGGCATTCAAACAGCTGTATATAGCTTGTAATGCTATTACAAACATACAAGTTGACATAGTTTTTACTAATTGATTTTAAATGAAGGCAGTTTCTGAAGTGGATTTTATCTAAAGGTATCAGAGTGAAGGGGTGTGGACTTGATGCATGTGTACACCAAACTTTTCAGATTTGTTTTTGCAAAAAAAAAAAAAAAAAAAAAAGGTTTTTGTTGTGGTGTAAAAAAAAATGTGGAAAATGTTAGCGTGTGAATGACTTTAAAATATACCTCAGCCTTTTAGAAATTCAGTCAGAAGGTTTGTTTTAATAACAAATAAAAACCATGCGGGGGGAGAGGCTTCGTTTATGGCTGCACACAAATGAGCACAGCAGTACAGTCAGAGCTGATTCATACTGGGCTTGATTGAAGACAATCGTTCTGTCAGAAGACTAAAACGCAGTGAAGCCGTTATTATCCCCCATTCCTCCCCATTCCTTTGTTCCTCTCTGGGTGATGCAAACAGACCACCTGCTGGCTTGCAAACACGATGACACAGCAAGCCTTCTTAATTAAAAGATAACATGACCTAATTATAGTCATGTGGACTGCAGCTGCAAATAAAACACTAAGTTGATGGTAGGATTTGGGCATATATTAGGGCTTTGAGTCTGAATATGTGTCTCGTTGGATGTATGGTTGCATTCAAATGTGCATTCACATTATTTATTAACATATGGGGGAAAATACGTCTCTTTTGTGAATATGCTGCAGCAGAAAGGAAAGATATTCAACATATCTTAGAAATAAAAACAACTAGTTACTAATTAAAGATATCATGTTGAATATCTTTCCTTTCTGCTGCAGTATATTCACAAAAGAGACATATTCCCCCCCATCTGCTTCTCAGTCACTGAACCCTTGCTTTAAGCCAGAGGCCCTCCAGTGACAACAGTTACAGAAGATGTCTGTCTTGAAAGCTTGTGGGCCAATTAAACTGCAGAGCCTACGTTGAGCTGGCCCTCCAGAGCCAGCCAAGCTCTGCTGGGAAACCCACCCCACAGAGCTGACATGTCCTGGAAAAAAAAAAAAACTCCAGTTGCCAGGTTTGTTTGATTCCCTCCTGCCAGCATAAACATCTACATGTGTTTGTGTGTGGGAGGGAAGGCATGCAGAGGTAGGTCCAGAACAGCCAGGGGGGCCGCCCATGTTATGTTTCACTTGCTTAACTTTCTCTAACTTTCATGTTTTTTATTTATTTTCTGTAAATTTATAACTTATGGATATAACCTCAGGGTCCATTTACCAGAACAAGCAGCACTTTGACTGCTGCCTTGATGAGGACAGTAAAAACGGCTTTTAGAGACGGCCCTCCTCAGGTCATTTGCAGATGCACAGGTTTAATGTTATGGATGGAGACAAGCGAGACTGAATGAGAAGCAAACTGAGGTTTAATGGAGTCATAATTGACCCCGGGAGTCCCAGGGATTGACTGGAGGAATCTCCATTTTAAGAATGGGATTGCCATTAAATTCTCTTTATCCATCCTAATTTTTCTCATTGGATTAGGAGATTTATCATCTCCTGATGTGATGATTAGCATATTATGATATGGCCTTTTCGCAGAAATGACTGATTAAATTGATTTTGAAACTAATTATTCATGTTTGATTCAATTTGGTTTATTTATGCAGCACTAATTACATCAAATATCATCTCAAGACCATATGGAAGACAAACTGGTCCATTTTTAAATAAATGCATAAAATTAAAATTCTTCAAATTAATTTCAAACAAACCTGGTTCAGATACAAGCAGATCTACAGTTAACTTGAGATCAACAGGTTCCAGAGTAAAAATTTTACCTTTGGATATTCAAAACACCTTTTTGGTGAATATGATGCTATATGAGCCTAACTTTAGCCCTGAGTAAGGAGTACATTCTTTGGTAAAGAAAAACAAAGGGTACACAAAATTGATGGGAGCAGTAGTTGCGTCCAACCGGAAAGAAACAGCATAACATGGAGGAGCTGAGCCAGGAGTACTTTCTATGTTGGAAAAACAAACAGGGTGCTCAGTAATTCGACTATATTTATGAGGTTAGATATGAGGAAGTTACGCAGTTTACTGTCTGTGGCCTGGAAAGAAACACAGCTGCACATAGAGGTAGGGAGTACTTTCTACGTGGGGGGGGAGGGAATACCAATTTAATGCCATTAATAACTTCCTGGCTTTGTCCAGGAAATAGTCAAAACAGAAGCACTGAGTCAGAAAGTACTTGCAGTGCAAAAGAGAAACACAGAGAGAAAGCATAATTAATGCTGTCAATAGTTAAGTCAATGCCCACATGGAAGTGAAACACATAATCACTGGGCCAGTTGTACTTTCTTTGTGAGCGTTTTCTCAAATTGTTATGACTGCTACAAGCCGTCTGCTCTGACGACACAAGCCTAAAACCACTATGATGGAAACATGCATTCAGATAGTTTTTTCTTTTTGTCTGAAAGGCTTCTCAGCTCACTTTCCTCGTTGTCAGGGTGCTGTTTGCCAGGGAAGTAAGTGTCATCACATTCCAGGCTGGCACTAATGGCTGGATATGGCTGACATCCAGGCATTAGCTAGAGCAGCCTGCAGAGAAGAGAAAGGCATTGGTAGACAAGGATTCAGCACCCATCCACTGCCAGAGCTGGCTAGAGAAACACAAATTATTACAACTGATGTGAAACCAGTTCCTGTCACTGTGGAGACACTCTGCTGTGGCTGCAGATTTGCAGTGGAAGTATTTTTCCATTCTCTTGTTTTATTTCAAATAATCTTCCATCTCTATGGGTCACATTTCTGCTCTGTTTTGTCTTATTTTCTTGTATTGCTGTAGAGACTGTGGTAATCCTGCGGCCAGCTCTGATTTTCAACTCCCATTTTCACAGCAGACTCTTTAATCTACAGCATCTATCCGACTTGTGTGTTTAGTCTGGTTTTCAAACAGCTGGGCCCCGGTTTGAGTTACTCTCCTATATTTGATTCATAACTGCACAAAAATATCGAGTGACCTTCATATGTTTGATGTCTCTGTTTCTTTGTATGCTCCTGCTAGCTGAAGAGTAGTTAAAGCGCTTGCTTGTGTAAACGGCTAGCTTCAGAAGAAGAAGAGTTGCCCCTGTTCCACACTGCTGTGTTTATTTTCTTTAAAAGTGCTCTCATTACTGGATTAAAGCACATTTTTTCAACTCTAAAGAGATGGGAACAACCCAACCTGCCTTATCTGAGTAACGGCTGATCCCTGTTAATCTGATAATTGCTCCCATGTTTTCCCTCGTCTTGAAGGAGCACAGCTGCGGGAAGGCGGTTGCGGCTCCAGATTGCTCTGAATCATTTAGGGGGAAAAAAAAAATCTTCTGGTGCCTTTCATGGCTAAAATCAGATATTAGGACGCTGCAAAAAAAAAAAAAAAAAAAGAAAGGCTTCTTCGTCATCATCGTTTGGGCACTCCAGACAAATTGTTTAACCTCTTATCTGCGCTTCTCGCTCTTTCATCTGTTCTTTCTTCTCTTCTCCCTGGCAGCTCATGTTCTGTCCTCAGGAGCAGGCAGGTCATGCAGAGATGCATTAGACTGCTTGTGTTTCAACAGTCCGCCCTTTATGAGTGGGTGTTGAAAATCTGAGCGAGCTGGCTGTGCTCAGATGTCTATGTTTTAGATGCAACATGACAGTTATGAAGCCTGGTGAAGAGGGACGGACCGGGGAGCTTGATGAGCGATGTGGTTCATATCTTCCCTTTAGAGGCTCCGTCACATATTAGAGCACCATCCATCTAAAGCAAGCTGTTCGCTCTGAACGCCGGAGTACCACGCAAGAGATGACGAGGAATAACAAAATTCTGGTCGACACGATAAAGCTATGCATTCATGTCATCCAGACTTAGCAAGAATTCATTTCCCAGTATTCAGAAAGTCGCTTCACACTATTTACATTTTATTTTGCTTTTTACCCAACTATCAATACATTTTTGACCATTTTCTTTAGATATAAAGTATTTCTGTACCAACAGACAGATATAAACTGTCTGAATCGCCACCTTATTTGTCCATTTGAGAGATTGAGACTCTCATAGAATGATAAAAACTAAAAAATACTACAGTTTCATAGTTCACTTAAAAAAACCTAATCTAATTACTTTTACAGAAAACAAAAAACAAAAAAAATTTCATACTGTTGCTAAAATATGTAAAACAGTGACTTTTATTTATTTATTTATTTTTTTGCATTTATAACAGTGCTTTTTGACTTTGATTCACAGACCTAGGGAAAATCCACCAAGAAATCAGCTCTTGTTCGCACTTATAAATTAAAATAACCTTTATTCTCCCGCAGTGGGGAAATTCAGGTGTAACAGCAGCTTCAAGATATGTAGGTTCACACAAAACATCAAAAAGTGTTAAAAATATATCAACAACAGTACAAGATTATGACATAAAAAATACTGTGCAGTTATCAGAAAAAGTCATACTCACATCCCAAGGGATGTGCAACTGAGTAGGATGACTTGTTTTTGTTTTTTTTAATGTACCTTATGTGCATGTGTATTGAACATTAAAAAGACAACAGACATTTTACAAGACTGTGTATCATTGCAATGCAACACGTTTCACTGTGGAAGATGTTGTTGTGAGAGGAAGATTCAAAGCTAGCCATTTTTAATGTCAGGAAGGTGTTTAGGAATGAATTTAGTGGAAGTGCGGAGACGTAGGAAGCTATTTAAAAGGGAACTGTGTTTTCTGTGGCAATTTAAGACATCTCTGGGGTTCACTCCAGCTGTGAGAGAGGGCAAGATGTTCATCAGAAAACAGGAGATAGTAAATTTTAAAGTTTAGATCTGTGTTGTTATAGGCACTTTCAAAGATGTTAGTGCATATAATTTTTGGGAGTGTAAGAATGTTTGTCTGGAGGCATGCAGGTAGTTGATGCCCGCAAGACTTTAGGAAATCATGCAATTTTCAATAGCGTTGTTGGATACAGCAATGTTGGTATCAGCTGCCAATAAATCCACATTTTCTTCACTCCTTTCTGTCTCATCGGCCTTCAAAATGCCGCCAATGTTTTTTTTAATTATTTTTATTTATTTTTATGGCCTTTAGCATCTTGGATTCTATCATTTTTGTCAGGTGAGAGTATCTAGTGCCATGAGCCTCTATCAAACAGACTAAATAGGTTATTGGCATGTAAAACTGCTGGAAATACAAGCTTAATGGACTTTTTTTTTTCCCCCACGTAAACAACACTGGACATTTCTTCTCAACACACTGTGGTGCAAGTTCTTGTCGGTCTAACTGAGCTAACGCTTGGTTGTTAGCTGGCCTGGAGATATAATGAAATGGAAACGACTTAGGATGTGTAGCCCCTTTGAACAGCGTTTGGGTGGGACATATCCAGCACTTTAATGTTGTGGTCCACGTCCCTGTGTGCTCAAAGATTTATGACTGATTCAACACATACAGCTACTTGCTGTTGCATCATTTCTCCCGTCATGGGAACATATGGAGCACTTGGTTTGAAAGACAGTGGTGTGGTGGCAAGCAGCAGCTCGTTAGAGAGGCGTTTTCATAACGGCGGAGCAGAAGTGACATTCTCCTGTCAGCTTTTTTAGGATAATTAACGTCTGTCATCCAAAAATGATTGAGAAAAGATAGATAAGATGAGATAAATGTGTCTTGAAGAGATGTCAAAGTTGGGCTCATGTTAGAAAGTCAGTTTTGGGTGTCGTGGATGACTGCGGCTGCTTTATGAGAGTCTGAGCGCCGAGTCTGGGTTCGCCAGGTGAGTTTGCGTGCCGGTTGCCATGCCAGCGTTGCCTGGTAATAAGCCGGGGAGCAGGCCTTTGTCTCGTCTGCACCGCTGTTGGAGTTGAGATGGAGGAAAAAAATGTAAGAACTGATGGTAATCTCTGTGGGGTTTGTTATAACGAGGCCAGAATTTTCCTTGCATAGTGAGATCCCTTCCACACACCAATTACCTGCAACAATGAGAGCAGCGATTGGATTTAGGCAGCATGTATGGATGCCGGTGTCACTAGTAAAAAGCCAGCCAGGCTCCACTGCTTTGAACTTGGTTTTCAATTAGAAGCAGTGGAATGAACACAGATGCTCTCTGCTGATGTGTTCCCCACACCGAATCAGTTCCTACCTGAGGTCATTCTTTTTATTATCTAATAGAAAACACGTCAGGATCCTACCTAAAGAGTCTGGAGAGAGTCTCTTGAAGAGAGTGGAATTTGGTTTAAATATTTTACAGCTCTGGATAAATACAGAAACATATGACTTAAATAATTGATTGCCAGACTCCATTTCCTGTCCCATACTCTGTCCATTCATCCAACCATCTGCACTCAACATGCATATTATGAAGATCTGACTGCCTGGACTGCTATCAATGTTAGCGAATTATATAAGTGCCATACATTCAGGCTCTCCATTGCTGTTTGGTCACACTTGTTTAATGTACCAAAAAGGTTTTAGAAGGTAAAAAGGTGGTAAAGTCATCCATCTGTCTTTTTGTCTGTCTGTCTATCCATAACTGAAAAACATGCACTAAGAATCAGGTAATTTGAGTCTGAAAAATAATGAAAATTGTGTAAAAACCCTGTTTGTGTTGCTTTGATCTCGTTCGGTTCGAGAAACTTTGTGCCCTGGGAGTATCAGAGGCTGAACATTTTAAAAAATAAACCTGCGAGCTGTTCAGTTAGATTTTAAACACCCCCGGGCAGTGCTGTAAGATCTCATGGACCAGAATAATGATGAAACTTGTAATTTAATATTCTTTTAGTCAGTCAAAACAAGATTTTAAGTTTGAAAGGACTAGACCTCAATAGGCAACCAGCAGAAACGCCAGATAAACTGTATAGTGAACAGAAACACCAAGATCAAAATACTTAAAAAAATTAGATCATAAATATATAAATACATTCTTTAACTTTCCTTTACTTCTTTGTCATTTAATTTTTATTTGAACTAAATCCAGGAAAGATTTTGAGTTAACTCTACCAAAGTGAGATGAGTCTAAGGCTAAGTAAGTTGTCCCTCTTGGTAAAATAGCTTGACAGAAACCTTGTCCCTTGTGTGCTGCCATCCTGTTTAATGTCTTTTATGTCAAGTTAAATAACAGGCAGCATGACCTCTTTGTTTTGGGGCACATTTCTGCTTCATGCACTGCTGCTCTCCAGTTGTATTTATATTAGAAATTCAGCCCTTTCACTGACATGTTAGAAGGGCTGATCAAGCCAACACAGAAGACATAATACTTATGTCTTAGAAACTTAAGATTACACAATTGTAACAATTTTTTTTCCTTGCCACTTCTCCTTTATCATGTTACAGGAATGTATTTTGCCTTAGAAATTTGTCAAATATCTTAGTGTATCATTCTGCCTCCCCTGTTTCATGCTCTGATTGGTTTTTTCCTGTGTTCATTAGACCATAAACGCTGCTGAAAAGATCTTCCTTACAGTTTTAAAGATGGCAGCTCAGTCATAGGGAAACTGAAGCATTGCTGACAGACCATGAAAGCTCCTTCAGTGGACCTTGGAGCTTACCGTGATTATGCCCTCCGCCTCCATTCTCCAATTTATCTCTGACATCTAAGTCGGCACAGCTGAGGCTGAAGCTATCACAGTTTTTCCTCTGAGCCTTTACTTCAGCTTAAAAAAAAAACAAAAAAAAAAAAATAACCAACTTGCATTTTGACATCTGGTTGTCAGCAAATGTTAATACGCCAATCATTCAAGCAGTCACCTTTCATCGTTATGAAATTATTAACTTTTTAACAGTTTGCCATGTGCCTACTGACAATACAAGGGAAGAAGTTGAGATTTATAATACAGCAAGGCTTAAAATGAAAGAGATAAAAGTGATATCAATATGTCTGTCATCTGTCTGACTTTACATGTTATGACAGAGCAGCAGATATCAACTAGAGACTCCCATTTTTTTTTATTTTGAAAGCTTTTACTTCACCATTTAGTTTTGGTTTTGCTCATCGTGTTGAGAAAACTTAAAAATACACCACACAAGCACATCCAGCTACTCTGGTGCAGTTTTTTTTTATCATATCTTCAGCCTGTTCACATATTACAAGATTGATAATTGCACAGTAAATGTAAGAATGATCTCTCTTCCCAAATCTAAAACTGTTCCTGGTGTAAAACAGGTGTGTAATGAGATCTCGTGATATACCCTATGATAATTTTTGGTCAAAGTGAAGTCTGTCACAAACCCCATGGGTGTGTGCAGCTTGACACCTTGTATCTATGTTTAAATCTCTTCTTTTGAAGCATAAAAGGAAATAGTTATTGAGTTGTTGCCCTGTTGTGCTGACAATTTTCGTGGAAAGGCCTTGTGGTGCTGGTGAAAATCGCTCAAATACAGAAGTATGGAAAAAGTCTCAGGCATTTTAAATTGATTGTGTAGGAGTATAGTTGATTATTAGTACAAAGAGAGTGATGGACAATGTGAACAAAATTATGTACGTTATGGGAATAGTTTGACTGAATGCTGGTTGCTAACAATGCTAAAGTTAGCATCTGCTTCAGCTAAGAAACAGCTACAGAGTAACTGTCTATAAGAACAAAATTAAATCCTTGTTGGAATACAACTGACTTAACAGCTGCCAATCTAAAGTTAGTGTCTGCTGTCAATAAAGTAACTGACAGAAAAAAAACAAAACAAACAACAACAAAAAAAAAAACGATACGGATACGTACTCATCACTATTTGAATACTACATCTAACAACTAGTTTCTAACAATGCTAAAGTTAGCATCTCCTTTTGAATAAACAAATGGCCACAGAGCGATTTACAATGTGAACAATATGTACTCGTAATTGTAACAGGTCTGTATTTTCTAGTTTGTACATATTCCTACATCAAGTGAAAAGTCTTCACTCAACAGGCTGCTAATAATTCAAAATAATTAAACAGATTACAGACTGAAAGCTCTAAAATAAAACAACTTCCTGTAATCCCATTAGTCTAACGGGATTACACTGTGTGTACGTGAGAAATTTAAAGTAACTCCAAACAGCTTTATTACATAGGAGTTTATTATTTTTAGTGAAACAAGGTCAGGAACATATAATGGTGACAAACTTCTTTTTAACAACCTTTTTTAGCGATTAGCTCTGTTAGCACAGTTAGCATAACCGAAACAGCAGACTTTGAATGTTTTCTAGCTTGTAAATGTTCCTCCTTGCTCCTTTAAGCTCCCAAGGTGTCGCAGTTCTAAGTTTTCTCTCCAGTTCTTTCTACAATAACAGTAAGACATAACTTTTAACCTTAGATTTTAGTACAAACCACAAAACTGCTTTTTTTTCTTTCTCGCACTATTAAAATATCTCCAAAGAAGGCCATGCTGATAAAGCAGATAGTCCACCAGCTTTTGACTTGCTCTATACATATGCTTAACATTTAATTTATAACTAAACAGACAAATCCAAACTGACAAAATGGATCTACTGATATATGTGAGAGATATGTTTATAAACAACTGATGAAATTCCTGTTTTGTTTTTTTGTTTGTTTTTTTTTATCTAAGTACACAATCTTTATTGGCTTTCCACTAGAGATTTTCATTGTATATTCAGCCAAAACATCACCAAACAATGGTGTCTGGTTCGGTGGCCTCAACCCATCATCCAGTCCAAGAATGTCAGGATCTGATTAGTCCAATTCTACGATATACCGTGCAACTCTCGACCCCATTTCAGAAAATAATAATTTTAGTCTTTTAGATTGCCTTTTTTTTTTTTTTTTTTTTTTTATTTATTTATTTATTTTTTATTTTTTTTTTTTTATTTTTTTTATTTTTTTATTTATCCTATTAGTGTATGAAGCTTCTTTATATTCAGCATAATAACTGCAGCAACTGGAAGGTCTGCTTTTTGGTGGCATTTTTTTTTTATCTCTGCTCACTCTCTACCTATCTTTTTGTTTTTGAAAAATGGCTGTTTTTCATGTTGCTTCATGTGTTTAGCTTTTGTTTGACCTCCTGATTGACAAGAGCCAAGTATGAAGCCTTGTTTTCTTTCCAAGTCATGCACATTCTTGTAGCTCTTAATGAACGCTACGTTTTTCTCATATATCTGATTAGAGACTCTTTAATTGTTCCCAGGCTTTATCTGTCATACTCCTTTTAAGCTGAACTGACTCATATCAGAAAGTTGAAGTGTGATGTTTGATGCTACCTTGTATATTCCAGCTTTTATCTTTAACTGGATTATAGTTATGTACACTTTGTCAGAGAAGTGGGTTATAGAAATGGAGAAATCGGGGGCGACTGTCATATTTTCATTAACAGTGGCAGACAAGAGGGAGATGAAACTTGTCACTGAATTGACTGTTGGTTTTTGTTTTTTTTGGGGGGGGGGTTGACATCTTTGCGTGAGATCTTGGAATATTTATCACTGAGGCATTAAGGTAAAAATAACAGCCAAGTGAAACGCCACCAATCACTGTCTCATGCATCGTTGCCACTTCTCACTTTTAGCGACTCCAAGGCTCCTCGTTCTGCCAGCCCGTCACTTTAAAACATTTTTAAAGCAGCTGTCCCGTGTTGACACTGTCTGCAGAGGCGCTCCCAAACCACACAGTTGGGGTTATTTGAGCTCCCACAGCGGGTGTTCCTGGTGCCAAGTGTTACTGTTTGTGTCTGTGCATGAATGAAGGCCTTTACCCGTTGACCTCCAGGAGGGCCGGGCCTCTGTGTCACCGCTGTTCATCGTCATCAGACGGAGGCATGTTTAGAGAGAGCCTCAGAGATAATGCTGTGTGTGATGGGCTGCTGGAAACGCACAATCCTGATAACAGGATTTCCACTGATAACATCTCTTTTAATGCTGCTGACCTGAACAAAAAGAAAGAAATTTCCTCTTTCTTTCATCTTGCATGTTTAAACAGCACTCTGAATAACTGGTTTGTTTTATTTAGACAAAGATTTATTGTTTGCATTCTGCTCTGCTCTGGTTGTTGGTACAGCAAGATTCACCTCCATAATCTCTGCATTCTTGTGACAGCAGACAGAGCTGACAAAGAGAAAGAAGAGACGTGGGTTGCTGATGAGCTCATTATGATGAGTTCTGGCTGTCAGGTTGACTTAAACGCATCTTCAACCTGACAGCCCGACTGCCACACCGAGCTTAATAGGGTCGACAGTGCAGCAAGCTGAAGAAGAAAATCCCTGTGTGCAGATATTCCCGTCTCCATCCTTAACCCTGGTTCTGTCTCATCCAATGTCTTCCCAGAAAAACTTATCAAAATCCAAGAATTGTTTCTCATCTCTGCAAAAACTTTTTCCAGCGAGAGCTTCTTCTTGACAGTTGCACAATGATTATTGTAAGAGCCCTGGGCAAACTTTGGTTTCTGTTTTTATTTGTATAACAATAGATGTTGCAAAGAAAGTATGTGTCTAATCATCATATGCAATAAAAATCTTGCTGATCTACAGCTTCCAGCTTCCCCAGTGTTGTGGGTTTTCCCTTTCTGATGGTTTAAAACTGAATGTAACAAGGAAAATCAAACCTCAGAGTGTAATTATTTAACTGTTCACTTGAAATGAGAGGTTGTCTGATAATTGAAGGATTAACATAATTATTAACTCATTTCTAACATAAAAAATAAACTGGTAAATCAATAGATGCTAATTTCTGATTCATCCCTGAAACCTGTTGGTAAACTGTCTTACTTGTCTCACTTTTAGTTGAATTTTCTTACCTAATTTCATTGTCAGTTTAACTTCTTTTTTTTTTTTTTTTTTTTTTTTTTTTTTTTTTAGCATTCCTGCAGTATGTGGTCATTAGTTATTTATATCTGTAGCAGAGGTAAGTGTGTGTGAGAGTGTACCTGCTTTTTTTTTTTTTTTTTTTTTTTTTAAACGAAAGCAATTAACTACCAACAAAAAGAAAAACACCACAACAAGTCTCCTGCTCAGCTTCAACACAGAAGAGTGGGGCTGTCAGCACAATCTGGTGGCCTTTAGGTACGTCGCATTCACTGATCAGAAGAAGATTGGATCTTGGAGCTAAGAAATCACCCAGTTACTACGTCCTACCGATTTACCAGTGCATCTGTAGTCTTAGTTTTCCCTGGTAACTGAAACGTTCTGTTAAAAGGTAAAAACAAAAGTGTCTCAGCTTGATTCCATGTAAATGTTAAAAACTGTATGAATCAAATGGTGATACATTTAGGCTCAAAATTATGTTAAAAAAAATACCCTTCTCAATAATCAGTGTAAAAACCTTAATTGGTATGTCAGCAATCAGATGGTTCCTATAGTTGCTGATCTTTTTGCGTCAGCTAAAGTTTTCCAAGTCTTGAAGTTGGAAGGCCTTCTTGCCATCACCCTAATCTTTAGCTCCCTCCACAGATTTCCCCCATCAGATTCAAGTCGGGACTCTGACTAGGCCAAAACTTTAACATTACTTTCAACCAGAAGTCAATGAAATGTTGGTCAAACTAAGTGATTCATTGTTATTATTAATAATAATCATAATTTTACTATTATTTACTGCCTTTCCAGGTTGGGTTTTATTTCTGTGCATTTTTGTAGTCAAAAAGAGTTCAACTAAGATTTAAGGGGTTAAAACAGCTAACATGATTACCAGACCAATGCATACTCTGCAGGCACAGAGAAATTTGGTTTGGGAGTTGCAGATCGTTCTTGACGCATATTTTGGGCAGAACATTTTTCTAACATGGTGTCTTGAGAAATATGAAGGTTGTGTACAGCAGTGGGAGAGACCTCTGAAGACTTCTTGGGAGTTCTGCACTTCAGTTCTTATCAAGCATGAAATATCCAGAGCAGCAAGAACTTTTCTCTTGTTCTGGCAGCTTCAGCTAAAAGAACTAATTTCTCCATTTGTGCGGAAGATGTACAGGCGCTAAGGCTATTATGACCTCTTTCTCTGTAACAGAATTAGTATTTTCTTCAATAACTTTCAAGAAATTATGTTCCTAAATATATTTTACAGATACTTTAAAAATTCAAAACGGAACTTGTTTGTGTCTTTTAGGTTATATTTACATGACCGCAAAAGCCTAATGTCAGTTATGATACAAAGTAATTTGAAAACAAGGCAATATTTTGAATTTTTTTTTTTTTTTTTTTTTTTTTAAATTAAAATCAGATAAGCTCATTTTTAAAAAGCTGAATTTTGAGTCTTTTTAAAAGGGGTAAAAGCTGAAAATTGTATATAGTTTTTTTTTTTTTTTTTTTTTTTTTTTTTTTTTTTTCTTGCATTATGAAAAATCAGCACGTTAGATGGCACATTGGTTGACAGCTCAGCCACTACATAGCATGCTGGTTCCAAAATCCTTTTCATCCTTCTTTGCCCACTATCAGTGTGTCCTTTATCTTAAACCCCCCACCCCACCCACCCACCCTTTTAACCAGTCTGACTTTGAAGAGGAGTTTAGACTGCTTATCTCCCTGAAGCGCCACTCTCTGCAGATCCAGGCATTTTCTTCCCTTCAGCTCTCTGAAGACTCTATAAAAGAACAGCGAGACCTTATTTAGCTGTTGATTCAGTCCGACAGATAGAGCTTCAGTGAAGTTTATATGTCTGAGTGACTTTTTGTAGAGGAGGAGGAGGTCCAGGATGGCTGCTGTGGTTTTGTGTTTTGTTTATACGATGATGTTCGTACTATTCAGGCTTTGTTCACGCATGTTACTCAGGAATATAGGTCATGCTGCCATCTCTGTTTGAACAGAGAGTAAACTTGGCAGACTTCTTCAAATGTTGGAGCCAAACACCCCTTCCTTCCTTCCACCCAGACTCACTTTCATGTCTGTCATCATGCGATATGTGACACCTTATCCGCCTGTGCCGAGACTTCTCCCGGAAGTCTATCCTTCTGTCCTCCAATCTCACCATCTCAAATCATCAACCGCATGCCTCTGAGCTGCTGCATCTCCACCTGAACTCCACACAGGAGACGCTGGTCGTGCTGGAAGCCTTGCACTGTCAGGATACAGCTGTTCCCACAGTTCCTCCGTCTCTGTACGTTTCTCAATGACTTGTTTAGGTTGATGTCGGATCATTAGGCTGTTTTCTCCGGCCCATCTGCTGCTTTTCTTCCCAGTTTTTACACAGATGGGACAAATCTGCTTTCTCATGGGGAAATTGTTTAGGAGGCCGTTTGCTTATGTAGTAAAAAAATGTTACAGTCCTTAGTGCAATAAATCATGCAGCGTCTCCATTTAACACCATGATCCAGATGTTGTTAGGATGATTTATTAGTGTTTACTCTATGTATTTTGCCATAAATCTCAAACATTTTCAGACAAACTAATCCAACAGGCCTCAAACCTCACAATGGTTTCTAGAAGTATTCACATCCTTTGGACCAATGTGTTATATTGAGATTTTATGTGCTAGAACAACACAAAGAAGGGGATATAGGGTTTTTATGTTGCCTCCTTTATTCTGATACCCCTAAATAAAAGCTGCCTGCAGAAGTCAGCTAATTAGGAAGTGGCCCACCTTGTAGTTTAATCTCAGTATTAAAACAGCTGTTCTGTGAAGGATGCAGGGAGAAAGCTGTGGATGCAGGGTTGGGTTGTAAAACAATATAACAAGCTTGGAAAAAATGCCGGCAAGCAGAGCATTAATCAGAAGATGGCCCGTGGTAACGCTACAAAGCTGGTCTCAATGGAGGAGTGACAGGAAAAGCCATTAGACGTCCTGTTGGGGACACAACAAACACATTTAAGAAGGTGCTGTGGTCAGATGAAACCTAAATTGATTTTTTTTTTTTTTTTGGCCTACAATCTAACAATCGAAACTACATTGTCATATGAAAATTCATTGACCACCCAGTTGGAAAAACTTAATGAATCATCCTGCCGTAACAGTATGGATAGATTAGCTAATAGCATCGCCTCTAACCATGACCAGGCTCTGAATCATGAATACAGACTGCTACCATCAGGTCTAATTTACAGGGTTGCACAGTTTACTAAGGTTAAACTGGAAAATCCTGTTTATATCAGGGAATCCTGAAACTAAAGAAAACCTTGATCGCCATGGAATCCCATCATCTGGTCATCTTTCATCGTGTATGGATGTTTGTAAACAATAGTGCTGTGATACAGGACAAATTTCAGATTTGTCCTGACAATAAAGGAATATCGCATCTTACAACTTAAACACTGAGTGTTGGAAAAACTGGCACATTCCTATGAAGATGCCATTCCCACCTCCAGACACGGTGGTGGCAGCAATATGCTGTGAGGGTCCTTTTCTTCAGCATGGTCTGTGAAGCTGGTCAGAGTTGATGCTGAAGATGGATGAAGCTAAATACAGGGAACGACTAGAAGAAAACCTGCTAGAGGCGTAAAAAGATTTGGAGGTTTACCTTCCAGCAGGACAATGATTTTAAACATCCAGCCAAAGCTATAATGGGTTTAGATCAAAGCATATATAGGATGGTTCAGTCAGTCCAGACCTAAATCCAGTTAAGAATCAGTGGGAAGACTTGGAAATTACATTAGCCTTACATTCAGTTTGACTAAGCTTCTTTCAGTTGGTTTAATTTCCTTCCTTTAGTAGCAAATCAGTCCATGAACGGCTGTTGGTGTGGTAGTTTCTTGAACAAAGATATTATTCCTCAGCAGTTTTGTCAGTGCTGTCCTGGAGAAGATGATATTTTCTCTGGGCATTGATACTTCACTCTTCTCCCTCCAGTCTGACCCACCCCCCACCCCCCAATAAAAGATGCCTTGTTTGACCAGGATTTCTCTTCAGCTCTGCCACACCTGTCAGATCCAACCACCTGCAGCTGAGACAAAGGTGAACTTGAAGTAATAAGTGCAGTGGAGTAGGAGTGGAGGGATGTGAAGGGTCAAAGACCGGCTCATCTTCAACAGCCTCCTTTTGTAGGATTATTAAAAGATCTGCTTCCCTTCTGCAGGAAACTCGTAACACACCCCACACACACACCAGCTTTCACGCAGGTGAAGGTATGCCTAATCGACTCTAGCGATGGGCCGTTCCTTCTGAGAACAAGCGTTGACGTCTGGTATGATAACATTGTGTTACAGAAGAGAAACGGGGACCTGCATGGAGATGGTTATTGAGCAGTTCCCTGTGGCAGTTGTTCAAACGTGAAGGCACCTCGGATTAAATTTGATTTTTTTTTTTTTTTTTTTTTTTTTTCCTTTTAATCATAAGCACAGTTTGTGATGCAAACCATATTTCTGGGATACTTTTGTCCATTTAAACTGATGGACTTGTAGCGTTTCAGCAGGGTAAACCTACTCTTTGAAGTTCTGCTGGCTGAATGTGTGCAACAACATGAACGACAGGTCAAAAGAGGATCTGAAACAATAATTCACTCTAAAGGAAGAAGACTGTTGATACCAGATTTATATTTCAAATGGTACTTTTAAGGGTCCATATGGCCATACACTCGAACTGGGCGTTGAGATATAGGCCCACAGCATCACAGATTTTTTACTTTACCCAACAAAGGGCAGAAGGAGCCTTTCATTGTCTTTTTTTTTTTTTTTTTTTTTTTTTTTTTTTTTTTTTTTTTTTTTTTTCCCCTGAGTTCACCCCATGTTTCACTGGACTGGGACCCTCAACACTATTAAAGGTGATTTATTATGTTTCTGGTAAATCATTTCTCTGTTGTTTTTGCTTTATGTTTTGGATCATTATTGTGTTGCTGCTCTCTTACATTTCGCCAGAGTTTATGATAAAATGCTCTCTAATAAAGCTCCCAGGGCTTTTGAAAGGGTAATGAACCCACAGCATCACAGATCCTCCACCATACCTTCCATGTAGTCATCCTTTGTTTTATTCACCTGGAGTGTTTGCTGCCAAGAAGCTCTACCATAGTCTTGTCTGGCCAAAGCACACAGGTCCAGTTAAAGTCTCAGTAGTGTCTGGCAAGCTTGCTTGTTTACATTCATGATGGTGGGAAAGAAGAGGCTTTTTTCCTGGTATGCTTAACAGGCAAATCAGTTGGCATGGACTATGCTGTTTAATGGTTGTTTTGGAGACATTTTTTGTTGTTGTTGTTTTCTTTCTTTCTTTTTACTTCCCTAGCCTTCATCCTCATTGTGCAAGATAAACTTAGGTCCTCAAATTAAATCCTTAAATTGTTGCTCTGATTGCAGATATTGGCAGGTTGAGGTGGGGAGCTCTTGTGTTCATTTTTAGAGTTATGAAAATCAACTAAGCCATGTTCTCTCCTTTTTCCCATTTTGAAGAATGCCTATGAAATAGATGTTTTTCAAGGGTCCTACTTTAGATATTCTGATCAATTGTGTTTTGTAAAAATATATTAAAAATGCTTCTGTTAAATTTATACAGTGGACCGCTGGTATTAGAGGGGGTTAGGGACCACAGCCGCTTCCAAATAGCTAAAATCTGTGAATACTTGGACAGTTATAGCTGCCAATTTTCATAGTTCAAGCACCAAAAATATACCTTAATATGCTTTAATATACACAGTGGAAACCATCTTGGGGTTAATCCACTCCCCATTCAGCACATAATCTCAACAATACTTCTCCATGCTGTCCATTGATACCGTTTACAACCATATTTTAGAGCGTCGTCGATCGTATGATAAGCTCAGCAGCCTCTGGGTTAGCTAATTGTTCCTGCCGCTAGTCTGGAGGAGCTGTGTCGGTGAGGCGCGGGGGAAAGGGTGCTCTGTGGGGTGGAAGCTCAGCTGGAGACAGCAGCTCCAAGGAGGAGCTTCGCGTAAATAGGTGGCGCTTTATATTAACAGGTGTCAAGGCGCCCCCGAATGGCTGCCACGGGAAATTGAAGGATTTCTCAAACATGCATGAATGAGTGAAAGCAACACTCCTGGCATGTTTTTAATGAGGGAATAACATCATAACATCATATAAAGCTCCAAAAACTCAATTTTGCATAATACCCCCCTTTAAGATAAACTTTTTTTTTTATATATATATACACTGTACAAATCAAACATGCCTCTGGTCCATCAGACTGTTTACTCCGAACTGCTTGATACCATCATCATTACCTCCATTTAGATGTGGCCAACAGGAGTAAATGAAGCTGAAAGCACTCTTGTTTACAGCATCATGAAGTAAAAATAAAAGCTTTACAAGTACAAGAAGATGCAAGGTTTTTTTTTTTGTTTGTTTGTTTTTGTTTTTTTTGTTGTTGTTTTTTTTAAATCACCTAATCTGATGGGATGTGTGACTGTGAGGTTACCCGCTCACACCGAGGCGTCACTAACGGGGAAAAAGCATTTCTCTAAGTCGGGTCTGATCTTTTTACAGCACAATAATTTACCCTGAGTCATTATTGTCTCAACATTACATTCTTCCACATGGCTAAGTGGTTGCTGTGGCATACACTTAATGAATGGAAAAAAGCTATAAAATGTTAACAGCAGCCCAGTCGTAATCCTCTTGTCATTTACTTTCCCCTCTCTCTCTTTTTCCCTCTGTTTTCCAGTTCTGTCCGTTCAGGCCGTTTCAATCCAGTTCACCAAGGAACCTATGTCCCAGGATGCTTTGCACGGCCGCAGCGCGATGATGCGCTGTGAAGTCAGCAACCCAACCAACATCACGTACAGGTGGTATCAAGGCAGGGAGCGCTTAAAGGACACAGAGAGGCGCTTTCAAGAAGGGGGGAACCTGAAGTTCACGGCGGTGGATCGCCAGCAGGACGCAGGGAACTTTTCCTGCCAGGTGATGAACTACGCCACAGGAGAGATTCTGGTTTCCACTCAGGCCTCCTTTAATATTAAATGTAAGTGTTCACCTTTAACATGTTATCACCCTCATTTAAACAAATGGCATATCTAATGTTTTGAGTGAAAATTTACAGGTTGATGGGGGTTTCACATTGTCTCTCAAAAGTATCCACACTTTTTTTTTTTTTTTTTTTTTTTTTTTTCCCTACATTTTGTTATGCATCTCTACCTGCTGAACATTTTTGCTCATTCTTTTGAAAAAGCTCAAACACATTTGATGGCGAACATCAATTTTGAATTTCTTGTCACAGGTTCTTGGTTAGATTGAGATCCGTACTTTGACTAGGCCATTCTAAGATGGATATCCTTTGATCTAAACCATTTAATTAGTTGTATGTTTAGGATCATTGTCCTGTTGGGAAACAAATCTTCTCCCCATTTAGCTCCATCCATCTTCCAGCTTCCCCTTTCTTGCTCAGAGAAAAGCATTCCACAGCATAATCCTGCTACTACCATGTCTGTATAAATACACAGTGTTAAGTTTTTCCATCGCAGATATCTTTTTGCATGATAGCCAAAAAAGAAAATGTTATTATTTGACCCGAGCACCTTCTTTCACATGTTTGCTGTGTCACTGAGGGGTGTTCAATATAGACTTTTACAACTTTACAATTTTACAACTTTATCATATTTTGTGGTACTATTTTATAATTTTTCTTGATAATGATATGATAAATGCCTACCCCTAGTGCCACCTACATGACTTATGGCAAACTCTGAACAGGACTTCTTATGTCTTCTATGAAAAACCACATTTGTGAAATACATGACTAACGGTCGTCCTGTCAACCGATTCATCCACCTGAGATGCAGAGTTTTGCAGATAATCCAGAGTCACAATGGGTCTCTTGGCTGCTTCTCAGATTAATCCTCTTCTACCTGGACGATCGGTTTAGGTGGACCTCCTTGTCTTGGTAGGTTTGCACATGTTCTATAGTTTATATGTTTTAGATAACAGATTGAATGCTACTCCCTTAGCTGTTAAGCACTCAAGATACTAAACCATTTTTAGACAACAACTTTATCCGTCACCTGTCTGGTGTGCTCCTCAGTTTTTCTATTTCTATTGTTAGATGAAATCACACACAGGTGCACTTTATTTACCAATTAGGTGGCTTCTAAAAGCAGTTTGGTTGCACTTGATTTTATTTAGAGGTATCAGAATTAAATGCATGCCACACTTTTAAGATTTCTTTTGTGAAACATTTGACAAATCTTTGATCATTTTTAGGGATGCACCGACATGAAAATGTGTGCCAATGTCCGATATTAATACTGCTGTTATGGTTAATAACCGATATATATATATATATATATATATATATATATATATATATATATATATATATATATATATATATATATATATAAAATTCCCTTCTCACCCTCCACGGGTAGTCTTTCTCAACCTCTGAGCTTGGGTCCTCTACCAGAGGCCTGGGAGCTTGAGGGTTCTGCGTAGTATCTTGGCTGTGCCGAGAACTGCGCATTTCTGGACTGAGATGTCTGACGTTGTTCCTGGGATCTGTTTTAGCCACTGCTCCAGTTTGGGGGTGACTGCCCCGAGGGCCCCGATGACCACAGGCACCACTGTGGTCTTCACCTTCCAGGCCTTCTCCAGTTCCTCTCTGAGGCCCTGATATTTCTCCAGTTTCTCGTGTTCCTTTTTCCTGATGTTGCAATCGCTTGGTATTGCTACATCCACCACAACGGCTTTCCTCTGTTGTTTATCCACCACCACGATGTCCGGTTGGTTCGCCATTACCATTTTGTCTGTCTGGATCTGGAAGTCCCACAGGATCTTAGCTCGGTCATTCTCCACCACCTTTGGGGGTGTGCCCCACTTTGATCTCGGGGCTTCCAGTCCATATCCTGCACAGATGTTTCTGTACACTATGCCCGCCACTTGGTTATGACGTTCCATGTACGCTTTCCCTGCCAGCATCTTGCACCCTGCTGTTATGTGTTGGACTGTCTCAGGGGCCTCCTTGCACAATCTACACCTTGGATCTTGTCTGGTGTGGTAGATCTGAGCCTCTATTGCTCTGGTGTTTAGGGCCTGTTCCTGTGCAGCCAGGATGAGTGCCTCTGTGCTGTCCTTGAGTCCAGCTTTTTCCAGCCATTGGTAGGATTTCCTGATATCAGCCACTTCAGTTATTTGTCGGTGGTACATCCCATGTAGGGGCTTATCCTCCCATGATGGTTCCTCCAGCACCTCATCCTCTGGTCCCCATTGTTTGAGACATTCGCTGAGCACATCGTCGGTTGAGGCTTTGACCTTGATGTATTTATGGATCTTGGATGTTTCATCCTGGACAGTGGCTCTCACACTCGCTAGTCCTCTGCCTCCGTCCTTACGGCTCGCGTATAGTCTCAGGATGCTGGATTTAGGGTGGAACCCTCCATGCATGGTTAGTAGTTTCCGAGTTTTAACATCCATGGTCTTTATCTCTTCCTTTGGCCAGCTTATTATTCCTGCAGGGTATCTGATTACTGGCAAGGCATAGCTGTTTATCGCACGGATCTTGTTCTTGCCATTGAGCTGGCTTCTCAGGACTTGCCTTACTCGTTGGAGGTATTTGGCTGTGGCTCCTTTCCTTGTGACCTCATCGAGGCTGCCATTTGCTTGTGGTATTCCCAGGTACTTGTAACTGTCCTCAATGTCTGCTATTGTTCCCTCTGGGAGTGAGACCCCTTCTGTGTGGATGACCTTCCCTCTCTGTGTAACCATCCGACCACACTTCTCTAGTCCGAATGAGATCCCAATGTCAGTGCTGTAGATCCTGGTGGTGTGGATCAGTGAGTCGATGTCTCGTTTGCTCTTAGCGTACAGCTTGATGTCATCCATATATATATATATATATATATATATATATATATATATATATATATATATATAGATATATAGATATATATATATATATTTCCCTAAACTTTCAACACTGTAAAAGCGACCACACATCACCTACCTTGCCTCCCTGCTTCACTTAAACACCTCCACAACCCTGCGCTGCATCACCATCACGGTAACATGATCGAACAAATACCACATGGCGAACCCCCTTCCCTCTCCATCCAGAAACACAAACGGCAACAAAATGGAAATAAACATCGGTTGTTCATACCGGCCCAGTTTGACTTATCGGACCGATACCAGTGTTTGTGCCGATAAATCGTGCATCCGTAATCATTTTCGTTTCCTTTCACATTAATACGTCACTTTTTTTTGTTTTGTGACCAAATGTGAAAAACTTAGAGATGTGAAAAGTTTTGTAGCACTATTTAATGACACCAAGGCCAAGTATCGAGTTTCTGGTTAAAAACCTGAACAAAAGTCAGCATATTGGATGACCGGTTTCATGAGTTAGAGGAATGTTTCCACCTTGTTGCCTTGTTCTTTGTGGCCTCTTCTTTCTACTGGAAACTAGATATGTGCACCACCAAGCATGTGTTTCTTGTTGCTTGTATTTTCCTCCCTGTTGTGTAACACTGTCTTTTCCCATATATCCCTCAAAAGGCTTTTGTCAGGAACTCAGTGGCGTGCGTAATTTACCTCCTGGCTATATAATTATTTAGATTTAGTTCATTACTGCCCTCTTTGCTCCGGCTTTTTTATCCAGCAGCTTTGTAAACTTTTTGTCCCTTCTAGACGGGAGGCACGCCAGCTTCTTAATTTAGTTTAACCTCATAACTGAACATGAGTGGGTCTCCTTGTTTCAGAAGATGCCAGGGGAATTCAACCAAGCTCTGTGTGGGATAAATAACAGAGAGCCCTCAGGTACCAGTTGTTGCTGAAAAGCCTTTTGTGCGTCTCAGCCTTTGCACAGATAGCAGCGGAGGGGATTAAAGAAAAGGAAAACAGGATGAAAAATGTCTCCATCTGGAACATGTTCTCCTCTTTGGCTACTTTCAGATGGTTTCGGGAGGTTTTTCTTTGCAGTGATGATACTTGTTCAAAGGCTGATTACAGGAACAGATGCGGATCCAGACCTCCCCCTCTCCTGAGTGGAGGCAGGCAGAGTGAATTCGAGCACCATCTTTAAATAGTTAGTTTTACCCAGAAAAACCAGAGAGTTACATCGGTTTTTGAATTTGAAGATGGCTGCAGTCACGTTGGAGCTGCAGAGGATCCAGTGTGTCAATAAAGATCAACTGACACACTCCCACAGATCAAAGTCATAAAAACGGGAACAAGTTAGACGAGAATGGCCAGCTCTTCTTCAGAGTTTCCATCATGATCCAGAATAAACTGTATTTGTCTGCCAGGTTGTTAACAATATTCCCACGCACTTAAAAGAACTCTCTTTTTTTTTTTTTTTTTAAATTAAAATGCTTTAGAGGAAAGAAAGATAAATAAAAATGTATGGGGGGGAGGGTTTATATAAAAGCAGCAGTTTCTTTCACAATATGTTGAATTTCAGTCACAGCAGATGTTTTAGAGCAAATTTTTAAAAGCTTAAACACGCTTCATACGAATTATATGTTCTCAGTAGGGCTGTACGATATCAGAAAGACATACAAATGTGATAATATTTTTTGAATATTGCAGTATTTATTACGATTAACCCATGTTTTCCTGACTCTTTCTTTCGTTCTCTTTATCGCTATGTTCCCCAGCACTATGAGCTCTATAATCTCAGCAATACATATCAAGTGTCTAACGGGCTAAAAGTATGATTCACATGCAGCATTTGCATGCATTGAAAGATAATATCCTACAAGATATTGCAATCCAAGTAGTCCAATTCGATATTCTGTGCAGCTCTAGTTAAAGTTGCAGTATCGGTGTGCGCATTAATAAATCGCAAAGGGCTGCATTGGATGCATTAATTGTTGGCCATAATATTGTTGGTTTCATGAGTCCACCTCAGTAGATGTCCACACCAAAACGCGAAATCTAGCAAAGTAAGTTGGAAGCATAAATGAGGAAAGAGGAGTGAGAAAAACTTCGATTTACTGCAACCGAAACCGTCCCTTCAATATTAACCATACTTATCACCGTCATGTGATTTGCTGACCCATTGATTTCTCACCAAAAGTTACAGGAACTTGAATCCTATCAACTATATATATATTTTTTCTTTAAGATAAAAATTATTACCCTGAGTGTCCTCTTCATGAGATTGTTACACAACAAAAAGAATGTTTTCAGTCAGAGGTGTCTACAGAACTGCTGTAATACTGACTGCTGCAGGAGGTCCTTCCTTCTCACAGCCATCAGCATCTGCAACAACACTTTGAAGAAACTTGAATAATATAAGTTACAACAAGACTTAATTTCTGTCTGCGATTAAGTATTTTAGATTTGAATTTGAAACAGACGTTAACTTCCCAATGATAAACATGTTCATATCAGTATAGATATAAATATTTACTAGCATATGCTTAAAAATGTCTTTGTTCTTGTGCTGATATGTTTTAGCCATATCAGTTATCAATGTATGAGTAAAGGGTAAAAAAAAAAAAAAAAAAAAAAAAAATTGTGAATAGCATCATTAACTTTTTTTAGTGCACTTAGATAAAGATGCATTCTCCAAAAAACTGGAATCATTGCTAACAAATTTAAATATTTACTTGCAACTAAAACACTCTTTTTGGTTGGGCGTTCAAAAAAAATTTAAATAATCTAAAGTTTAAAATAACCTAAAGTTTATAATTAAATTTCTGGCAGGAAGAGGAACCATGTTTTCACGCTACAAGTTGGCCCCATCCCTGTAGGAGGATCCAGCCATGTTTTGATGAATTGTGCCATATTTACACAACATGGATTAAACGGACGATGGAGCCCTCTGCAGCTTTAATGTCCGCCCCCTCGGCATTAATTCTGCATGTGCATTCAGTGATGCGTGTGCAAGTTTGCGTGCATGGCCGTAAGGAGGAGTGAGGGTGCTCCATATGCACTGTACATGGACTTGAAGGCTGTTGCCCATCCCCCACTGAAGAGTGAGTTAATTTGTCTTGCCTTCAGTGGTGGGTGGGCTAATCCTGTCGGAGTTATTCAAGAGAAATTATCCCCCCTCTGTTTTCACTAATAGAGGTTTTAGCCCCCGTCTGCAGCCCCTTTGTCCTGTTCAGTCACTGGTCTCCAGCAGAGGCCCTGGGCTCAGGCCTCACAACTGTCAGCAGCACATTAGTTGCTCCTCAAGGCAAAGCTCGGCGTGAGTCTGAGAAGATGGCGGCCAACACTGTTCTGGATTTGAGGACATAGCTTGTTAAAATGAGTCAAATATTGAAATAATGCAAGCAATCAGGCACATTTTCATCCCTATATAGATCTGAAAGCACATGCCTGCTTGCACATGCGTGCACCATCTTTGGTTTGGTCATGGAGTCCTTAACCTACATTTATCCAGCAGGAGCCACGAGTGCAGCTCCACTTTTTCTGCTCCTGTCACAGTTCATTCATCTTGATGATGGTTTTCATTTTCCTAAAGAGTTTTCTTCGTCACAGACATCTTCCTGATTTCCCGCAGCTCTGCGTGGGGATTTCTATCAGACACAGCTGATAAAATCTGACCCTTCCTAACAGCTGGTCCAGACCACTCAGGGTGTGTTAGTGTTTACAGTGCAAGAACAATCCTAACACACATGGCTCTGTCAGTCAAATCCTGCCCACTTCTTCTAAAGGTAACAACTTTTTCCACCATGTTTTACTGTTGCAGAGCCCCTTCGCCATGGCAACAACTTGCCTCACTGATTGAAAGTCATGCACATTCAACTTAGCGATGAATGCAGGATGCATCTGCCTCCCTGATGTCCTCACAGTTCGTCTATTATGAAGATTGTGCTTCCTGTTCTGCCTCCCAACGTAATAATTATACGCCCCTAATTATGGCATCAGCGGGCAGGCCTGCTCCAACACTTAGTGGTACATTCTGAGAGGGATTACAGGGAGTGTTTCTCCCCCCTCTAATAGGTTATGAAAGAGTACCCTCTGTTTGCACATCTGACAGCTGGAGAAACTTGAACTGTGAATGGAGCTGTGCTGGGAGTTGGAAGGGCAGACTGTGTGGCTGTTTAATAATAAACCAACAGGATGAATGTGAAAGAAGAAATTCATCGAACTGGGTTGTTGCCAAAATTCACTGCCTTGTTTGAGTAGAAGTTTATTTGGATAATAGCTTGCAACCAGTTGTTAGGTTATGTTTAGATGCCATCTGCAAGCTCTACAACATTGAAGTTTGTAATATTTGCAGTGCCTTGCAAAAACATTTATACACCTTTAACATTTTCATGTTACAACCACAAACTTCTATGAATTTTATTGGTATTTTATGTAACAGGCAAACAAAAAGTCGACCACAGTTGTGTCCAAATTCAAGGGCCGCATCTTGTGAAGGCCGATTACGTCAAAACGATGCGACAAAGGCTGTCCGGATTTGAAGGACACCCTATCCCAAGATTCATTGCAGGCCAAATGAGAGATTTTTGTTCTTTTACCAAAGGCAGACAAAGCGGGGGAGAGAGCGGAAGTACAATCTTAAATATAAGTATATAAAAGTCTGGCGATACAAAAATTTAAAGCTTAAAGCAGTTGTCAGTGTTGTCAGGCTTTTGTCATTACCATAGAGATGTGTTTTTAATATTTTTGTAAAAAAGATTTTATTTATTAATTGAATTAAGTAGAAAGCATCAAATAAATAATAAAGCTTTTCGAACTCCATTTATACCAGCTTGTGTTTAGCAACATCACAGTTGCTAGGTTATAGGAGGTAAGGGTGCAAATAAATCTGAAGGCTAGATCGTCCAATTTCACAGTTTCTCATTTTCGGTCTTTACGGTCGAAAAGGACTCGACCGGGTCCTTCAAAGGATGCACCCTCTGAAGTCGGATAACCCCCAAAGATGTAAAGGCGCCCCTAAACAAAATCGAGGGCGATTGACTGCCTTCAAAAACTACGTAAGTAATAAGAATAATTGCCCACTGGTGTGTAGTTGAATAAAATGTTGTGCTCCACTGCATCAAGAGAAGCAGGTAAATCTAAACAGACAAGAACTACACAGTTACCAGTGTCTGTTGCTCAAATACATATCATTTAAAACTTTTAGAAGAGCTGATTCTGTGTAAAATTTCAAGACCAGATTGGAAGCCCTCTAAAGGGAAAGATGTTAGCAAGGTGCTCTATATTCATTTTCAACAGACTAGTTTTTTCTTTTTCTCTGACTGCAAATTGGACTTGTACCTTCACATCATTTCAGCTCTGCTCCTTAATCTTGAGTCAGATTCCCTTCCTCGTCCCTTTTGCTTTCAGAGGTCCAGTTACAGATCTAAGTGTCTGGCCGCCGGCTCCTTGTTGCCGAGTTGTCCTCCGTCCGAACCGATTGTTATCTTCAAGCATCTTTTATAATTTGAGACATCTGCAGGCGTATTTACAATCATAGCATCATTATCTGTGTATCACCCCTCACCAGCACGTCTGTACACTTGTCTCTTGCCCTAAATGACTTGCTGACATGCAGAGTGAGAGCACTCACACCGTTGTTGGGCATCTGCTTTGAGAAGGCTCTAATGAGCAGCGCCTGGCTCAGGCAGGGATATAAACAGGGATGGAGGCCTTGTTACTGTAGAGACAGTTTGCTATGACACCTCAGGGTAGGGAGCTCTGCCAGGTTAGAGCGTAATTCTTTGTGACAAGTCTTCCTCTAGCGCCCCATCAGACCTCACGGGGGAGCTGCGTCTCTCCTTTCTCTCCTCCGCTGTCTCAGGTTGGCTCATGCCATGCATATTTCATAGATGATCCAGGCGTACCATCAAGCCACAGGCCATAGGAATGACTCTCGGATCCAGTGGAATGTCTTGCATAAATACATGCTCAGTGCATGTACACAACTCCAACAGACTCGTGATTATACCGGGGGAACCCAAGCAAACTGTGTTAGCAACACCACAGCAAATAGAGTTACAGCTTTTCATGACTGTATATCATCACTTAAACAACAGATAGTTACTGTTTTCACTTGGTGTAAGCTGTAAATATTTGTATAGTAAACAAAGCCAGAGGTGGAAATCTAGCTGGGTAGGTGCTTATGTATGGTGACTAAATCAGAAGTTATGATTCTCAGATGTGTCTAGAAACATTGCATTTACTGCAGCTATTTCCAGTCCACAAACAGTTATATAGGTACAAATTTAAATCAAACCAATCCCATTCAGTCCAACTGTAACATGTTACATTTAAGTGGTCCTTTGCAAATGCAATATTGTATGTAGTGCATACAGTAGTTGCCGTGGCAATGATGGGTATTTGATTTACTTCCAATATGCATGAACTGCATTTTTTCCCACTATTATGATTTATAGTTAAAAGGACGATTTCTCTGCTTGGGTTTTCCACATTGCGGTAAAAATAATAATTACAGTAGTTTTGTGATCATTTGAAGCTGCAACTTAAATTAAAATACAAATGTAATTTCTTGCGCATCCATACCAGCAATTTAATGTAAAATATGAAAGTATTAGTTTGTTTTTCTGTCATTTCAACATCATGTTGTGTTGACAGTTTCTAGTTATATCTCTGTGTTTACTTAGAGGTAAAAATGCAATTGTATTTGATGTGGAGATGAGAAGGTTGGTACTTCTCTATTTTGGACATAAATAGGAGAAAAGTACTTGAATGTGTTGCTGCCCTGAGATTTTCATGGTTGATAGTTGATAAAAATAGGCCAGTGTACTGACCAGGGTTATCTTTTCAGCGGTAAATTCACATTATTATTTTTTTGTTCCTGCTGGCTTTGCTTTATTCTTTTCAACAAATGACATCAATTCACCTCCACTTTTCTTTCATTCTGTGTTTTTCATCTCCTTTTTCATCTCCGAACACAACGAATCACGTTTTGCATCACTTCCCCCTGTGGCTTTGTTGAGGCATTACCTCCAACCTTCTCTAGAGGTGCAGACATGCTTGATCATGATATTTTGAAGAAATATGTCTCAAATCTTTTTAAAGTTTTGTTTTGCTCACGTTCGCTGTGTCAAATCATGTTCAGTTTTGCCTCATTGCTTGGCTTCACCTCTGGCTCATTTGGCGACAGCGCTGCATCCCTTATCACAGTGAGTCAATGAACCATCCATTAAAAGTGTGTTTAAAAAGAAAAAAAAAAGCCCATCTCACTCTGATGAGTGCAACAGTACAGTGATGCTAGTAAAACTGGAGCTGTGGTAGCTCGCTGCCGTGGCTCTGGCCGTCACAGTGATGATGTTGTACACTTTCCTCATCTCCGCTGCTCTTATTTGCGCTGCAATGTGTCCTGTGTTGAAAGATGACAGAATGACCACTTAACTCCATTTTTTTTCTCCTGTCCTTCTCCTGGACTCGGCTTCATTTTTCTGGCTCTGAAGGGTTGGAGAGTGGTGGTGTGACGTTGAAGGAGCCGGCCTCTGAAGGGGAAATTGAGAGCTCGACTCCGGTCACGTTGCGCTGTCACATCGACGGACACCCACGGTAAGCCTCCTCATCCTCTACAGAAAATCTCTGGAGTAGAAGAGTGTTTATTTGTTGAGGACACTTTCCAGCTTCTCACCTGAACTCACCTGTGAATCCTCCATCCCGCTCACCCTTGCCCCCCTCCCAGGCCAACCTGCCAGTGGTTCAAAGACGGAGTGAAGCTGGAGAGCAGCCATCAGACCAACAACAAGGACAGGACTCTGACCATCCAGAGCACCAGTCCGGAAGACAGCGGCCTTTACTACTGCTGCGCCAAAAACGCAGCTGGCCACGTCTGCAGCAGTAGCAACTTCACTCTCACCATCATAGGTGCTTATTTTTGCCTTCTTACTCTTGAAGAAGTGATGATGAAACTTATTCATAATTCATTTGAGATGATTTGTATAGATGCAAAAAGCATAATGATAGTCAAAAACTTAAAGATATTAATTTTGAAACGATATAAAACATACCGGAGGCAGGTTTCTACAACTATTCAATAACAAAAGTGTTGACAGTTGTTCATTGAAGAAGAAAATTCACCACTTTTTGACTTCTTAACTAGTTTTTTGACAGCTGTGTGTGTAGTTCCCATTCAGATGCTCACTTTAATGATACTTTAAGCCTGGTTGTTTTGGAAGCTGTAACTCTCAGTATAACTGTTGGAAAATCTCTGAGCTTAACACTGAACTCAGTGAAGACTGTTAACTCCAAAACAGTGAAAAATCATTGGCGAGATCTACTTTAGTAGATTTTCTGTCAGACAGCTTCACAATACAATAGACCCCTGGTATTAGCATAGGTTAGACCCCACAGCTGCCCACAAACAGCTAAAATCTGCGAATACTTGAGACCCCCTCTTACAACTGCCTGTTTTAATTGTTCAAACACCAAATATACCTTAATATTTGTTAATACTCACAGTGGAAACCATCTTAGTTCTACCACAGAAGCTAACATTTGACTATCTCTGCTCTTGGGGGTACAGCCAATCAGCGCCAAGGAAAATAAATGGTGCTCCTGTATTGGCTGCTTTACAAACACCAACCAATAGCGTTTCAGGTAGCATTGCGCCTCAGTGTTTCAGCTTCCCAAGTTGCATTTTGTCTCAAGTATTTTAGATACGCTGTACGGTAGACTTCCTGTATAATTTGGAATTAACGTTCCACAGAAAAATCCATGAGTAAGTGAATCCGCAAATGCTAAACCACGAATAGGCAGGGGTCCACGGTGTATTTACTGTGGGGTGAAAGACAGTTACTTATCCTTACAGATTGCTTCTGTTGTTGCTTTTTGTCTTAATTGTTTAATATTAGCAAACAATTTTAGTATCAGACAAAGAGTCTGAGTAAATACAAAAAGCAGTCATCAAATTATAATTTTATTCATTCAGGAGTCGAAAGCTACCCAAAGCAGCCCGCGTGAACAGCAATTGTCTCATAAACATAACGAGTTGTGCCAATGTCTGCTACAACTGCCTTCAAGCATTTCCAGTAACAGCCAATGAGTGTTTTTTTTTTTTTTTTTTTTTAACACTCTGGTCCACTCTTTGCTGAATTGTTTTAATTCATTGCAGGGTTTTCGAGGGCACGTCACTGCCTCTCAATAGGACTTTGACTTGGCCACTCCTAAATCTCAGTTTTGCATTTTTAGAGTCAGTCAGAGGTGGGCTTGCTGGTGTGCTTTGGATCATTGTCCTCCTGCATAGCAAAAAGGTTCTTAAGTTTAAGGTCAAAAACTGATGGCCAGATATTCAGGATTTGTCGTTCCATCGATTACAAGAAGTCGTCAAGCCCCTGAAGCAGCAAAGCAGCACCAGATCTTCACACTACCGCCCCCATGTTTGACTGCATGATTTTCCCTTTCTGAAATACTGTTCCTATCTTTTAGCCTACTTCATGTCATCAGACAGGAACTACTTAGATAATTTCTTGATACTACCGGTATGGCAGTAAACAGGCCTGGTTGTAGATGGTGAAATCAAACCAAATAATGTAGTTAATTCTTAATTTTTACCTCGAGGGTAGTTTCTTTTTCACATAATGTCCAGTTGGTATGTAATATGAATTTTTTCCTCATAATTTATAAAATCATTGTTTGAAAATTGCTGTTTGTATTTATTCAGGGTATCTGTGTCTGATTATAAAATTTTAATTTAGCAAAAACTCAAACGGAGCAAAAATCTTTGAGGCAAATACTAATAAGCACTGTAGACAGAAATTTAAAGTATTTTTTAAACTTTAATATCTTTTATTTTTTATTAAAATATTTTATTTTAGTACTTGTTTCCTAATTCCAATAAAAAAAAGCACCCCCAGAAGAGATATAAATATATATAAAATTTCACATATTTATACACATATGACAAAAAGAAATTACATATTTAATGTAACAATATTTAAAAAAAGAAGAAATTTCTGTAAGTGGGACTACCACACAAGTAAATATGGATCGCCAGTTTAATGGATTGACTCAAAGTGCTCCAGGAAAATCCCTGAGTTGGAGATAAAGCTGTAATATCCAAACATTCATTCACATTACTTTTCTTTTTTATGTGCGTTTTCTCTTTGCCTTTTTCCAAGTTCGCCGCTGCTGCAAATGGAAGGAGAGGAAGTCCGTTTAAACACCATTAGTGATGAGAGAGAGAGCAGGAGGAAGCCCTGAAAGAGCATCTAATGAGATTATAAAAGAGTGTGCTTGTACCTTTATTTTCTACCTCCCACGCACACTGAAATATAAACATAAAAACATGCAAAGCGAACAATAACTTGATATCCTGAAGCGGAACGATCCCACTGATGATCTGAGTGTAACGGCTGCTTTCACAGACAGTTTGTTGCTCAGGACACATCCTGTTTTCCTCCAGGATCTGTTGTTTTACCCATTAAAGTTAATATAGTAGCACATCTGTGCTAGAGAAACCTAACACTCTTCTTCTCTTTAACTACCCACCTGTAAGACTCCCAAATGCTGTGTTAACACCTGTATGGGGAGAAAAAACCCAACAAGCTTTCAGTTACAGTTTTGCCACCATCTGCCTTTGTATTAGGTGTCATTGTAAAAAAAAAAAAAAAAAAAAAATCAAATTTAACCTGTTTTTCCTTTATATTGAGGCCCTCCCACTGATTTCTTGGGTGGTCCAGGTGTTCTCCAAGTACACACCTTGTTTTGTTCTCTGGTTTTCCTCAACTAACCCTGAGCCTTATCCCAATACTGCCTCTGGCACTGTTCTTCCTCCTCATAGCTGTGCAGATTTGAAATTTTGACCCAAATCTTTAAACCTACCTGGTTTTAGGAGTATTTTCGTGTTTCCCCTCCTTTATGGACCTCAGAAGTTTTCATCTCTTATTTCGAGTACAATACTCCATCTCCCGCTTGTATTGTAAAGCAAATCTCATCCTTTGGCTTGTTGGAGAGCTCAGTTTACTCAAGCAGGGCTGTTTGGAAAATTATAGAACAATATAGGCTTTACCAGGTTTGGAAATCATATAAATCTTACCTCCAGTGTATGAAAGCACACAACAGATTCCACTTTGTTTATTTATTAAGCAAAGATGGAGCCAAATTTGACAAACTGGTTTAAAAATTAATACAACTTTGCTGCTTCAATAGGACTTAAGAGGCAAAATGGCAGCCAGGTATGGTAATAAAAAGCAAAACTTGATCATTTAGCATCAATAAGTGATCGTCAGGTTTCTGGTCTTCAGCATGCAGTCGTGTGGTAACCCAATCCCAGACATCAGCAATGACTGTTAAAAAGTAATTGCTGCTGGAAATCAACCTGGAAGGGTTATGAGACAGTTTTGTATCCATCATTTAACAGTGAGAAAGATTATTCAACAACAGCTGCCATGCCAATCTTACCAAGAGTGGGCATTCCAGCAAATTCACTCAGTCTTTCATCTTAGACTCTGCAGACATCAGTTTGTATGTTAAAGTTCATAACATGGGCTCTCACTGCGGAGGCAGGGTTAAACCCAAACGCCTGACGTGACGCACTCGTATGTCTCGTGCTCTTCACAAGCAGTGACGTTTTTCTGCCCCCCAATCAATGGACTGTGTTGCGTGACACCAGTAGCTCCACACTAACCATATTATTGTCCAATAGACCTACAACTGAAGGGAGCCTAGGAATGGTGCGGTACGGGTCGGTTGTTATGGGCCGCTTTTACAGTGGGAACAGACAAAGTAGTGTACCGAACCACACCGACCCGTGCTGCACTGGTTAGTGGAAACGAGGCAATAAAACTGATGAATGACTTGTTTAGATGGGTTATGAGGGTAAACCTTTTTATCCATTTAGAAAACATTTAGCAGCATTATTTGGGTTTGTAAAGTGACATCCAAATGAACCCTAACATTTCTAGAACAACGTCCTTTGAGCAGGAAAGTACAAATTTTTGGCCATGGTGCGCAGGTTTTGGGAGAAAAGGAGTGCATATTTACCCAAATACCTTAAGCTGGTGGTGTCCAAACGCAAAGTAGAAAAGAAACAATTATTGTAGGTCCAGAAAAGGGTCTCAGATGTTTGGTGTACAGTTTCCTAAATTTCTACCATTCTAGAACTGGGTGTGGGGCCACACAAAATTATTCCAAATGGCCCCCAGGTCATACTTTGGTTTAAGGCAGGGGGGGGTCCAATTGCCACGCATAGTCGTGGAAGGGTAAAAATGTTTTTTTGCAGCAGAGGAACAGAAACTTTACAGTTATTGAGTTGACCAGGAACTGTTCTGTATTCTGAAACCAAACATAAGCGCGAGCAGAAGGGTGGTCCAAACCAGGTTATCAGTAGGACAGTGATCCCCGACATTGACACTCTAATCAGCCCGTTCACTGCTGTGACGTGCAGCCACTTGTGCAGAGAGAAACGGCTGTACTGCTTGCAGATGTAACCATGCACATATGTTTGTACACCTACGTCACAGACAAGAGCGTCCCGAAGCCGGTGATCATCCCTGAGAACCAGGTGGTGTTGAAGAACGAAGAAGCCATGTTCCACTGTCAGTTCACCGCAGAGCCCGAACCCACGTTGGAGTGGTACCACGAGAACGAGCTGCTGGCTAACAAGACTCGGTAGGTTGCTTCCTCAAGTCTTTCCCTCCTCCTCATACCAGCCGGTCATCCTGCTTTCACCTCTTTCTAACATCTCACAACACGAACTTAAGCATCCACCCTCCTCAGCTGCATTTAGATGCTGCTCCACTTCCTGTTAATAGGAAGCATTATCCCCCTGGATCTCTTTCTGCCACTTCAGCTCAGGCTTTAGATGAACTGCACATCAAGGGAAGCTGTAGCCGTAACAGTGGGCCATGAAACGACTCGCATGAACAAAGCCTTTCTCTGCAGTCCTCCAGTGTTCTCACAGCGAGCGGAAAAAGCCCTCAGGCTGCAGTCATCTCACCAGTGCAGCCATTATAAACACACAGTCCACTTCCTCATATTTTGTCCCGTTACAACCAAAAACTTGAATTGCGCTGGGATCTTATGAGACACACCAGCACAAAGTAGAGGATAAAGGTGAAAAGAAATGACGCATCGATTTCCAATTTCTTTACAAATAAAAATCCCAAACTGAAACGTGTGGCATGCTTTTTTTTAATTCAAACCCCTTTACTTTGGTGCCCCTAAATACAATCCAGTACAACCAATTGCCTTTGGACGTTACAACAAGTTCAAGGAGTGTGGATCACTGTATGTAGGAGACAACCTCTTTCTAATTTCACCTTTACAATTGTTTTCACGCATTTCTTACAGTCTCTGCTTGTGCGTGCAGGTTTTCTACACTGAAGGTGAAAGACTCAAATATTACTCGTTACTCATTTTTGTAATAAGCATAATGCAGTGACGGCATGACTGCAACACTAAAGTGTTGGATTCCTCTTTAAAGTCTAACTTCATTGTGGTTGAGGAATTCCCAGCCAGCCTTCTGTTTTGTGTATTCTTGTTTATTGATCTGGGCCGATTGTAACACCAGAGGAATGTAGCTCAGTGTGGGGAGCATCAACTGTTCTGCACCGCGGCTGTTTAGATAACTCTCTGCAGACTTTGTTTGATTATCGGACAAAGATCGTTTTTCGCAGGTTTTGAAATTAGGAGAAAATAGACAAGCTTAAGCTCGAGGCTGTTGTGCAAAATTGTGAAGCCAAGCGATTCTTTATGCACAGGATCCAGCAGAGCCATGAGGATTTTTTTTTTCTTTCCTTTTAAAGAAAAACGTCTGTTTTGGCTTATTTTCTTGTGAGGTAATTTCAGAGGTTTCCCTCAGAGTGAAGGCGTTTTCATTGTCCTCATGGGGGGAAACATACTCAAGGTCCTGCAGCTCATTTTCCTTCCTGTTCCTGAACAAAGACAAGATGACAGAAGTATCACCCCTCACCAGGGATTCAGTCAATCCTGGACGATTCTTTTAAGCATTCACTAGTAATTTTACCTATTCCTTCCTTTATTAGATCGTATCTACTTTTTTAAAACTAAATCCTCAATAACTTTCTCATCATTCTATGATGAGCTTTTGATTTGCCTTTAGAGATACTATCACATGTGAGATTTTCATCTTACACTGGCTTAAGGTCAGTCTTTAATTACTTCTCATCCTTTCCATCACTCACCCTGAAGCTACCAGCAACTGGTCCAGCTGGCAGCTTTCACCCCCTGAAGGATCTTAAGTTATATTTTTAATTATAGCTGAATGTGGAAAGGCTTCTCTCCTGTTACTGTAGAGTTGTTCTCAGTGGGGTTTTTCACAGCAGTTGATTGTTTTTTGTGAATTAGTCCAGTTCAGGGAGGATAAACTTACTTGTCAAGGACGAAGGAATTCAGCTGGGAATTTCCTGCTGATGAGGTCCGGGTTAGTTGTGGAGAACATTGTTGTTGCATGTACTGGTATGCAGGGCTGCTGCCTGGTCGAGGAAGACTGGAATTTGATCAGCAATTTTCCTGTTCTTTATAAACATGAAAACAGGATTGTCTTTCCAGATCTTATTCTCTGTCTCATTCTTTACATTCATTCATCCTTTGGTCCATGTCCGTCCATCCATCCATCCATCAATCTAGCCGTCTGTCCGTCTATTCATCCATCCATTATATGTCCGTCACTCAATAATTTTTATGTCCACCTCTCCATCCATCTATCCACTTGTGTGTCCATCCATCCATCCGTCCATGTCCATCCATCTATCAGCTTGTTTGTTTGTTTGTTGTTGTACAAATGGACACATGGATGGATGGATGGATGGATAGATGAATGGAGAGATGGACACACAAATGATTAAGTGATGGGGATTATATGTCCATCACTCAATCTTTTGTATGTCCATCTCTCCATCCAACCACCTGTCCATCCATCCGTCCATCCATCAGTCCATGTCCATCCAACTATCAGTTTGTTTATCCGTCCGTTCATCCATCCATCCATTCATCACATGTCCATACATCCATCCGTCCATCCATTTATCCATCTGCCATCCATATGTCTGTCTGACCATCTATCCGTTATATGTCCATCACTCAGTTATTTGTATGTCCATCTCTCCATCCAACCGTCCATCTTTTAAAACCTGACCCCTGTAGGAATATTAACAACAGATTCATGAGAAACTTTTGCATTTGTAGCTTTAAAATTGCCCAAAAGATGGAACAAGAACTCCAAAAAGTTAAGTCTGGAAAAAGTATGAAATTTTCACACCACGCATGTATGTAGTAGGTGGCCTGGTTTGGTTTTATTGATTCCATCCACTAACGCAAACTTCTTGTTCGATCTGTTCCTTCTGTTCAGGGTGTCGCTGCTGTCCAACGGGAGTCTGCTGATCACACAAGTCAAGCCCAAGTACACAGGAAACTACAAGTGTGTGGGTCGTGGCATCAGAGGATCTGAGGTTACACAGACCGCATCTCTCCAAATAGCTGGTACACACACACACACACACACACACACACACACACACACACACACACACGCATTAAACTGCAGCTGTTCGATCAGTGACAGACAAAAAAACCTGTGGTTCAGAAATTTGAGGAGGGCTTTTATTATCTCCCCCTTCGTGGCTCTGCTCTGCACTTCATTCCTTTCACTTAGAGCCAGATTTCCCTGACGATGATCAAATTCCCATACAGACATCCGGCCCTGCTGTATCCACTACACGTGAAAGACGCCAGTGGATCACATTATTTCCAGGTGTTTTCCAGACTTGCGTAGACCAATGAGCTTGCTCCAAAGTAAACAACACCTGGGAGGCAGAGATCTTCAGTAAGAAACAACATCCTGGTGTTGCTGCAACAGGCAAAGAAAGACAATACAACACCATGCAATAGTATTAATACCTCCTTGAATGTTTTTCTCCACGTTACAGCCACAAATCTCAGTTCATTTTGTTTTTTCAAATAAAAATCTGACAAATATGAATTTGTGTTCAAAAATGAGTCCAAACACATAAACTTGGAAATTCTCAAGAAAAACTCCCTAAAGAATAGTTTTATTCGGCTGGATCAGGTTAAAGTAACATGGAGCTGCAGTTTCTCCTCATCTTGCATTTTCAGATGCATGTGCATGCAAGTCAAGCGTCGCTACTGAGCTCAGGGTTGGAATTTCTAAGCATTTCAAAGTCCTGATCACCTGATTCCTTTCCTCTTTCTCCCAAAGGTCAAGGATTAACAAGGTACGACTGAATCTGCAGTTTTAACCCAGCGAACCACCGCTCCATTTAAATACCGTATTTCACCGTATCTGGTGGTAATCCCAGCTGGCACTACAGAGAGCGTTGTGTCACCGTAGCATTCGGTGTTTCGGGATAGGTTTCGATACTCTCATCTGTGCTCCACCTCCTTCGTTTCTCTGCCTTCTTCACTTTTTATCTCAGGGCTCCTACACAGTCTGAAAAAGTCTGGAAACTGATTCCAGTGTTTTCCAGGTCTGGATAAGCATGGAAAAAGAAAATGTGTGTGGAAAATTTGCTGTATTTCCAGACTGTATTCCCTAGCCCATTGTTTAAATATTAGTGTTTTGTCCTTCCTATTTTGTGTCTTTTCTTTCTGCTTTGTTGGTGCGCCTTCCCTTTCTTTCACCCTTCCTTCTTTCATTCCTTCCTTTCTTTCTTCCTTCCCTTCCTCCTTACTCACCCCCTCCCTGCATCCTTATGACCTAATTTATTTCCTTGCTTGTGTTGTTGCTTAATTTCTTTCTTTGCTTGTGTCCTACCACCATTTGGACCTGTTTCCTTCCTCTCTTACTTTTTGTGTCCTTCACCTTTCTTTCCTCAATTCCTTTTTTCATTGTTTCCTGCTTTCTTTCATCCTTTTGACATTCCTTTCTTTCCTTCCTTGTGTCCTTTTTTCTCCTTTTTCATATTTCCCTTCCCCCTCATATCCTTCTTTCTCCCCTACTGTCTTTCTTAGTTTGGTTCTTTCTTTCTTTCGTTCTTTCTTTTTATTCTTTCTCTCTCATAAAAAATATTAATGCCTTGTATTTGAGTATTAAAGCTAACAGCAGCTGAAGGTTTTTATATTTAGGGGCTGCTAATTTTTGGTGTGATCCACCAAACAGTTAGTTAATCCCCCGTATATGTTCTGTGTTTGTCTACTGCAACTTGTTCTTCAGATCAGAGGATTTACTTTCACTAGACAAGAAATCCCTTAACTGGGAATTAGTGGTGCTCAGGGCCAAATCAAAATGCTTCAGTGACTCTGAAAGCAAATCGATGATTAAATGGAAATCAGTTGGAGCGTTTTAAATCTCCACTTCACGCTCGGTTATTTCCATCTCCCTGCTCTTCGCTGCAGAAATCGGACACATGTTGCCAAAGATGTCGAGGGTGTTCACTACCGACACCATGCAGCGGGTGACCTGTCACCCCCCACAAGGGAAGCCTGACCCCGAGGTGTGGTGGGAGAGGGAAGGTCAGAGGGTGCCCACGGAGGGCCGGGTGTACCAGGAGGACCTGGATCTAGTCTTCAATCGGACAGAGGAGGGAGATTCAGGCGCCTATACCTGTGTGGCCCAAAACAAGGCTGGACGCAGGACCCAGGAGGTCACGTTCACTGTTGCAAGTATGTTGTACATAAAGCTGGGAAGCATTTTTAAGCTACTAATGCAAGCTGGAGATGTTTGTATGAAGAAGCCATAGTGGATCATGTGAAAGGTACAGATAGGATGAAGTTAATCCAGGTCTCTTGTGAGTTTAATTTTCAAAAAATAAATACAAGAAATAGGCCTCTCACGATAAATTTTGTTGGACGATAAATTGTCCCAGAAATTATTACTATAAATGATAATATTGTTGTTTTAAGACCATTTCCAAGTATATATTGATAATGACATAATAATGCAAGTTCAGAGACCAGTAAACTTAAATTTTGTAAAGAGCACTTATATTATAAATATCCCTATTTAATTTTCCATTTTATTTCCAATCTTGTTTTATTAGTTGCCTTTGTTTCATTATTTCTTTTTTGTATTTTAGTAAATTTTTTATTCAGTCACTTTTTTCATTATGTATTTTGTCCATCTTCTGTATTTATTTAGAAATTTTAATACTATTTTAAACATACAAAATAAAACACAACCAAACACAATAAATAAAATGGAAAGAAAAATCACACACAACCAAAACCATAAATAAAATGGATTAAGACATCTCTGCAAATTAAATTTCCCTTAAAAAAAATTAATATTCTGAATGGAAATTATTGAGCTCATTTTAATTTATTGTGCGATTAATTGCTTATTGCGACAGGCCTAACAGGAAATAAGAAGACCAGAAAATATGATTTTTAGAATTACTTTAAATATAGTTTGCTACACGGGCTTGGTTCTGTGTTGTTGGATCGTTGATGGAAACACTACTACAATCTGATGCTCTTAATGCGTAGAGATCCATTAGAGTACATCTGAGGGAGCTGAGTGCACTAGTGACTATAAAGTGTTGTTGTGTATTGTTATTTCTCTGTGCTTCCACAGCTCCCCCGGTCTGGGTGTCCAAACCTCTGGACAGCAGCTTAGAAGAAGGGAAACCAGGTTACCTCCACTGCTATGCTCAGGCCAACCCTCAGCCTGAGGTCTCCTGGTTCCGCAATGGCATAGAGATCACACCCGAGGTTTGTCGTCACTCACACGGCTGTTGACTTTTTCTTAGCACCGTATGAAGAAGAACTCGCTCTGAGAGCTTTTTCTTCTTCTTCATTTTTCTTCTCCAGGACTCCCGTTTTAAGTTGTTTCCTAACGGCACCCTGAGGATCAACAACGTGGAGGTGTACGATGCTCAAATGTACGGCTGTGAAACCAGGACCGTCGGCGGCAGACTGTCTGGCCAAGCTCGAGTCACTGTGCTCCGTAAGCTGCAGGGGAATCGCTCTAATGATCATTACAGCCAGTGGAATCCAAATGTTAAATGCAGAAAAGAAACAAACACGGGTTAATGCCTGAGGGCCTGTGTGTGTCTGCTAAATCAGGAATCTGTGTTGTTTATGTGGGCTTTCTGCAGGACACACACAGAGGTGTGAAACATGACTCACGCATGGCAGGTTGGGCCTAAGCCTGAGTTTTAACACCTTATCTCTATCATGCATTCCTGACTGCTGTCGTAGTGCTAAACTGTGATAGATGGCCAGCTTGTTTACTTGAATGTTTACGAATCAAAACACAAAAATTGGGCTGTGCATTTGTCGTAGAATCCCCTTAACAAAACACCTGTGTGTAATTTAATCCCATTTTAAATCCAACTGTTCCAAAATTGATGGAGGGAGGTGCTCTGGTCAGATGACACCAAAATCAAACTATTTGGCTTATCTGCAAAACTGATCTGCACATCATTCTGACCTCAACATCCCTTTTGTCAAGCATGGTGGTGGCAGCATCATGATGTTTTCCAGAGAAGCAGGTGAATGGAGTTACATTCAGGGCAATCCTGGAAGGAAACCTGTTAGGTCAGGTTCACACTGTGATTATCTGTTGCTTAAAAAGAAAGTCTTTGAGATACAAACCTATTGCTTGAGTCTCAAACCTCCCGTGTCCAAAGACGACCCCTGACAAATATCAAGCATTGTTGTGGCCATAGGAGCTGCTTCATCTTTCTCCGCTCCTCCTTTTCACCATTAACTCTCAAACTTTGCAGTCTTTCAGATCTCTTTGACATGGTTCTCCAGCAACAAAAAAAAAAATAAATTATGCATTGTAAAGTTTGGGAGGAATTTAAGTCAAAATGTTTGAATGCCCAGCTCCCACATTGATGCATGTTAAACTTCCTTAATATTTTTGCAAATCTGTGTTGGGGCTTAGAGGCTGCAGAACACTTGAGCCTTGGATAGAGGTTCACCTTGCAGCAGGAAGACCACTCTAAAGCCAGAGCTAAACCGAAGTGGATCAGAACAGGGATGCTCAAGTCCAGTATTCCTGAGATACTGTTCTTCAACTTTTCCAACACACATGAGTAAAATAGCTGAATTTCCTCGTCAGCACGCCACTCAGCTCTACAGAGGCCTGGTAGCGAGCCATTCATTTGATGCAGGTGTGTTGGAGAAGGGATGAACCTAAAAGTTGCAGGATAGAAGCTCTTGCGAACTGGATTTGGACGCCCCTGGTTTTGAGCAAAGCATATTCATGTTTGAATGGCCTAGTCAAAGTCCAGGCAGGAATCCGTTTAAGAATCTGTGGCAGGAATTGAAAATTCGATGTCTCTGTCCAGTCTGACTGAGCTTGAGCTCAGACAGGGGTCCGCAACCTATGGAGCCGCCAGAGGCTCTTTGGATTTTCCACAATGATTCTCAGTAACCTTGGTTAAAGAAACCAACTAATGTTTTTAAGTATGGATATAATAACAAATGCAGGTTTTAGCAGTTTATCCATTTCATGGATAAAATCCATGAATTTCGTGTCTTTTTAAAAAAAAATTTTTTTTACATAATTTACGACAAATGCATCTATCCTTTTTTGCGAAAGTCTTATGTTTTTCTTCATTTCAAAACCTAAAAATAGAAATAAAACAGTGGTTCTTTAGGACATTTTCTGTCATTTTTAAAGTAAATATTTATCAAAACTCATCAGTTGTCCTTTTTCTCAAAGGTTGTCTAACATCAGTGGCTCTAAAAGAGTTTTATTTAGCTGGACTGAGGGTGAAAATAGCTCTTTGGATTGTAAGGGTTGCAGACCCCTGAACTATGAGGAGAGAACTTTGCAACATTTTAATGTCTTGATGTGCAAAACTGTTAGACAAAGTGGTGCCAAAAATGTTCAGTATTGTTTTTCGTCCACTTTACAATTATGCCCTAGTTTATGTTTCACATAAAAACCCGGAGAAATATGTTAAAGTTGCTATTAAATGTTTATGGGCTCTCAATATGTTTGCAAGGCGCTTCAGGTCAGCTCGGTGTCATTTCATCTGCAGGGAGAGTTGCACAAAAGAAGCTTTGACCTTCCCCCACCTCCCCATGTTTTCACCGCATGTGTTAACCACATGTAATGTTTCCCTGCACTTGTGTTTCAGAGCGGCTGAAATTCACTCCCACCCCCCAGCCTTCCCAGTGCCTTGAGCTGGATGAGGAGATCACCATCCAGTGCTCCGCCAAGGGCCGAGAGAGCCCCACAATCCGCTGGACCAAAGCAGGTACGCATGACGCTGACTTAACCTTTGCTCTCTGTTGTTGTTGATCTGGTAAGGAAAAGTTGTCTGAACAATATGTCACCCCCAAAAAAGCAGTAGCTTTGTCAACATTAAGGCGAGACGTGTTAAAACCTGCGTAGTCTGAGGAAGATTTATCATCACATACCTCGTCTCGTTCGTCTTCATTAACCGTGACGGAGACGCAGTCTCCTCCTTAACCTGCGCCCTGCGTCTCTGTCTCCCCCCTCAGATGGAGGAGAGCTACCGCCACACGTGGATCAGAAGAACGGCCAGCTCCGCTTCAACAAAGTCACTCGCAGCGACGCTGGGAACTACACCTGCATCGCCTCCAACAGCCTGCAGGGGGAGATCAGAGCCCTGGTGACCCTCATTGTGGCCGGTAAACCTCTCTCCTGTCCTGTCATTCTGGAGATGTAGAAATATCCCTCACTGAGACTATTTATGTTCTCAGGACATTGAAGGGGTTTTTATTTTGATTTCTCTCATTAAGATCTAAACAAAACAGCATTTATTGTCCTCTGGGTGATCATGTTCCTAAGGTGAATAGCACTGAGCAGCTGAGAATCCGTCGGTATTTGCAGTCGAGCTTTTTCCTCACTTGTGCTCTCACATTAATGAGCTTTTTGCTTGTTTTTCTGTCCATCTGTGCTTGCATCGATTTCTTCGCACACGCAGTGTATGTTCGCTTTAAGGTGGAGCCAGAGAATACGTCTGTGTACCAGGGGCACACTGCCGTTCTGCACTGCCAGGCTAGCGGTGACCCCAAGCCTCACGTCCACTGGATTGTGAAAGACAAGGCCCTGGACGTCACCAATAACGGCAGGTAAATAAGACGTCATTTTAAACTGAGAGCAGGCAGATGGAAAGTGTTCAGAATTATCACTTTAAATAGGTTTTAACCCTGGAAGAAAAACATGAAAAAAACAACAACTTTCAGATGGTTTTGTAGGAGGTTTTGTTTTTGTTTTGTACGGTTTTATCAAAACGTAATATTACAATGTCAGGTAAATTGGATGGCAGAATTTCCCTTAGAAGAACATAGAAGGAATGTTTGTACCTCAGTTTAAACAACTCAGTGTTTCATTTCCCTTATTGATTGCTTATAATTTTCCCTCTGACCAGTGCAAGTTATGAATAATAATGGGTATGCAAAGTGGGGAATGTGAGGATGATTGCATTGTGACAACTATATATATATCCATGTCTATTTAGACTACACTTACCCAGGTATGTGCACTTTAAGGACAGCAGGGACATTTGCTGGCACACTGTTCCAACGTTGTAATATTACAGCCAATATAAAACATGCTGTTTTTGCATTTTCTACAAGTGTTGCACAAAATTACTATTATTAATTATTATGTACACATGTTTTAGACATTGTAATGATCACCTAAAAAATCTGAAAAGACATTTTGTTGACTGTTTCAATGATCTTGTACAGAGGATATTCACAGAGATCTTAAACAGTCGAGGCTTTTCAAGTTATGATAGTTTGTGTCCCTGTGGGGGGAACATACATGCAAATTCCCTTTTCAAAACTGAACTAAAGTGTTCAATCTCTAAGTCTGGGTTAGAACCCCAGAAGACAAGTAAACATATGTACGTTCTTTGTGTGAAATAGAGATGTTATAACGTTAAAACACCGGGTCTTGTAGGACTGAGTGAATCATTTGTGTAGTAAAGCAAATTTAATTGAAGATGAAGGATGCAACGATGAGATTTTTTTTTTTTTTTTTTTTTTTTTTTTTAGCATCCACCGATTCCAGTTTCTGTCTTATACCAATAAATACTAACAACATATGCCCAATTTTCTGGATAAATTGATAATTGAGCTAATTTTGATAATAAAACAAATCAGTGATTTCGCAAAACCTGCCCAAAGGTACAGAGCCGTTAATCCAGTCCTGTTAAAATTAGGACAAAAATCTGCTTTTCAGCCTGCTGGTATGTGGGCCTCTCACGCTACGTTTTGTTATTTTTGCTGACGGGTCTTCACACTTGTGCAGATTAGGTTTGACAATAATTAAATACGCAACAGACAGTTAAACGTGATAATTTAAGATACAACAGCATCAGCAAAGAAAAACAGGAAGCTTCTCTCCACATGTTCCTGCCGTCTGTGTGTCGTCCAGAATCCAGAAGATGCCGAACGGCTCGCTGATAATAAGAGACGTCACAACTGACGACACGGGTCGGTACACGTGTGTGGCCGGAAACAGCTGCAGCATCAAAGACCGTGTGGCTCAGCTCTACGTAGTGGGTAGGTTTAACACACACACACACACACACACACACACACACACACACACACACACACACACACACATTTCCAGAGGTTTCCTTTATCAGGAACAAAGGTGCACACGTGGAGCGGAGAGCCACAATCCCAGAAGCAGAGAAAAGGCATTAATTAAACCTCCACCCGTCTGTCCGTCACCCATGGCGACAGGTTAATAACCTGCCCCACGTCTCTGACGCCACGGCTGTCAGGGGGTGAAGGGCTCAGGTAGATGCTGGATCTAATAAAGCTTCGCTCTCGGTGGCCGATAAAAGCTGAAAATTACAGTCACACGCTGGCACTTTACCTGAACAGAAGGTCTTGTTTCAGAAATGAGCCGACTGAATTTAGCTGTTATTCTGGGTTGGCGTGACAAAGCCGCCCAGCCGAGCCACAACAGCAACATGATCATTTTAACCTTTTAAGCAGTGAAGGGCTTGTTGCTTGCTTCAGTACAATATGTGATTGTTGTGCATCTTTCAGACAGTAGGTCAGACTTTTAAATCTCTGAACAATTTTGTTTACGTGACTGAGCAAAACATAGTTCAACATGTGCTTCCAATATCAAGCATCATAAACCGTTCTGTGTGCTGCAGACAAACCATTTCCTTACCACGATGGCGATGAGGATGACAAGGCTCCTTATAAGATGATCCAAACCATTGGGCTGTCTGTCGGGGCAGCGGTGGCCTACATCATCGTGGTGCTGGGACTCATGTTCTACTGCAAGAAGAGACGCAACGCCAAGAGACTGCAGAAGGGCCAGGATGGAGAAGAGCCAGAGATGGAGTGTCTGAACGGTAGGAAACGGTTTCTGGATCACCAACAAGCTTCTTAGGGCCTTTGTTGGTGAAATAGGCCCAACGCTTATGGATCCTCTACCCCACTAAACAGTGGAGTTGAGGTGATTTTCAATCAGCCTTTGTTTAAAGAGCTTTTATACATAACGGGGGCAACACAAACTGCTGTACATGAGATATAAAACAGGAAGAAAACAAAAAACAACAGAATAATGGGCTAAACATTGCAAAGCATTGAACAAAACAGACAAGAAATCTACAGAAATGTGTAGTTAACAATGGATGCTTAGATTAAAAGAATCCCTAAAATAAAGAAAACCTGATAATTAATTGTTTAAAAAAAAAATAAAATTAAAAATAACTATTAAATGGAAGTCCTTTTTAAATTAAACTACATTTAATTCAAATAGCTGGTATAAAAGTTCATTATTTGTTACAACAATCCATGATAACTAAGCGCTGTAAATAAAATGATTTGAAATCAAGATGAAGTCATTCTAAAAGTTCAATAAAAATAGTGACATAATTAACTAAAGGTAAGGTTAAATTAGTGATAAATAAATATAAATTACTAAATAAATTAGTAAAAGTCTTAAGTTTAAAATCCTCGGGATTCCCAGCTGCTTCAGGCTCATCATTGGTTTTTGTTCTTAATTTTGGTTTTATCAGTAAAAACCTATTGTAAAGCGTACAGGTCGCCAATGTAGACACTTTAAATTCTGGGTAATTTGAGCTCTTTCTGGTCTTCATCAGCATTCGTGCAGCTGAATTTTCTTGTTGTTGTAGAGAAGCTGTATTATTTTTAGTTGTACGGAAAGCAGAGGATCGCAATAATCTGTTTTGCGAGTTATAAAAGCAGATGTTAAAGGCTGAACTGAGAAACAGTGCAGCTCTGTCCATATTTTCCAGGTGACTGAATGCACTCTAAGTAACATTTTTAATGAGAGGTGAAAAAAAAAAATTTTTTTAAAAAACATGAAATAAAATGAAATATAAAATCTAAAGTTTTACTTTGATATGTCGGATTCATCCTAAGAAGTTTGAGTTGAAGTTTAGCTCTCTTGAGCCTCTTATCAACTGTCTAATTAAATTTAGATTTCAGCATATTCCTCCTTTGTTGACCAATCTGAAGCATCTGTTGCTCCAGAAAAGTTAAGTCTTATTCTAATCCAGCCAAACCATTCAGCTCCAGTTAAAATCCCAGCAATGTTTAGCACAGGCTTCACGTTTATTTTTGTGATGGTAGGAAAGAAGCAGGTTTTTCTTAAAATGCTTTGTAAACAAGTTGGCATGACGATAGTGTCTAATGGTTGCCTCTCTTGCCATCCTGCTCATTGCATGGTGGCAAAACCATTGAGTCCTCATCCAGACTTGTTGTTTTTACTACTTTTTTTAAAAGTCATTTGCTGACTTATGAGGATCATCACTGCGTTGTTAAAGTTGTGTGTTCGTATGTCTTTCCCATTTTCAACAGCAGCTAAGAGAAACCGGCTTTTTTTTGTCCAGTCATACAAGAGATGGGCAATTATGGTATAATTTATTGTGGAAAAAATTTATCATAAGATTTTAGATGGAACAGTGATGATCTCTAATTAATGTTTGCTAAATCCCACAACTGACATTATGGTTGAGATTTTTACTTTTACTGTTCAGACTATTTTTTTTTTTTTTCTAGTGTTAGGGGCATAAGAGCATCAAATAAATCAATATACTTAAGAGTTATTCCAGTTGTTATGTACGTTTAACAGTGCGATTGCACCACTTTGTGTAGCTGCTGTAGTAAAGCAGCCTATTTGATAATGGGTATTATTCTTAGAGCTGTATCTTTATTGCTGCACGATGATACTGATGCTAATTCATTTGTCAAAACTTGTACCTTTTTAGTTTTGTTGGTATCGCAGTAAATGGCACAAATTACACTGCAAAAATTTTAAGTCCATATCACCTTATCTACCCAACTACTTTGGAGGTCATGGATTGATGATTGGACACTCAATAAGTGAGACACCAGAGAATTTATTTGACAAGATTATTTCTTTAACATGAACTTTTTTTCTCACTATAAATGTCCTCAAATTGAACATTGGATATTTCAAAACAAAATTTTTCTATGTGAGGTTATGCTGCTGCAGTAAAAGATGAGTTTAAACTGAAACTATTTACGCACCTTTACTTGGGCTAGCAATAATTATGAACTCCCTGTACATGGTTGGTTCTCTTTCCCTGCTTTCTCATGCTTAAAATGTTGGAAACTGTCGGATATTTGCCGCCATCTTGTGTTGGTTGTGGATATTGTAGGTAACAACTACCAAAGTATTTATCTGAGTGGATGTATTAATTGTGTGAATCAGTGAATTTTAGTCATAAGCTGTCGTTTTTTGTCTGTGATTTTTGACCCGTTGTGGATGTGTGTCATTTTCATCAGGAGATGCTGTTCAGCAAAATGGCCACACCACGGCTGAGATCCAGGAGGAAGTGACGCTCACCAACATGAGTACGGTCGCTACAACTGAGAAGCGCCACAGCCACGCCAGCGATAAGCTCCACTTTCCCCGTGCAAACCTCCAAACTATCACAACACTAGGTAGTATTACCCTATTGTAGCTGTTAGCCTTGTTTTGTTTTTGTCCATCTATTCTGAAGTGCTATGTGAATGTTTGCTCAGGTAAAGGGGAGTTCGGTGAGGTGCTGCTGTCCAAAGCGAAGGGTATCGAAGAGAGTGAGGTCGAGGCAGTGGTTCTGGTAAAGGCTCTGCAGTCCAAAGACGAGCAGCTGCAAAGCAACTTCCGCCGTGAAGCTGAAATGTTCGCCAAGCTGAGCCACCCCAACGTGGCGCGTCTGCTGGGCCTCTGCAGAGAGGCAGAGCCGCACTACATGATCCTGGAGTACTATGACCTGGTACGCACACAGGAACTGAAACACATAAATAAACATATAGTTTGGTTTTTATTTTAATTCAGTTTTTGTCTTTTTTTGACGACAGGGAGATCTGAAGCAGTTCCTGAAAATTTCCAAAAGCAAAGATGACAAGGTGAAAGCTCAGCCAATCAGCACCAAGACAAAAGTAAGTCCTCTGTTTTATTTTGCTCTAGAGCCTCTTTCTACATCAAAAATGCTAAAAGGTCTATTTTGGGAATTTTATTCATTTTCCTGTCAATCGTGTCCAGGCTCTTTGCTCAATGTAGCTCATTTCCAAGCTAGAAGTAGAAAAATATGTTGAGTGAAGTTATGTACAGGTGAGGCAGTAGCTTGGTGATCCAGCAGACTGGCACCCTATTCAGGGATTTAAAAGCACTCTTCAGTGTTCCTATATAGTCTTGAAAAGTATGTACTTCGATTTGGTGATTTTTAGAGTTTGGATCATCAGAGAAAAACAAAAATGGAGAATGTGGAGAAAAGATTGAATTTTCTTGAATTTCTTTATTCAGTATTTAAAATACAATATATACAACTTTTAACCTTCCATTTTTGTTTGCTGCATCAAAATTAGATTTTTTTATTTATTTATTTTTTTTTTTTTATCAACCCAAGATCATTTAGGTTTTTGGGTGACTGCCAGATAAATTTACACTCATTTATAATCAATTAGTTTTGTGCCTCAGTATCTTGTCCCCACTGGGTTTTTACTCCCAAGATTCTTTAGCTGGATTCAGCTCAGATCCCAAACAAAGCATTGGTATTCCTAATCTGAATTTTAGCATTATTCATAGTCTAATTTAAAGCATCTTTATTAAAGAACAGTTCAGAATTTACCTGATCCATGTTTGTCTGGATGGCAAAATGAGTGAAATACACCTTTTATGAATCAAAAGCCTGCTTCAACACGTTTCCTGAAAGAAAAAAAAAAAAAAGTATAATAAAACATAACTAGGTTAAAGAAATGTACTTGGTGCTCACAACTTATTTTAGGTAAAACCAGGCAGGAGAGCAATTATTTAATAGTTCAATCTGTAGACATCTGCAGATGTTTTGTATTGCCAAGGTGCACATAAGCAGTAAAAAAAAATGTAGGAAAATGCAGTAAAAAATGAGACTTGTTACGTTATTTATGAGCAATGCTGAGATTTATAGGTTTTCTGGTACCAAAATATGATGAAATATTCTCTTTAGGCATAAGTAAAACACTGAAGATGTCTTTTTGTTCAAGTTGCTGCCTGTTGCAACTTTTGCAATTACTCTTTTTACAGAGAAAATGTAATTCTTTCAAGTCTGTAACCTCCTGTGAGCTTATTAAGGTGTTCATTAGGCAAGAAAAAAAAAAAAAAAACATAATTATGTATCCATTCCATTCCACTTTGACAGTTTTATGAAAGTCACTTTGCGCTGTTCTTCTTTGTCTTTTTTTCTCTCCAGGTCTCCATCTGTGCCCAGGTGGCTCGCGGCATGGAGCATCTGTCCAATCACCGCTTCGTTCACAAAGACCTTGCAGCCAGGAACTGTCTGATCAACAGTCAGAGGCGGATCAAAGTGTCTTCGCTCAGCCTCAGCAAAGATGTCTACAACAGGTCTGTTATAAACACAGTTATACAGCTGCAGGGGATATTTCAGTAGTTACATTTAAAAAAATAGAATATTGTATAACTACAATAGAAAAATGACTTTTAATAAAGAGATATCAGCCAATTGAAAAGTACCTCCATGTACTATACGGTATATGCACTCAATTCTTGGTCGAGGCTCCTTTTGCATAAATTACTGCATTAATGCAGCTTGACATGGAGACAATCAGCCTATGGTTTTGCACGCTCACTCAAGCTCAGAAACAGCAGCTTGAAGCAGCTTTTGGTACCTTTAGCAGTGTGTGCAGGAGTCAAGTCCTGCTGGGAAACGAAATCAGCATCTCCTTAAAGCTTGTCAGCAGAAGGAAGCATGAAGTGCTTTAAAGTCTCCTGGTAAACGGCTGGGCTGACCACCAACAGCAGATGACATGGCTCTTCCTCCAGACTCTGGGACCTTGATTTACTAATGAAATGTAGAATTTATTTTCATCTGGAAAAAGGACTTTGGTCCACTTTTTCTCCTTGGCTCAGCTAGCACTTCTGAAGTTGTCTCTGGTTCCGAAGACACTTAACACAGGAATGCATTGGATGCAGCCCATTATCCTGATATGTCTGAGTGTGGTGACTCCTGAAGTTCTGACCTCAACCACGGTCCACGCCTCATGAATCTCCCTAAAACTCTTCAGTTGACTTTGCTCGTGCGCTGTTTTCTACCACACTTTTTCCTTCCACTAAACTTTCCATTAATATGTGCGAATACAGCCTCCTGTTTTTATGAAGGGCCTTTTGTAGCTTGCCCTCCTTGTTTAGTGTGTCACTGACTGTCTGCTGGACAACTTTCAAGTCAGAAATCCATAACAAAGCATTTCTGTATTTAAAATCCTATTTTATTCAATTCACAAATACTTTATTTACTCCAAAGAGAAATTAAATGTCCTAACTGATATCATCCATGTATCTTCAAAGAGTATGTGGATGGTGTAGCAGTGGGCAGGAAGGATCTCCTGTAGCAGTCAGTCTTGTAATGAATCTGAAGAGGCCTCTGACTGAAGCCTGTTGCTGTATCACAGTCTCATGACTGTCATTACATGGTAACAGCTCAATATCCAGGCAGCAGAGACGATATTCCACAGTAACATGAGCAGGATGACAACATCAGTTGGTGACAAGCACTGCTAATCCCCCTCATTTGCGTTTGCTGCTCCTCTTTGGGTCTCTGTCTGTCCGTATGGTTAGAAAGCTGGGTAGAGAGACTTTGAAGTAAATGATACGATTCTATTACTGTATAATAAAAACTGTCCAAAAGTAAAAAAATAAGATCAAAAAAATCCTTCCAGCTGCACAGCATCAAAAAACCCAGGGGAACAATTATCCAAACATGCCTCAACAAAAAAAAAAAAAAAAAAAAAAAAAAAAAACCTACAAAAATAACAAATGAAAGCGAACGTAGCAGAGCTCCAACATGCTGCCATCATGAGCAGCGCGTTGTTGACCTTAGGTAATATTCAAATGCTTTTAGAAACTTTGAGTTTTCATGAGTTTTAAACAATAATCCTTAAAGTTAGCAGAGTAAACTCCTGAAATACACAAATGTGTGTGTAATGAGCCTATATAATGAGTTTCACTGTTTGAGTTGAATAAGTGATAACTGTGGCTTATGTTATATGTTTCTGTGTGCTTTCTGTCATGTGAACACGTATGTAGCGAGTACTACCACTTCAGACAGGCGTGGATCCCTTTGCGCTGGCTGCCAACAGAGTCCGTGTTTGAGGACGATTACTCCACCAAATCCGACGTGTGGGCCTTTGGAGTGCTGATGTGGGAAGTTTTCAGTCTGGGAGAAATGCCGTACGACAAACTGAGCGACGACGAGGTTCTGGAAGGTAGGGCTCGTTCTTTCTTCAGGGGGGTTTTTTTTTGTTTTGTTTGTTTTTGGGTTAAATAGAGGGAGAACGGTGGTTATTCGCCTTTGAATTTATCATAGAAACCTTGTCGTCATGTTTCTGTTGCAGGTCTAAAGATGGGAAAACTGAAGCTTCCTGCTCCGGATGGATGCCCCTCCAAAATTTACAAGCTCATGGTCCGCTGCTGGGCACCTGGCCTCAAAGAGCGCCCCTCTTTCACCGACATCGTCAACGCCCTGGGAGATCAGCCCTCTGACAGCAAAGTCTGAGAGAGTTGTCCACAAGCGAAGGAGGGAACCAGAGCGTTTGACCCTTTTTCCCTCTGAAGCGCTAATGCTGGATTGCTAGTCTCACTCATTTCAGGGAAGAGGGTTGAAGAGAGCACACTTGTTTGTTTTTTTTTTGTTTGTTTGTTTGTTTGTTTTTTTTTGTTTTTTGTTTTGTTTTGTTTTGTTTTGTTTCAGTTGAGGGTGGGAACTAGACTTTTGCTAAATCGTTGGGAGCACGCTGATGGAGGAGTTATGAGTCTCCAAACGTCCAGTCTGCAGCAGCTCACGACCTCAGTGCCTGTACCCCACATCACACGCTCACCTTAGCTGTCCACTGCCACCCTGTGGTGATGTTAGGAACAACTCTCTGCTCAGTGGAGGTTTCCCCTGAAATTAATGGACCATCTGTGGAGCCAGATCTGGCTTTCTTCAATTGAAAATGTGTCATCTTTAAACAGTTCATACACAGGATGGGAAAGTCTGGAGTTTGATTTCAGTGTTTTCCAGGTCTGTAGGGATTAGAAAAAGAATGAGTGTGGAAAAAATCTTTGTATTTCCGGACTTTATTCCCATCCAGTTGTCTAAATGCAACCTTCCTTCTGTCCTATTTCTTTGCATCCTTCCTCCCTTTCTCTCTTGCTTACAGCTTTCTTCCAGCCATCCTTCCCTGTGTCCTGTCTTTTTTTTCTTCACTATTCCCTTCATTTTGTTCAATCTCAATTTTTTTTTTTTTTTACTTCTAGCTTCCTTATTTTTGCCCTAAATTCTTTCCTTGCGTGCCTCCTTTCCTTCTCTTCTTTGTTCCTCCTTTCCTTCCTTTTCTCTTTCATTCCTACATTTCTTCCTTATGTCCCTCTTCTCCCTTCATACCCCCTAGCCCCCTTGTTATCCTTCCTTTCCATTCTCCCTCCCCTCCTTCTGCCATTCCTTCCTTAATTTTCCTTCCCACCTCCTCTCATTTTTTGTCCAGTTTCTTTTTTTTCTAGTTTCCTGTTTAAATCTTGTCATACTATATAAATATTGGCCATGATCACATGACTGTTTTCCATATTTTAAATGAACATCGAGGACTGAGGATGGTTGAGTCTGTAAATGTTTTTACATGAATCATGTGTAGAAACCCAGCCTTAAATATTTAATCTGCTCCTTTAACCTCTGAGCAGACGTGTGCTCACACCGAACTCTTTTTCACTCAGACATGCGGATAAAAGAAGAGGCCTAGCCAGGTTTGCATGAAGGGTCACAGTCTGCTACGCTTCTGATTTAAAACATTATCTGGCTACACTTCAGGAACAAACTGAAACAAGACAAAGTTTTCTAGCCAAGAATTTATATTGAAAGGACGAGTGCGTGTTCTTGCGTCCACTTCGAGGTGCTTATTTCTCACAAACGATGTCAGCAGTTGCAGGGATTAAACCTATCACCGAGTTAAATGTGCAACGTATCCACAAAAATGTCCAATCACATTTTCTCTGTTTTTATTTTTCTATTTTTTTTTTTTTTTAAATCAGAGTCAACCATCACACCAGACAAAGTGTACATAACGTAGAAGCCATGCACTAACTTCACTTAAGAGAACACCATGTTTCTTTGTATAGAAGGATGCACAGGTACCTGTTTATTTATGATGAAGGTCCTGTTTTCTTTTGTTTTTAACTGTTGATAATTGGTACTTTCATAACATTTTTATGTTACTTTTTTTATTCACATGGTCCATCTCAGTATGCATCCTAACTGAATATGCTAACAGTCGGCACATAGGAGGTCAAAAACGCTGACTGCAGGTCACCTGGACTCATTTAAGTGCCTAGAAAATGAAGGATTATCCTAACAGTCTCTCCCTTTTACATTATCTAATCAAATGCAAAAAGCCTTTGTTAATGAGCTTGTTTTTATATGTTTTGTTTTTATGAATGCTAGGCACTCAAACCTAGACCTCTTGTTTTGTTTTTTTTACTCTGCTTGAGCAAATGTTCACAGTAATCAGATATATTCAAAAGTATACATGCTGCTGTCAATAAAGGTGCACAGTGTTTTTACTTGGTGTGAGGTTTTTTTCTGACTGTTACAGCCATTAATGCAGTTTTAGCAGTGTCCAGTGCTGAACATGTGTGGAAAATCATTTCCATCTGCAGACTTTCACTCATGTTTTGTTTGTAAATCAGGAATTTCTCAAACCGAAACATTTTTATATGTATTTTGGAACATGCGGCCAATCTACAGGAAGTAACCTGGTGTGGAAAGACTAAGCAAAAAAAGAATAAATAATGAAATCAAGCAAAAATGCCCAACAATATCCCAACTTTGTTGGTTTAGTTCAGAGGTGCCCAATTCCAGTCCTGGAGAGTTACAATCCTGCTCCTTTTAGTTGCATCTCTGCTCCAACAGCCCTGAATCAAATGAACGGCTCGCTAGCAGGCATCTGCAGAGCTGGATGACTGCTGGTGAGGGAATTCAGATATGCTGAGGAAGGGATGCATCTAAAAGTTGCAGGATAGCTCTCCAGGAGTGGACTTGGGCATCCCTGAGTTAGTTTATTGATCACAAAGTGGGAGGAAGTGCCGAGTGTATTTAATGACCATTAGATAGTGCATCCATGGTTCTTTGCCCTTAGTTATCTCTGTTGCACGGTGGTGACATGTCCAGGCTGTACCCGACTCTCAACCATTGACTGCTGGAGATGGGCACCAGTCCCCCCACAACCCTGCATGGATAGGCGAGTAGAGACAATGTGGCCATGCCTCAGATAATGGATAACTTCTTTCAACTTATGTTTTTCCTCTGACTTCAGTTTTACAACTCGTTTATATTTTATTATAGCGAACTTTGAGTCTTCTTCCAGGAACAACCTCCATACCGAAGAGAGTTGTCAGGGTGCAGTTATGGTGTGTTTACCGGTTGGACAATGGTTGGATTTTTAAGTTTCTGACTGGCCTGTCGTGGGTAACGGCTGGTCAAGCTAAAACATTGGTGAATTTAGTATGCAAGTAAAACTTTATTTATATACCACCCTTCTAGATATAAAAATGACAGTGCTTTGCAATAAACAAATACAACAGCCCAAGAGCTGATGGTTTTCATGCAGGTAATAAAAAGCATATTTAAAAAGATCTGTTTTTAACTCTCTTTTATGGACACTGATCTCAAGTCCAAAGGAAGAGAGTCCGACTATCTGGGGACCATTGAAACAAAAGGCTTCATCTTCATCTTAGTATGAGGCACCATGAGCAGACCCGCTTCACAGACCTATTTTAAAGAACAACATCCGTTCAAATATTAAATACAAATTTGAGTAAATAAAATAAACTGACATTTTTTCTTCCTTCCATGTTCCTTTTCCTTCTTTTTTTCATTGAGTCATTTCTTCTTTCCTTTTTTCTTTGCATATCCTCCCTCCCTCTGATCCAGTTCTGCCTTTCCTTCCTTCTGCCCTTCCTTAACTCCTTTCCTTCCTTGTGTCCTTCCTTGTTCACATTTTTCTTTCCTTCCTTTTTAGCTTGTGCTCTTATTTGTATCTTTCATTCCTTTTTGACTAACTTCTATTTCTTCCTTTGTTTTTGTTTCAGTTTTTTCCAAGCTCCATTTTTAAAGTCAGCCCACTGTATGAATATTTGCCATAAATTCTTAGTGAACTTTTGTATTTTACTTCTTTAAAGGAAGAGGACTCTGGAATGGTGAGTGTGGAAAAAAATCTTTTTTTTTTTTTTTTTTTAAAGGAAATATGTGGTAGAGCAGGCACACTGTGCTGAGGCTGCGATCCTCGACGCAGTTGTCCTGGGTTTGAGTCCCAGCCATGGGTCATTTCCTGCTAGTCTTTCCCTTTTTTTTCTGCCCTACTTCCTGTCTAGCTACTTATGAATAAAGACCACTAGTGCCAGAAGAAAAACATTAAAAAAAGGAGAGGATCTTTACCTCAGGAATCTGTTTCTAAACCAAAACTGCGGTGAAAATGCAACCTGTTGAGACACCAAAGAGTTGCAGCTTTTGCTTTGAGAATAGAATAGAACTATCCTTTATTGTCTCACGATTGGGAAATTTCTGTGCAACAGCAGCAAAGTGGCAGTGGCAGGCAATAACAGAAAACAGACTCACTCAAAGAATATAAAATGTATATAAAAACATTGCATCCATATGGGTTGATTTAAAAAAAAAAGTGTTAAAATGCTGCAGTGATATACAGCTGAATTACAGGTCTTATGTTCTGGCGGGTTGATTTTCTTCATATGTTTAAAGGGCAGATGTTGAGGGTACAGGCTGTAAATTTTTGTCTGTTCAAAGCTGGAGTTTGTCAAATTTCATGTGCGACAAAAAGACCTCACAGGTCGTCGGAGATTAATCTCATTGACCACTAGGGGGTGCTACATTTCCTTTGTAAAGAACAGAGGGACTGGAGAAAATATATTAATTGTTTTTGCTCATATTTTATTATTCTTAGAAGTGAAAGCATAACATCTAAACACTGGACTGGACACTCTTTTTAAGGTCATTTTTATGTCACTGTTGGTCTTTTTCTTAATTCTCCACCATTAACTTCATGCAAAATGATTGAGAGAGGTGTGCATAGTTATGTTCATAGTTTTGAGTATATAGTCTTTGGGGTTTGTTTATGAATGAGGTTCCAGCTCTTAGCGTACTACGGTCAACCTGTTTTCTCTGAGCTGATGTTGCAATAAAAGCCTCTTCATATATACTCAGGTTTTCCCTCTAGAGCTGCTTTCAAAAATATAATAAGGCATCTGTTCAAACCTGCTGGTCGGGAGAAGGAAGTAGGAGGAGAATCAATACCTTAACCACTGAAGAGCCTCTTGGCTAATTTTTCTTTCACAACCTTTTTCATTCGAGGACATTTTTTAAAGTCTCTGTTCATGACTGCAAATCATGAAGTCTTGACTAATTGTAATGCACATAGTTAACACTGCTTATTTTAGCTGTCATGGCAACCAAGATTCTTGCATTCAGTGGTTACAGGGACAAACTAAAGCCAGATACAGGGACTTAATTATTAGACACATGTAGGGTTTGTCTACTATCACTAATATCTGTGATTTAAAAAAAAAATTCTGTCTTATCTTTGCAGCTGGGTGTGGCTATAATATGTTTATTGTAACTTTCTGGTTTCTTATGAAAAAAAAATCACTTTTCATCTACCTGTAGGAAGTTTGTGATGCACATTTTCTACTCTAAGAAAGTTTATTGTATGTTGCAATGCATAGTGAAAGCAAGACTTACTGGCACCCCTGGTAAAGATGTGTAAAAAAAAAATTGCATCTTTTATTGCAGCAGCAAAAAAGCTTCTATTATAAGTACATTTATTCATTTGGGGAAAAGTTCTATAAGAAATAACAGCTTTGATATGGTTATTTGTTCCTCCGACAATTAATTGTAACTGAAGCATGTAAACAAAGACAAAGACTTCACCAGACACAAAATTGACCTTTTCTAGTCCCCAGATATAAATCCCATAGAAAAGTGTCAGGGGAAGCTGAAGGAAGATATTAGGAATGGTTAAAAATCCCTCTCTGTGTATGCTTCAACCTTGAAAAATCTTATGGGAGAAGACGAACATCTTAAAAGTTTGCTCAAAGGGGTGCTGATAACTGTGCCATGGGTGGTTTTGTTAAAAACTGTTTCTTAACTTGGCATTCCCCCCCATTAATAAATTAACTCTTTCTTCTTCAGTGGCTCTTTGGTTCATTCAGTGATTAAATATTACCCTCTTTTTTTGTGTGTGTGTGTCATTCTTTTGTTCTGTTCCCCCATGAAAAAACCCTGGCCCCACCCTGGCGCCCCTGATAAATCTGGTCTTGAGCCACCACCGGGCGGAAGATAATAGATGGATGGAAGAAATGTACAGTAGTGGGAGCACCATCTACAGAGGCTACAGTCTTCAATGCAGTTGTCTCTGGTTTAGTTACCGGCTCTGGGCCGTTTGCTACATGTCTTCCCCCTCTCTCTCTCTGCCTTTTTTCCTGTCCAGCTACTGATGAATAAAGGCCACTAGTACCACAATAACCTTTAGAAATAAAAAGAAATGTACAGTTGTGTGCTGAAGTTTTTACTTCTCAATATTTTTACCCAGCTGAAGGATTTTTTTCAAGAATTCTTTCCTCGTAAAGTGGTCTTCTTTTAACTCTTACTGCTCAACTCTTTAGTACCTCACTTTTTTTTCTAGTTGTTGTAACTCACTGTACACAAAACAAGAAATCATTCAAATGCATTTGCAGCAAGGTGATCAACTTGAGTTGACATACCTGATATACATATAAGATTGCACCACAGTGGCGCTGTATCAGCTGCCTTCTGCACAGACACAGATGGTTCTCTTTCTTTTGCTGTGTGTATTGCAAATATGGATGATGAGATTTAAACACACTCAAAACAAGTTGGGGTTTTGTTTTGTTTTTTGTTTTTTTTTTTGCATTATCTCTATGATTCTGAAAGAGATATTAGCTGAGAATCTGGTATGTTTTGATGAAGTGTCTCCAACATGTCCTTAAAAAAGAAAGAAAACTGCATAAGAAGAGGACAAACTATGAATATATCAAAGCAAGGAATCTTTCATAGGTCAGTGTAAAGTGACGTAACTAATCAAAAATATATCTTGAGCATGGCGTAAGGAGTTTTATTCTAGCGACTACCTTAACAAATCAGACTTTGTTTTCCTGGAATCAAAATGAAAAGAAACAGGGAGTGGCTCTAGACTTGCACAGCATCAATGTCAGTCTGATGCGTCAGCAAACTGGGCAAATGCTCAGCGCCCCCAAACCACCAGCAGGGGACCCCAGAGAGCAACTGAATTTCATCCATCCATTGTCTACACTCGTTTATCATTTCATATTGGGTGAGAGGTGGGGTAGACAGGTTGCCTGTCCTTCACAGGACAAACAATCATGTGCTCACACCGAAGGACAGTTTATAATCAGTTAACCCAACAGTCATGGTTTGGGACTGTGGGAGGAAGCCGGAGTACCCAGAGAGAATCCATGTATGCACCAGAGAGAATATGTAAACTTCATGTAGCCAGGCTGGGTTCAGATCCTCACAGTGGTTACAACTGGCTACTGTGAAGGCATGTAATTGTTTTAAATTTAAAACTTTTATGATTTAAGATTTAAACTTGACATGTTAGATAGAAGGTTAATCTTTTTTTTTTTTTTTTTTTTTTTTTTTTTTTTTTTTTTTAGCTGCTTGGGTCAGACTTTAGGTCATGTCTGACTATATAAAATGAGTTGAAAAGCTGTTGATGTCATCCTCTAAAAGCATCCCAAGTTTCCGGTTGTTCAAGGTAAAACATTCGGTTGTAGAGTCACAGGGCTTACTGAGGCAGTAGCCCAGGGCTACATGGTTTTAGCAAAATACTTTATTTTTCTTAATGAATTAATATTTTGGAAACATTGTATGTTATGCATTTCGACAGAAAACCTATAAGTCTATATACATTTTCATGTAGATGACAAATATAAACCTATTTGAAAGCAATGATGCCATTGCATGATGCCATCTCTAACATAACTCTGGACCACAGGCATGTCAGATGTAGCCACAGAAACCTTTAAGTGTATGTTCCACAAAATCTTTTTTGTTTTTGGTGTATTTCAGAGACTGCATTATATTGCCCCATACAGACCTGGCATAGTTGCTATAGCATTCGGGGCCATTTCTTATGAATGAAAAACTATTTTTCAGGTGGACAAGGCATAAATGAATACATGAGTACTAATATATAATTCTGTTGTACCTGATTGGCATCTATTGAAATTTGCATGCCTAAAAGAAACTTATGCTAAATGTGCAGCCAAACTGATTCTAGCCCATCGGCCCAAATTCTCCTAAATCCAGCCCTGGTGGTGGCTGTAGAAGCACCGACTCCACACCTTGTTTATCTCATCCGAATTCTTTGCTTTATAATCCTCTCAAGTCTGGAGGTATCCCTACACCTTTAAAAAAATCTTCGTCCTCCCATTAAACCTCCTATTAAAAATAACTAGCAACAGCTCTCTGAACAGCCATCTTCTTCAGGAATGAACTTTTTAGTATAGCAGTACTATTTAAGGTTGCAGTAGTCCAAGTTAAAGTCAAGTTTTGCATGAAAACTTTTCATAAAGTTACAGCATTTTCATGTTACAGCAAACATGTTTTCTAGGCTGCACTTTAGTTTGTAAAACACGCTCTAAATATAAAGTTGTTTTTTTTTAATTCAATTTTTCTCATTATTTTGGTGTCCCTGCTTGTCCACGGTGACGTTGACATTAGCTCAACCATGTTGGTATTTATGCTAATGGTGTACCTCATCGACCAATCACAGCGCTATTCACATAATCCTCAGCCAATCGACGGGGGAAGCTGTGACTCACCAAATAAGGAGAGACAGAACCAAATAAGGAAACGTATCTCTTTATAAGGAGGGAAGTAGTTCCCGGTTGTTGTATCACTCCGCTGTTAAATGCGGTATTTAGAAGATAGGTGGTTGTATTCGCTTCTGGACCCGGGGTAGATGGGAATTTTATTAAAATACAAGTGAATGGCGATATATGTGCGCCAATTAATTGGCATGATTCGTTTCTTTTTTAAACGGAGAGTGAACTATCTGACGTGGCGGAGTTTTAAGTGCAGCGTTCTTCGCGCTTTCCTTTTTGAGAAAGTGCTCGGAGTTTTGGAAATAGAGGAGGAGGGTGAGCCTAACTGAGCCGGGGTTTACGGGTCTTGGGGGTAGCATCAGTTCGTAAAGTTTGTATCGGTTATTTCCTGGAGTCCGTAATCTGTCATCTGGTCCGGTTTGTTTACATTTACTAGCCCGGACGTGTAGGCGCTTTATCAGCCCCTCACGGTTCGACACGCTCCAGCTTCTCTGGCTGGCGTTCAGAGACTCGCTTCTGTGAATATAATGTTACCCAGCCAGGTCGGATCGGCACCATCTGGAAACGGGTCGGCATCGGGCAGGACTGCTACGGGACACGGGCCGGGGATTCGTCCCGTTTTGGTCCGAACGGGTCAAGCCTTACCGGGGGTCGGTGAGAGCGGTGGAGCTGCAGGGCGACAGGGAGAGAGGGAGGCTGCCGGGATGCTGGGGGCAAACGGGCCAGGGGGTTCTAGAGGGGCGAGACCGGGGAACGGGGCCGGGTTGAACCCCCTGCAGGCAAACGTCCAAGGAGGCATTGTGGGGTTAAACCCCGGGGTGGTGATGCCCCACGGAGCCCGCTTCGAGCCGGACCGGGATAGCGCTCCTTTATGCAGCGGCTCGGATAACGATTCGGACTCCGGAGACGAGGATGACCCGGTGGGTTCACTCGGGGACAGCAGGAGAGGGGTTAAGCGGGAGAGGGGGGAAATGGAAGGGGCGGCGGCCGGGCAGGAGCTGGGGGTACCCCCCGGAGGGTACAGCATGGTGACCGGAGGAGTTGCCGGGGCAAAGCCGGGGAAGAAGACACGTGGGCGGGTAAAAATAAAGATGGAATTTATCGATAACAAGTTGAGACGCTACACTACGTTCAGCAAAAGGAAGACGGGCATTATGAAAAAGGTGAGGCTTGTGGTTTCCCAGGATGTAACATTTAACTTTTAAGTGATTTATGTTGATTGCCCTGGCCTACTTTTGCAGTGTCTTGCTAGTTTTAATGTTTCACGCATTTTTGTCACAAACTTGCATGCATTTTTATTGGGATTAATGTGATTAACTTAAACAAAGTAGGGTACAAGTATGAAGTTGGAAAAAGTGGGGTGTGTCTCCACCAACTTTTGCATATCTTTGCAAATCAACTTAGGTTTAATGACCAGCGTTTGTGAACTGCAGTCTTTAAATCTCCCCACAGATTCCAAATTGAATTTATGTCTGCACTTTGACTAGGCCATTCTAACACTTGTTTTTTTTTTTTTTGTTTTTTTTGTTTTTTTTTTTTTGACAGTTTTAATTAAGATTTAGCCTCAGACAGGGTTTCTTTAAGGCTTGCGTTATATTTAGCTCCATCTATCTCTCCATCAACTCTGAACTTCCCTGTCCCTGCTGAAGAAAAGCATGTCTCCACTACCATGTGTTCAGGGTGATAGGCAGTGTCGTTTTTCTGCATGTAAACCATGCAGTTCAACTTGGGTTACCTTCTTCCACATGTTTGCAGCTTCCTTTTCAAACTTTTGCATTGAGACATTCTCCCACCTGAGCTGTGGATCTTTACAGCTCCTCCAGAGTTACCACTGGCCTCTTAGCTGCTTCTCTGAAGATTGCGCCACTCAGTTTAGGTGGATGGCTGTGTCTTGGTAGGTTTGCGGTTTTGCCATACTCTTCCCCTTTTCCGATGATGGATCGAACAGTGTTTGTGATTTGTTCAACAGTTGTATAACCCAAACCTGTTTTTAAATGTCTTCACAACTTTATCTCCGACTTTGATTCAGGAGTATCGGAGTAAAATAAAAACAAATACATGTCTCACTTGATCCGATTTTATTGCTAAAACAGTTTGAAAACGGTGTTCCTTCCACCTCATATTTCTGCGCTACTTTGTGTTGGTCTGTCACAGAAAATCCCAGTAAAACACAGTTCAGTTTGTGGTTGTAAAGTTACAAAATGGAAAAATCTGAAGGGGAAGAAATACTTTTTTTTTTTTTTTTTTTTGCCACTATGCATTTTTAAACTTCCATAGAGTGTAAATTCAAGTGTTTGTTACTGAGTCCATTTCTTGTGACGAAACAGTTGTACCACAATGTGACTCAGTGGGTGCAAGGAAGTCAGAGCAGTGGGCTGTAAATAGATTTGAGCCAATGACAGTTCTATTTGTGAGCATGCCTCAACCCCCAACTAACACACACAGACTCTCAGATTTCCAAATAACCTGACGTACTCATTCATGCACAAGTTCTTACACCGCACACCTTTACAGGCTCATTAAGAGGGCCTGTGTCTTCTGCGAAGAAGCCCCTTTCAGCTGCATCGGTGCACAGGCTGTTCCCTCCGTCACAGCGAAGCAGGGCCATGTGGCAGCGAGCAGCAGTAGCCTGCATGTGCCAATAGCTGAATAAACCGAGGGGAAACTGATCAGAGGATGGTCAAAGAGCACTCACAGTGGAGTCTGTGCATGATGCAGCATGGCTCTACATCCTCCCGCAAGTTTTTGCTTTCGGTTTTGTTTGCTCAGAGTGACAGGTGACACTGAGGATAACAACTTCCTCTTCATCACAATCTTCAATGCCTGTATTGATGCCTATCAAGCAGTAGTTTTTGGAGAGTTTTTCAAAGCAGCCTCATATTTGCTAGAGATGCACAGATCTGGTTTTCACTGGCCAATACCGATATCAGTTTGTTCTTCTCTTTCTTTTCAGACACAAAACAGAATAAATGTGTTCCTCTATTAAAGAATGACCGATGTAGTAGTTTTGAACCTAGCCAAAAATTAAAGAATTAAGAAAGAAAATCCCTATTTATTGCATCAAATAAATGCAATAAATACCTTTTTATCAGATGTTTTTAAAACTAAGCTTAAGAAAAGACCTTTAAAATACATGCGGTTGCATTTTATGAACCAAATCCTGTGGGGGTTCTTGGGTTATGATGCTTTTAATGAACTGGAGGGGGAATTGGGATTTTTCCGTATTTCATCTGCTGATCACCGATCTGAGCAGATCAAGGGAAAATTGTCCGATTTTTGACCCATAGATGATCAGTTGGCATGTCTCTAAAATATGCTGCTCCACTACACAGTGGATCCCTGCCTGTTCATGGGACAGTATTCGCAGGTTTACCTATTCACAGATTTTTTTTTTTAATTTTTATTTTTTCTGTGGACTGTAATGCTGGTGCTGATTGGCTGTACCAGAGGACTATGGATATTGGCTTCTGCCTTTGTGCCAAGATGGTTTCCACTGTGTGTATTAATGCATATTAAGGTATATTTGACATTTGAAGTATTAAAATTTGTAGTTCTAGTTAGGTTTTTTTTTTTTTTTTTTTTTTTTTTTTTTTGGGGGGGGTCTTAAGTATTTGTGGATTTCAGCTAATCTGAGGGTCCGCTGTATTTTATTTGGCTGCAGCTTGGTGGGCCAAGGCATAAGCAATCTAAGCAACTGCTTAGTAGTCCACATCCAGCAGGGGGCTCCCAAAAGCATTAGAAATGTTACACAAATCGGACTAGCCATAGTAAGTTTCTTTTATACAGAGTTTATATTAGTTGTGATCATGCAAAGCAAAACTTTTTAAAATGACTTGTAAAAAAAGTTTTCTGGTGGTGAACTTTTTTTTTTTTTTTTTTTTTTTTCTTCTTCCTCGTACTAAAATATTTTGTTGTTAAAGAGGTTCATGTTTTGCTTGTGGTATTTCCACATTGCACTATCCATACTGCAGAAGTAATAATGAACTATTGTAAAGATGGCTTTGTTGGATTTGTAATGAATTTATTGTTGAACATGAATGATAAGAGGATAATAGTGGGGCTGAGGGCACCGAAGAGGGAAGAGCTGCATATCAAGTTCTGTTTAGGAACCCATATAGCCTTCAAGCGGCTCTGCTGCAACTCATTTAAAGTTAATTATTAGGAAATGATGTCTGCAGTTATCTCACTATAAAAATGGTGATCAGTACCTTCTTTATTATAGGCTAAAACAAACACTAAGTTAAATGTTTTGATGTGCGTGTGTGTGGTTCTGTCAGCTGCATTTCTTTCAGTTTCTTCTAATGTTTTTTTTTTTTCCCCAGACTGTTGTCGTGGAAACTGAAGTGTCTTTATGTAGGCTCTTGGCAACATGAACACTATTTGACACAACGTGGGGAGGGAAATTTTTTATTTTTTTTATTTTTAAATGGTTGCCCACACTTATGCCAGCCATGACAGAAATTGACAGGTGGGTGGAGTGGGCAGATTTATAGTAGTTTGGTCTCTAACAAGGAGGAGGTCTGTTTCGTTTTTGAAGGATGCAGTGAGCACAGAATAGGCCCACATCTTCCCCTTGACGAGCATGGAAGCACTCTGATGCTACGCTTGGTAACTTCACTCGGGATTTTGTTTCACACTGTTTTAATGTGTTTAGAGAAGGGTTGATTGCAGTTAAGCGTGGCAGGGATTCAGCCCCCTTTACTCTGATACCTCTCAGTAAAACTCAGTGTAACACACTGCCTTCAGAAGTCACCTGAACTGGTAAACAGTCTGCCCGTGATTTATTATCAGTATAAATTCAGCTGTTCCATGAAGGTCTTGGAGGTTTGTTAGAGGACGTTGGTGAACAAAAGGCATCATGCAAGCAGCACAGAGGACTGGACGGGGGCGGGGGGGGGGGAGTTGAGATGTTACAGTTTCTGCAAGCCTTGTGGCGAACACATGACACAACATGTGTGGGAAGGAAGTACAGTTCAGATGAGGCCGAGAGATAAAAAAAAAAAAAAAAACAAACAAAAAAAAAACACCCTCCTCCTCATGGTGCACCATGGTGGTGGTAGTGTCATGCTGTGGGTTTCTTTCTTTTTTTTTTTTTTTTTTTTCTTTAACAAGGAAAGGAATGGTTTTTTAGACTTGCTTCGCTGATGGTGGCAGCATGTTGGAGTAGCTGTGTTTTTGTTCTTTTTGTGGTTGTTTTTTGGTTGAGGCATGTTTGTACAACTATTCCCTCTGGTTTGGGATTCTGTGCAGCTGAAAGGATATATTATTATTTTTTTTTTTTACTTTCAGACAGTTGTTATGATGCAAACCCATTGCAACAAGGTATTGTTTTTACAACTGTAAGCAGCTAAGTAGCATCTCAAAAGCTCAGATAATGGAACTACAACCCCAAATCCCAGAGGAGTTGAAAGGAAGCTTCATGGATGCTGGGCAGAGAAAGGAGGAGGAAGTTCAAACAATCTCCTCCATCATATCCCTGACTCCGTCTCTCTGCTCGGCTTTCTGACCATATGGCGAGACGGATTTAAAGAGGAGCAGCAAAAGCTAATGAGGTGGATTAGCAGTTCTTGCCAAAACCTGATTGTGTCTTCCAGGACATGTTACTGTGGAATATCGTCTTTGATGACTGGAAACTGAGCTGTTAGCATGTCATAACAGTCATGAGATTGTGATACAGCAACAGTCTTCAGTCAAAGGCTTCTCCAGATTCAGTGCAAGACTGACTGCTACAGGAGATCCTTTCTGCCTACAGCAACAACAACTCTGAAGATACTTGGATGATAGGAGTTATGACAACATTTTAATTTCCCTTTGGGGTAAATAAAGTATTTTTGAATTCAATTTAATTTAGATCAAAGCATATTCGTAAGTTAAGAGGGCTTCGTTAAACTGCAGACTTCAATGCAATTGAGAAACTGTGACAAAACCTGACAAGTTGTGGTTCAAAAGCACTCTCGATTCAGTCCGACTGAAGTTGGGCTGGTTTGGAGCAAAGAGTGGGCAAAATCTTTAGGTCTGGACTTGCCCTCAAAAGACTTGTTGCTTTAACTAGAATGATAGGTGGTTCTATAAAGTATTTAGTCACTGGAGCTCAATCTGAAAGCAGGCCACTCTTGAAATATGAACAAAATGCACAACATGATAGTTTAAAAATGAGCTCCGTTAGCCTGAATGAATGTTGCTTTGTCTTGAGATTAAAAAAAACAAAAAAAACACGTAATGCAGGAACAGAGCTGAAGGAGCAACCCAAACACTCTTGGGTTTCATTAAAACCAGATTATTTCAACCGAGAGGGTGAATAATATTCTCCTGTCTAATTTTGTTAAGTTGGAGAATGTGCATCATCTTTAGCTTTGCTTTGTTTGCTTTAAGAAGACAAATTACTGCCACTAATGGATGTTTTCATTACTTGATTACGTTGCTGTTCCTGGAAGCATAGCTGTACAAAACTGTGTAATAAGCAAATAATGACCAAATCCTGTTAGCTCAGTCAGAGAAGCCAAAAAGATAATGGTTTACATTAAATTAGGTGTTTGTTATAAAAATTTCTGTTAATGGGTTTTATTGCAACTTTCTCCATAAACCCTGTCGTGTATTGGGACATACTGCTGTGATCCTGGTAGATTTAAAGGAAACTTTCCCATCATCTCTGTACAATTTTGTCATAATGGTTTTAGCTCTTGTTTTTGACTTTGATCTGTTTTTATTTCCTGATAAGTCAGGAGGCTACATGATGCAAATTGCCTAGTTTATTATTAATTTCTGGTGTTGCTGCTAGAATAAATTGACATTCTCTGTTCTGCTTTTCCTAAAGCTGTAAATGGCTGCTGTTACCTTTTGAGAAGCTTCATTTTAATATTTGTGTCTTTTTAAATAAGTCCGTTAATCAGCTGGGTCCCAGTCTGGTCTAATTGGTCAGCTAAGCTGTCAAACAGTTTAAAGCGGCTGCTCGTACATTTAGAAGACGTCTACCAAACTAGAATCTGAGAAATCTTTCACGGTGAGGACCTGAAATTGGACGACAGACAGGAACAAGTTTCTGAAAGTTTAGTCCAGTTCAGGTATGAGTTCAAGCTGAGGATGTAGGCCTCCAAGAAGCTTAACATTGAAATAAAGCAGATTGAAATGACACCTATCAGTTTGTCCAGTTCTCCGTCCTGTCATCACTTTGTCCAACCCATCATCCCACTTTCCATCTATTGGTTTGTCCAACCGTCCTTCTGTCTTCCCATTGAATTATCCATACATTGTTCTGTCTGTCTGTCCAGCTGTTTTTCGTCTGTCCATTGGTTTGTCCAAATGTTTGTCAGCACTTCTGTCCACCCACTGGTTTGTCCTTCTGTCCAGCTATTGGTTTGTCTGTCCATCCACTGTTTCATCTGTCTATCGAACGTCCATCCTTTTATCCATCCACTGGTTTGTCCAACCAACCGCCCATCCAGCTGTTCATCAGTTTGTCCAACCCTTCGTCCTTCCAATCATCCATTGCCTTGTACAGTTGTTCTTTCGTCAAGCTATCCAACTGTTCTTTCGTCTACCCATCGGTTTGTCCAAACGTCTGTCCTTCTGTCCACCAGTTGGTTTGTCCAACTGCCCGTTGGTCTTTCTATCCATCTATTCATTGGTTTGTCCAACCCTCTGTCATTCCAGCCGTTCTTTCGTCTACCTATCCAAATTTCCACCCACAGGTTTCTCCAACTGTCCTTCTGTTCACAAACGGGTTTGTCCATCGTTCCATTCACCACCCATTGGTTTGTCTAGCCATCCATCCTTCCATCCACTGATGGGTGGATGGAAGGATGTCCAACTGCTGATTAGTTTGTCCATCCATTTCGCTAGCTGGATGTCCTGCCAACCGCCCATCAGTTTTACCAACCTCCTGTCAGGTTTTTTTTTTTGTTTTGTTTTGGTTTTTTTTTTTGTCTGTCCATCCAGCAGTTTGAGTAACCAAGCATTCATCAGTTTGTCTGTAGATCCGTCAGTTTGTTCGTTCATCGGGCTGTTCAGCTGGCCGTCCACCCAACTGCTCATCAGTTTTTGTCCAGCTGCCTGATCAGTTTTTGTCCGTCTGTTCAACTTGCAGTTTGCCTGTCTGTCCATCTGGCTGTCTGACCATCGCCTCATGAATTTGTCCGTCTTCCTGTCAGGTTTTTTAACCAACCAGCTGTCAGTTTCTCCAACCATCTAGTTGGTCAGTGATGGTCTACATTCACACTTTATTAATAGTTGGTTAAGAAATGACTGAGGTACTCTGGGTCAGGAAGCGTCCTGCTTTTTGACATTCAAAATCTTTATGAACTCTGGCACTCGGGTGGACAAGTCGGTCATTTTTGAATGTTGGTCCAGCTCACAGCTTCTAAAGGTAGATGTTGGTAGAGGACATTGGGTCTGTGTGTTCGTGTAAAGCAGAACCTCTGATGGACACGATGTTTAAGGAGGCAGAGCGTGAAAGAGATGAGATGTGGTTTATTACAGCTCAATAAAACCCTTTCATTTGAATGCGATTCATCTCCTCGCTCTGTCTGACAGAGGACTGCACTCCAGCTTACAAAGGCTCGTCTGTCGTCTTGTTCTGACCGCGCTGTGTGTGTACGTGCCAAGGCGGTGGTAATGACTCCGTTCCTTGACAGCACCAGGAGGATCCTCCATATACCTGATGACTCATTTAGATTAAAAGACCCTCTGAGGAGTTCAGTCTGAGTGCAGCTTTAGGAGGTCAGAGTAAAATTTCGATGCTCGCCGTCCGTCCCTCTGTAAAGCCAGCGTGTGAACATCATGTTGATAAGGCAGCAGAGTCTACCTCTGTTTAAAGAATGGTTCCTCAGTCAGCTGGAGTGCTAATATCCTCCCCCTGCTTTCGCAAACAAGCCCTTTGCTGTCTCACATCTATATCACACTCTCTATTCTGGGAGTCTTATCTTCAGCTTCGTGGAATACGTCACAGTTCACTACAGGAGTATTTATAAATTGCACTGGGCTTTTTTTTTTTTTTTTTCTGCTCTTTTTCAACTAGTTCATGTTGGGGAATTTTTTATATTCCCTTCACTGCTGAGAATAATTCATCGAAAGGAACTCCAAATTTGGTAAACTATATATATATATTTCTTGGTCAGATGGCTCACTGTTCCCGATTTATCTCTCCCCAGGCCTATGAACTCTCCACCCTGACGGGAACCCAGGTTCTGCTGCTGGTGGCCAGCGAAACGGGCCACGTCTACACTTTCGCCACCCGGAAACTCCAGCCCATGATCACAAGCGAAACAGGCAAAGCCCTGATCCAGACATGCCTTAACTCGCCAGACTCGCCGCCACGCTCCGACCCCTCCATGGACCAACGCATGAGTGCCACGGGCTTCGAGGAGACGGACCTCACCTACCAGGTGTCGGAGTCGGAGAGCATGGGTGACACAAAGGTGAAAACTCATAACTTGAGTGCTTCTGATTCAGTGCATGTCTCTGCGTCTGCTCTCCCTTAGAGAGATGAATTAAACAGATAAAGCATTGCAGAGAGTGACTGATGAACATTGTAAGAAATGTCTCTAAGAAAGGCCAGCATGCAAGAGGACATAAATCAAGCTGACTAGCAGCTGTAGAGGATAGAAGTTAGATTGTAAACAGTTCTGAGCTTTCCTCTGCTTCATGAAAGGTTTCTGGTGTGGACCTGTTACAGTGCCTTCCAAAAGTATTCACCTTAAACCTTTTTCCCTTCTTTTTGTCACATTATATGGTTAAAATTCAGTGTACTGTTTTGGAATTTTATAAGAATAAGACATGGGTTTAATACTAAAAATACAGCAGGAACTCCTTTTCAGGAATGTCTCTCCCAGCTTTGCATATCTAGAAGGTCAATGTTTTTCTAATTTTCCTTTTGCAAAACAGCTAAAGCTCTGGATGATCTGGTGGAGAGAATCTGCAAACATCAGCTTTTCCAAGTCTTATTGCAGACTCTCAATTATGCTTTTGTCTGGGCTTTGACTGGGCCTTTCTACCACATGAACATGCTTTGATCGGTTTTGGACCGATAAGTAAAACTGGTAATATCTGATATTTATTTCTATTGGTAAATGTGGGTTATCAGTCATAGCAGCAATATTAATATTGGATATCAATATTGGTGCATCCACTATCTAAACTTTTGCATCAAAGGTTAATCTCCACCCCAGTCTCAAGTCTTCTGCAGCCTCTAACAGGTTTTCATCCAGCACTGCACCGTATTTAACTCCAACCATTTTCCGTCAGCTCAGACCATCTTCCCTCTTTCTGCTGAATTCAATTAAAATTTTTCATTAATCTCAAAGGGAAATTGAATCTTGTAGCTCAAATTACACAATTTTCTTCATAGTTCTTGTAGATGTTAATGACTGTGGATGGATCTCCTGTAGCAGTCGGTGTTACCGTGACTGATGAAATCACTGACTGAAGATACTGTTGTTGTAGAGTAGTGTCATGAAGAGGATACTCAGGGTTGTCAGTAGTTTTCTTGATTTTTATGAAGAATCATCTCCAGAGGTCCCACAGTCGTCCCCAGAACAGAACCAGCCTTCTTTATCAGGTTGTTGAGGCTTTTCAAGTCCCTAGCTCACCAGATGATTGCAGCAACACACTTATAGAATATATGCAACATCTTGCTGCAAACCTTGAAAGACTTAAGCATCCTCAAGAAGTAATGCATCCCCACAGCATGATGCTGTCAGCCTGCCACCACCATGTTTCACTGTGGGGATGGTGTACAATGTGAACCCATCTTTATTTTCTTTCTATTTTTTTTTTTCTTATTTTATTCTTCCATAAACACCAAATTTCTGAAGTTTTTAACAAGGGCTGGGTGATAAATCAATTTAATCAAATTTTATGTTCATAAAGATTTAATTTTTGCATAATTAGGATTTTTATTCACCAACGCACTCCTTGGGTTTTTGTAGTTCAGAGTGACGTCAGCCCGCCCAGTGGCAACCATCTTGTTTTACAGCTTGCATTTATTTGGACGTTGAATTTAGATCAGCTCCCAGAAGGGACGATTTGAAATAAAAGCAAATTTTTGAAAATATTTTGTAATTTATTTTCAAGAAAAGAAAGGCAGGAAAAAAAAGACTAAAATCTGACATCGAATTTGGTATGAAAAAAAAAAAAAAAAAAAAAAATTATTTTATTTTCAAACTGTATCGTCCAGTCCTGGTACAACTAATGGATGCCATGGCGACCGATTCTCCCAGCTGAGCTGTGGATCTCTGCAGCTCTTCCAGAGTTAACATGGGTGTCTTGGCTGCTTTGATTAATGCTCTCTTTTGCCTGACCTGTTGGTTCAGGTGGACCTCCACGTCTGTGCAGGTTAGCAGTTGTGCAGTTTCCATTTCCAGATGCTGGATTAGTGCTCCATGAGAAATTCAAAGCTTAGAATATTGATTTGTAACCTAACCCTGCTTTAACTTCTCAGACCTGTCTCCAGTGTTCCTTGGTCTTCATGATGCTGTTTGTTCACTAATGTTCTCTAACAAACCCCAGAGACTTTGACAGAACAGTTGCATTTATGCTGAGATTATATTACACAGACAAAAACCTTCAACCATCCTGTTCACTATTACTCACTTCTTTATGTTGGTACATCACATATATGCCTAAATAAAAGCACTGCAGCAAACTGTTTTATTAAGCTGAGAAAAAGTAGTTTCTGTAATTCCTTGTAGGGTTGTAGACTAAAGATGTAGTCAGATGTGGAGTTTTAAAGAATTAACTACCGTATGTGAAGGGAATAGTCTCTAACTCATTGCCTCTGTGACCTCTCCTCACCCAAAAAAAATGCTCCTCCTAAAGATAAATCCCAGCAGGTCTGGGCTGTGTTAGGATAAGAAACAACTACCCAGCTCCCAGAGTCTGTGGAAGGATCTGTGTTTGTTCTTTGATAACATTTTAAGCCCTTAAACTCAATCTGAGCGTATCCGCATATTAAAACTTTGCATTGTCTTGCAAAAGTACCCCTGAACCTTTTTAACATTTTAGTCAAGTTAAATAAGAAAATTCAACATATTTTATTTTGATTTGACAACATGCTGGGCAAAGGCATTGGATTTTATTTAGGGGTATCGGAGTAAAAGGTTCACATTCTCAATTTGATGGCATTTTGTGTTGTAACAAATCCCATTAAATTACTCTGTGTACATTCACAGCCTTAAACTACAAACCATGAACTTCAAAGTGAAATAAGAATCTTGAAGTGTCGTAATTTTTTTTTTTTTTTTTTTTTTTTTTTTTTTTTTTTTGCAGCTTGATCGGCAACAGTAAATGTATCCACCACGTCTCTTTCTGTTTACACCTTTTGTGCAATCGCGTGCTGGAAGCTGATATTCCCTCCACTGTTTGCACAGTTCAAGTGTGCACCTTTTTGAAGACACTTGCAGGCCCCCTTTGCCCACTCGCTGTTTTTGCAGGGCGCCAGCTAATGCGTACCAGACTCCCGTCAGGGATGGGAGCTCAACCTTTGCATGTTAATCCACTCTCATGCCCGCTCCGCTCATTGATAAAAATTAGATTCTGCCTCTGTTGCCATATATGGTATGGTTTCCCTGCCTGCACTCTTGGCTGAGGCCCCTCGCATTCCTTATAAGCTGCAGCTGTCTTTGGAGTCCTGTGATTTCGACCCTCCACTCCACCCCCACGCCTAAACCCCTCTCGTTTAGCGATACGGTGTGGGGCTTCGGATGCAGATAGGAGCAAGTGGGCTGGAAATGTCCCCCCAATACCGGTCGTCCTGCTTCACGTGACGTCCTTTTAGGTGGCTGGCGGGGATGCTGTTGCCGGTGGCCCCTCGCCTCTGCCACTACGGCTGTGGGAGAGCAGCATGAATCCTGTGAACCCTCACAAAGAAGATTTATGTGTGTGATCCATGTCTGGATCAGGGCTGTTATGGCTGAGACCGGGCAGGTGGATACGATTTTTTTTTTTTTTTTTTTTCAGGGATCATTTCAGTGCAGTGGGTTTGCCGTATGGCTGCTGCCGTGTGAGCGTCTGGACTCTGTCCATCATGAGAGCAGCGCGTCATGCATACAGACCAGGCTAGTCTAAACAACTCAGTTTGCAGAGGCTGGTGGGGGGGAGTGGAGAACCTTTGGAAGGGGGGAAAAAGCAGGGTTAGGAGATAAGAAGACACGATTTAGTGCTGCAAACACAAAATGTTGGAATGATGAAAACGATGTTGCTTGTGGCGCTTCTGGTTACAAGTTTAGGGCGGTTTTAAGAAGGAAACTGGCTGTAGAGGAAACAGACGCCCCTTACCCCAACTGGTGCTGCACACTGCCAGTCAGCTGGCTGGGAAAAAAAGGCAGCTATCATTTTCTTTGCTTAGACCAAATAGAAATATGGATGATGGGAAATATGTATGGTTTATCCGTATCAGGCCCATGTGAGTTTTAAAGTTCCTTTTTCAAAACTGCTAAAACATTCGGCCGTACCGTCCCTACATCCTTTGATTCTTTTCTGTAGATTCTAGAGAAGGTGCAGGAGTGACCCGAGTTTCCTCTGGAAGCCTGAAGCGTCAATTAATGCTGAGCTCCCACAACCTGCGCCCTGCCGATCAGCTGGCTGAAGGACTACCACAGCTCTCCCTTGCTTCCAAGAATCACTAATTCAGCTGTTAGTATAATTCTAAAGCAGTGGCAAAACACAAATTGCTCGATTTAATATCAGTTGTTATCTTGTTAGATTCCCAGTGTTTCTCTGTTTGGAGCAGAATCACAAATAATGTGCCTTACAGTGGGCCCCAACTTATTCACGGTTCAGGAGTCACAGATTTAAATAAAAAATATTGGAATGTTATAAAGAAAATGCAGCTTGGGAGGCTGAAATACCTAGATGAAATGCTACTTGACACGCTATTGGCTGGCGTTTGCAAAGCAGCCAATGCAGGATCTGCATTTATTTTTCTTGCTGCTGACTGGCTGTACGCTCAAGAGCAGAGATAAGGAGCACTGTGGATGTTAGCTTATGCTGTAGCGCTAAGATGGCTTCCACTATGTGTATAAATGCATCTTAAGGTGCTGTTGCTGTTTGAACCAATAAAAGAGGAAGTTATAAACGTTTTTAGAGGGGGTCTCAAGTATCCCTGCAATACCGGGGGTCCACTGTAAGCTCTTTAAAACTACTTCTTAATTTAGAGATTTAGAGTTTGTCTTTGCTATCATATATGTGGAAAAACCACCAGTAGCAATAAGTAATTTATAGCAACAATATGAGAACTGTGTTATTCGATGTGGTAATTTATCAGCATGGATAAATGGTGTTTTTTTTGTTTTTGTTTTAATCAAAGCAATTAGATCCATTTTTGTTTAAAATGGCTGAGTATAATACCACTGAACAGGATTACTATACTATTAGAGTCTTACGCCAGCGCAGTGCCAGTATGGAAAGCTAGCAGAGCGCCATCTATCACTCTCATTACGTAGCACTGTCTTGATGTTTTAGTTGCAAAGCTCTTTGTAGCGGCTGACTCCTGGAGCAGATAGCCTGACTAATGAAGCTGTTAACACCAACTTCTTTTAGTTGTTTATCTATAAAGAGCAGAACTTCAAGAAGGGGAAATATTCTGTGCAATAAGTACTTGAATTATTGTATGTGTATCAAAATAACTTGCGCTTTTCAGTTTTTTTTTTGTTTTTTTTAATCGAATTGGATCACTGTATACATTTTGTTCCATCCACCATCTTCCACTTAATCGGGTTGGGTCACAGGAGCAGAAACCTAAAGAGAGACTTGGGCCCAGACTTCCCTCTCCCCAGCCTCTTGGGCCAACTCCTCCAGGGGAATCCAAAGGCATTCCCAGGCCAGAAGAGAAACATTTTTACATTTTTTTTTGTGCAAATGCTATTTCTACTTAAGGTTATGGTACAGTGAGGTCCTCATTCTGACCCATGCTTACAGGAAAATGGGTTAACACCTCTTTATCTGTTCAGTGTCTGAAATACAAACTCAGCTAAGCTGCTGCTGGAGCACCAGACTGCAAGCAAAGTAAACCAGCTTTACCAACAAGATGTTTATTACATCTTGTACTGGTTCTAGTAGGTTATCTTTTTAGAAAACAGAGTGTTTTCCTCTTGTTCTCCTGAACAATTAGAAAAACAAGAAGGTATATTTCCCAGATGTTCCCTTGTAATACTGACAGCTGCAGGAGTGTTGTAGGTTATTAGTTTTCAGCTGCTTTTAGTGTTGACAGAAGTATGATGTTTGTGATCATAGAAAGTCAAGGTGGGAGTTGCTCTGGGAGGAAAAAGACTGGTTTCAAGTTGGTTCTCTGGTCAGTTAAAATCGGTTTTTTAGGTCTATGCATTGAAATATCAGTAAGTTGCTCTGTTCTCTATACAGTCGGCGAAGACTATGGTCACTCCAGAGCCATCGCTGGGGGGGGTTGAAGCTGTAACTTTTTTTTAAAAGCTTGGCCTACATCGATACTGCTAACTAGTCCATGCCGATTGACCAGGGATCCGATTCAGTCAGTTTTCCTTTTAATTGGGTCTGACCAGTTTTGGTTTTTGAACACTAAGAAATGAGTCTCCTCTTGTTCATAAAATGTGTAAAAACTGAAAACTCACTTTTTTTTTTTTTTTAAGATTCTTAAACAATCGTAATAGTAAGTTGACTTTTATGAACAATGAGAGATTATATCCCCTTGTCAATCCAAAATAACTTACATCCTCTAAGTAAATATTACTTATTGAAGTGATGAAAACACTTCTAAATTTTAAATATCATTGGTTGTCAAAGTGGGTGTAAAATGTCCACAAGGTTGGTACGATTTGATACATTTTGGTAAAAAACTTCTCTGGAAGACGGTCCAAAAGCCGTCAGGTACACCAAATGTAGCTGGTTGTAGATCTTCCAAAAAGTTACACATTTATCTCGTCAGTCCAAACAGTATTTTCCTAAAAGCCTTCATAAAGATGTTTTTGGTTATTCTGAGAGAGGATCCCAAAGCTTCACAACCCTTTCCAGATTAATAAATGTTTTTGCTTTCTGAGATCTTTTTAGCCTACTTCATGTTGTCAGACTGGTCCCATTTAACTGATTTCTTAATTTTATAGATGTTGGAATATTCAGGCCAGGCTTTTTTTGATTTCAAGTTGTCTTTGTCTGATACTAAAATTCATATATTCAGTCGTCATTGATTTCCTGGACGGGTTATTTGATAAGCGTTTATATTTCTGTCGCCATTTTTTCAAGTGCAGCGTATCGATGGCATATCTTGTCAGATTGGATGATCGTTCGCCACCCCGGAGGTTCACACCTGTTGTGGATTTTTAATGGCCAAGATGCTTCCACTCAGAAGTGACAAAGACACCATGTTAAAGGAAAAGAAACAAGAGATATTAGCTACAATATCCAACAGTAAAATCACAATTGGATGTTTTCTTAATATTGTGCAGTCCTGGTTTTGTTGTTTGGCCAACATATCCTGCCCCATAAAGAACCCAGCATGTTAAAGATAACCTGCGTTCCTCCAGGTTTTTCTTTTTTGTTTATGGCAGATCACTAATTTAGGATGCGACTTGAATGCAGAATTTCTAAAATATTTTTTGCTCTTTGGGTTATTCTTGGATATAGATAACACGTCTCATAACTCATACATACTGTAAAGCAGTGGATTCTCAGCCTGCTCTGTTTTTTTTTTTTTTTTCTTCCCTCTTTCCCCTCCTCTCCCTGCTTCTTCTCCACTGCTCGGGCTGTCAGTGTCATTGCTGTTAAAATCCTCCCGGTGTTTAGTTGTAATGCTCATTAGTGCAGCTTGAATAGCCAAACCAACCAGGAAACGTCCTGCGTAAATCGCTGCCATTCTGTGTGCAGTTTGGTTTTAAAGAACCTCTGTAAATCACTCGACAAGTCCATTATTCAGTGTATTATACACTTATACATACGCAGTGTGTTGCATGTGTTAGTAGGGGAGGAAAGCAACATGATGTCACCCACCACCCCCCATCCCCCCCTTATTTTACAGCAAGCAACTGGACAGGTCAGCCGCCATTGGCTGCACCTCCTCCACTTGGGCTGCCTTGCCTTTTTTAGCAGTCCCAAATGGAGCTGCAAATTCCATGTTGCTGGCAGGGTGACAAACTGGGAGATGGGAGCCAGCAAATGGGAGATTAGAAGAGGGCCAGTCACCAGTAAACTGCACAATGGCCTCTCACACCGACACTGGACCAGCCTGCCAGTTGTCACCTTCAGTTTGGAGCGAATAAACCCCTCATGAAAAGGGTTTCATTTGCCCTTCTTACACTAATTGCTCATTTTTTTTTAATTTTTTTTTTTCTCCTTTTGAAACTGTGTTTTTATCTGTTAAGTATTGGAAGCCCAGAGGATGTTTATTTATTTATATATATATATATATATATATATATATATATATATATATATATATATATATATATATATATATATATATATAGTTTAATAAAAGCAAACAAATTATTTTAAAAAACCAGTAAGCTGAAAGAGGCCACCCAGAGCGCTTTAATAAGACCGCTGGTTTGTTTACAGAAGTCCATCTCAATATTCAGCTCTTATTCAAAGTTCATCTTTGTCTCTGTAGTTAAATCCTTCAGTTGTAAAACAGATTAGATAGCCTGGTAAGGAGGAAGGTCTTATTTCATATGACTGCAGTCAACTTGCTCAACTAAAAAACTGTGGCATAATTTTCTGTCGTAACAGCTAGTTAATCAAGCACTGATTGGTCCTGGCCTGTTTTTAAAGTCAAGTGCATCAAAACCTGCAACTCCTACTCTTTTTAGTCTCTAAATTGATCAACTAGCAGCAAGTATTTTGCACTTCTTTTTGCTTTTATTTAAAATCTGTGAAATTGCAAGAATCAGTGCTTTGATTTGATGCATAAATGGGAATAATCTGTTATTCCTTATTTCCCTGCTGAATTAAAACTCTGTCAAAGAAAACTGCACCAGCTTTTTTTTTTTTTTTTTTCTTGTGTGTTTCTAGTTCTTCATGAACAATATCTGAATCTGTAGAAGTTTGAATTGCAATTTGTTTGCAATTTTGCTTAAGACCCTTGCTTGTCAAAAAGGTGAAGACGACAGCATTGTACAGAGGTATTTTGTCTAGGAGGGAGTCTAGCATCTTACAGAACATCAGCTGGACTTGTTAAGAGGATGTTTTAACTACAAATACACCAAAACATGACCCTGTACCTTAACTTATAGACCAGGCAAGGAGAACATTAATCAGAGAAACAGCCAAGAGGAACATGGTAACTCTGGAGAGGCTCTGGAGAGATTCACAGGATGGCCATTAGGGCAGAGGTTCACCTTCTAGGAGGGCACAGCCTCAATCATACAGCCAGAGCTACAATGGAGTGGTTTAAATCGAAACTTATTCATGTGTTGGAATGGACCGGTCAAAGTCAAGACCTAAAGCCAGTGGGAAACATTTGATGTTCACAGACAACTGCTATCCACACACTGACTGTGCTTGAGCTAATTTTCAAATAAGACTGGAAAAAATTTTGTTTCTTGATGTGCACAGCTGATAGAGACATACCCTGAAAGACTGAGAGCCAAATGTGGTTCTACAAACTATGCAAGCACAAATGCAAGCCACACTTTTGCTGGACGTGTGGCAATAAATTGTCCCAGAAATTGTGATAAACCATAATGTTGTTGTTTTTGAGACCATTTTCAAGTAATATATTGATAATGGTATAGTAAAACAAGTTTTCCCTCTCAAGGCCCAATAAACTTTAATTTTGTAAACAACACACACTTAACATTATCACTATTTAATATTTTATTTCCAATCTTATTGTTTTATTAGTTTGCCTTTATTCCATTATTTTTTCCCTTTTTTTTTTTTTAGTCATTTATTTTAAAATTAGTCCTTTTTTTTCTATATTTATTTTGTAATTTTTTTTAAACATATTTTAAATATCAAAAATAAAACACCTCAGCCAAAAACAATAACTAAAACGGAAATAAAAACCACACACAATTGAAACCATAAATAAAATGGATTATGTCTCTGTAAACAAAACTGCCCTGTACAAGATATTAATCATTAGAATGGAAATTATCAAGCTCGTTTTAATTTATCATGCCATTGATCCATTGCTTATTGCGACAGGTCTAGCCACACTTTTCAGAATGTTATTTGTAGAAGTCTTGAAATCTAGGGATACACTGATATGAATATTTGCGCCGATATTAATATTGCTTTTATGGCCGATAACCAATATTTACCGAAAAAGACCACACCGCTGATTTCCCCACTGCTTCTGCTGTATCACTATCAGTGTCACATGACCGAACAAATGACCAACTGTCTTCAGTCCCCCTCCAGAAACAAATGGCAGTCAGATTAAAATAAATATCAGTTGTCAGTATTGGACCAATCTCATTTATCTGGTCGACACCGATGTTTGTGCCGACAAATCGTGCATCCCTGTTGAACCCCATCATTATCCCCCTTCTTTCCCAATGAGGGGACGTACTGGTCTGTCATATAACATCCAAATAAAGAACACCAAAGTTTGCTGTTGCAACAAGACAAAATGCAAAAAGGGGTGTGAATATTTTAAAAGCCTCTAGACCTCCTTCACTGAACCAGGTGCATTTTTTTTTTTTTTTCGTCCCCCCCCACTGCTGTGCACTCGGTTCTTGTTACATTTTACCTGGAAATCTGAACTGTCCTGATTGGTGCATCGCAGCTTTACTATGTTCACTATGAACTTTCATCACTATGAAACGGAGCTGGAAAGCTGACCATGAAGCTGGTCAAACAAAGCAGTAGGTCAGTGGAAGGTCTCTGTGTGGGTCACACAGAGAGTGACTCTGTTGAGCACACCTTCTGAAGCTAACCTCCCAGCCTCTGATTGGACCTCAGTGATGACACGTCTGCCAAGCAGGAGCAGATGTTTCCCCCCCCTCCCCCCCGAGTGGTGTAAAGTGGAAAACTGGAACATGATGACCTTGTCATGTCAGTGAGCCATTTTCTTAACTAACTGTGGAAGATTGAGCATCTGAGTTGGTTGTAGAGACGGTTGGTGCTCAGTCTGAAAAAGCAAGAACCAGGGGGGGCTTTACGAGTGGACGCATGCTGCCTCATCTGGCCTACAGGGGGGTTATTTGCCCCTCGTAGGTGCTCAGGTTTCTCTCCAGCTGTCTGTGCCCTCAGCTGTTTCGACTCTGTGCCGTGTGATGTATCCCATTCAGATCTTCCCCCACCGAGCCTGACACACACTTCCCTTCTCGCTGACTTTGCTGCTTCCTTGATCTCCTGCTTGCCTGTTCTGGACAGAGTTACTCTCATTTATCTCGTCAGTTTCACTAAATATTAGCTGGGGAGTGTCGAGGGAGGATGAAGACGTGGTTACAGCTGCGTCATGCTCTGTTGTGTGAATTAATTTGCTCAGCTTGCCCCCTACCCCCCTTTCTAATGCTCAAGCTGCTGTTTAACTAAACCAGGGAGGGACCTTGGACTAGCGGAGTCCGGATCTAAGCTGCAGACCTTTTTAACTGCTCAAAGCTTATGAATGCTTTCTTAAACAACCTGTCCACCCCCACCTTTTACAGACCAGAAAGCTGAAAGAGTTTTTAAATTAAAATGCAATTTTTACATCACATTATGAGCTTCAGGACTGCGGTGAGGTCATAGCTGCTGTGCGGTAGCTCCATTTACATGTTTGCGTGGTTGAAAGGCCTTATCAGGCAAGTCCATGCTGGAGCAGCCACCTTTCACCCACGTAATCAGTCACGTATAAAAACCAATAGTAGTTTGCCAGGATGAGCTAGCTGCACAGTCTTGTTTCAGTACTAGATATGGTACACTAACTTTGTGGATTCAGATAATAAACCTGGATTATCTCTCTTTTTCCCTAAAATATTGCTGTGGAGCATTTTGTATTTTTGATGACCTTCTCTCAGCCTAGAAACTTTGATAAGACTCTAAATGTGATCCAAACATTGGTCCAAAAGCAGGTGGATTTTTAATAATCAAGTATTCTGAAGGTTATCATGTGGATGTTGGCCTCAAACTGCTGACAGATTATAAATGACACTAGGAAACTGGGTCAAATTCCACACTGCATTCTCAGTCCAAGTACAATACAGATGACAAACAAGTAGTTGTGAAACCAGAATATCAATCAACTTCTTTTCACCTTGCGATGCCTTGGTAAGAAGGTTGCAACGTATTTGTGCAACTGAATATTTTCTAGTAGCTGTTTTTCAGGGATTTCCATGAATTTTCATGTGCTGACATGTTGTTGGGTTTCCTCGCACCCATGGCTCAATTGGTTGGTGTGAGGAAACCCAGACCACAGTGGGTTGTTCCTCTTCTACTTCCTAAAATTAAAACATCTCCTATGTCATGTATTGCTTCCCAGAGTATGATTAATAATTTTTTTTTTCTTTTGTCAATAGTGAGGCCACTTTTACCCAAAATGGAGAAAGGAAACGGGCCCAAATCATGATACCTACACCATTCTGTTTCAGAGATGCCTTCAATATTTTTATCCATATTAATCTGTCCATTCACCCATTTGTTTGCCTGACATTCCTCAGTTTTTCCATTATCCATCCCTTCATCAATGAATGAATCCTTGTCAGTGCATCCATTGTCTCCCCCCAATCTTTCTGTAGTTTTCTCATTAATCCATCTATTCATCAATTTGTTCATCACTGAATTTGTCCATTCATTCATTCATTCTTCCATGTATGCATCCATTAGTTTGCGATTCACGCCTTAAGGTGGCCCTTCATCCATTTGTCCTGCCATCTGTTTGCCCATCATCCATCCATCCATCCATCCATCCATCCATCCACTATTTCCATCCATCTGTTCATTGATCCATCCATCTATCCATCTGTCCACTATATCCATCCATTCATTCATCTGTTCATTCATCCTTCCGTCCGTTTACTCAACCATCCACTACATTCATCCATCTGTCCATCCATCCATCTGTTCGTCTGTCCATCCATCTGTCCACTATATCTGTCTGTTCATCCGTCCATCCGTCCGTCTGTTCATCCAGCCATCTGTTCGTCCGTTTGTTCATCCATCCATCTGTTCATCCGCCCATCCATCCATCTGTCCACTATAATATCCGTCTGTTCGTTCGTCCACCCATCTGCGAGAGTCATTAGTCCATCCACTGATTTGTCCGTCCAATTATCTGATGTAACTTGGATCTTTCTTCCCTCAGTAACAACATCCACACTGAAGAGTGTTGTCAGTGCAGCTTTTTAGCACTTAGTTTTGGTGCATCAAGTGTCTGGAGGTTGGAATTTTGAGCATGTCTGTCCGTTCATCCATGTTTTTCCTTCTTTTGCTTGCTCTGTTCTGGTCTCTGGTTTTGCAGGTTTCATATTTAAAGCCTGAATACTACAGACTTATCTGCCAAAACCTCACCATGAAATTTATGTATTAATGGCTTTAAAAGTCAGGAGATTGGAGTATTGAAATTTAACATGAAAACTCTACCAGCCCACATAATTTCACCAATACGGTATATGGTATATGGTAATACCTCTGTAAATAAGTGATTAAATTAAAAATGTTTCTTTAAAGCTTTATCTACCTTTTTAGGCTAGCTTAAACAAAAGGTTTCACAAACTTTTTGGCTTCATTGTTGCTCCGTTTAATTCTTCCCACATTACCTATCGTCATATTTAAGTTAAATCACCTAGAGTCAGACCCTCAGAGCAGTGAGCCCACACAGAAATGAAACCTAAATGCTTTCTAATATGCAGGCCTGTTCCCATCCTGCTATTAAACATCATTAGCATCATGTGGTAAGTATTGGTGTGAGTGCGTACACTGTGGCACTGTGGGTTTAGTTGGGCCATTTAGTCTCAGCCTGACGCCCACTCTGCTCTCATCATGGAGCCCACTCACCAACACATCCTGCTAGGTGGTTCAGTGGATCTGCACAGTAGGGTATGGTGTGATGCTACATCTCTCTCCTTTTGATCATCTCATCTGCCTCATTTCTTTGCTTTTTCACCATGGTCAGTCAGTTGTCATAGTAACCCAACCAAATTATAGTTCAAAAGTGATGAGATGGAGATGTATAGACAGAGAGATGGCGATAGAGATGAATAGAGAGTGGTATAGAGATGTAGATTCTAATTGCAGGGTAAATGGTCAATGGTGAATGTTTTCACATTCAGCTCTGGGTCATTAAAGTTTTTAAATTACTTCCAGTGAGGAATGAGCTTCTATCTTGCCTTAAGTCACATGACTTGGTATTCAATTTAATACGGACACAACATATTGCGCCTTGTAGAATGGAAAGATTGCTGTTATTTAGTATTTACCACATGGTTCTAATTATAGGGGCCCCAGTCCGACCATTAAACACAAGCTTTGCTTTCTATCAGCAGTCCGGTGATCCCTGAAATACTGAAAAAAAAAAACAACAAAAAAAAAAACACCCTCCTAGGTATCTGCTTTGCGTTCGGTTGCATTACTGGTGTTGCTTTCTGGGAAATTGTGAGACTGAGTCAATATGCCTCTTTAGCCAATCCATACAAGCTTTTTGTGACCATGCATTGCCCTTTTGTCCCACCCTACATGATATTTTCAATTATTATTCTTCTGAAGTCTGTTTGGGCCAGTTGAGTCTTATGAAATACAAGATTATGGTCTGACAAGGTATTACATATTTCATTGGATGCTGGTCATTTTGCTCTTGCACCATATGGTACATTTTTAGATGCAGTCTCAGACATTTCATACCAACCATCAGTTCGTCCCTTCACCAATTCATGTGTTACCATTTCTTTACCCAACTGTGTTTCATTCGGGTCCATTAAAAACCTTGTGTATCACTTCATTCCTCTGGTTAATGGTGTGTTTTTTGATCAATTATGGATATAAGCAGGCATAGAAATCCTCATTTCTGATGCATAATTTTGAGTGTGTCTTGAGCTGCATCCTTCAGCAGCCGATTACATCACAGCGACGCAATGAAGGCTGTCCAAATTCAAAGGCTCCTCCAAATGCAGCACACAAATTCTTTCTCCTTTTCCCTGGATTTGAAGGACGGTGGATCCTTCAGAGCCCACCCTATCCCAAGATTCATTTCAGGATGAATGGGAGACTTTTGTTCTTATAACAATGAGGCAGAGGAATGCCGTTTTAAATATATTAACATCTGCCAGTACAAATATTAAAAGCTTAAATAAGTTGTGGTGTTAGACTTTTGTCTTTTGCATGGACCTGTTTCATGGTTGCTAGGCGACAGGACCAAGGAACCAACAAGGAAGGCCAGGTCCTTTTTAAAGGATGCAGCCTCTGAATTTGGACACACATTTTAATTGCACACATGGTCACTACAAATAACTTCCTTGGGATCCGAAAAAGACGTGTACAAAAAGACCAAAATTACACCATTGGCATAGAATTCAATGAAACTCCCTGTTGTGAAACCAACATTTTTGTGGTAGACCCAAATAAAGCAGCCTCAAAATGGAGAATTGGTTGGAAACTGATGTCAATTCTGAGAATCTTTAGCAATAAAGGAATACCATTCAGAGAGACCTGACTAAAGATGATCTTAATTTGTATTTTCAGGGGTTTGTTGGTGGTTCTTTTGTAATATTCCCCAATTTTGTGGACATCCAGTTCTATGAATTATGGAGAAACATAAACATCATAAATATTCAATTCCAGCTGGTTTAAATTTAAGAGATTGTGACCTCTTTTTAAAAATACAAATTATTAAATCCTTCATCATATGTAGACCATTTTGCCCCTTTACCATTTTGTACTTTTTGGTGCAAACAACTCATAGTGAAAACTGTCAGTTTATTTTTTTTGCTAAACTATGGAGATGAATAGCCATAGAAACTCTCAAATCGGATACATAATTGGCAGATGTCCATTTTGTACCTTTAAACAAACTATTTCATATCCATGTTCCCAACCGTTGTGTGTCAGTTTGTTTCACTTACTAGGCAATAAATAGACGGCTGAAGTTAAGTTGGATTTTCTAGGGTTGTAGGAGGATCTATTCATATGTTAGTGTTGCATTCCCCAATGTTTTGCGACATGCATCGCTAAAATTAGTGCTTCACCGTCCTTGACTGATACCAGCTCCAATTTCTATAATCAGTTTTTGGTTTCCGTTGCAGGACACACTGAAGCCGACATTCACCGTAGCCAATCTACCGGGCACGACGAGCAGCGCCCAGTCCACGGTACCCACCACCTCCACCACCATGCAGGTGAGCACTGGAGCTTCGTTTCCCATCACCAACTACCTGGCCCCCGTCTCGACCAGCAGCAACATCAGCGCGAACGGAACTGTCCTCAAAACAGCCGGCGCCTCCACGGGAGTCATGCAGCTTCCCAGTGGCTTCACTTTCATGTCCGGTATGTAATCAACAGTCAGTTCTGTTCACATTCTCTTTCTTTTTTTTGAAGTTGTCCGTCTGTCTTACCCTCATCCTGTCCCTCCATGTTTTGCTCATGTCATCGTGCAGTGAAGCTTATTAGCTGATTAGAATCTGAACGGCACCACAGCGTGACCTCGGCCGTCATCTTGAGGTGGTCACGCCTACCCCTCTGAGCTGTTCACATCACGCCGCAGCTCTTCATAGCGAATCACCAACACTCGGCGCCCTCGGGTTTCACAAAGCCCCGCGGTATCCAAGGGAGACACGTCGTCTGTTGGCGACAGGCCCTACCTTTGATAGTCAGATGGGGACACGAATAATTAAGTGAGAGGGACACAATAGGCCTGGCAAAGAGGGCCGATGAGCAAGGCCCATAATTAGTTATGAATATTCAGTTGAGTGTTTCTGGTTTGTGGTGAAATTATAATTGAGGCATGCTGGAGTCTGATCCTTTGTGTCAGAGTGATGCTGAACTAGAAATGACCTTTCATTAAGAGAGGACTCCATAGACACAAACTCTGCTCTTGATCTACTCTGTAAAGCAGCTTCTGTCCCTGGAGTCTTCCTAAATGGTCTAAGTGATTATTCATTGCTCTTCAGGAGGTCACAGAGACCCCACAGGTATAAATAAGAGACACACTCACTGTTTGTTTTGCCAGTTTTAGCAGTGATGATTGTTTTCCCCCAGCATTTGAATACACCATAACTAAGCAACTTAGGCTACATTCACACAGCAGGCAAATACGGCCCAAATCAGCTTTTTTTTTTTTTTTTTTTTTTTTGTGCCTCTTCCATATTTGGTGCTAAATCGGATACATATCTGATTGTTTTCATAATGTAGCCTATTTCATGCTAGCAATAGCTCCTCTTCAGTTGGGAAGGAGGACTCAGTATTTGCTTTGGAGGCGTGTCTGCTGCTCAGTTACATTATAGGGAGAGTTTCTCCTTCAAGGCGCCAGCTGTCCCTTCAACAGGTGACTTACTCTGGGATCTTTAATTTGCAAACAGCAATGTAATGGTTTTATTATTTTTAATCGAGCTGTAATTCAGATGTGTTCAAAAATTTGTGATAGCTATATTTTGTTTTTTTTTCTGTTTGTGCAAATTACTTTTTTTTTTTTTTTTTTTTTTTTCAAATGATGTGTAGAAACAGAGGTAAAGGTCTAACCTGGTGCCATTTTGGAGAAATTTCAACTGAAAATATGTTTATTATTATTTGAAAAAATAGCTACCAAAGTAGCTTTTATGTGATTTCTTTTAGTTTTTATAAAGATTTTAGAATCTGTATCAAGTATCAGTTTTGCTGGCTGTTCTGCTATCGATGCGTCTCTTCATGAAATATGGCGGAGTTGTCGTCTCATGTGCTGCAGAGCATAGAAAGGTTTTAGGTTGCATTAAAAACTCATTTTCTCATAATTATCAGAAGAGTTTCAGCTGAGGTGATAAAACGGTGTTTGTGACTGAATGACCCGCCGGAGATATCGGACAGACAGTTACCCCTCTAATGGATGATTCTGACTGACGGGGGAACAAGCTACTTTGTTTTTATTTTTCCTTTGCTGGCTTTCTCTCCCTTTGCAACCTTGTCCCTCCACCCTCTGCTCTCTTGCTTGCTGCCTGCTCCCTCTCTCCCCTTCACCACCTGTCTGGCACATGGCAGCAGCACCAGGTGGAACAACATACTCTACACGCGCACACACACACACACACACAAACACACACACACACACACACACACACACACACACACACACAAAGCTCCACAGTTGACAGCTTGATAGGGCCTGCCCACCCTACTGTAGCAACTGCGTTTGGAGCATAAAACCACTACCACTTCAGAATCATGTTCAGAACTGAAATCTGTGGCCTTCTACCTTAACGGATGGATTAAAAATGAATCCCTTTCATGCAAATGTATTGAAAAGCATGCAGATTTGCTATTCCAGTCTTCAATAGAACCTCATGTTTTTACCCTGTTGTCTACAACTTGGAGGTTGTCGTTCTTTTTCTGTAGCCAGAAACATTTTGAAGGCCATTAAGAGGCAGGGAGCGGAGGGGGAGGACAGTTCTGTTCAAAATGACAACCCAAAAGGACAACAAGCTTGAGTCAGAGCAGTTTCAGGCTGTTCTGCTCATCCACAGTTGGTGTGGCTGGTTGATGTGTGCCAACAAAATGAACTTTTACAGCTCAGGATCTTTAAACTTGGATGTTGAACAAATCTTTGTTTCTTTCAGGGTTTTAGGGAAAACTCAGTGTGTTTGAAGGAAACCTCTGCAGTTCATCTTGTACTGTATGTACAGTTGAGATTGAAATTAGTAAATTACTGTAATGTCTCACATTTCCTAAAGGAAAGAGCAGCATAGATGTTAAGATTGTTTACCTTTGAAACATCATGTTGAATGTTTTTTTTTTTTTTTCCTTTGTCTCGAATCAGAAGAAGTTGTCATTTTACTTAAAAAACCTGAATTACCACATTGTGTGAAAGTCTGGATCGATACGGAGTTTGGTTGAAGTATTTTCCAGGTTTCCATCCATCCATCCATCCATCCATCCAACCAACCAACCCTGTATCCATCCAACCAACCAACCCTGTATCCATCCATCCAACCAACCCTGTATCCATCCATCCAACCAACCCTGTATCCATCCAACCAACCAACCAACCAACCCTGTATCCATCCATCCAACCAACCAACCAACCAACCCTGTATCCATCCATCCAACCAACCAACCAACCAAACAAACAAACAAACAACCTTGTATCCATCCATCCATCCAACCAACCAACCAACCAAACAAACAAATAACCTTATATCTATCCATCCATCCAACCAACCAAACAAACAAACAACCTTGTATCTATCCATCCATCCATCCATCCATCCATCCATCCATCCATCCAACCAACCAACCAACCAAACAAACAAACAAACAACCTTGTATCTATCCATCCATCCAACCAACCAACCTACCAACCAACCAACCCTGTAACAGTCTTCCAGTCCGTGGTTTTTTCAGGTTGCACATCCCAGCTTTAAAGTCAAATATTAATGAACTGGGGTGGGGCAGCAGGGGAGCAGACTGAAAACAAAGACGGCCACTTTGACTGCAGCCCTTAAAGGGATCTTCGTATTGTTGTGGGTTGGTTGCCATCAAAAATAAATTATTCCTCTTAGTCCTCAGTTCCTGTGAGCCCTGGCTTGCAGCCAACAACATGGTGTTTACCATTTGTTGCTCTGAGGCAAAACATACTATACATTAATTAGCAGATGAAATAATGGTAGGCTAAGGTTAAGTTCTTTGGGTTTGAGCGCCGTCCTTGCTGTTTATCCAGCTTTGTGTGACTCACAATCTGCTGTGAAACTGAGCTTCTTTCTGATGGTGAGGGAATGGGAAAATGTTGCCTTGTTACATTGAGCCAGTCTCTGAACATGCAGAGGACACTTTTGTGTTTCAGAACAATGAAAGACAGGATTTCTGCTTTTGTGAAACGATTTAGTTTTAACCCATGTGTATTTGTGTGCGTGCCCCTGCAGCAGGCACTCCTCTCCCCCCCAGCACCCCCACCATTCCTCTGAGCCAGCTGCAGCAGCACTTTCTGGCCCTCCAGGGGCAGCATGGTCAGACCCTGGCCGCCGCCCCGCAGCCACAGCAGGGACAGCAGGCTGTCCTCCGCTTCCCTGCTGCTGTCTCCCTCACAGGTGATCTGCTCTGCATGCTGCCACTGTGCCTGTCTGCTAATCAAAATCATACCTTCATAAACCTGCTGCTTGCACACCGCTTTCCCTACTTCCTCTGCTAATTTTCAGTCGTCTAATGCTAGTTACTCTTTCCACATGCACATGGACTTTCTTCTAACCCTGCTAACGGTACTAACGTGAACTAGTTCTTTGCTGCTGTTCCCTGGGTCGGATCCTTTCGAGTTGCAGCAGCGGCTTCATGCCCTCTGTGTGTTTCTCCAGGAGCAGGGGTTCCTCAGCAGCTCCAGGCCATTCAGGTCCATCCCAACACGCAGCCCACCTCCAACAGCGACAGCAGCCCCGAGATCTCTCATACCTCCACCAACTCCACCGGTAGGTTTCATTGTCATTGGAGCACCAACAAATGGAGCAATTACTGTGTATTCTAACCCTCGCAAACGTATTTATACCTCCTTGAGCTTTTTCCTCATTTTGTCATGTTACAACCTCAAACTTTAATGTATTTTATTGCCATTTTAGGTGCTTTTGATAGAATTTTGGTTGCCCATTTTTATTTGCAAAATAGCTGAAGTTCAGTCAGGTTGAATGAAGAGCCTCTGTGAACAGCAATTTTCTAGTCTGAGTTAGCCTTAGCCTTTCTAGTTCAAGGCTTTGACTAGACCATTCTAACACGTGAATATTTATTTATCTAAACCAGTGGTGTGCTGCCTTTACAAACCAAGAGTCATGTTTGCCCTCAGACCAGCTAAATTAAACTCATTCAGAGCCGAAAAATGTTACATAACCTTTTATGAAAAGACAACTTAAAATTTTTAAAAAATATCTGTTATAGGGAATTTGTGGTCATTTTTATAGATCCCTAATTCTGTTTTGGGAGTTTAAAAAAGAAAAACATAAACATTTACAAAGAGAAGATTGATCCATTTTTTTTCCTACAAAATGTTGCTGTTTGTGGAAAATTATGTAAACATAAAAGCCCTTAGTTTCCAAAGTAATATTGAGAAAAAAATAAATTACTGATAGTTGTCATTCTGTTGTGGAAATTCAATGCAGAATTTATTCCACGAAAAAAAAAAAACTAAAAAACTGCAGGAATCTGCATTTGTTATGCACTGATTCTGCACTATTTTTAGCCAAATTTTTAAGAGCCATTGTTGAAGGTCCAAAGAGCCAGGTTGCAGACCCCTGATCTAAACCATTTCATTGGAGCTCTGGCTGTGTGTTTAGGGTCTTCGTCCTGCAGGAAAGTGACCCTCCACCCCCGCCTCAAGTCTTCAACAGCCTCTAACTGGTTTTCTTCCAGGATTGCCCTGAATTTAACTCCATCCTTCACTTCCTGTATCCTCACAGGATGATGCTGCCACCACCATTCCTCACATTAGGGATGGTGCGTTCAGAGTTGGTTTCCCGCCAAACGTGGTGGTGTGGCATCGAGCTGAAAAAGTTCAGCTCTGGTCTCAAATGAGCAGATCACATTGTTGTTTACAGGTTATCCCACCTGAGCTGTGGTTTCTCTGCAGCTCCTCCAGAGTTACCATGGGCTTCTTGTCTGCTTCTCTGAACAATGCTCTCCTTCCACAGCTTGTTATTTTAGGTGGGCGGCCATGTTTTGGTCGGATTGCAGTTGTGCCACTGTCTTTCCATGTTCAGATGATAGATTGAACAGAGCTCTGAGATGTTCACCGCTTTGAATGTTTTGTTACCTTAGCCTGCTTTAAACTCCTCCTCAGCTGTGTCACTGACCTGCCTGCTGTGTTCTTTGGTCTTCATGATGCTGTTTGTTGTCTAATGTTCTCTAAGAAACCTCTGAGGCCTCCACATATCAGCTGGATCTATGTTGAAATTAAATTACACACAGATGGAGTCTATTTACTAAGTAGGTGACTTCTGAAAGTAATATATATATATATATATATATATATATATATATATATATATATATATATATATATATATATATATTACTTTCAGAAGTCACCTACTTAGTAAATAGACTCCATCTGTGTGTAATTTAATTTCAACATAGAAATATATATAACATATATATATATATATATATATATATATATATATATATATATATATATATATATATATATATATATATATATATATATATATATAATTTTTTTTTTTTTTTTTTTTTTTTTTGCACTTGATTTTATTTAGGGGTATCAGTCAAAAGGGGTTGCAGAGTACAAATGCTAGCCACACTTTTCAGATTTGTGTTGGTCTGTCTCAAGGAGTCCCAATAAAATACACCACTGTTTTAGGCGAAAGTAGTGTGAAAAAAGGCACATACTCAAGGGGTGTGAATACTTTTTAAAGGTACTGCACAGTCTACATGAGTAGAAATGGAAACATCGTGATGGAACGCACATGCCTGAGCAGGATTAGGAAGGGGAATTTGGATATTAAGCGCCATCTGCTGGCCTCCATGTGCACACCCCTCATGCCTTCAGAGTTCCTCTCTGTCTCCCCCAGCAACGGTGAGTCTCCCAGCAACCATCGTCACTTCGTCAGTGCCAACGTCTGTGCCGGGTCACATGATGTACCCCAGCCCTCACACAGTGATGTACGCCTCCACGCCAGCGCTGGCCGACGGGGGGCTGGCCGTGCTCAACGCCTTCTCCCAGGGAACGTCGGCCATGCAGGTGTCCCATGCGCACAGCCAAGACACAGGTGAGAGTTGCACCAAGTCGTTTTAAAGAGAAGAAACAGGATTTGAGACGAGGATTCACTGATGGGGAAACTTTTTGTCTTTTTGTCCCCCCTACTCTCAGGTGCTGTCCCTCAGGTGTTCCTCACAGCACCTCCTGGCACGGTGCAGATCCCTGTCTCAGCAGTGCAGCTACACCCAGTACGGCAAGATCTGCATTTCACAAGTGAAACTCTCATATTCCCTATGCAACCAGCATGCCGCGTTGACTTCACTAATGCATCTTAACAGAGCACTGGCACACAGGCAACAGGGTTAACCCCTGTTTGGTCTTTATTGAATGAATGTGGAGTGGTCAGCTGGCATCTTGTTGGTTTTATTTGTTGCAAAACACATACATAATAGGCCTAATATGCAGGTGCATCTTGGTAAAAAAAGAACTACATCAAAAAGTTTAATTATTTTAGTAAACTCACAAAGATTCATGACATGTAATGATATATTTCAACCATTTAATTCTTTTAATTTTGATGATTATGGCTTACAGCTAATGAAAACTTAAAATATTTCAATGTATCTGTAAGAAAAATAAAATAGAAAATACATAACATGTCTAATCTTTTATCAAATCAACCAAATTAATGGAACGTTTAGTGGAAGGAAAAAATGTGATTGACTAACATGGCAAAAACATAATATTTTTGTATTTAAAAAAAAAAACACGTTTTATGTAACTGATTTTTCATTAGAAATTCAATTTTAAGTTTTCAATAGAAACTCCACATTTACAGGGTCTCAAAAAAATTGCATGATAGAGTGGAGAAAAAAACAGACAAAAAGAATATTAAAAACCCAACTTGAGCTGCAGGCTTCTCTAAATTCATCCCACTATGCAATAATTATATACATTGATAAATGAATGATTAAATGATTAATTCATGTTCAGTATTCACAGATTTGCCGATTTGCAGATTTTTCTGTGGATCGTAACTCCAAATTATTAGTGAACATATCCTCCTAAAATATTTGAAAGAAAATGCAGCTTGGGAAGCTGAAATACTTTGGCGCAACACTACCTGACACGCTATTCGCTCGCGATTGCAAAGCAGCCAATCCAGGAGCAAGATTTATTTTCCTTGGTACTGACTGGCTGAACCCCCAAGAGTGGAGATAAGGAAGACCGTAGATTTTAGCTTCTGCTTTAGTGCTAAGACGGTTTTCACTTAATGCATATTAGGGTATATTTGGTATTTGAACTATTAAAATTGGCAGTTATAAGTGTTTTTAGTGGAGGTTTCGAGTATTTGCAGACTTTAGCTATTCACGAGCAGCTGTGGTCCCGAGCCCCCACGAATGCCGGGAGCCACTGTAATCTTCATTCAGTGGAAATGGAAAGGTTTTTTTTTTGTTTTTTTTTTTTTTAAATACTCCAGGAATCTTTTCCAATTACCTATTTTCTGTAGTTTCGAAAAAATCCATTGCATCTCTGATCTATTTAAGTGGAAAATTTAGTGGAAAGAAAACATGCAGGTCTGTTTTTTCAGTGGTCTTATGTAATCAGCTTTCTGAGAAACAGAATTTTGAGTTTTCATTATTGATACATTACTCTTGCATCAATCGAATGACTTATTTAATTGCATTACTGAAATAAATTAAATTTTCAATGTTATTCCAATTTATTGAGATGCACCTGTAGCACCACAGTAGCAGTGCATGGATAAAATGATTGAAATGAAGTGGTAAACATTAAGCTAATGTGTTTTTTGGGTGTTCTCTTGAGTGTTATTCCAGGGTAAACGACTTTGCGGCTGGAGCTCCATCTGCGCTGGCTGCTGTGTGATGTGATGACCTGTGATTGGCTGTCTAAATATCCTCTCTCTTTCCTGACACGTCTGTGCTGTTTTGTTTTGAAATGAATTTTTCTGCAGATGGTGATTGGCCAGCAGTCGAGCGGCAGCAGCAGCAGCAGCAGCAGCAGTAACCTGACGGAGCTTCAGGTGGTCAATCTGGATACGGCACAGAGCTCGAAGGGCGACTGACGGACGGCTGGAGCTGTTTGACATGGCAGACACACACACACACACACTCACTCTCTCTCTCTCTCTCACTCTCTCTCTCACATACACACACATCTCTATTTATTGATGCCTTCTTATGAAATTTACCATCACTCTTCTGAATGTGATTTATCAGTACATATCTATAAACACAATGAAGGGCATATGTGTGGCAGGCCCTTAAACAATATGAAGTATGTTTTTGGTATATAAATATATATATATATTTGCAAATACATAGGAGATATATCACTATATTATAATTGGAGCCTATTTTCTATGCTGTTAGATGGTGTTATTTTTAGTGTGAGCTTTGTTTCCTTTTGACAAAATGTAATGACACACACAGACTGCGAGGTGCCACCAGCTTCACACCAGCCAAAGAGACATTTGTTTGTCTGAATGTTCCTGTGTGAGCCATCCGTGCACAAGCATGTGCCTGTGTGTGTATGTACACACATCTGGGGTTTTATAAAACGGGCAGGGGTGGGGGGCAGGGACTTGTTTTATGGCTTAAAACAAAACAAAAACAAAAAAAACAAAAAAAGCATTTGGAAATGTAAATAGTTTTTAAAACAGTTGTATTTTTAGCTCGATTCAGTTTGTGCAACGGCATGTAATGTTTTGTTTTGTTTTGTTTTTTACATAGTGGTTTTGTATGTAGAAGTTGAGTCATTTACATGGACGTGTAAATTCATGCACCATCGTTCACTACAAGATGGAGAAAGAAAGCTGAGATCTACAACTTTCTGTATTTTTATTATTTTTTTTTTTTTTTGCAGGAATTTCCAGATCATGTAACTTTGTCACTGAAGGTAACACTTGTAATTTACTGCTGTCATATTCTTTACTTTGGTAGAGAAGATTTCAGTACTGTACCCTCTTCTGAAAATGTCAGGCTTGATTTTGACAATCTGATTCAAACATTTCCCTTCAAAATTTTAGTTTACTGTTCATGAACTGACATATCCTTGGTAAAAATGTGTAAAAAGCCTTAAAATTATCTTTTTTTTTTTTTTTTTTTTTCCTGTAGTATCATTTGGCAGTTTAAAAAAATTAGAAAAATACATGTTGATCTTAAGTTTTGGATCATAATCGTGCAGAATGACGACCCAGTTTCAGTTTTACAGTTGTGCTTGTGATGCCAGGCACTATGATATGGTTCCCAGGACCTTTTGAAGGACAAACAGGCCCACAGCATCACACATCCCCCACTGTGCTTAACACATCCAACCTTTGTTTTCGGCTAGATACAGCCTTGTCTGTATTGTTTCCAGTTGTGCTAAACTTTTTTTAACAAATTGTTCTGATTGTCGAAATCTAAAAAAATTTGGGTGACTATTTTTTTCTGATGTCGTTCCCTCCCTTAGATTAAAGGCACAAGTGTGTTATCCCATTTTGAGCAACAGATAATAGAAATAGCTCTTGGTATCAGATCATATTTATACCCTAGGAAAAAAGCAAGTCGTGTAAATAATTAAAAGTTCCCGGATACTCTGATCAACTTGAAGGAAAGTTAAAAACTATTGTCATGTACTGTATTGGGTGCTGGTACTCAATTTTGTTAAATATTTTCCCCCTAACTACTAAAATCATGTATATATTTTTTTACATTTTTCAGTGCGATATTGCTGCAATAAAAGATTTATTTTAAGGCTTTATACTGATCTTTACCAGGGATGCTGTATAAATACAACTAATTCAGACTAAGCAGCTCATTTCCAGATGCGACTCTAGTAAAGTTGGCAGGATAGATAACGATTTTCTACGTGAGAACAAGGATCTAATTATTAGGGTTTGTGTCCTGAGGTGCTTTCAAATGTTGGGACTGGAAGACCCTAACTGACTCGGGCCGAGTTGCAAAACTAGACTGAGGTCCTCTTTCTGCACCGTAGTGCCTATGAGCCAAAGGCAGATTTTGAAAGCAAGGCTGTAGGAACGTAGGTTATTTCTCTCACATGGCTTTTGGACCTGCCGCCCTGTTTTTCTGCCACACCCTGAGAAGGGGCTTGCTTGCTTGTTGACTCCTTTCTCCAGAACTGGTGGGATGACCGAACATGACGAAGGAAACATGACTGACGATCATGTTGCCATCCTGCAGTCTGTCAGCTACAGATATTCACTTCTATACTCTGGTACTCATTAGGAAATGTTTATTTTTTTTTTTTTTTGAAAAGATTGAACAGAGTTTGTTTTTCACCTCGTTGAAAGAAATGATTGTGTATTTTTGTTGTATTGTACAGACATTTTGTAATAAAACAAGATAAAATGCAAACTGTTCGAAAATGATCACATCTGCTGAGAAATGAAATTGTTTTTTATTATCGGGACAGAGAACGTTAAAACCATGCTGTTTTTCAATGGACCCCAATAAAAAGTTTAACCAGAAATTAGCTGATGACTAAATTAACTTACTGTTCTGCAGCGATTAGGAGAAACCACAATGTGTAAAATGACTAGCCATGAGATAAATAAGACCTGCCCCACTTCTTTTGAAAGCAAAAATTATAAAAACCAGACATGATGCAGTGATTAGTATCCTGTACATCTTCACACATCAATACAATAGCCTATACAAGAAAAGCCTACTGGGGCATCTCAAATTTAGAATATCAATTGTTTAACAACTGAAAAGCTGAGTCTCCCCAGAAATGTTGAAAATTAATGAAAAGTTTAATGGAAGGAAAAAACATGGAAAAAAATTCTTGAGCAAAAGGGGATTACCACAGTCTTTAAAAGGAGCACTTGAAAAAGCAATTTGGAACAACTAAAGTATTCCAGTACATTTGTCACTCTTCCAAAACATTCATTAAAGGTTTTTAATTATTGAATGTCTGGGTGACTGGAAGAAAATGTTAAATTTACATGTTGGAAAAAGAACTGTTATTGCCTCTACAACCATGGGGAGCAGACAGTCACTGATTAGTGTAATGGAAGTGCTGTATCCAAACATATTAATGGAAAACTTAGTGGAGGGATGACATGTGGTATAGAGAGGTTTACAAACAAAGGTAACTGCAGCCTTGAGAGGATTGTGAACCAAAGTCCATTCAAGAGTTTGGCAAAGATTCACAAGACATGGACAGCAGATGATGCTGAGGTTCTCTCTGGGTCAGCAGTAGCTTCATGTTGTCCTGGATATGTCTGTGGGAAGAACTGAGTCCGGCCCCAGTCCACACTCTATGAATCCTCCCCCAAAGCTCTTGAAATGCTGGAATTCACTTTTCCAACCACACCTTTTCCTTCCACTTCACTTTCCATTTGCACTTTTCAGTGATACTGATTTGAGATGCACTCGTAGGCTTACAATAATCCAATGATGCAGAAACCCCTCAGAGATCCACAGTGTTTAATAAGGCATCTTCTCTCCCTGTCAGGGTCTTCTCAGACCAAAGTGCTGACAGCTAAGAACAAACTCGGCTGGACTGTCCCTTTTCTCTCTCTGTACGATGAAAAAGAATTGCTTAAAGCATGCATTTTCACCAGGTAGTATATCTCTAACGCTATTGTACACATACAATATACAAATATACATCAGAAGTTGCAAAACAGTCAGTTAAAAAATGTGCATGATTGATAGTTAAATAACAAATCATTAAAAAATAGAAATGTTACTCCTGGGACATCCAAGATTTTTCTTGGTGTTTTGGTTCATGAAGAAAGAGGGAAAAAAAACAAAACAAAACATATAAAACAAGAATTACAACAATGTGCAAATCTGAATCCATGCAAGCAGTTTGCATAATGCAGCTTAGGTGCAAGGGTGATGAATTAGGAGAAGGAAACAAAAACAAGACTAAGGAGCAGATACTCATGGCTTCGGTGAATAACACTGTCCACTCTTAGCAAACAAAACACCAAACAGATCCAGTCCCTTCTGGGATCAAATTAAAACAAAAAAGAACAGCAATGAGCATTTTTATGAGTAGGACTATAAATAAAAAAAGACACCCTCCAGACATAAAGGCAACACACATTGCGTTCCAACACCACCAGGATGACTGAATAACACTGTAACACCTCACAGGAGGCCACGGGACCCTGCGAAGGACGTCTCCGTCTACTGTAATCCAGGAAAGATGAAGCTCAATTTCTGGACAACTAAACTCTTTTTTTTTTTTTTTTTCTCCTTCTTCTTCTTTTATCCAGCATAATTAAAAAGTTAGACGTAGGTTTCTCTTACAGACTTAAATGTTCATCCCTAAAAGTGAACAAATTTCAGATCCTGGTGATGAGAATAACAGGATGTTTCTCCACCAGGCATGGACTAATGGTTCTCCTTTTGATGAGACACCAGTTTCAGCTAGGGGCTTTTACACTTTTGATTCATTTACAAATTTGATGCTTTTCTGCAACTCAAACTTTTCTAATTTCTTGGTCAATTTTCAGCCAAAGTTTCTGTATAAACAAAAAGAAATTCTACTCAAATTTACATTTTTCTACTTCAAGTGCTGTTAAAAACTAAAGTCTGCAGGTCAGGACACAACAGAACAGTCCTCTGCTTCTGTTCCTAAACACTTTATAGTCGAAAAATTCCTGCGCTCAGCCATGTCTCCATCTGTCCAACTACATGTGCGTGCACGCACCGAAGGTTTCCCAGGTAGCGCTGCCAAAAAATGCTGAACTCAAAAGCTGACGTGATAGATGGAGAAACAGCTGGCGCTATGGTAACCGTGTACAAGGTGGATGCAAACTTCAGAGGGCGTAATCTGCTCGGACCGACTCATTTTGGGGATTTGAGACATTTAACAGCCAATAAAGTCTGGAAATAAAAATATCTTTTTCAATTTCAAACTTTTCATGACCAGTCCAAAAAAAAAAAAAAAAAAAAAAAAAAAAAGCTATAATTTCCTGCATGAGCACAAGAAGCCAACAATTGAGTTTAACAGTTGTACATTCATTTTTAACTTATCTGTGTATCAACGTCAAAAATAACGACACATTTTTAACTTGTTTTAACTGTTATATCTGTATTTTTTGAATCAATAAGAGAAACCTTATTTGATGTAACCACACAATGAGAGTCTCCAACCGGCCCCCCGCCTACTCTCTACACAGCCCCCTAGCAGCGACAGCTTGTGAACACTGATGAGTAAAACAATGAAGACTTGGTCTGTAGAGTTCCTGAAGCCTCGTCCTAATCTTCATGAACCAACGAGTGATGTAACCAGTGCAGCCAAGTGAGGTCCGTGTGCAAATTCTCGTTTTCTGCAAATCCCTCCCCCCCCATTTTGTTCAACACGACGTGATGGAGGGTCACATCTTTGGGCGGTGATCAAAGGAGCGAGCACTTAAAGCCAAACCCAGGAAAGACACCGAAACGAGTGAAAGTCAACAGCGTCTCTGCAGTCAGCCATTAAACCGACTCCTCATCTTCAACACATCAGATAAAAAAAGGCAACATGAAAGCAAATAAAGAAATAAATAAGATGACTTGGCATTTAAAATGAGTGCAGTACTTCACTATGGATGTAACTACAGATATGTATAAGGGTTGAGGGTGAGGGACTTTTTCCCTCTACAGCTTTTCTCTTGGTTCCTGCACATTATTCATAAAATGTAAGACGTTTCCAGACTCACTTTTCCAGGGTTCTCAGTCCCTCATAAGGACATGAGGAAGGAAAGGAAGGAAGGACAAAAGAAGTATAGGAAGGACAGAAGAAAGGAGAGACATGGAGGACTGAAAAAGGGAAGGAAGAAAGGAAGGAAGGACATAGGAAAGGCAGGAAAGACGGTGTGGAAATACAAATATGTTTCAATGCGCTTGTTTTGGTTTTCCACAGTTTTCGTACTCTGGAAAACACTAAACTCAAAATCCAGAGTTTTCCCGTTTTAATTTTCCAGATATACAACGAAGGAACGGAATGACAAGAGGGAGGGAGCATAGAAAGGACACAATCAAGGACTGAAGGTAGGGAACATGGACAGGAAGAAAAAGAAAAGGATACAGGAAAGGAAGGGTGGACAAAATTTAGACAACTGAACAGGGAACAAAGTCTGGAAGTACAGTTTTCTGATTCTGGGAACCCAGAGTTTTCCAGATTGTGCAGGAACCTTGCTCTCCGAACAGACAACACGACGAGGGTTGAAGACAAAATGTTCCACAGAGAAACACTTCCCTGGAACTGAAAGGTGTGACTCCACACTAAGGCAATGACGATGAAGCAGAAATACACACATTTACTCCTCGATATTAAAACTCCACACTCACTCCGAAGGGAGAAGACAGATGGAGGAGGGAAGGGCAGTGAGGGGGGAAAAACAAGAAAGAGTCCAGTGAACATGTCTGTGCACCTCGATCACAGTCGCTGTCCTCTGCCTCCTCTGCTGGCCGGCAGCGCCTGGGCTCCGACCTGCTCGGAGGTCTGAGGAAGGGGAATGAAGAAACCCGTCCATGTGGGCTCTTAACAGCCTCGCAGGTGAAACCAGTTAGTGGTAATTTTCTGCCAACCCCGTGTCGCCGGCGCCCCGGGAGGCCCCGGCTCATCCTGACCTGACCGCCCGGAGGAGGCAGGCGGCGGAACAGCAGGAAGATTACGGCGAGGACGAGGCGGCTGCGTGATATTTGACGAAGGCGATGGCTGCCAGCTCTTTGCAGAACTCCTCCAGCACGATCACCCCCTCCAGCAGCGTGCTGTGGTCGACGCTGCGGGAACAGAGGGGGGGGAGGAGGGGGTGCGTTTCAAAAGTCAGCTCAAAGGAAAAGCGACTGATGCTGTGAGAAAGTACGTACGTGACTCCCTCTGGCTCCAAGCCCAGTAATCTCTTCCTCACAAGCAGCAGTTTGGGTGTGAAGTCTGGGATGCGGTGAATCCTCAGCATTAGATCTCCAACCACCTGAGGGCACAGAGTTTACGAAAACACCGATTTACTGTAAAAACAACGTAAAAGAAGCATTTTTGCGAGGATATTCATACCACCTTAAACTCTTGCACATTTTGTCATGTTACAGTCACACAGCAGGGAGGGAGGATGAAAATGATGCATGGTTTTCCTGAAGAAAAGCATCCCACAGCACAATGCTACCGCCACCATGCTTCACAATAGGAATGCTATGCTTGTTATGATGTGCTCTTTATTTAGATATTAGGTGACTCGAGAAGGTAATTAGTTCCTCTCGATTTTACTAAGGGGTATCACAAGATTTTTAAAATTTTTTTTAAATCTTATCTTATTTTTCCATCTTATTCAAAATTATGCACTACTTTCTCTTAATCTAGAACATAAAATCCTAATTAAATACACTGAAAGTGGAGCATATGCAGTAGCTGCTTCAATTAGCCTGTGAATATGGAAGCTGTGATAAACGAAAAGTGCAGAGCAATTCCCAGAATTCATTCTCCAGGTAGGAACTGTGGTTCTGGGAACAAACATGTGGCGCAGCAGCAAATTTCACACAGTTATCAAACAAATGAAGCTTCGGAAGAGTTCAAGGCAGCTGCCACAAACACGAGGGGGGGGGGGGACTATGAAAAATCATCAATATTAAATCAACTCCAGTCTGTAAACTTTAGGACAGTATTCTGTCTTATAAGGACGTCTTACCCTGACGATGACGGAGAACAGCGACCTGCAGCCGGGGGCCAGGCTGATGTAAGGGTCCAGCAAGTATTCATGTAGGTGTGGGTGGGGCAGCAAGGACAGCTTGGACAGCACGGCGGTCACTTGCAGGTTGACGTCGTAAGGCTGCAGGATGAAGGAACAAAGCAGTAAATAACCGATAAAATGACTGCCTCAGAAACAGCTGAATAGTTTGAGATCTTGGTAGTTTAGTCCCGACACTAACCTTGCAAATGGGATGAAGCAATTCATCATTTTTATGACCATCTTTCCACAAGAACTTAAGTTGTGGTTATTTCTACTGTTTTTCCTCATTTTTATTTCACTCTCCGACTGAAAACTTGTCAAATCTAAACCAAGCATCTGACCTGACACCCCTACAAGATCTGACTTTATATCAACTCAGACTCACTTGATCAAGGATGCGACCCATTCTGTCAAAGAGAACCTTAAGGAAGTGACCCTCGAAGAACGGCACGTCCAAGTTACACTTCTCCAAAGGCTTTGGACTTCCCCTCCAGTCCCACCGCTGGCAGATGCCACAAAAGTCCCTGAACTGAGGAGGAAAACAAAAATCTTTAAAAGAAGAGGAAAAAAAAAAAAAAGAGAGAAAGACTGCCTCGGTTTGGTGAACGAAATCCTGCAAGGAATGAAGCCGACCTGTCTGTGTGCATCTCTGAGGTAGGTGTCATAGCCGGTGCCTTCAACGTGATACGAGGACTTGGCCTCATCGGGCACCAAACACAGGAAACTGCAGAAAACACAAACTGGAGTTAGAACAGACAGACGGTTCATCCAACACCGCACCAGGAACACACTGTTCACCTGTTGACTATCTTGTGGACCTCCGTCTTCCCATCAGACTTTGAGTGATCGGGGCTGTGTTGGGGGGTGGAGCCGAGCCAGTCGGAGCCAGACAGCCTGCTGTCTGGGGAGAGGTCATCTCCGAACAGCGGATCCTCTTCAAGGTCCCTGCAGAGAGGGAGCAGATTTATTGACAAGCTTTGTGTATGAAAACATTTTCATACATCCCTGGTAAAGATCTGCTTTTATGCGTTTTTTTATTTTATCACTTAACTTTTTTTTTTTTTTTTTAAAACCAGGACTGGTTCAGAAAACAATTATTACAAAAACAAAAAACATCAAACTTATGTGGAGTATTTTATGAGATCAGCTGAATAAATCAGCAGAATAAAGTATTTCTGCAGCTTCTAATGCAGTTGCATGAGGAAAACAATCAGAAAACAAGAAAGTAGGGGAGGACGTGTCTTAGTAGTTTCATTAGATCACATTAACAAAGGACAAGAAAATAAGCTAATTAATGCTAATTGGACTTCGTTTTCCCACAACTTTCAATTATGCTAATAAGCCTCTGCAATACAATGATCGCTACTTGATCACAGCACCAGAGAAATGGCAAATAAAGCATGCTGGTTTGCAAACAGAGGAGAAGAAGCTGCAGCACATTTACAAACACAGATAACTGATGCATTCATTTTCTTTCCAGTGCTTTATGTTTGCGCAGAAGCCCTCCAGAAATCCACAGGGTGACAGCAGGGCCGGTCCTTACACAGCGTCGTGGGGCTGGCCGTTCTCCAGGGGCTCCCGCTCCTCCTGCGGTTTGTTCTCCAGGTAGTTCCTCTCCTCCAGGCTGCGCAGCACCAAGCTGTGGAGGATGTGCTGGTTGGGCTTCTGGATCAGCTGCTCGAACAACCGCAGCGTCATGATGCTGATCTGAAGACAAAAAGAGGCAGAGTATTTGTTTACTTGACAGAGAAGTAGGAGGCTGTTGCTTTAACAATACAAAAATGATTCAGCTTTCTTTTGTGTGATAGATGTCCTGCAAGATCTTTTGTCATGCTCTAATTAGTATTTTTCAGCTTTTAGTTACTCAGAGCGTTTAAAGGGCTTCAGTGAACAAGAAAATTATAGACTGTAAAAAGAAAAGATTTCCACTTAAAAATATGTGATAAAGCAACACAAAGTAACACAGTTAAGACAGATAAGACAGCTTTAAATGGATGGAAAATAATACATTGTTTTATAAACAAAAAACAAAAGTGGCAACAATTTACTGAAAAGGCCAAATAATGTCACTTTGTCCAACTTTTTGATATGCATGCATAACCTTATGTGTGGCAGAAAACAGCATATCATGCCAACAGTTAAACATGGTGGTGGCAGTGTTATGCTGTGGGGATGCGTTTCTTCACCAGAATCAGGGAAGCAGGTCTGAGTTTGTGGGAGGATGAAAGGAGCTAAATACAGAACAATCCTGGTAGAAACCCCATTAGAGGCTGCAAGACACTTGACTCTGGTGCAGAGGTTCCCCTTCTAGCAATAGAGTGATTTGGACTTGAGAGTTTATTTTGTGGTATTTATTGGGATACACATAAAAGTGCTCATTAATAATAAATCCAAAATAATCAACAAGGAACAACTTACAGATTGCTGAAAAGGCCATTTCAGGACACCAGACACATCAAGTAGTGCAGGTTTATCACTAAGCAGCACAGTCGACTGCATTTAATTCGATTTTTAAAGATATAGATTTTTATTGCTGCTGTCATGAAACAAACAGTGGGGAAAAAACTAAATCTGAAGTATACTTTTAGTTTTTGGGGCAAACATCATGTAGAGTTTATCATTGTCATATAAATACAATAAATCTAAATCTTTATGATGTTTAAAACAAACAAACAAAAAAAAAAAAAAAAAAAACACCAAGATAACCTGGAAGTGGTATGAAAATTCACCATTCAGTAAGACAACTACCCTAAATATAAAACTATAATTGAGCAAGATTTGAAAACTGATGTTCACCGAATTCAATCTGACTTGAGTTTGGGCTCTTATTTGCAAAGAGAATGGGCAAAAGTTTCTATATGTGTAAAAACAGTAGCGAGATTCCACTTAAGACTTGCAGCTGCAACTGCATCAAAAAGGTGGTTCTAGTGTTGACTCAGGGTGGCAGAATGCAAATCTACGCCACACTTTCCCAATGTTTATTCAAATCTTTTTCCATCCACTTCACAGTTCTGTGCTACTTCTGTGTCGCTCTGTCACATAACACTCAAGTTTGTGATTGTATTGTGAGAAAATGTGAAAAAGTTACAGGGGTATGAATATGATAGCTCTAAGGTGATAACTACCTCATCTGACAGATGGTCACAGTGCTCGATGAGCCTGTGCCTGAGTGGATTCTGAGTGATCGTAGCCGGAGTTTCTGCTTCCTTGTCCTCCCCCAGCAGAAAGTAAACAATCTCCTGCAGCAACGCTTCGGACGTCACCTGCCTTATGACTCTGTTCAACAGGGCTGTGGAGGTCAGGATTCCCACCTCGGACCTGCGTGGCCATGCAAAGAAAACTTGTTTTGGAACAGTCACGACTCACACTGATGAGTCTACAAATGTCAATACGGGATGATTGATGGATGAATCAGGGGCAGCACTTACGTCTGCATGAGCTGCGGTTCCATCACAGACACAAAGAATCTTTCTCTCACTGCTTTTGCCATCACTGCAGCGGCTGACTGGAAGACAGAAAAACAAAACATGCAGATCAGCCTTCTGTGCCTCTCAAAACAAAGCATTTTAAATAAATAACTCCTTCAGAGAGAACATCAGTAGTTCTGTCAATTTCGACTACAATATGACACATCAAAGCAAAGCAATCAGAGCTGGTTAAAAAAAAAAAAAAAAAAAAAAACCTTCTGTGCCTCCTTGATGAGCTGGTCGCAATAATCTAGCCACGACAGGAATGAAATCAGAGCCCTCTTCCCTGTGAAGACAGCAGCGTCCTCTTTCAGGTTATATACATCCAGACTGAAACAGGCAAAAAGAGGGGGGGGGGAAAGGATTTATTAGGCCATTCAAAACACAATTTCATACAAAATGCTATTTATAGACAACAAAATCAAAGTTGAGTTAAAATCTGATTTACCCCCAGTTGACTGACTCCACTGTCTCAATGTCCAAGGGGTCCATAGACGGTGGCAGGGCTTTATAAAACGAGATGAGTCTGTCAGTGAGAAGCTCACAGAGCTCAGTGTTTTCTGTTAAACACCTCGCAGCAGCAAGTTCTGGCAAACTGACGAGGAGCATCAAGCCCTCACATGCTTTCACCACTATTCTGCCATCCTGAAGAGAGAGGAAAAAACCAACCCTGATTACAAATCTGACAGATATTTTTCAGGTTATTTAAAAGCTTTGATCTGGCGAGAACAACCCCCCCAACAGAGTTGACTATTTCAACTGTCTTTAACATCTTATACTAAAAACTAGCATGCTTAGCTGTAGCAAGGGTTGCCTAAGATGCAGTTTTATTGTGCACCCTGAAGAATGTTTCCAAATCCAGCATTTTTTCAAAAGGCCGAAAGCTCAAAATGATAAATATGAGCAACTTCGCCTTACTCTGTTCAACCTTCCTGTTATCACCGGAAAGTGTTGCGCTCTCTCTCACGCGCAGCCTGAATAAACTAAACACATGCCTCAACAACACAAAATACAGCTTCCTTTTAAATAGCTTCCTAAGTTTCTGTGCTTCCAGCCAACAACATTCAAGCCAAAGAATGTTGCTGAGCTTCCATAAGTTCAGGGATTTTTGACTTTCTGACCAGCTGGTCGACATTTAAGCTGAAAATTAAAAAAAAAAAAAAAGAGGAAATTGAGCAAAATTCTCCATGTGGGATTCACTTACAGGACTCTTTGTGAGGTTAAGCAGCGAGGTGACCAAATTGTAGTTGTTGGTGTTATTGTTAGCTGCTGGGCTGGAGGTGGAGGCAGCAGCTGCAGCTTGTGGCTCTCCAGGGTGGTCTCCCTGAGACTGGCCAGTGTCTGGAGCCAGGACACTTTCCTTGACCCCCTCTGTTGTAAGATTCTTTATCTCTGGTCTCTTTGATTTGTTCTGCAAACATTTAAAAAGTAAAATCAGTCTTAGATCTAGATGTTTAAAAACTTTAACAAGCTCCACATTTCTTCTTCCTCCTGTGACTCACAAGAACCCACCTCAAGGAAGAAGTTGACAAGGTATGGGTCCTGCTTTAGTTTGGCACAGACTATGCAAAGAAACTGGATCTCCTCATTTTCTGTAGGCGCAGCCAGAACCTCCCCACACAGGCGGATCAGTTTCTAAAGGTTTGATCAGAGGGAAACACGTCCCAAATAAGTTATGTGCTGTCATACACATAGAGGAAAAACAGATGGCGAAACGTCTCACCTGTACAGGTCGGTGGACGTTGATGTGTGGCAGAAGGGGCTGACGGATGTGAGCAAGCAGCTTCGTGTAAAAGGTGAGGACTTGCTGCTTCATCCCCGGAGGACACTGAAACACAATGTTTAGAAATGATCAGATGAATACCACCTCCATTTTTATAAATAACAAATAAAACCTCATTATCTAGAAGTGTCCCTATTAATGACAGTAAGCAACGCAAGACCTCCTTACATCGGCTTTGCCTAATGTGTAGAGGGTCTCCAGGATCTTGTGGTGCAGGAGGTACTCCATACAGGGTCCTGTCTCACCAGACTCCCTTTCAGCCTCCTCCTGGGTCAGAATGTCCAGCATCTGCTCCAGGTGGGATGGGATGTTGGTGTCTGTGACTGGGGCCTTGTCATCTAACAGGGTTGGGCACAGAAACGTATTATACACCATATCAATACAACAAAATGCAAAAATAAAAAATTTCAAATACAGACAATCAAAAAAATAATTTCTATAATAGCGCTACTCATGTTGGCAGTATGTTGCAGTAGCTCTGTTAAGTTAGTTCTGATTTGTTCTTTTTGTGGACTCTTGTTTAGTGTCATAGCATGCTAACAGCTCAATATTAGGGCAGTAACACCATCAGTTGCTGGCAAGCTCTGCTAATCCACCTCATTTTCTTTTGTCGGTCCTCTTTAAATCTCTCTCTGGCCGTATAGTTAGGAAGCCGGGCAGAGAGACGGAGTCGGGGATAGGGATATGATCCTTGCCTATTACGAAGCCTCTTTTTCAACTCCTCTGGGATTTGGGGGTCGTAGTTCAAGTATTATTTGAGCTTTTGAGATGTTAATCGGTTGCTCCCATTAGGGAAAAAAAAAAACCAAACAAACAAAACCCCTCCAAAACAACAAAAAAAAAAAACATTGTTGCCATGGCTACGCACCATAACTGTCCAAAAGTAAAAAAGTAAGAGCAAAAATCCTTCCAGCTGCACAGCATCCAAAACCAGAAGGAATAACTATCCAAACATGCAACACCTCAACCAAAAAAAAAAGTGAAGAAAAGTCTAGAAAAAGAACAAATCTGAAGCAACGTAACAGAGCTGCACCAACATGCTGCCACTATGAGCGGGGCAATTCTAGAACCATCATTTTCCTCCATCACAACATCCCAAGAACTCTCTGTGAGCTTTAGCATCTCAGTAAATCCAATCTACATGGAGGTGTGGCCTTCAGGGACTGTGGGAGTCCACTGAAGCAGTCAAATATATCACTGGCATTAATGGAAGCTACCTGAAATGTAATAGCCTACCAAAAGTTGCAACACTGTGGTCATTTCCAATTGCGATACACTTACATCGTGTAGCTCTAATTAGAAGCATCACACTTTAAAAAGTTGGGTTTTAGCCGCCAGACATTTGCGTAATATGAGGATGTAATGCAACTTCTGCAGATGAACATGGGGAAACAAAGAAAGCTAAGCATGGCAAAAGGCTACTGAAACGCAAGCTCAGTGTGCTTTCTGAGAAACAGTGAAGCTGCTCTGTCAATGCAATCAGAGCTTCCAAAGAGTGTGCAAATGTAAATCCTGCCATTTAGCTCCTTTTAAGTGTATTATCAACCCTCAGAAGACTGTTGATGATATCCAGTTTTAGACTGAAAAAAAGTGCAAAATACATAAATACCTATATGAAACACAATGATGGCATTTTTCTATCAGGGCTAAAAATAAAAAGTGATATCAAAAGGAAATATATTTCAGGATGAACCTGCCTGACTCAGATAAAAATGATCAAGACATGTAAAATAAACAAAAAAAACCCCACTGCCACTCAAATAAAACAACCATGTTATGAACAAGGCCAATTTTCAACGCTGCAAAGGACCAACCTGTCAACAATACAGGTTGGCTACTGAAAGATTATTTATACAGAAATACATCTATATAAATAATCAATCCTTTCTTTATGGCACCTATGACCACATTTCAGACATTTCTTACCAGAAGTTTCAATGTAATAATGTGTAATTCCCTTCCAGTGATAGACAAAGTCCTCTTGCAAGGGCAGAGATGGGGCAAGCTGGAAAACAAGAAAAGTGCAAAAAATTAGCATGAATTTCATCATGTCTAAGTGAGCTACTACTTTTACATTTTACCATTTTTCCTTGTGATGCTCACGTTTTTCTATCATTCATTTGCTGGATTGATTTTAATGTATTTTTCTAATATTTATTTTCTAGTAAATCACTTGGAATTACCTTCCATATGAATGGTGCAATACAAATAAACTTACATGTTGGGTGTTAAATGGTGATTACTGGCTGCAATGGCTTCAAAAACAGCTTTTTATTTGCTATTGCAGATTTTACAATCTCCGAGCATAACATAAAGGAAAGACCTAAAACATATAATTTGTTTTCTATTTTTCTTTTCATTCCTGTAAGCATCCAGGGATATTTGTTGATGTTTTTCATCCAACAAAACAGTTTCATTTCCTGAAGACAAGAGATTTAAAAAAAAAAAAAAAAAAAAAAAAAAAAAATCAACCAAATAGTCTGCTACAGTTTACAAGTATCTGTTTAACAAAAAAAAAAAAAACAACTGATTTGGTACTTGAGCACATCATTCTTCTAGCCTGTGAAAAGTCCAAAACACATCCATAATTCATATCTTCAATTCAGAAAGCAACTAAGATGGGAAAAAAAAAAAAGCAGGCTTAAAGTCTTACTTTATTTCAGGATAGAATATTCTTTATTGTTTTTAATTACGGAAATATATTATAAAGCAAGGAGAATTTTGGGTGAACAAAATGACTGTTAGAAGAACTAATTTATTCTGACCAATAAAAAGGCAGAAAAGGGAAAAAAATAATTCTGACTTTAATCTCAGAATTCAGTTTGTTTTTTTTGTTTTTTTGTTTTTTTTATGGGCAGAATTCTGAGATTAAAGGAGATTAAGTATTAAAAGATTTTCTTTTCCGGTGGCTCTTACCGTCTTCCACAGAACACTCCTCAATCCTCAAAGGGGATTCTTGGAACACTTCATGCCCTTACCTAAATATTTTTCAATATCCTAAACAAATGTTCTTGGTATCCATTGAAAGATCTTCTAATGCTCTTTCTGGTGGCTCTCATTTTCTTCTACAAGTTGACTTAGTTCTCGGAGAGGTGATCATGGGCAAAACATTGCAGTTTGCAAAATGGTTCAAATTAAAACAGCTGTTTCACACTAGTGATAAATCTCAAACCATTTTACACTGACCAGGGAAGAGTACTCTTGGAGAGTACTTCACAAAGTTACGGTCAAGAACATGTAAGTCTGGGGCAGGGGTCTGCAACTCCAGTCCTCTAGTGCCACTGTCCTGCAACTTCTGGGTGCGTTCCAGCTCCAACACACCTGAATTATAAAAGGCTGAATTACCTCCTTGGCATGTCAGCAAGTTTCGCAAGGGCCTGGTCAGTAACCATTCATTTGGTTCAGGTGTGTTGGAGCTGGGACGCATCCAAAAGTTGCAGCACAGTGGCTCTGGAGGAATGGTGATCCGCTTAAGAAATCTCTTCAGAAATTATGCTAAATACCAAAAAAATATGATGAGAAAGTAAATGCATTTTGAAAATGTTCTAGAACACACAAAACAGGACTGGAAAATCAATTGAAGCGAAATATTAGCTAATATACTGGCTGCTGATTGTGTTCTCAATGTACTGACTCGGTAAAAATGCTTTTATGCTCAATCAATAGTCGGGGTCATGACCCTGTTAAATTTTTATTATGTTGGTCAGCGACTGGAAAGCTTGGGAACCACTGCTCAAGGAAACCAGTCAAATGTTTATCGTTACAAACAATGGGAGTGGAACATTTTAAAACAGGTTTTCCTATATGCTGGTGCTCATTTTAAGCAGCTAACCTGTTTACAAACATCTAATGTCTAATTTTGGCACAGTACTGAGGCAGAAAGACCACGGACTGTAAATCTGAAATGGTTAATGGCATGTTTACGCAACATCACTGTCTAAACATTTCGACATAGGCTTTTTTTTTTAATAGCATAGCTAGCTACGATGTTAGCTTAGATTTAGCATATCAAGAGCTGGAAGACAGCTTTTGAGAAGTACGCATTAATAAATACATTTGTCATTATTTGATAAGACTAATAACAGAAACCACAGCTGAGAGTACTGAGCGACAAGATACAAGCGGACACAACAAATATATCATGCTGCCTAATTGTTAGCTTGCTAGCTAGCAGCCTAACACTGACGTTTTAACAAAGCACCAATTTTAACCAAGATTAGGGCCACAAAAAGAAAACTGATACAGAAAAATCGCTCTGCTTTAATAAAAACTCACCGCTTCCACGGCGTGCTGGAGAATGGACGTAAATTTGGAGAACATCTTGTTCTTCGACTGGACCAGTTTCTCCCGAGAAGACCTAGAGAATTCCTCTATCTTCTTCTTCCTGTTGTTGCCGCCTCGCTCCAGATTGGAGGTTTCATACAATGACCCTTGTAACGAAAGAATATAATGAAAGCGATAAACCAGCGGCACGTCGTAGGCCTCGGTACTTTACAGGCCTGGTACCGCTACTGTAAACAAGACGTCTACAGGCTCAGGGGGAAGGTAGGCTCACTGTGGACACGGTGGCACTTCCCTCGCCAAACGCTTCTGATACAGACCACCAGGGGGCGCCGGTGCACCGGACAACAGTCAGTGCATACAAATGAACTCAATTCTCAGTTTGGAAATCTGAGCCTAATAAAGGCTAAAAATGCCAAAATACCAGGGTCAAAAAGGACAGAATTCAATAAATTCATAAATCAATAAAAACAAATATGTAATATTTTGAATAGTATTTAATTTACCCTATGTATTTTAAACGTCAATTAGATACAATACATAAATAAAATAAATAAATAAATGCATTTATACTTTTAAAAAATGTTTTAAAAAGTTCTAAAAAAAAAAAACTACATAATTTGAATAAGGAATACTTGTCCGATTTTGACCGCATTATATGTTAAAAGCATATGTAATTATTTCTGCATTTATGTTTTTCTTTTATTATTTCACCACCCTGTTTTGCAGCACATGGGGATTTTATCTTATCTCTAAGCCATACTCCTCCATACAATTTATAGACAAGGTTTATTGGTCCGTTGTTGAACAGCTGTGCATGTTAACGAGTCAAATGTTTTTCTATCTTTCACAAGCCACAGTGAAAGCTCAAATTATGTCATGATGGAAATATGAAATAATTAAATACTGAAATTATGTATTAATGTCAAAATATTTTTGATTAATGACTTACACATTTGTTGGTCAGCAGCGCATTTCATAAATTACTAATATATATATATATATATATATATATATATATATATATATATATATATATATATATATATATTGTTTTTTTTTTTTTTTTTTTTTTTTTTTGGTGTATCTATTAGTTCTATTTAAATAATATATAAATATATATAGGTCATTGTATCACTTCAGTATCAAGGGCTTTAATATGAAGAGACAAAAATTGTTTAAATTATATTTTTGTAATGGGTTGTAGCTCTGAATCCAAGATTTCATTCATGATTTTGACATTTAAATATTTAACTGTGTAAGCATTAAACACCATTGATGTAGCCATATTTTTTAAAGAAATTCTCTTAATGTATTTATTACGTTTAATGAAAATTATAACATATTTATTCATTTAAGGTTTATATATATATATATATATATATATATATATATATATATATATATATATATATATATATATATATATATATATATATATATATATTGTGGCACTTTTGATCATATTTTTAGTGAAGTAATACGGATCGTCCAGTAGGAGGCAGTGTACACATACATAAGAGGCCAATATAATGGCTGAAATGCCTAACAACAATACGCACACAAACACATGCAAGAAAACGACTTTTGAATAACTGTCAACTGTAGTGGCCACTGAGTATGAAAGGATTATCACACCAGCTGTAAATATTTTCCCTAAAAGTGCCGTGATTTTCCTAAACGAGGCTGACCTCACGCTTGTGCATTGCATTGAGTAGTTGCAAGGGCGGAAGATTCTCCCAACATTTTAACTGTAAATTTGCTCGAATATCTGCAGGAATTTCTCCACCGTAGCTGTCAACTTTGTAATTTAACCCCTCTCGGGGAGAACAGCGCAGTCATCCCAGACAGAGCAGGCGGGCTCTCAGCTCTCTTATGAGGGCTGAATCCAGCTGCAGACCAGGCATTTCAAATACGACTCCATAAATAACTGTAATTACCTGATATCATGTTCAAATATGGACAGAAACTGGCTGGGACATAAAAAAAAGAAAGGATGCTGTCTTTTCCAGGACACGCCCTGCAGCTGGAAAGTGCTCTCTCCATCGCGCATTCTTCTCCAGTCCACCTTATTACAGAATGTTTCCCTGCGTTAAATGCCATTTAATAACTGGGAAAACTTAACGCAAAGATAAGCTATTATTTTCCCAAGCTTCCTCAAAGCTGCTGAACCGGGTCTGCTTCTCCTACTATTCAATCTCAGCAAAGGAAAAGAGGCTCTACCTACCGGGCATGTCTGCTAGAGGTGAGTATATCTTTTGCCGCATAAGCCTTCATAACAAGCCAAAAAGTCCCACAGTTTATATTGGGAAAGAGGCTGGTCTTGGTTCAAAAATATTTGATGGGGAAAAAAGCCCTTTTCGTGTCGTTTTGAAGCCCTGGACTCTCATAATGACACTGGGATTGTAAGTAGGTTACACTGGTGCATACTGAAACTACACCTTCCACTGCTGAAGCTTTAGATTATTTTTCTTTTATTTGTGGATATGCACTGTAACTTGAACCTATAAATATGAATGATGACATCAGTCCTTACCCTCATTGGTAAAAAGCTCCAAACTCTAAGTTAGAATTTCACATCAGTTCCTTTTGGAAACACCAGACAAAACTCATGTTTTGTCTGGTGTTTGAAATTTTGCCAATTTCCTTAACTTTTCAGCAAAGTTGAGTGTATTTCTTTATATTCTTTATATTTTATGTGACTGGCCAACACAATGTAGTGCATAACTGCAAAGTGGAATGAAAATGCTTTTTTAAATTACTTTTAAAAAATATTTGTAGGTGTAGAGGTGTCCACTTTACTTGGACACCTCTAAATCAAACTGAACTAAAAGCAATAAGTTTGCCTAATTAGTGAAAAGAGAAAACCATAGACATGTTCATGGCAGGATCATGCTGTGGGAACATTTTGTATTTGGGTGTCATCCATCATTATCAATGGCACTTATCCTTGCAGGGGGGCTGGTGCCTATCTCCAGCAGTCATAGGGTGAGAGAAGGGGTTCATTCTGGACACATAAGCAATTAAGAGAGACCAATTAATCTGACAGTCACAGTTTTGGACTGTGTGAGGAAGCCAGAGTACCTGGAGAGAAACCATGCATGCACAAGGAGAAAATGCAAACTCCATGCAGAAGAACCCCATCCCAGAATTCGAACCCAGGACCTTTTTGCTGCAAGGCAACAGTGCTCCCAATCACACCATTATGCAGTCCAATGGGTTTCATGTTGTAGTTTTTTTTTTCAAATTAATTTAAAAACAAAAACAAGGAAAGTGTGGTTTGCATTTCTATTCCGCTCCCCCTGACTCAACACTAGAACCATCATTTTCAATTACAGCTGCACATCTTTTGGAGCATTTCTCCACTAGCTACACATCTGGACCTGGTTTTCTTTTGCATATTCTTCTGTGCAAAATAGCTGAAGTTCAACCAAAAATGGATGATAAGTTTCTGTGAACATCAGTTTTCAAGTCCTGTCACAGATTTAGGTCTAGACTTTGACTAGGCCATCCTCACATGAATATTCTGTGCTCTTAACGATTCCATTATACTTCTGGCTGTATGTTTAGGGTTGGTTTCCTGCTGAAAGGTGACCCTACATCCTGCTGTCTGCTGTGGTTCTTGGTCTTCATGATGCTATTTCTTCAATAATGTTCCCTAACAAACTTTTAATGCCTTCACAGAACAGCTATGTTTATACTGAGATTAAATTACATGCTATTAATTAATTAGGTGACTTCTCAAGGTAATTTGATCTTATTTAGAGGTCCCAGAATAAAGGGGGGGTGAACACTTTTTAGATTTCAGTTTGGAAAAAAATTTGAAACCCTTTCCTTCCATGTAACGATTATGTGCTATTTGTGTAGCTCTATCACATAAAATCTCTATAAAAACACCAAAGACAGAGATTGTAACACAACAAAATGGGGGAAAAGGTCTTTCTATGCAAATACTGCAGGTGGACAATGTGTCAGCATATTTTTTTTTTGTGCTGATTTGGTGACTCTAGCTCCAGCTGTGGGATGTGATTATATGGTCTATAATTGTCTCACCAAAAAGTTGCAGAAAAAGCAAAAAAAAAAAAAAAAAAAAAAAAAAAATTTCAAAAATATGACGTAGCCCCATCTTCTTATATAAAGTAACACAATTCCTAGAACTTCATTCTATTACTGGCCTATACAGCAGCCTTGCATGAAGGCATCTAAAGTGCACAGAATATCACTCCCCATGGTATGGTTGAGTCTGGGTTTTAGGATCGCTTTGGGCTCCTTACATAATGATGTGGCCAGTTGCATCTGTCCTCTGTGGTTGCTGGTGGAGATCGATAGAGCTACTTGACAGTGAGGTGGTTACACACTGCTGATCTCATAAGCGTGGTTAAGCCCTTGCAAGCAGTCATTCATTGGTCATCCAAAGTAAGTACCACCTATTCTGGAATAATGAGGCAACATACAACTTTACTGATTTTCAAAAACATGAATTGGATGCGCAAGTTTTATTTTATCATAGATTTTCTATGATCCACATATGTTCAGTACAGCAAGTTGCATCCTGACTGCAGGATTTTTGTAGCAGTCATCAGGCTTCGGGTATCAGTCTGTCTGGACCAATTATCTTGGAATGAATTACTGGAATTCAGTGGAAGTGGTTGATTTCAGGTGTTAGAACTTTGGTTTTCATCTATGTTTCTGTTTTGATAATTTCTTGATTGATTATTTTCTTAAATCTTACCATTTTAGTTTTTTCCTTGTGTTAGGCCATTCATTTTCATCGTTTGTGCTTTGAACTCGTTTCCTTAGATTAGTGTTTCTTTCTGTTAGTTAGATACAGGCTCTTTATATTTATTTTCTTTTCCTATGCTTGTTTTTGGCACTAGTGGCCTTTTTCCATCCTTTTGATAGTAGGTAGACAGGAAAGGGGCAGAGAAGGGGGGACTTTGACATGCGGCAAAAGGTTCTGAGGTCGGGAGTCGAACCCGGGACAACCGCGACAAGGACTATGGCCTCTGCATATGGGAAACCCACTCTACCCACTACACTATGTGACGTGACGCCCCACCTTTTATTTTTCTTTACTTTCCTTCCTCCTTTCCCTCTGTTTCTCTTTCACCTTTCTTCAGCTTGCCAGCTTTCGCTCCTTCCCGGCTATTTTTTATGTTCTCCTCATTTCCTCTGCCTGCCCTCTCACCCAGTTGCCTCTACTCACCTCTGATTGCTCTTTTGTTCTTTTGTCACTTCCACTTCTCCCTCAGTATTTAAGCTTTCCAGTTTGCATTAGTCTTCCCTGTTCTCTCCATTAATATCCGGGATTTTCTCCTCATTCTCTGTTGCTCCATTATTCTTGGTCTCTGTTTGTTCTGTTGCTCTCTAGTCCTGGATCCTTGTTATTATAAGTTATTTTTGTGTATTCATTAAAATCCCTTCACTATGATTCTACCAACCTCCTGTTTGCATTTTGGTCTGCATTTCACATGACAAAACACAACACCCAAAACTACTTCTGCTTTTTCAGTGTGTTTTGGATCATTGTCCTGTTGGACCATCTAACCTACCCTGTTCCTCTGAGGTGAAAGGATTGGTTTTTATAGTCATGGAGCTTATAATGAATTAGAAGAAGCTGGAACATCAGCATTACTCTCCACAGTTAAGCTCCACAGGAATTTGCAGATATCCACATAGAGGGATGTATTCCGGTGAAAAGTTTTATGGTCAGATGAAACAAAGATTTATGTGTTTGTTTTATGTGTGAATGTTTTGAGACCAGTTGAGACTTTCAGACTCTAGAATGATCTGTTAACTCTCAAGCATGGTAGTAGTAGCATTGTGCTGCGATGCAGCTTTGCTGACTGTGGTGGTGGTGAATTGAATAATCCATCTTCCTAGACCAACAGCTAGATGTTTGAAGCTTGTACAAATTGGATGTTGCTGCAGCCCAAGGGATATAGAAAGCTGACATCAAACTAGCCCAGAGGTAAAACCTATTGAAAATACTAGGATTATGTCATCAAACCGGTCAGTTTAAATGTTACCGTAGATCCTCAGTCATCCAGGATATGATAGCTCTCAGTGCAGGAGAGCAACTGGACTTCTCTTGTTTCATCTCTCATCCAAATGGCAAGAGAACTAATCAAGCCTTTTGGATAAGAGTTGAAGCATCTTCAAGAAACAGAAGTCCAGTCACCTTCTATCCGAAGCACTTGGGATAATCAATTTGGACAAACTTCACCAATTCTGAAAAGAAGAGTGGCCCAATATCCAGTCAGAATAATAGCAGACATTGTTGTTAACGACCATCTGTTGAACATGGTGGTGGCAGCATCATGCTGTGGGGCTGTTTCGCCGCAAATGTGTTGCATGAAGTGAATACAATAATGAAATAGGAAGACTACTTCAAAAGTCAACAGTAAGATGCTGGAAATGTGGACAAATGATGTTTTTACTAACAGGACAAGACATATCAAAGGTAGTCTAGGAATGAACAAATTGGGTAAATAAGCTTATAAAATGGTTCTGAATTCAACCCAATTGGACTATGCTTCAAATAAGGGTTTGCGTCAGGAAAACCAACCAATTTAACCAAATTGTACCATTTATGATGAGAAGAATAACACCAAAAGCTTGTTGATATCAACAAAAAAGTTTGTGGTTTCTATTAAACTTGCTAGCAGATGTGTGTATGCATACATTTGAGTCTGCATTTGTAACTTTGCAGTTTTCCTTTGTTGATTATAGAAAATCTACAGTAAATTCTAACTTGTGCACTCAAGTTGTCTGCCAGTGAGGAGTATATGTAAACTTTGGGAACTGTAAAAGTTTGACCACAATTGTTTAGTTGCATTTGGGGTTCCCGCACATTTTTCCATTTCATAAATTCCATGCTTTTCCAGACACCGAGATCTAGATTTTTCTAGGATATTTTATAGCATCCTGGACATCTAACCTTTAAACATTTACTTTGAAAATGCTTGAGAAATAGTCTGATTTTGTTATCCGTATGTCCAGCAAATCATGAAAAAAAACAATGCTGAAGTTGGTTTTTGATTCTGCTGTTTAGTAAACAGGGATTTCCTTGGTTTTTAAGCATCAATTCTAATGTATATTGGCTTTGTTTCAAAATCTATACAACTTAAGAGTTTTAATATAAGGACTAGAGTCTCCTACACAGCTCAGGTCAAAGAATGTTGAAATTCATGCTGGTCAGTCAAAGCTTGATAAGTGGATCTGTAATAAAAAGCAATGAATTGATTCTTATTTGATTTTTTTTTAATCGGTCTTCTTTTTTCTCTGGGTTTTTACTGGGTAAGTTAAGAAACAGAAACTATTGTGATGTAGCAGTTCAAAGATAAATGACTGTGCAAGAATCTTTCAGAAATTACATAAAATAAACTACTGAAGACTGGAAAGTAAAACATTTTCCACACTACAAGAGCTGAAAAATGATAGAACCAAATCCCACTCTTCCATTTAAACTCTGCAAGACTGATTTGAAGTGTATGCACTGGCTGTAGATCTTGATTTATTCCAAGTTTCATGGTTTTCGGCAAGGTATATACAATGTTTAGACAAAGCATTTTTAAGCTGTGGAAAAAGTCTCATGAGAGAATCTGAATGGATGCACATTACAGAGAAATGCAGACTGTGAACCATCAAAATGATTTGTAATGTGTTTAGTATGAGGAAAAGTCACTATACAGCTAGTAGCCTCACATTTTGCAGTTGCACCTTTTCTTTTTTTAAATATATATCTTAACTCTTAGCTGAAGAAACAACTGCAAAAATGTTTAACTTGAGTTTACAAAATATGGCATCAGTTCTGTGTCTAAGTATGAAACTCATGCTTTGTTAGTGGATCTTTTTTTTTTTTTACTTTTAGCAGTGTTAGTTATAGTTTTCATTATGTTGTTAACATTTTAGAGGCTCCATAAGAAATCAAAATGACAACATGCTTCTGTGTATCTTGTCTTAATATAATTTATAAGATGAAAGGAGCTACTGTCTAACATAGTTTATCCAAATTTCTTGTGTATTTAGACAGTGTTGTCCAATAGTATTTCTACTGATTTTTTTTTCTTCACATTTTGTCCTGTTACGACCAAAAACTTAAATATAGTCTATTGGGATTTTATGTGATAGACCAAAACACACAGTAGTGGATACTTGGGAAGTGAAAGGAAAATGATACATGCTTTTCAATATGTTTTACACATAAATGCCTAAAAATGCACCTTTTGCTGCAAAAGCGGCTGCAAATTTTCTAAACAGCTTTGCGTATCTAGAGATTGATCTTTTTGACCATTCTTCTTCATAAAATAGCTTAAACTCTTTCAAAAAAGACCGTTTTCAGCTTTAGTGTCAGGTTCTCAAATGGATTTGGATGTAGGCCATTCTAACACATGGATATCATTTGATCTAGAACATTCTGTTGTAGCTCTGGCTGTATGTTTAGGTTTATTAGCCAACAATTATTGCATTCCAAGCAGTCCTTTAAGATAGAAACATTGCAGAGACTGACATTGTGATGATGATATACAGTTGAAACCAGATGTTTACATACACTGAACAAAAAAGACATATACATTTTTTTTTCTCACTGTCTGACATTAAATTAGACCAAATTTCTCTTGTTTTAGGTTAGTTAGGATTATCAAAATTATTTCTATTTGTTAAATGCCAGAAAACTTAGTGAGAACATTCTTTAGAGATTTTTTTGTAACTTTCTTTGAATTCAGAAGTTTACATACATCAGGGATCAGGGATAATTGTCTTTTAAACTGTATGACTTGGGTCAAACCTTTAGGGTTTCTCCATTGATATCTGTGATTTTCTCCTCGCTCCCCTTTGCACTACAATCAGTCATTCCCCTATTCATACACGGACGGTGGTGAGATACATTTTAGGTCAGAAAGTTACATTTCAGTCTCATCTGATCAGAACGCCTTCTTCCACATGTTTGCTATGTCTCCTACTTGGATTGTAGCAAACTTTAAAGTGGGTTTCTTCTGACTTTCCTTTAACATTGGCTTTTAGGATGATGGACTGAACAGTGCTCCATGAGATGCTTTAAACTGCTTTAAACTTCTCCACAACTTTATTCAGTTTTTATGCTTTTCATAAATGTTATTCAATTACACACAGGTGGACTCTGTATACTAATTAGGTGACTTGTGAAGGATCTTATTTAGGTGTATCAGAGCGAAGTAAATACTGATTTATGTCCCACTTGTAACAATGGCTGAAACAATTAATCTGATTAATCGTGATGAATCGGTTGTTGAAATAATAACTGAAATAATAATTGAATAATAACTGGAGTACACCGACTCTAAAACATGCCATTTGCTGAAAGAACAATACACTCAAAGCAGTTTGTATTCGTTTTGTCTTGTTTTTTGTTTTTTCCAGCATTGTGTGTGTTTTTAACTTGGATGGAAAGGTTAAAAATGACCTAAATAAATTATAATATATAGCAGTAATTAAGCCATAACTGTACAAAAAATATCTACATTTTGCATTGATGATTAAAAATCTTCTTTGTCTGTAAATATGTTCTATCCAAAACTCCTCAAATAGTTTTAGCCTCAACCAGTTCAAATTCTGTAAAAAAAAAAAAAAATCTCATATCAAGCAACTTTTGCTATTCAATTATAAATTGGTTAAGTGAAAAAAAAAAAGTAGTCTAGAAATTAGCCTTACACTGTGTTGATGTTCAAGTCAAGCAGAAAGGGCTGAGCTATTCACATGTTGATGCTTGAAGTATTTTTTTTTAGCTGCAGATGCATCCTTTGCTATAAATGATCAAGAGTACACTAAAGGAATGCCATGTTATTGCATTTTAGGCATTAAAATTGTATAAAATAAGCTTAAATGGTTAAATGAAATAACTACAGAAAGTGCTAATTTTTTTTATCCAATTACTCAATTAATAATCTGAATAACTGATAGATAATAATAATAATAATAATAATAATAATAATAATAATAATAATAATAATAGAATAATTGATAGAATAATAGACATCAGTATTAATTAAACTTAAGTAATCCTTAGCCCTACTTGTTACCCTGTATACTTTTCCTTCCACTTCACATTTATGTAACATTTTGTGATATTTAGTCACATAAAATACCAATAAAATACATAAAAAAAATTGTGGTTTTAAAGTGACAAAATGTGACAAACTTCAAGGGGTATGAATATTTTGTATATATTCGACATATACAAATCCTTACCACTGTTTTAATGGTACATTTCTCTTCATTTTTACCATATCATTGTTCTTTTAATGTGAAAATATTTTCCTTCATCCTGTTTTTTATGGGTTCTGATCAGAACTTGACTGATAAAAGAATAAAGTATAAAATGTTGTTAAGTTAATTCTAGATAATTCTAACAGATAAAAAAGCACCAGACCATCACTGAGCTTTCAGTCCTAATGTGCCTCCCGACCCGCCACCATTCACTCTCCTGTTATCAGCTCAGGGCTATCAGCTCTTTCCTTGGTACCGATGCCTTTCCATTAGTCCCACCACCTTGTAATACATCCTTACGGGCATACTACTCTGTCCAGGCTTTCCAGTTTTCATTGTATTTCCTGTTTTTATTAAGTCCTGGGGCTTTGACCATAATCTTTACTTATTTATTTTGTTTATTTTCTAAATCCATTAGCGTAATCATTGCTACCTGTAAGCAGTCTGCTGTGGATGAGTCTGCTATTAACGACCATTATGGAGCTCAGTCTGGGCAGCTGGAGCTTAAGTGGACTGTTGAAGGTCACCTTAGTTGTAATGATTTAATCTTTCCATTTCCATCACTGTACCCTGGAAAATCATAATCGAGAAAAGTTAAACCAGCTAACTCAGCTTCTATCTTTCCATTTGTACTGCAGAAACAGAGGTTTTGTAAAACTCTTGCTTTTTAGGGTGTACTTTAGATACTCTAGAGAGGTAGAGTATGTGGATGTATTGTGGATTCACTCTGATTCACACAGGGTCAGAATTATGCATACAGCCTCAACAAAGTATTAATCAATGGCTGCGAATACTTATGTAAATGTCATTTTTTGGTTTTCTATTTTTAATAAATTTACTCAAAACTATTAAATTTCTTTCCACATTGTCATAATGAGAATATTTTTTTAGATACTTGCAGTTTAGGAACTATGTTAAAACACACCTTCGCAACCAAGTACATTGCTGTATTTAAATGGATGAAAAGCTCTGCCTGTAACGATATAAATGTGCACGCAAATTTTTCTTGTGATTTTATGTCCTAATTTTGAAGACACTGCAGTAGAAATATGTCTTGTACTGTTGCTTTAAAGATGAAAGTCATGGGCTGTAATAGAGGAGGATAATTGGATGTTATTTAATAGTGAAAACCATGCCTCCATCTTTTATCTCTTTCTTCAAAAGACATGACTGGTTTGCTTTTTCTCTCATAATTAGATGCAACAGAAGTAATTTAAAGGCCTGTCCAGTTGCAAAAAGCCCTCACCACCACTACCCTTCTACCTGGCACATCTCTGGATTTGCCCTGCTCTTACTTCCCCATCTATTCTGCCCTATCCCAGAGCTGAGGTGGCACATCCTGTACAGCGTACCTGTTACACTGCAGTGCAATCTAAATGATCAATGGTAGATCAAAAAAAAGGGAGGCACTCTGCAGTAACCCAATCTGATGCCTCCTCCTTTTCCTACCACAGCAGAGGGCTTGCTCAGGCTGCAAGACAACACGACCCTCTGCTTCAGCACTTTTCTCCCCCCTGTGTGACTCCGTGTGTGTGTTTGTATACGTGCGAATAAGAGAAAGTCGTGCGCATGCACGTGTCCTGGCAAAAGCCTGAATAATTGAAGAACAGAGGAGGGAGTGAAAGCACTGCCGGACGGGACAGAGTGTGTGGGATTGTGCAGAGATGGAGGAGAGGGATACACTGAAGCAGCAGCAGCCTGCCTACGACGGGCTCTGCAACTACGCCCAGAAAATCACCTCCTGCTTCGGACTGGATGGTAAGACAGAGTGTGGGAAAGATGAAGGAGACGGTGGCGAAGGAGATGTTTCGGTTTGGATTGTGACGTAAAGAGAGCAGAGACTGTATGAGAATGTTTGTTTTTAGTGTGCAGGAGCAGCTCATGTAATTTCCTAGATGTTTGTGTGGCTTTCTGAGACTGTGGGTAGTTGTGGTGAAGCTACAGCAGAGTGGATTACAACTAGGGTAATGTCTAATGCAGCACAGTGCCGTGTCCCCAGCTACTCTCAGGTGCATGTGTCCGCGTGTGTGGGCGTAAGGTGCCTTTCTTTCTGTTCTCTAGACTAAAACTCTGCCACTGTGTTCATAAGCAGAAGCATTCACTGTATATATTAAATTCAGCTAGCTGAACTCCAGCTACCCTATCTGTGCTCCCTCTTAGACAAAGAGGTTTTCTGAAGCTTGAGCCATGCATCTCCAGACTAAAAGGTTATTTTGTGCATTGTCACTGTCTGCTGATTTCTAACATATCTGCTGTTGTCTAATTTATTTGTTTTGTTGGACCTGAAACAGAAAAGGCATCAACCTTATCTGTCTGATAAATAGTCAGCAGTGGAGAAGACTATCTTTTTTATTTTAGCTACTCATGTGTATTTAAAGCTAAAAAGCAGAAATACCTTTATGGCAACCCCTTTTATCATTTTTTCCCCCCACAAAATCTTAATCTTGGTTTTTCTTTCTGACGTTATCTTCGTATGTTTTGTAAAGATTCCATGTTTGTGTCATCTGTCATTTCACATCTCAGTGTAAAATTAACCACATGCAAAACCCACATTTCCAAGAAGCATCCTACTAGATCTGGGTTGTGAAAGAGTGCTTGTGAAGAGGATGAAACATTCTTTAAGCTTTCATTTCTGTTGAAGTTGCATTAATAGTTTAAAAAGCTGAAATCCACTTTCAGCTTCATGCAATTAAATTGGCCACGTGTGTTTTTTCTTCTGGCATCTCGATGGCATTCTCTCTGATGATGAGAATAGACACCCCTTGAAACTTTTCATATTTTGTCACCTTGCATACAAAAGCTTCAGTGCATTTTCATGGTGTTTTATGCGACAGACCCACACAAAGCAATGCATAACTGTGAAGTGGAAGGAAAGTAATACATGTTTTTCTATTTCTTTTAATAAATAAAATTTTTTGTTTTGTTTTTTTTAGTTAGAAATAAAAGAAAATACAAATGGAGTTCGTTTGTATTCCTCTCCCTTTACTCTGATACCCCTAAATAAAGTGAACAAACAGGAAGACCAAGTGGTCAAGTGGCCCATGGTAAGCTACAGAGATCCACAGCTCAAGTTGAAGAAACTAATAGTTAAAGGGGACCTATTATGCAAAATTCACTTTTTGCACATTTTTGTTGTTCTATTTGGGCTTCTACTGCTTCTAGAAACAGTCCAAGCTCTTAAAAACACATCCAGGTGTTTTTAAGTTAATGTTTTGTCTGGAAAATGATTCGTTTCAAAAACTTCCCGATTATTAAATCACAATTGTCATCTAGTAACCCCAGATGACCCCAGCCCCTCACCTAGCAACCCAGAACTGGTAAGCTGATTTTACCATTGTCTGCACTGTACAATGGCTCCTGGAAAAGACAAGTGTTTTGTTGTTGACTCGACATTCAGAAACCACTGCTGCATCCTTGATGGTTGTGCAGGAAGCTCCACTTCTTCTGCTTCTGGGTCTGTCAAAGGGTCAAAGATGTAGGGTTGTACAATTGCACATCTCATTGCAGCCATTTTGACGTGTATAAAGGTAGACTGTAAACACTGAGTTGGGGGGCACAGCCAGCAACAGCTTATTTGCAAAAAAGTGACAAGAGACCTTAAAATAGGAAGCATGATATGTCACTTTTAAATCTGATCTTTGTGGTGGTCTCCTACATGGCTTGTTTCCTATAGGCCATGTTGGGGACACAGACAACATGTGAAAGAAGGTGCTCTGGTCAGGATACCAAAACTGAACTTTTTGGCCAACATGCAAAAATTAGCAATGCACCTCACCCTGAGCTTACAATGCCATCCACGGTGAAAGGTGGTGGTGGTATCACGATACCGTGGGATTGTTTTTGTCTAGCAGAAGCAGCGAAGCGAGTCAAGGTTGATGGGGAGATGTATGCAACTAAATGCAGGGAAAACCTGTTAGAGGATAAAAAAAAACAAAAAAAACCAAAAACAAGTGAGATAGAAGTGGAGGTCCATCTTCCAGCAGGACAAGAGACCCTAAACATATAGCCAGAGCTATATTTGAATGGTTTAGATTAAAGCATTTTCATGTGGTAGAACTGCCAGGAGAAAGAGCAGACCTTTAACCCAATTGAGAAGCCATGGCAAAAATCAAGAACTGACTTTCACAGATGCTCTCCATCCAATCTGACCGAGCTCAAGTTATTTTGCTGAGAAGAATGTATGTTCCCTGTTCCATGTTCCCCACATGACACTACAAGGATAGACAATGGATAGATGGATAGATGGCTGGATAGATGGCTGTGTGGCCTGTCAAATAAAATCCAAATAACATACAAGTGTTGTGGTTGTAACAGGACAAAATATTAACAAGTTGAAGGGGTGTGAAAGTTTTTGAACATCACTGTACATTTACTGATGGTGATTAATTAAAGGGGCTTTGAATTGCTGTCTGCTGAAAGAACCTTGGTAGTTGTTGACCTCTTTTGCCTTGAGTCCCTTTGATGCTGTAAACTAATCCAGCATTAGATGTATTCCATGCATGCTTTTTATACCCTCTTAATCCATGCAGGGTGATGGGTGTTCCTGGTGCCTATCTCCAGCAGTTAATCGGCAGGGAACAGGGAGGTACAGATTATTTAGAGTTACCAGTTAACCCTAACATGCATAGTAGATGGTGAGAGAAACAGTTTCTGCAGTGAACCTGTGCACTAAGTCAGGATTTGAACCCATATCTTTTTTACTACAAGGCAACAATACTAACAATTACCACACTGTAGCCCATCTGTTTTGCTGATATATAGGTTTTTAGGTAGAGCCAAAAGAATGTTTTTTGCATATGTTTAAAAAGTTTGGGCCAAATTAGGGCTCTTTATTGAGTAAGTGTTTGGCCTGTGAATGACTTAGGTAGTGAGACTCCCACCCATCAGTGGTAAACCTGGCATGGACAAACCTAACTCCACCCAGAACATAATCAGGCTGAACGTCAACCCTAAGCTGCTTACGGCACCAGGCTGGTTGGGGTGAAGATGCTCATAGTGTAAGCTTCTGTCTCTAGCTCCGCTTCACCTGCAGCAGGATGCCTTCTCACACCTGTTGCTTGCTCTTTGATGTCTCCAGCCCTCTGCTTCTTGTACCTACAGCACATGTGAAGTGGATCCAATGATTTGACGATGAGCTGGGCAGAGTTTGCTCCTCAAGCTTCTCCTTATTTTCATGCTTTGCTTCTTTGACAACTCTAAACTCCTGATGTTCAAGGTGGGAGAAATTACTGAACAGCGCTGAGTCCAGACGCCTGCTGACTTCTACCTGTGGTCCTGTGGGACAGGAAAAGAAGAGCAGGGTACCATGCCCACTCTACCAAACCTCAACAGCCTGGGAAAGCTGTGCAGCTCCAGCCACAGCCACAGCGTCCACCAGGTCAACCGGGTTCGGGTGAAGCGCAAAAGCTCGGTCAAGCGGATGTCCATCATCGAGGATGGACATGTAGCTGAAGTCCTCTACCTCATTCCCAAACAGTACATGGAGCAGTTTCCGTTCCTCAACCCAGATGACTATTACCTCAGTGAGAGGCTGAATGATATCACTACAGGTAGGACAAGACGCCACCTTCAACATCTGCCCCTCCTATCTGTGCCAGGCCTCTAGCATTAAAATAATCCAACTTTAAAAATCATTGTATAAATTAAGATTTTTTTTTGGTGTATTTGCTGTTTTAATATGAACTGACAGATTTTTGGTCAGGAATAATAAGACTAGATAACTGCAGTCGTAGTTTTTGATGTGGGTGATATGGCACCAATTAGGGAGATCCACAAGAGCTTGAGAGAGAAAACGTTATGTAATTTTTCCAGTCAACAGGGAAATAATCTGACGCACAGGTTCTTCTGCTAAATTTAAGGACAATTTAACTGTTTTGGTGGGAATTTGAACATTTGATCAGTTAATTCAATTCTGTTTATCTATATATCGCCAATTCACCACAAATGTCATCTCAAGGCACTTTACAAGTCATTTCAATTCAGTCATACATACATTCCAAATGATCCTACTTATCAAACTTTGTATCAAATCCAGTTTATTATTCAGATTAATTTTAAGTTTTCTGTCTAAGGAAACCCAGCAGATTGCATGGAGTCATTGACTTGCAGCATTCACTCCTCCTGGATGAGCACGTAGTGACAGAAAATTGCTTGCCTTGTGTCATTGACTTTACACCAATCTCTCATACCAAGCATGTATGTAGTGACAGTGGAAAGGAAAAACTCCCTTTTAACAGGAAGAAACCTCCAGCAGAACCAGAACTTGGCTCAATACGAGTGGCCATCTACCACGACCGACTGGGGGTTTGAAAAGACAGAGCAGATACACAAAAAAGAAACATAAGAGCTGATGTAGGAGTACTTTCTAAGTTGAGGAAAGTAAAAAGAGAAAAGTAAAACGTCAATAACAGGAGAGGGAGAACATTTAGTTGTTTGCAGCAGTATCTCAGCTAAAAACAAATTTTGGTCTTTGTTGGAGGAGTAGGTGGATGTGGTTTAGTGAGGTGAAGGGGTGTATAGGAAGAGGGCCTTATCCAGGGCAGCATTCATAGAAGAATCAATTGATAGTAAATGATTAAACCATAAATGATGAGCTTATGTGCATCAGTTATTTAACTGAAACTTCCTAACTTTACAAAAATAAAGATTTACTGTAAAAGTCTGGAATTAATTCTTGTCCTTTCGGTCATTATGTAAAGCGAACCCATGTGCGAGGACAGGTCCTCTGGATGTTGCTCAGCAGACATAGGCGACAGGGTGGCTTACATTAGGATTACAGCACTGGGCACGAGGACAAGTTAAGCTTTGCAGATTTTACACATTCTCTGACTTTATGCCAGAAACAGCTGTAAAATCATAATTTTACTTTTGGCATGTTTTATTTTTGTGTGTAAATGAAAGAATTATCTCCTTGCTGTTTTAGGAATTAAATATTTGATTTGAAATGTCAACTTTTAAACTGCTTTTTATTTCCCTGCATGCTGCAACCAGTGTACCTTCTAGTAGCGTTTGTAATAAGTAAGACATACTACCTATAATATTTTGTTTACATCCATTCATAAAAGTTTGGGCTTTTCATCGCTGGCATGGACCTTTCTTTTAACCATAGTCCATAATTTTTTAATTGGATTGAGGTCCACGCTATTCCGGAAACTTGATGTTAATCTGCTTTATGCAACACCAGTTCCTGTTTGAACACACATTTGTGTCCACGTTTCAATGGTCTGACTGTTGATTTAAGGTGAGGTTAAAAGATTTGGATCCTCCTCTTTCATTATTCTATCCACTTTTTGGAATCCATCAGTATCACAGAATTTAAAACAGACCATCAGCATGATGGTACCACCACCATGCTTGACAGTAGGTATAGTGTTCTTAGGTTTAAAAGCTTCACCTTAAGTCCTTAGAACATTTTTTTTTTTTTTTTTAATCATCGTGGCCAAAAAGCAAATTCCTTGTCTAATCTGAAAGTAAAACTTTTCTCTCAAAGGTTTTTTAGCTTCCTCGTGTTGACAGTTGCAAATTTCAGTCGAGTTTGAAAGAGTCAATTTTGGAGCAGCCGTCTTTTTCTTTGTAAGCACCCTTTCTGCCACTGGCAACATTAGATTCACTTTACAATGGACAGTGATTCAGTGTTCCAGCACCTTCCAGCTAATGGCATGCTTTATCGTTGGTGTCTGGGTTCTTGAACATCCTAAACAATTTCCTTTCTTCTGAGGGTGACAGTTGGTGTCAAATAGTTGATACTTGGATAGAATTCAGTATAACAACAAGGAAAATTATTTTTAAAAAGTATCAAAAACTGCTTTCGAATTGCTTAATCAGGCTATTGTTAATCTTCTGGAGTGGTTCATTGCACCAAGCCTTTGTCTGAAAAACATGTTCTACCAAGAACTCCTCAAGTGGCATAGTTTTAACTTCACCTGCTTCAAATTCTGTTAAAAAAGTCTCCTATTAAGCACCTTTTGCTGTCCAGTTGTTAATTGGTTAATCCAACAAATTTTCAACAGATCAGCCCTACACTGTATTGATGTTAAGTCAGGCAGAAAGGGTGGAGCTATTCACATGTTTGTTTTAGAGGTAATTTTTTTCACTGCAGATGCATCCTTTGCTACAAATGTTCAAGCGCACACTGAAAGAATGCTATGTCGTTGCATTTTTGGCAATAAAATGTTTATTGTCTTATTTTAAAAAAGGAATTAAGTTATTTGTTTATTTGCATCTATTAATGCATTTCTTATATTGCATAAAAAAGGCTTAAATGAAAAATCTGCAGAATGTGCCATTTTTTAATATGATTATTCGTCAGAATGATTGATAGATTAATCGATAACTAAAATAATCGTTAGTTGCACCCACAAAGGTAATGCTGTTTTGTAACCTGTTTTAAAATAACCGCCAGCTAGTGAACCGATTGTCATTATCCGGCATCAGAGCGTCTACTCTGTGCTTTTCACGAGTCAAGGAGTTCTTCAAAGCTATTTCTCTTTTCCTTTTCCTGTCAGCTTCTATGTGTGTGAGAGTATATTGCTCCCATGCATTCCAAGATCCTTAAATAATCAAGGCAGGGAATAATGGTGGAGCCTGTCCCCACAAGGCACTGTTGTTACTCTACATGTGACCTCATGCATCGTAATGCCAGCTTAGCTTTTACTCAGCAGTCGAAAGCCAAGACTCAAATTGTGTGGTTTTATTTCACTGAAACGGTCAAGTTATCACTCAAGAGGTTATTAATGGACAGTCAGACGTGAATCATTGACATGTAAAACACAGCAGAAACCTTTCATCCTAGGATAATTGCTGCTCTTGGCAAACTCTTTGTAACACGAAGGTCCTTCAGCTTGGTTGAAGATTATTAAAAGAGACAGGATGATAATGCGCCTCTTGTAATAGACACAGTAAGAAGATACCTTTGAGTTGCTTTTAGTAGCTCCACTAGAAAACTCTCACTTTTTACTGAGCTTCTCAAGGCTTTACACACTCCTAAAACACTTCCCTTTCTTCATAGTAAAAAAGGGTGGAGTGCAGGGAGAATTTACCGCCAGGAGTTGTATTTTTACCATTAACCTCACTAGCATGTCTCCGTTGCCTGATGTCAACGTCTTGTGGAAACAAATGCACGCTGACGGGCATCCAGAAGATGGCACAGTTTTTCCCTACACTGAATGAAGCTCTCTGCATGCATGATGAGATGCTGCCTCAGCAAATACAGAGAAGGTAACTGCTGACAAATGCCTTCTCTTTTTTTAGCGGAGAAGTAGAGATGAATCAGTAAACCGCTTGGCCCATAATTGCTGCTGCTTGTGAATTTATATTTTCCTAGTGGTGCTAACATAGCCAGTTGTTAACAGGACAAGCTGTTTTCTCTCCAGAGAGCAAAAGGGCAAACCTTAACACATTACAGTCTGAATGTGCTGGACTCAGGCTCAGCGCTAGCTTGAAAGAGCTTAATTTTGGTTATTTTATATAAAGAGATAAAAAGAGAAGTATCAGTTTATCAAAGGAAGAGACAAGATAAGAGCTGGGATGTTCACTGGACTCTGTTCCTACTCTGTAATTGGATTTCAAAGGATCCACTGAAGATATTCACACAAAGCTCATGCCAGGGTTCATGATAAGTCTAACCTGCAACCTTAGATTGCCACTTTTGATCTCCAAAGGACTGACGGGATTGGATAGTGGACAGCTGAGGACTGTCATGGGAGGTGAAGCTGGCTTTAGTGTATGCTGATTCATAGAACTAACTACAATTAAATTAATAAATTTTAGGTTTTGTCCATATCACTGTAGCCTGGATAATACTCAACATGACCAGTTTGATACTTCAACATACTTCATTTGTTGAAGTATCTTATTTTTATTTACCAGCCTCAGTGAAGAAGTTTGTGTAGTTTTTGACTTGTGGATCTGTATGTCCGTCCATCAGTCAGTCTGTTGTCTTCCACCAAGGACTTGCAAAGATAGACACTAGGAGGTGCTAGAGCTCCTGCCCTTTTTCCTCTGGACAAAAAAGTACCCTTCTGAAATCTTTTTTTTTGTGTGTGTGTGTGTGTGTGTGTGTGTGTGTGTGTGTGTGTATTGTGTATGGTCCAAGACAGCACATGGCCATTGATTTGAAATAGGTATATAGACATAATGTTCAAGCTGTGCCTGTGAAAAAATCTCACACTACTAAGGCAGCCAGCAGTTCCATGTGCTTCACAAGGTTCCTTTTTTCCCTTTGAGCACCTGCCCCCCAAAATGTCTGTGAACGCCACTGTCTTCCAGTTATCTGAGATGTGGTCGCTGAAGCCACAGGTCCAGAATTTAAACCCAACTCCAAGCTCCCCTTTAAATAAAGGAGTCCCCATGATTTCTGAGGTTGGGTCGATATATATGAGATACTTCTGTCATTTTTTTAAAGGTTTAGGTTTTTCCAAAGTAAGTTATGGGTTGCTAACTCATGTGATGGAGATCAATGGGTAACATGGTGTTTTCTGAATTATACTTAAAGAATGATTTATACATATTGTTTAAATTCAAAGTTAAACTTTACTAATATAGCACATTTTATGTGCAAAGCAACGCAATATACTTTCCATCAAAATTCAGTTTCACAGATTTTTTTTCTTTAGATTAAATCAGATTATTATTATTTTTTAATTAACCTAATTTTTTTTATTTTATTTTTCATCAGTAGATACATTTTTGTTGACTAAGCGCTAAATGAACAAGAAAGTTAAATATGAAATTAAACAGTTGTCTTTTATGTGTAAAATATAATAAATTTACAATTATCATGCAGCTTAATATTTTAATTAGTTTTACTTGGGTTGTTTCTGCATTAATGGATATTATTTAAATTCAAGATTACTTATGTAGTTAATTAAAGATAATTCTATATAATTTGATATTTTTACATAAATGAGTTATTTATTTACTTTAGATGTTTCTTTACCATATATTATTTGAATTCAGAATGACTCAAATGTTCATTTTATTTATTATTATTTTATTTTATTATAATTTCATTAATTTTATTTAATTAAATTTCCTTAGTAGGTAGATTTCAGTAAGAAAAATGTTTCATGAGTAGTAAATGTTCAGAAAAAAAGTGGCTAAATATTTTTGTGTATAAGGCAATAAATTTACCCCATCAACCAGTTTCAATTGTCAGTTTATTTATTTGTACTTATGTTTCTGCAAGTACATACTGTTTACATTTATTTAGTTTATTAAATTTAACTCAGATTTTTTTTATTTTATCTTTCCACAACAGATATAACGTTGTAAAAGTGTCTTTTTACTCATTTTTTTACTTATGCCATTTCCTCATTAACAGATAAAATTATATACATTATATAACTTAATACAATAACAATAACTACAATATTTATCACACTTTTGTACTGTTAAAGCGTCTTAATAACTTCAAGTGCTAAATGAAAATTTAGAAATTGAACTTTTATGCAGAAAGTGTGATAAATTCACAACCTATAATGCAGTCTAAAATGTTTTAGCCAATTAAGAAAGCTCAAATAGAACATAGAAGGAAAGAAGATAGAAGGAAAATTGTTAAGAAAACTAGTTTATCTGAGCCAAAAACTAAAAATAAGAAACATATGGTTCTGCAGCCTTGAATTAGCTGTTTTGGTTATTTGGGGGGGTTACACAGCAGCAGCAGCCACTTTGTTGCAGCAATGAGGACAAGACTGACACAACAGAGGGGTTGGGAGAGAGGGAGCAGGAGGGGAGGAGTAGGGAAGAGTGGGAGGAGGAGAAGGAGGAGGAGGAGAGGTGGGAGAAAAGCAAGCAGTCAGGAGGCAAACCCCACGCTGTCGCTGTGTTTTCGGGAGCAGAGCTAAGAAGCGCCTACATCTCTCTTCTGTCTCTCTCTCTCTGGTCCTCTGTAGTCTCGGCTCTTTTTTCCCTTATTTTTTATAGCGCTTCGATCTTGACTATAAAAAGGTTCCTGCAGCTCTTGTGTTACTGCCAGCTGATGGTCAGAGCGTTTTCTGCTGCAGCTGTACCTGGATTCAAATGGTCATGGTCAAAGAAAAAGGTACCTCTGCACATATCTGTGTGTTTAAGGCATTTGTTTCGCTTGTCATGTTCGGTATTGATGTTGTCCGTGGTCACACAGATTTGCAGCACCATCTCTGACTTAACTGAGGTTGAACTTGATTGATTTCATGATTGATTTTTCACATTTTTTTTTTTTTTTTTTGTGCTGAACATTTTTTGGTAGCATAATTATGGGTTTCTTTGTAGGGAAGGGGGGTTGTATGTGTTTGAAGCATTGATAATGAATCACATAATGTTAAATGTAAAGCATTAACACAGCAACATATTCCCTAAGAGTAGCTGACTTGAATATGCTACGCCCTTTTAGCTGCTGCTTGGCTTCGAGTCTGGCAGCGTCAGGCTTTATGTTAATGCATATTAGAACAAAGCATCTGAGGAGCTTCATGTTGAATGATGAGACCCTCAGACCCATGATGTGATCATTCTTGGTTTAGTCAGGTCATCTTTGTATGGACTAAAACGTTACAAGATAAAAAGTGGAGCACCAGTGTTGGGAGCCACACTGCGCAGAGCTATGAACCTGCACTCTCTGTCATCCTCTCTCTCTCTCCTTCACTCTGTCTGCAGCCGTTGTCATGGTAACCATCTAAAAGGTACACTCCATTGTTGTCATCCGTGGCCCCATTCATAGTGTCCCATTAAAAAAAAAAGGTGATTGTTCCTGCCTATAAACCGAGGTCACCCAGCTGTGTGGGATGAATTAGGTGAAGTCAGGAAGGGCCATTGTTCAGAGCTGTTACACATCGTCTGCAGTTTACCAGGATGTGTGGTCCAGAGGTGGACTATTGTTTGTCGGAATGACTCACGAGCAAGCAGCATTGTAAAAGTATTTTTGTTGTGAAAAAATCCTATGTTTAAAATGTTTCGAAACTGAAGTAGTGGAGATAGTTAGTTGCACAAAAGTCTGGAAATTCATGGAAAAGTTACTAAATCATAATAAGAAGCAGTTATACTAACAGGGACCCTATGCAGTTTGGAAAAAAATGGAATTTCAGTAAAGTATTAGCCATCCATCCATCCATCCTTCCATCCATCAATCCATCCATCCAGCCATCAATCCATCAATCCATCTATCCATTCATCAATCCATCCATCCATCTATCCTAAGGCCATCCTAAGGGTATTTGGATTTTTTGAAGATTCTGACCACTGTAGAAATATTTGCCATGGATTCACAGGGAAGTTTTACAGTCATTCTTCAGAAATTACTTTAAAAAGCAACCCCTACAGAGCTGCTTTTTTTGAGTCTGGAAAAATTCTAAATTTAAACATGTGTAGGACTCCTGGATTGAGTCCAAATTCAGGCTGGAGTTTGTTTGCTGTATTTTTATGATTCTTGTTTTGATCCTGCTCTTTGTGGATAAATATTGCTCAAAAGCCTAACGAGTTGCTCTAAAATTAATGCAAGCCCTCAAAGAATGTATATTTGCGCCCCCGTGAAAACCCCCTGTCAACATCATAAACTGGAGTTACAGATATTTTTGACAGATTTGACTGAGTAAGTCTGTTTATACATCTGACCGCGCACTGATGGCTGGAGGCGGCGTCCAGCTCTGAATTTGGTTCCTTGATGTGGGTCGGACTGGCCACAAAGAAATGGCCCTTGCGGTTGAGTTCTGATGCTGGCAGAACTTCTGTAACCTCTGGATCCCACATGTTCCTTTTTCCAGACTCCCTCTGGATGTTTTCCATAGCTGTAAGCAGCTGCTTTATCTGGACATTGTTGGGATTTGTTGATAAAAAGAGGTCTACATTTAGAGAGCAGTTCCTCTCCTTCACGAGTACAGCCGTCTTATAAAACGAGATAGATGCACAGTATCAGGTTGATAAGAATAGAACATGATTTTAGCAATGGTTTAGAAAAAACTATAATGCTCAAGGATTCCTTTTTTGTTTATTTTGACAAAAAGATTAAAAGTTTCACAAACCACAAGCTGTGTTTTGAAGAATCTGTAATCATTGTAGAATAATTCAGTCCATGATTGACAGTATATATATTTCACAACTCTGTCACTCAGTAGTAGGAGAAATAGTTAATTAGCTTATGTTGCTTCATTGGAAAATACAAAACAAAAATAAAACTATCAGTTGTAAGTTGTGTCAAATAAGCTACTGTCAAACATTTCAGAGCAAGGAGTGGTTTTAAAAAGCTTGCTAGCTTCTCCAGCCATCTATCTAATGCTAACTAGTTTCATTAGCTAGCTTTATTTGATCTAGATAAAAACTTTTTTTTCCAACTGGCATCTATTTTGTACCTCCAAACAAACTTTTTTTTTTTTTTTTTTTACTCATGTACACTACTTTACTACTGCATATGAGGTTTGACTATGGTTTGACTATAATTTGACTATAGTCCAGACATTAATATGCTATAAACATCGAAAATGTTCCTGTTCTGTAGATCAAAAATTGAATAATGGTTTTAGAAATCTTACACAATGAAATTATCCAGTTTTACACCTAAATTTCCTAAGTTATAGGAAAACTTATCCAATTTAGGTTTAATCAGTCTATATTTTAGATTGTGAACCAAAAAGGATCAGATCAAGTTCAGGCTCAATTTAGTATTATATGGTTTGTATGGTCAATTATTGCTATGGTGGCTGTTAGTGTTATCATTTAAAACTTTACTGACACTCTGTCAACAATTTTTTTTCTAGTGAGTAATAAAACCTTTGGCACAAAAACTTTTTAAAAAGTGGTGGAGGTTTCTTCAGTGCTTTTGTAACTGAGTGTTGCCAACGCAACAGTGATTTCACAAGACTTGATTAGAAATATTGTGATGTTTTAATATTACACCCCTGCTTCTAACCTATTTTTAAACTCAAGAACTAACATGCTCCTTTCATCATAATTTATCCACACATTTTTAGTGCAAGACTATGTACAACTTTAATATCCTGTTTTCTTGACCTACAGTCCACATATTCATCATGCAAATGTGGCATTTTCTTTTTCGCCAGAAATTCTTTAGTGTAGCTGTCTCCTTTGATTTTTATTTTTGCAGAGGACTGCAGACGACTGCAGTTGTGCCTCATCTTTGAAGCTTGCCTGTGCCTACACCCTGAAAAGGAGCTAAACTCCTTTTCACAAGCAGTAGTGCAACACAAACATTGTTTGTACAGCTGGCACTGGAATATACAAATGAGATAAGTGTTCTGTCTGACTTGTTGAAGCCAACAAGCTGAAAACAACAGAGATGACGGGAGTCACGTGAAAGAAATGCGGACTGTAGCTATGCATTGTGGGCTCTGATTTTGTAGTTTTCGCAGTTTGTACCTCCATTTCATAACTACTCATTACAATTTTGTGATTTCCTACTTCCACTGCATATCTATAAACAAGCTATTTTGTACCCATGTAGTGGGTGCTGGTAATTTGATCCATTAATCATTTTGTACATTTTCAGTAATGGTGTATTAGCACCCAACTTTTTATTGTACAAAAGGATTTGCTCTAATGATGGGCATTTCATATTTACCATACATCAGTTTGTACCCACCATTGGAAATTTTTGATTAAAATTAATTTTCTATATGTGGTAATAGCCTTTAGTGAACAGAAACAGGAGGTCACTCACCGGCGTTTTTCTGGGTGATCAGAAGTGACTGTCAAATTTAAATGAATCAACTGGTCCAAACTGGGATCAGAACCAAAATAAATTTGAACTGAATATAATACTACATTTACATTTACAGATAAGAATATACAATTTAATTAAATTACACTGTGTGAGATCTGAAGTATATGGATACAAAAAGTTTTGTTTATAAGGATGAAATGCAAGTAAGGCACAAAATGGCATTGTGTGATTACAAATTGGAGGATGGGCAAACTGACTCGAAGTTGCTTAGATATCCATTTATTTTTCTGGATAGGACCAGATTATGATAAATTACAGAAATAGTCAAATTAAATTTTCAAATCACATGTAGTATTTAATGTAATTGTGTAATATATTGTATATTTTATAGGTGTTGATTACTATTTTGACAGATTGTATTTTTCACACCGGATTTGTGCCGTTGATTCTTATAATATATGACAGATTATGACCTCTGATCAATTTTAAGCAAGTTCTGGTTCAATTTGAACCAGAACTTTCTGGTTCATCTGCCCATTTCTCAGTATGTGCCTACTCCTATTTTAAACCTACTGCTTATGTCTTCTTCACTTCCTACTTGTATTTTGTGTATAAAAAAAACCCATTTCATACTTGCACATTTTAAATCATGGCCTGTTTTTCTTCTTTGTGTTTTTTTTGTTTAGTTCTAAGATAAATGTTCATAAAAAGGCTTACATCTCAAATAGACTACGAGTAGAATATAGAAAATTACTTTAAATAGTTGACTTTGATTTGGTGCCAACCAAAGTTGCAAAAGGGCAAATTGACTGGCACCCTCTGTTAGATATTATTTATTCACACATTTCTTTGTAGTAGGTTATAGAAAATTACTTCCAATGTTCAGTGGTGGGTACAGATTGATAAATTAGTTAATACAAAATGACCAAAAGTGCAAAGGTATGAAAGAGTGATGGGATGAAATAACCAGCACCCTCTAATGATCTCCTTCCAGTAGATGTTCTTTTTTAATCATGCAACCACATACAGTAGCTTGTGAGTAGAATATACAATTACGTTATATTGTTGGTTGTCAAAGTGGGTACGAATAGACATGTTTTTATAAAACACCCATCAGCATCCTGAATGGGCAGCAATTCATACCAGAAAAACTCAGTTGTGAAACGTCCAAAACTCCATGTGTTTATACTGTTTTTATACTATTTCATAGAGTCTTATAACCACATTTGCTTACAGCAGAGTGCAATAAATTATTATAATTGTTGGCTGTCAAAGTACAAAGTGTCACCCTGGTGGATATGAATTTGTGCATGGTTGGTATGACCTGTCCAATTGCAGATAGCTCTGTTTTGCTCTTGAGAAAGTTGAAGAAATAACCAGCATTACAGAAGTACAAAGGAGCAAAATGGCCAGTAGTCCACATTGTGTAAGTGAACAAACAGCTTTTTACTTGGTGAGATTGTCACAGGAAATACAACCAGACTTCGAGGCCTATACAGGCCGTTAAAGAGCCAAGGCCTTTATCAGCTTCTCTTCAAACACAACGACTTCTGCAGTTCATGAAGCCACCATTGTCTCCTCTCGGATAATGGAAGTCTTTCTCTCTGTGTAATAAGGAGTTCTTATGATTGTTTACCAGCTAGTGACTAAAATTCTGCACTGTTGTGCTCAAACATAGAGAGCAGGTCATTATTCAAAGCTAAGGTCCCAGGGGATTACTTATTAAAGGTTAAGGGGGGAACCTGCAAGAGGCTGATAGGGTTCCCACTCCTCCTCCTACAGTTTTGGCCCAGTGTTTGAAGTGCTTTGTCTGGGATGTTGGTGGCAGGGCAGAAAGAAGTAGAACCATACATATTCATGGTGGAGGAGGAGTTAAGAGCTCCTTTTCATATCTGGGTTATAAATCCCTCCCCCCGCCCCCCCTCCCAAACACTTGCCTGTACCCATGCTTGAAGAATTATTAATTGGATATCATGGTGGGACTTATTTGTGCCCCTTTGATGCTCTTCTTAGCTCAGACTCCCTCTGGAATATTCCATCTGAGTGTTTAGACTGGATGATTATAGGGCTAAAAACTCTGTTTGTCTCTGCTTTATTGTCTATGAAGTGGACACAGCTACCAAAATTATTGGCTGGGGCAAGAGAAGTGGAGATGATTGCCTGTATCCCTCTCATTGTGTATTTGTTTTGGTCACAAACTCCCAAAAGCTGTCAAGCACACACTGACGTATGTTTGGAAACTCTTATGTCTGCAGCTCAAACAGTAACAAAGGAAAAAAAGCAGTTGAATATTTTATGAAGTCTTCTTGTTTTTATGCCTTTTGGTATGGAATTCCCCCTTCTCCCAGTTCATTTTCCAAACTCCCTGATTTTGCATTCCTCTGGATTCATGGCAGGAAATGAAGGCAACAAATTTTGAAGCCTCCTTAGCAAATCCTGCGCTCTTGTGTCAATAGCCACAATCCATTGTGCTGTACAATTGGGGTCGGGGTACTCATTTCATGAAAAAAAAAAAAAAAAAAAAAAGAACTGTCCTGAGGGGATTCTACATGTTCCTACTAGCATCTGCAGCATTTATTACTGCCAACGCAGTTAGGCTATGGTTAAATGGGTTGGGGGCTGGGTGTTGGAGAGGGAAGCCCTCTTTCTCTGGACCCGTGTTAGTTATTGTTCCCTCAGCAGCATGGTTCTCTGTGTATTCATTGTGAGTTCAGCCTCACAGTTGTCGCTTCATCCGGTGTCAATGAAGCAGGACAGATAACTCTGTCAGCAGAGCCAACACATGCAGACCAGAAACAGGAATGTGGGCCGAGGTTGGAAAAACCTTACAATTCCTTATTCCAGTAAGTCACTTTGTGCTGAAGTTGCCTAATGTGCTTCTTCCTAACTTATTCATACTGTTATATAATATAAATTTGAGCAAATCAAGCACCACTTTGCCTGTATCACAAGAGCAACTTGAGATTTACCCATGGATTTATTCAAAATCCATATTTTTGAAGCCTTTTTTCTTAAATTTTTGGCCTTGTAGAGTATTAAGAGCAACAAAACCTCACAGTAAGTCATTAATGAATGAACTTGATTTTTATATGTTCAAACCTCAGTTCTCTGAGAAAGTTTACCAATGTCTTTCATGGATACATTCAACTCTTAATTAAAATAAATGAAAAATAATCTCTGCCATATGTTGTTTTAATGTTTATCTGCAACTTGAAAAGCTTAAATTTTATCTAGAATACTCAGCAAATTGGATCCAGACATCTGTACTGCATTTTCATCAGCCTGTTAGGATATCAGCATATTTTTTTCTTGTCCATGCAGAAATGCTTAAAATAGAGAGAACAAAAAAAAAAAATAAAAAAAAAATATGCTCTAGATTTTTACAACACCGGGTAAATAATAGTGTTACATGAAAGTTTAACTCACCAGCTAAGTGGCTCTTAGAAAAGAAAAGGCTTTTCACTTTTTTACTATAACAACACTCCATGGCATTCAGTGAGTGACATTGTAGGGGAAACAGTCAATTACCCAACTATTAGAAGGAAAAAGACCACACTATTGCTTAAATGGTAACACAAAGCTTGAAGGAGAAGGAAAATGAATTTACTAAAAATAAATTTGACTAATAGGCAGATAGATGCTTTCTTGTGTGTTATTACAACAATGTCAAATGTTTTGGACTAATTAGTCCTAAAAGAAAGCAAGACAACCATATATCTAGCAAGCAAGCAAGTGTGCTAGCTAGATACCTTACCCACACAATTGTCCTCTTCAGCCCTGTTCATCACATACCCAGATTTGCTTTCAGCGGACTAGAGAGGATTTTAGAAAATTACTTAAAATCATCAGTTTTCAAAGTGGTATGATCCCCAGCGAGGTAACGATTTAGCAGTTTCTGATCATTTCACCCGATTTTACTTTTGCAGTTTCGGTCTGTTAGTTTTTTCTCTCTCAGATTTTACAGGTGTGAAAGGAGCCATCCTTTGCTCCATCCATCCAATTCATACCCACCTTGAAGATGTTTTGTGACCACATTGATAGCCGATGATTTAGCAAAATTTGCGACTATTGTAAGGAAATACAGTTATCTTTTTTTGGTGGGGGGATGGGGGTGATAGTGGTAGGAGTTCGTCCTGTAACTGGTGGGTTGCCGGTTTGAGCTCTTGTTCCCTCTGTCTCCAAAGTTGTGTCCTTGGGCAAGACACTTCGCCTGCCTTGCTTGCTGGTGGTGGTCAGAGGGCACAGTGGTGCTGGTGCATGGCAGCCTCGCTTCTGCCAGTCTTCCCATGGGCAGCTGTGGCTACAATCTAGTAGCTTGCCACCATCAGCATGTAAATGTGTGTGAATGGGTGAATGTCTGAATGTAGCGTGAAGCGCTTTTGAGTTCTCCGGACTTGATAAACCACTGTACAAGCCATGTATCTAGCAAAATAAACAAACAAAAAAATGGCTAGCAGGAGGTTTATCATAATTTTTTTTGGTTAGATCGCAGGATAAAATTGATTATATTTGATACCTGTCATTAAACAAGGTAAGTGGAAATATTGTATATAAAATGATAAAATTAAGTTGTGAGAGCTTTGAGGACTTTTATAGTTTATCAAATCAAGTAATTAAGGCAATGGTTAAGTACAAGGGTACGAAATGGTTTGAGTATGGAAATGAAATCAACAAATTGGTAAAGCACTGGAGGTATAACTGGCGAAGGGAGTAAATGTGTGCTGTTATGTGGTTGGTCTGAAATGTCTCGAGGCATAATGCTCTTTTTCGTACTGAATAAAACTGCACAAGCACTAAACGGCGAAGGGCCAAAATAACCAGGACACCAACTGAAAGATTTAGTAATTTATTTTTACTGTTTTTTAAGGTAAATAGAGGCTTGATATTGCTTCAACCTCCAGTTTCTCTATTCAGTGGACAGACACTGGGAAAGCATGTTTGAGGCTTAATAATCAGAAAGGTAGACTCTGAGAGACAGAAGAGGTTAATTGTTGATCCAATTATACCAATTACTTCTGTACATGCTGTGTTTTCATGACATTCAGCATTTCTTGATTTGTAGCAATAATCCGTGTGAGAAGGATTTAATATTTCTGTTTGATTCACAACTGCTTGACTTTTATAACACTAACTGGGCAATCAAAGCTGTTAATGAATCATTTTTAATAATTCATAAAGGTTTATTAAGGATTGCTACTTCTTCATTGTATATATTTTCAAAACAGTTGTTGGAATTGATACATTTTTTTGTACTTGTGACAGTGGGAGAAGTAAACCTATAGCTTAAACAAACAAATAAGAGAAATAGGTATAAGTTTGATTGTAAAGGAAATGACCTGCAGATTGGGTCTCTAAATGGTTAGATTAGATATTTTTCCACAGTGCAGTCACCCAGATGGTCTGTGTTTCGTTCACGGAGGTGCGATGTGACACACAGAGCTGCAGACACTCGATTCAGTGTCACAGCAGTTTAGTTCACCCAAAGATGACTCATTGTCCTGCTGAGTGTAATCACATCAGAGACACCCGGGAGACAGGTCCTCCCCACCGTAACCCGCTTTCATTCTTGTCTCCCTCCAGAGGTTTTTTTTCTCTTCTTTCTCCGTTTTAACTGGCTCACAACTGCTCTCATTCCTGATTGTGAGTAGATATCACTCGCCGCTGTAATTTTGTCTGTAAGAATTGACTCCCAACTTCTTAGCAAAGGTCTTGTTTACCATGTTATTTTACTGCAATCAAACCAGGAAGCCACTGCAGCTGTAAAGGTGGGATGCAGGCGAGGCCTTGCCATCAATGATCCAGGGTAATGTCTCCTTTTGGTTAGACCATCGATTGTTCATGATGCTATTTCTGTCCTTTTGCTGGTGTCTTATTTTAGCTTTGCAGACTAATGATTCATTGCAGAGCAGAAAGAGCAAAGATCCTTTGATATGTATTTTCATGCTGCAGGCATCTGTGTTCCTGTTGGTATGTTGTCACCTTTGAAACATACAGTAGATATAGAAAATGAGGGGATGAGTGAAAGAAGCTACGTAGTTAAATTTCTTTGAAAATGAAATAATCTACTGGTTTCAGACTGCTGATAAGCTTTGTGCAGTGCGGCACTGCAGCAGGAGTCACATACTGTAGAGGGGGATTAGTGCCTGTCTGTGTCAGGGACCACCAAACTTTTTATGGAGGGGGATCACTGGCTAACATACCATTGATATACAGAGAATA